>JARLTB010000291.1:4237500-5437500 GCA_030141615.1 Unio pictorum
GGGCATATTTGCTAGACATCTAAAACAGAGAGATGTAACTTTTGGAATTAGAGTGGGCATGTTCGCTAGACATCTAAACAGACAGATGTAACATTTGGAATTAGAGTGGGCATATTCGCTAGACATCTAAAACAGACAGATGTAACATTAGGAATTAGAGTGGGCATATTCGCTAGACATCTAAAACAGACAAATGTAACATTTGGAATTAGAGTGGGCATATTCGCTAGGCATCTAAAACAGACAGATGTAACATTTGGAATTAGAGTGGGCATATTGGCTTGACATCTAAAACAGACAAATGTAACATTTGGAATTAGGGTGGGCATATTCGCTAGACATCTAAAACAGACAGATGTAACTTTTGGAATTAGAGTTGGCATATTCGCTAGACATCTAAAACAGACAGATGTAACATTAGGAATCAGAGTGGGCATATTCGCTAGGCATCTAAAACAGAGAGATGTAACTTTTGGAATTAGAGTGGGCATATTGGCTTGACATCTAAAACAGACAAATGTAACATTTGGAATTAGGGTGGGCATATTCGCTAGACATCTAAAACAGACAGATGTAACTTTTGGAATTAGAATGGGCATATTCGCTAGACATCTAAAACAGATTTAACATTTGGAATGAGAGTGGGCATGTTCGCATATTTTACTTTAAGCCAGCTGTTTCTTACTTAATAATAATAATAATAATAATAATAATAATAATAATAATAATAATAATAATAATAATAATAATAATATTAATAATAATAATAATAATAATAATAATAATATAAAGAAGAAGAAGAAGAAGAAGAAGAAGAAGAAGAAAATATAAATGCATTAAAAGATAAATGAGACCAACAAACTAACAGTCATTGTACTCCTTTCTTTCCTTACAGAACAGTGCTAGGAAAGGATACGACTTAACATTACATGAAACGGGTTTTCAACCGTTTTTTTCCCATTTAAGAACCAAATAAAAACTTCAGAATTACACCTTTCTTAAGCGTCTGATATGTTATTAAGTTGAAGAGCTGTGCTATGAAAAAACCAAAATGAAGTTCTGTTGAATGCCATGTATGCCTAACTTCGTACATTACAGTCTAGAAACTGCATAGCTCATACCATGTATAGCCCCACTGTTTTGCCCGTACAGTACATAGCCCATAGACTCCTTTACCCGTGCTATACATAGCCCATCGACTGCTTTACCTCGTACAACACAAAGCCCATATACAGCTTTATCTCGTACGATACATTATCCATAGACTGAATTACCCGTGCAATGCATATCCCATTGAATGCTTTATCTCGTACAATACTAAAGACTCTGCATAGCTAATAATGTGCATAGCAAATTTGCTTTGCCGGTACAGTACATAGTCCAAAGACTTTTTACTCGTACAGTACACAGTCTAGAAACTCTACATAGCCTATACAATACATAGCCCCAAAACTTTTTCCCCGTACAGCATATAGTCCAGAGACTCTGCATAGTCTATATAATACATAGCCCCAAAACTGTTGTCCCGTACAGCATATAGTCCAGAGATGCTGCATAGTCTATACAATACATATGCCCAAAACTGTTTTCCCGTACAGCATATAGTCCAGAGATGCTGCATAGCCTATACAATACATATGCCCAAAACTGTTTTCCCGTAGAATACACAGTCCAGAGACTGCATATTCTATAAAATACACAGCCCCAAAACTATTTTCCCGTACAACACATAGTCCAGAGACTCTGCATAGCCTATGCAATAAATGTATCCAAATTTGTTTTCATGTAAAATTAAAGAAACATCGTTGCTTAAAGAATCGTTAAAAGTATTTTTCTTTTATAGGTATTGAAATAGATTGAAAAAAAAAGTTTGAGGCTGTATCAATCAGTGTACGGACGCTAGAGTGTTGGACTGTATGCAAAACGGATGTTGGCTATTGAGACCAGATGCTGCCTTACATCGAATTTAAAGAGCAGTTATAATATGTAAACGACTTCATGAATAAACTAGACGATAGACATATCTATCTATCTATCTATCTATCTATCTATCTATCTATCTATCTATCTATCTATCTATCTATCTATCTATCTATCTATCTATCTATCTATCTATCTATATATCTATCTATCTATCTATCTATCTATCTATCTATCTATAACATTTTATCTTCTATACAAATATCCACTCCGACATTTGTCTTTTTTATGTGTGTCCCGTCCTACACTTCAAAACGAGCGACCACGAGTTGGAAACTCGTGCCATCCTATTTTTTTACTTATTGCTTTTGTTCATTTTTAAACTCGATCAGCACAGTTTTCAATTTTCTTTTTTTTTTGTTTTTGTTCAAACCCTCTTTTATGTCTGCCGTCCTTAGACGGGCAATTAAGCTAGTAAAGATCATATATCGAGTCTTACCATGACCCATGACCAAGGTTCTCTGAATAAATATCCTGAATATTTTATAGGACATAGTTGTAAACGGAAATATTAGCTATAATTCATTGCTATGTTAGCTATCATGTATTGTTATGTTAACTATCATTAATTGTTATGTTAGCTATCATGCATTGTTATGTTAACTATCATGTATTGTTATGTTAACTATCATGCATTGTTATGTTAATTATCATGTATTGTTATGTTAACTATCATGCATTGTTATGTTAGCTATCATGCATTGTTATGTTAACTATCATGCATTGTTATGTTAATTATCATGCATTGTTATGTTAACTATAATGTATTGTTATGTTAACTATCATACATTGCTATGTTAACTATCATGCATTGTTATGTTAGCTATCATGCATTGTTATGTTAACTATAATGTATTGTTATGTTAACTATCATACATTGCTATGTTAACTATCATGCATTGTTATGTTAGCTATCATGCATTGTTATGTTAACTATCATGCATTGTTATGTTAACTATCAGACATTGTTATGTTAACTATAATGTATTGTTATGTTAACTATCATACATTGCTATGTTAACTATCATGCATTGTTATGTTAACTATCAGGCATTGTTATGTTAACTATCATACATTGCTATGTTAACTATCATGCATTGTTATGTTAACTATCATACATTGCTATGTTAACTATCAGACATTATTATATTAGCTATTATGCATTGTTATGTTAGCTATCATGCATTGTTAAGTTAGCTATCATGCATTGTTATGTTAACTATCAGGCATTGTTATGTTAACTATCATCCATTGTTATGTTAACTATCATGCATTGTTATGTTAACTATCATGCATTGTTATGTTAACTATCATCCATTGTTATGTTAACTATCATGCATTGTTATGTTAACTATCATGCATTGTTATGTTAGCTATCATCCATTGTTATGTTAACTATCATCCATTGTTATGTTAACTATCATGCATTGTTATGTTAACTATCATGCATTGTTATGTTAACTATCAGGTATTCTAATGTTAACTATCATGCATTCTAATATTCCTTCAAACCAAATATGCGTTTAAGTTTAATCTTTACAAGATCTTAGATTTGGTCATTCGCATATATTGATCTATTAGAGAATTTTGATCCTTATAACGTTGTTTTGTGGATGTATCTCAGTGTAATCGAACTTTGCAATACTGTATTATCTTCACAATTACAACGTTTGGTCCAAGCCTTATGATTTTAGAAAGGCAAATGTTGTTGAGATAATTATCTTTAATTACAACATGACCCAGACAGTTTGGTCCAAGCCTTGTGATTTTAGAAAGGCAAATGTTGTTGAGATAATTAACTTTCATTACAACATGACCTAGACGGATCAGCTACTTAATGACTCGAAACAATGTTTAAGGGTTTCAGTTTAGCGTTATGTTTGGGATAGTGTCGTAAATCCAAGTACAGAAACTTGAGTTTCTGACTAGATGAAAAGCGGATGCTGGCTTTTGTGATAATGAAATAAGATGTCACCTTGCACTTAATTTCAAGAGCAATTCCAACAGCTCAACGATCACATGAGTCAAATGCACAAGAAACAGATAAATCTAATACATGAATAACATATTATTTCATATATAAACGCCCACACTGATATTTGTCTTTCTTTTTGTGTGTCAAAGATGTAGCAACTATGCAAATCCCTGTGTAAAAGGTCGTGGGCCTTACCGACAAGGTGAATTTAACATGGCGGGCCTATCTAGCGACAAAGGTACCTTCAACAGAAGTCTTTATATAAATGGGCAACAAATGGGTACTTTCAACAGAAGTCTTTATATAAGTGGGCAACAAATGGGTAATTATACCAAATATGGCCAATATGAAAGTCAACTCCAACTATTAACTGCAGAAACCCAGATTTGTCATAACATAATTCATCTGATGATCTGTGTCTATGCAATCCATTAGACGTCACAAGTAGAACAAACAACATAGACCTGATCAGCTTGCACATTATGCAATGGCAGATCATGTCTATGTTATTTGTAGTTAAACTAAGTTTAATGTGGTTGTATTCAGTGAATTTCTGACCACTGATCATCAGCCTTGTTGTCTAAGGTTGACATTGCCGGGGAGGGAGTGGGAGACATGCGCCCCACTCCAGAATCCTCCATACGGCTTGCGTCTCTGATCGCCTCTGCCAGCTAAAATCCAGCTCCTGGCCTTCACTAGTGGTTTGATTTGAAGTCCGGCAGACCGTGTTATACACCAAAAGAAGACGGGGTAAGGGCGGGCCACTGGCCCCTTAAAACCAGTTGCTTCGTGTAGATGGGACTCGTAAACCTTAGCTCAGCTCAGAAACGCCATAGACTTCCTTGCCTGTGGGATGGCTCCTGGAAGCGACGGCAATCCGCCTGAAGTCATCAAGAGTGGGAAACGAGCGCTGCTCCAGCCGCTACACATACTCCTCTGCCTCTGCTGTGAACAGTGATAAATCCCACAGGACATGCGTGACGCCATCATCGTCACTTTGTACAAGTACAAGTTAGACCGTAGCGACTGTAACAACTAAAGGGGCATCTCCCTCCTTAGTGTTGTCGGAAAGGATTTAGCCCGTACTGCCTTTGCGCTCTTTCAGATCCTAGCCTCCCGCGTCTACCCAGAGTCCCAGTGTGGATTTAGAGCAAGCATGTCAACTGTGGACATGATCTTCTCACTACGTCAGCTGCAGGAGAAGTGTCATGATCAGCAGATGCCCCTCTACATTGCCTTCATAGCCCTGGCGAAAGCATTTGACCTGGTTAGTCGGAGTGGACTCTTCAAAATCCTGTAGAAGATTGGCTGCCCCCCCCCCCATCTACTTGCTGTCCTCATGTCACTCCACGAGAACATTCACAGCACAGTGTGCTTCAATGGCGCAAATACAGAGGCCTTACCATTAATCAGCGGAGTCTAACAAGGCTGTGAGCTTGCGTCGACGCTCTTCGCCATATTCGTTTTTACAGTTCTCCAATATGCCTTCAAGGGCTGCAGCGATGGTGTGTAAATTCATACCAGGGCTGATGGAAAGCTGTTCAACATTGCCCGTCTCTGTGCTAAGACTAAACTCACAAATGTACTCATCCGTAATTTGCTTTTCACCGATGATGCAGCCTTGACATCCCACATGGAAGATTGACTGCAACAGCTGGTACGCCGCCTCTCCACCGCTTGCAAGGAATTTGGACTGACCATCTTATTGAATAAAACAAACGTCATGGCGCAAGATGCAGACTCCCCTCCCTCTGTCACCATCGATGGATACAGCTTGGAAGTAGTAGAGAACTCACATACCTCGGGTCCAACATCTCCAGCTTACTTTCAATTGATTATGAAGTGAATGGTAGGATTGCCAAGGCAGCTGCAGTGATGGCCAGACTTAACACGAGGGTATGGAACAACTCCAACCTCACCGAGAAGACCAAGCTGCGTGTCTGCCAAGCCTGTGTGCTCAGCTCACAACTCTACAGCAGCGAAACATGGACCATCTATGCAAGTCACGTGAGAAAACTCAGCAACATCCACCTGAGATGTTTGCTTCACATTATGCACATCATGTGGATGACAGAAATAGAAAGCATGCTCAAAACAGAGCCAGAAAGAAGGAACAGCTGACTCTGGAGCTACGCCATCGTCTCACGTAGACGGACGGATGCCAAGGAAATTATCAGCCATGTAAAGGTCACTCTATGAACTTACATTTTGAAGAAGATTGAATATGAATATTATTTGATGTGGATGTAAATTCTTGAAAATTTGTTTAGTCATTCTTTGGTTTGTGGAGATTAGAGAACATAAATAAAAATATTGAACTTAGATGATTAAATTCTTGGTCATTACACTATTAATCAGCCTTCCTAGCGATTTGGAGAAAATGTGTCTACTGATGACATTATTCAAACCATATATACAAACACATTTCTTCGTTATTGCCGATTTTATAATTCAGTAAACATAAATACCCTATGATTGAGATACCATCATTACTAATAAAGGTTTCCCATCCAACTTTTAATACAAAAGATATGCCTGAAAATGTATATATATATAGCCTCCCCCCACAAAAGAGAGAGAGAGAGAGAGAGAGAGAGAGCGAGAGAGCTATAAAGTGATGTTGACTTCATTTGATATGTGCACAGAATGTTGTCATACCTCTATGTTACTTTCATATACTTTGGGTGGAGGGTTGAGATATTGTATTTGTGGAAATTATACATGAGAGGAGCACACAGCTAACCAGATTTAATACTTCCATGTGCTGAAGAAATCAGTCTGAATTAGTCTGAAGAACATTATTGTTAGCAGTTTCTAAAATATGGCAAACAAAAAACTTGCCTGACTATACAATAGCAGCTTCTGAAAGTGCAATGAATATATTAACTGATTGAAAATATACAAAATTGGCTCTTCTTTTTTAAATTTAAAGTTAAGAAAGTGAAAACGTCCAAATGGATCTAGCAGTTTGTTGATAGATGCAGATCAGGGTTAGGGCTGTATACACTATAACGCATCTTGCACACATTAATTATGTACCAAAGATAAAGGTAAGTCAAAGGTCATTTAACATTACCTAAGATATACAATGTCGTTTCTTAAATAGCCATTATTAATCAGTAAGGAAAGCCTGTTAAGTTCTTTTTTTTTGAAAATCTAACCCTATGCAAAATTTGAAAGAGTAGACTGCCACCAATGGCTGTTGCCTTGATACAAATAGGACTGGGTATTTAATGCCTTTATACAAATAAATTTGATTGGCTATTTAATATGCCTTTATGAAAATAATTTTGATTGACTATTTGATATGCCTTTATAAAAATAATTTTGATTGGCTATTTAATATGCCTTTTTAAAAAATTAGGTTTGGCTATTTAATATACCTTTATACAAATAAATTTGATTGGCTAATTAATATGCCTTTTCAAAAATAATTAGGATTGGCTATTTAATATGCCTTTATAAAAATAATTGTGACTGGCTATTTAATATGCCTTTATAAAAATAACTTTGATTGGCTTGAAAATATGCCTTTATAAAAATAATATTGATTGGATATATAATATGCCTCATACAATATTTTCTGTATTGACTATCTAATATGCCATTATAAAAATAGATGCTCATTGACAGTCTAATATGCCCTTGCAAAATAGTTCTCACTGACTATCTAATATTGCTTTTAATGACCAAAGTCTAAAAACTATTCAAAAGATATTGACCAAATTTGACAGAGATTATCTCGGGTTAAAGGCTTGTCAATTTCTGTATGACATCAATCTGTTGTTAAGTATGGCAAATATTACTAAATTAAATTAAATTAAGTTTTATTGAGTCCATTGCAGTAGAAGGCAGAAAATGAAACTCTGGAATGCCATTGTCATGGTTTTAATCACCTACACTGTTATGCTTAACCATTTCTTTGTTTAAGAAAACATAAAAAACCAACACTATTTTTTATATTCTAGCAAATTATTGGTTTACAATCAGTTTTAAACATAAGAAACATGTATAATATTGTTTTATCACTAATTGATGACAGCTGCAAAATTTGACCAAGTTTGATAAAAGTCATCCTCAGGAATCCCGATGTGTTTGTTTAAATGATTCTGATCTGCCGTTTGATATTAATCACCAACACAAACAATACGAATACCTTGAAACAATGACATTTGAGTGAATTTTAATAAATTAGACATTCAGGGTTTTATGGCATCAGGACCCTTTTATTTACCAGTTGCTTTCTTACTAGCCCAACTTTTTCAGCCGAATTTGACTTTGGTCTGAAAGTATTCTACTGATTTAAATTACTTGGCTGACTGTTCTTGATGACGGAAGCCAGGTGAACATTCTTAGTCCCTCATTGGTCTCTTGTTCCACAGAATTTTTTAGATGGAATTGCACACATTTTCAAACTATGTCATCAATATGTTTGTTTAATATCAACTGTTGTTATGTTAACTGTCAATATATTAAAAGAACATTTAGTCTTTGCTAAAGATAGCAATTAACTTTGCTTTTTCACATTCAGTGTAACATAAAGTGTCATAATCTTTAATTGTTTTGACAGTAGCATGGAACGGGCTTCTTACCCTTGAAAACAGCAATTTTGATAGGTGTTTATTTAGAAAGATTTGTAACGGGTAAAAACGTTTGAAATAGTTGGGAGAATGATGCCATTTTAAAACAATTTGTTTCAGCTTTAAAACAGATGGCAGGAATGAAACCTTAATTTTTTAACTGCTTGCATGTCATGGAACCACCTTGGTTAATAATATTGTATGAAATTGTTTGAAATGGAATGACAGGTGTCAGTTTTAATTAGTAATTGACATATTCTACATCATGTGGTAAATTGCTTGTAATTTGTGGATCATATGACTTGCCTTTGATGTGTGCATTTTGGGTTGGACAAAACACTGGAAGTCTACATTCACTAAAAGATTTTATTGGTGAATCGACAAGAGCATCAAAATAAGGGCATTGATAAAAGAGCGCCATCATGTTAACGTAATAAAGTGTAATCAATGATATAATTTTTCATATATATTGAAAAGTGTTGTACAAATATTATTTGTAAAAAGGTTATTAATATAAAAGCATGGAAATGATTGAATCACAGAAAGGGCAGATTATGTTATTGATTGACGGCTACAGATATCGCAAAGACAAATCAAATGCTGGAGGAAGACTGTCATGGAGGTGCTGCAGGACAGATTGTTGCCTTAGAACTTTCTGTCATCATTTTGACATAATAAAAATGATGTCTTTCCTTTTCTTGACGATTTGGTTCAGGCTAGTCTGGAAGAAATTATGCCACGTGCAGATTATTGGAAAGATACGTACATAGGAATGCAAAGAACACCCCACAAAGCCAATCCTCGCTTCACTGTGGATATGAGAATGTGCATGATCACATTTTTTCAAAATCGTCCACGTACAAATTAACTCTGTTGAAGACTGGTATCTTGCATTCCAACAAACTGTTGACTAGAACCATCCATCGATTTTCAAATTGATCTGGTTGGAGCAAGATCATGTCGAAATAGAAACGGAACATCATCTATCTGGTGTCATTTATCCACAAGCGTCTAAGAACAAATATGCTGATGTTAACGTGGTGGTTTATCGACGAGGCATTGCCCACAATTTAGAAATGTAACTATAAATCAAAGTACATATTAAGGTGACTAGTATTGGATTTTGATAATTTGCAAATAAATATCTTTGATTTGCTAAAACACTAGCAATGTATTACAGGCAGTTAACTTTAAATGCTCTCAGTTATGTCTGCATGTTGTCTACACTCATTTACTTCCAGATAATTGGCTAACTTGACTTCACAAATGACCTTAGGTTATTCCAGATCATTGGCTGACATTACTTCACGCATGACTTAAGGTTATTCCAGATCATTGGCTGACATTACTTCACAAATGACCTTAGGTTATTCCAGATCATTGGCTGACATTACTTCACGCATGACTTAAGGTTGTTCCAGATCATTGTCTGACTTTACTTTACGCATGACTTTAGGTTATTCCACGTCATTGGCTGACTTTACACGTGACTTTAGAGGCCCCGAGTGGCCGAGTGGTCTAAAGCGCTGTCCGTTACGGACCACTGCCAACTCACCTCTGTATGCGTGTGTTCGAGTCTAAGATTCGGCAAATGTAGTTTTGTGAGAAAGCGTGCCAGTAGCTTCTCGTGGGTCGGTTGTTCTTTCCGGGGGTTGTCCGGGTTCTTCCTCCACCATTAATACTGGCCGCCATGTATAGCCTATATTGTGCTGCAAAATGACGTTAAGCTATAAAAAAACAACAAACAAACACTTGACTTAAGTCTATTCCAGATCATTTTCTGACAATATTTCACACTTGACTTAAGGTTATTCCGGATCATTGCCTGACTTTACTTCACACTTTAATTAAGGTTATTCCGGATCATTGTCTGACTTGACTTCACACATTATTTTAGGTCATTCCAGATTATTGACTGACATTACTTCACACATGACCTTAGGTTATTCCGGATCATTGCCTGATTTTACTTCACACTTGACTTTAGAATATTCCATATCAATGGCTGACTTCATACTTGACTTTAGGTTATTCCAAATCAGGTTACCATAGACTCTGTACTCATGGCCCAGCGGAGACGGCCTGAGGTTGCCATTGACGATTAAATAACATCATTGTCAAATTTGTATTTAATCGATCCTGCTAAAAAAATTAAGAAATGAAAACTTCAGAGGTGTTTTAATGCGAGATCAATTGCCTGAACACCCAAACAAGATTGAAACCGGTATCAGCAATCTCGATAACAGCACTTGACCTGGAACTCACTAGGTTGCATACGCGATTGAAACGCGTGGAATTGTTTATTATGTTACGCATTGGATAGTATTACCAAAGTATTACAAATATTTCTACAATTAGGCAAAGAAGAAAAATAGGGATACACACAACTATTTGTTTTAAATAATGCATATTTCCCATAGCGTCATCTGAAACATTATATACCCAGTCGATTCCTTGATAAATTGTACGTCGACATTGACATAAGGTTACGTACGGCAGCTTTAGGTTTTCCTAAAATTAAGACGAAAATATCTTTCCCATTTTACCAAGGGTGAGGGTAACGATTGTTTCGCAAATAATGAACATTTTACACTGCGTTATCTAAAATATTCGAGTTGCAATGAATTTCATGACCAAATTTATATAAATATGTAAATATCGTTTTCCATGACAGCCCAAATGTTATCAAATATTAGGATCCATATAACAACCCTCTTATTCGAAGGATCGATCGTGACATTGTGTCATATATTGCACATTTCAACTGCATCATGTACGACATTTCACTTGCTATCGCTTACTTGATAATTATTACGTTGGACTTGGTATAAGGTGAAAGATGACATACTTAATTGGCCAAAGGTTAATATAAAATCCCTTCACAAAAAGAGAGGTGGCGGGGGTGGGTGGGTGGAGCAAATGTTGCCAAAAACTGAATAATTTAGACATCACCGTCTCAATGTTCCATTTTAAATCCATTGTTTCATCAACTTTAATGTATCATTGAACATGACAATCCACATTTTGCAAAAGATTAAGACCAAAATACCAACATGTCTTACTATCAGTTCCATTTCAAATTAATTTCATGAAAGAAAGTGGCATAGCATCCCCTACAGCCAATGGTGGATGTGAAAAGGTATCAAATATCATCATACAGACTTTACCGGGAGTGGGCGCTATCAATAAATCTTTGGGAGAGTAGGAGCCAAATTTCTTGCTACACCACTTACAGTGATAGTGAAACCTGTCTTGAGAGACCACTGCTATGATAGATCGCAATCACCAGTCACAGATGTATTCATTATATTGTGTAATGACCTGTTATGAAAGACGTCTTGTCTTGAAAGACCATTATTGTTCGACAGAAGGGGTGGTCTTTCAAGACAGTTTCTACAATATTACTGTAAATATATTATATTCATTAGCCAAGGCACATTAATTGCCTCCACGTGATACAAATTTAATGTGCTACTGTGTGCAAGATTTCCAAGACAAACCATGAACTGAATTCTGGTTTCATCTACATGCTTGGTAAGATTCTTTAACATTCACTCAATATATCATAATAATATATTATTTCACCGTATCCAACATGTATTTGGCATTCAGAATATAGCCTTACAGTGGTTCAAGTCCTACTTAGTCAACAGGACACAAATTGTATCTGCAAATGGAATACATTCCAGCCCAGTTGATCTATGATGTGTTGTGGTACAGGGGTATGTTCTCGGACCTGTTCCCTTTATTATATACACTCAGCCGCTCTCAAGTGTCATAATTCATTACCCAGTATCTCACCAAGTGTACGCTGATGACACCCAAATATACAAGTTTAGCTACACAACTGAGATTGATGGTACCATCCATGGAGTAGAGAGGTGCATATCTGATGTAAAGTCGTGGATGACATGTAACAAGCTGCAGATGAATGATGATAAAACTGTGGCTATTCTGATCACAACACAAAGACATTCTCATTCATATACCTTACCTCAAACAATAAATATCAGCAAGACAAACATTAAATTCACAGTATGTATGAAACCTAGGTGTTACTCTGGACAGTACTCTCACATTGCACCTACATGTCATGAACATTTCAAGGCTGCATATCTTGAGCTGAGACGCATCAATTCCATTCGCAAACATCTTTCAGTTGATGTCACTAAAACACTTGTGTGTTCATTAGTACTTTTAAGACTGGACTATTCTAACTCAAGTCTGTATGGTTCATTACAATATCTACTCCAGAAATTTCACAAAGTTCAAAACACAGCTGCTTGGATCATCTTTAGAGTACCTCAATCAGAGCACACCTCAACACTTCTCTGTACCCTAAACTGGCTATCCATTTGATGCAGAATCAAACACAGATTTTTTTTCTCTGTGCTTCGTTTCACTGACGGACTCCAGTCCTACATATCTTTTCGGCCTCACCCATGTGTATACACCAGCAAATTAACTACGCTCCTCCTCTGATACTCATTGTTCCCACTGTGAAAACGAAGTCATATGTACAACGATCTTTTGCATATGGTTTTTGTTTTTTTGTTTATCGGTAGTGTAGTCATATCAATTTAGATGTTGCATAGCGCGGAGATGCTTCTAAAGATTAGGCGCTATACAAAGTCTTCATTATTATTATTATTATTATTATTATTATTATTATTATTATTATTATAACTGAAGACATTGTTAGTACATTTAATGCTAAGCCTGTACAGAAATTTAAATTTTCTTATCATTGATTTGATTTGCTTCCATAACGAATGGTGTTTTCCTTATTTAGTTAATAAAATTCCAAAAACTTAGTATAAACTTAATTTTCAGTACCAATGTAATGGAGATGCATTATTACGTCTAACTGCGTTGACAAGTTGAGACAAATGTTTCACTAATGCAGTTATGTGAGAAAGCTTGCCAGTAGCTTGTCGTAGGTCGGTGGTTCTAAAACACTCTGACATTTACATGAAAGAAATTATTGAGCCTTGTATGATTAAATATTAACAGCAATAACTATTTAGTTAAATGGAAATGTATCAAATGCACATGTGTCCTTTCTTTTTCATCAGTCATTGTCATTTGCTGAAGAAAGCACTTGAACATGGCAGCATGTCTTAAGATTATATTGTGTGTATATATATAATCTCAAATGAGTTCATTAATAAAAAATAAGTTATGTAACATTCATATCAACTGATTCAAAAGAATTCAAAAAGAAGTATCAATTATACGTGCGTTATGCTGAACATCAGCTTAAACACACATTCTGCATACACTTTGTACAGTGTTAGTATTGAAACACATGTCAGCCTATCATGATGCATGTAGGTTTCATGATAAGTGTTAATCAGTGAAGTATTCATCAAGTATATGTATAAGATACATGCATGCACAGTCCTTTTGAAGCATAGCATCTTCATAAGATGTGCTATAGAAAGAAAAACTATGTAGTAAGAATGAAAATTTTCAAAGGATTTTTTTTCCAACATCAACATATTTTCAACTAAATTGGATGACACAAAATACATTTATGGTCTTTAATATCCTATATCATTCAGATAGTAATTGTATTTTACAACACATGCACCCACAAACACAAACCTCTAAACAAACCTGCTTCAAATGATTTGTAATAGTTTTTATTGACAGTAAAAATGTTTTTTGCAAAAATATTTTAGTAGACAAAGTGGATAAATGGCATCATATAATGATTACTTTGCGGACTGAGAAAAGATTTTAATCACACGTACTCTATTTGATAAATTGCAACCTTCATAACCATGGTTGTTTGGCATTACTTAATCACATGTACACTTATTGATATATTGCAATCTTCATAAACATGGTTGTCTGCCATTACATAATCACATGTACACTTATTGATATATATATATCAATATATATATATATATATTGATATATATATAGTATATATGTATATATATAGATATATATATGTGTATATATATGTATATATGTATATATATATATATATATATATATATATATATGTATATATATGTATATATATATATATATATATATATATATATATATATATATATATATATATATATATATATATATATATATATATATATATATATATATATATAGTAGGATGGGTTATTCTATCCTGTCACAATAGTCTACACAAGACTTGTATGGTGTGGTAAAGCTATTGAGCAAGCTAAGCTACTTCTAGGACCTATGTGATCAACTTTACAATGGAGAAAAAAAGGAAGAAAATTGCATTGTTGTGCAATACCCCTCTAAAAAAATAGCGAAGTAAATGAATATATTATTTGAATATTTCTTCTGCCTCAGATATAATAGTCTGTTGGTCCTTAAGAAAAGGTCAGTGGGCAAAACGGTGATAGAAAATGAATTTTTTCCTTGTGTTCTCAATTAATTTACCAGGTCAATAAGTTTATTTTAGTAGTCTTGGAAGGAATGCAATAATTAATTCAAATACATGTATGAATAAACATTTCTCTTCTCATCAAGTCTACTAAAAATAAATATTGTTTTCCTTATAAATTTTAAAAAGGATAATGAAGCAGGAAAACCCATTGTTTTATTGACTTCCATCATATTCTGATTATGTCTTTGAGATAGTTGAAATAAGTTGCCTTCCAATATTAAGTTTTCATGTGTTATATATATATATATATATATATATATATATATATATATAAGACATAAATGAGGCAGCTGAAATTATATGTTGTGACCTTTGTCAAAATGATGCACTTGGAAATGCATTTTGTATGAAACAGATTGCAGGACAAAAACAAACAGACAAATTCCTTGTTCATATAGCTTTAAAGGAATACGTGAGAGCTGATATATTTGGTGAAGTTGTATTTTGCCTCCATGATGATTTACTTTAACACATAACTGAAACGTTTGGTATTATTCCTATGGACATAAATTAAATTGTTCAGTATTAAAACATTCCTAGTTACATTGCTGATTCACTGAATGCAATAATACTTGTTACCTTTAGGAAATAAAACGTTATTCAGACCAAGCAAGTAAATGGTGACCGCTGTGGTGGCCTAACAGTTAGGGCTATTGTCCCCAAAGTCATACCTTGTATGGTTGGTCACGGCTTCAAACCCTGGCTGAATATATGACTGATATCAAAGCCTTCAAAAACTAACAGCTGCTTCACTAGGCACTGAGCATTAAGAAGTGTTAGAACTGGTTACCTGGTATCAGGATAATGATACTGTGTGGACATGATGCTACATGTGTCACACTGTGTTTGATGTATGCATATAATTAATGGCACGGTAAACATTACGATATAAGCAGTGATTATATTATATGTAATTACAGTACTTCATTATAATAATAAATACTTTTAAATACGAAAAATGATCTTCCTCACTAAAGTAAATTAGTTCACGTTAAACTACGAGAAGAATGTAATCGATGTGAATAAATGTGTAAATCTATACACCACCTTGAAGGTAAACCACTCCATCGAAAGACAACAATATGATTTTGGATTGTACACTATTAGATGTGTATACCTTTAGATGTGTAACCCATTAGATGTGTAACCCTTTAGATGTGTAACCCATTAGATATGTAGCCCATTAGATATGTAGCCCTAGAGACGCATGTAAAGGTTATACGTTGTATGAATATTCATGTGTAATGTGTTCAAATGTAGAAATAATATAAATGGAATTGTTATACGGATCATGAAAAATCCAGGTCTAGAATGTTTTGAACCTAGACTCATTTTTAGAATAACAAGTAAGCAAAAAACACTTGAACGAATATTAATAAATTAAGTTTAAGTTTAATTTATAATAAAACCCGCTTTTCTGTCAATAATTCTTTTTCTGCGAAAAGTTATATGGGAGACAACTCTATTGTCACATACACCACTTTCTCTGAATAGTTACGTTTTCACAATGTATTAATTTAAATAACGGGGATTTTATTTTATTCATGTGCCACCACATAGTGGAATTGAATATAATAAAGGTTAACACTGGTTTTGCCCAATGTAACTCTAATATATATAACACACAACTTTCTCTCTAAACAAGATTTGATATTAAGTTCTGGATCGTTAGCTGGTGGAACCAACACATAATTACATACAATTAGTTTGTACCCCGGATTCATTTTCATTTTTGCTTTTTCTCAGATTAAAAGAGGAAGATTAAATTTTAACTTTGAAGGCAAATACTTTCATGTTGAATCACTGCTGCAAATCATGTAAATTTGACTTGAGGTCAAAAGGTCGAGAGAACATATTGCTATACCAGTCTTAACAATTTTATCTTATCCATACGTATAGTATGATTTAAAATGTTGCGTACATGTACCTTTTTTCTAATTAATGCGTTGCCTTGAGACGGTCCCTCGTTTAAAACACATGTCAGCTTTGAATGAAATCGACCGACACTCATATCATCCAATCCGATGATTAATTCAACCCATCACTATGTTTCGAGTAACTGTTAGAAACTTATGTATTACTAGATGACGATATTTTATCATGCCTTATTTGTTTACAGTGTATTTTAATCAAATAATGCATCCCGGAACGTGGTCCGCAACTTTGTAATTTCGATGTTATTCCCAGCCTTCCATGTTGCTGAGCGCAAGGTCGTAGCGTTCCCGTTTCTAGCCCGTGTCGGAGAATCTCGAATGTCTCCGTTGTTTATGCTAGTGTAAACATTAGAGGTTTTCCAAGGGTATAGAGAGTATAAATATAGATCCAGTCGTTGCATACGAGAAACTGAAAGCATTGAAATGAAATCAAAACCGGCTGTCTGCTTTCGAAATATCAAAAAACATACTATCAAAAAAAACAATCTTTGAATATATGAACACAAAGAACAAAATGGCGCCTTAGTTATCTTTGATCAAGAGAAAGCGTTCGATAAGATAGAGATAAAATTTTATACTTGAAACCTTAAAGAAAAACGGCTTTGGGACAAACTTTAGAAGCTAGATACAAACCTCATATAACAATATACGATCCAAATCACAAATCGACGGGGCTCAAACTGAACCATTCGACATTACCAGATTAGTAAGACGACGGTCCCTCGTGTCAATGTTGTTATATATAACTTGAATCCAAACACTAAACAGAACAATTCAAAATGATAATGATATGGAAGGAATAAATATTCCGAACTACAAAGACCAAATAAAAACATTCCTAGATACTGATGATCTGTCGAACTTCATAACAACACCTGAATCATATAAAAACCTTTAATATCAAAAACCTTACCCTCCAGAAAGAATACATATAGCCAAAACATACCTTTATAACTCAATATGGAAAGAATTTAACATAATCGACTTTGAACTTTATTATATGAAAAATATAGAATCTGCAATCTATACCTTCATATGGAACAATATATGCAAAATCTCTTGCTTAGATAGAGGAGGGATGCACATCCCAAATCTTAAAGTCAAACAAACAGCAAACTACATTGACAAATTAAATAAACTTCAATATGCGATAAAACACCCATTGCAAGGTATATACACCTACTGGTTTGGATTTTTAATGCCGCGTAAAAAAGAATAATAGTTATAATAACATAACACAAAAATTGGTACCACCCAGAATCGCCTGCAGACAAACCATAGCCTTGAAAGATCAAAGGACAGAATATGGAATACTAAAAACTCAACTGAAATTTATGATTTGAGAATACATCCCAAACTACCACCCAATACAATATAAATAAACAACACGCACTTTAACTGGACCACAATATGGAAAAATTGGACAAAACTCAAAAACCCAAAAGAAATAACCCAAATGTATGAGTATATCCATAACGCCTGGTGCACTGGAGAAATTTCTTTTAAAAGAAAAATCTTTAAAAGCTCCCCACGTGCCCCTTATGTAAAAATGTATTGACAATAAAAAGCATCTGATATTAACATGCGAAGTACTGGATGACAAAAGAAAGAAAAAAATAATAGGAAATTCGGAAAGAAATACAGAAAACAACAAGTATCTTTGACCACAATATGCTATTATATACAGAGAAAATAATCAATAAAACACAATAATTAAATTTATACTTTTTGTGATTGGAAAAAGAAAACAATCGATATTGATACCTGAGAAATAAACAAAATTCTAAGAAACCGGTAAAGTCGTCTCTTCCTTTTGCCATGTCAAATAAACACAGCTATCTAATAACACTTTACTAAAGAACCAGGAATTTATGGAAAGACGATTGTGCACAGCAGCAGAGAGGGTGAACCCTACAACCTTTTGAGACAAAATAAGGCTTCCTACGAAATCTCATTTAACCCAAAAAAATAAGTCTCCATTTAGCAAACGGAGACATTACGATTTTTTAATCAATTTTGGTCGCAACTATGTTGTCGTTCACCCTCTCTGCTGCTGGAACTTTCAGTTCTGGTTAACAAAAATAATAAATGATTTCAACCAAATATTTGATCCAGTCCGAACCGATATCGTGTCCGAGGATCATGTAAATTTATTGTTATAAATCCATGCGGAGTCGACTGAGCGTTACTAAAGAAATTTTTAAATTGATTGAAATCCATATCAGAGCACCATGTCTGCCAAATATTTCGTAGCGTATGTGTATCAACGCCGTTAAACACAGCAAGAATATTACAGTTATCTCTGATCACTTTTGGAATCTGAGTGTAGCGTTGAGTGACATATATCACGTCAGTGTTTTTATGCCTTCCTCTGGAAAAGATCCTAGCTGGGTTTTTTTGATTGTCTAACATCACATCGTCGTATACGACTAAATTGTTAATGCTTCCATCAAGGTCATCCACGGATGGTGCCTCGTTAATATCAGTTATAAAATCAATGGCGTTCTCACCATTAATTTTTGATGCATTCTCGTTAAAATCCTTTAACACTTCATAACATCGTTGATCATCTACGCTAGGGGCAATTAAATACAACTTATCCCACTTCATCCATCTCATTATTAAATTGAGCAACAATTGAGTCTTGCCGGATCCAGATGGCATGATTATAATTGCGCGGATAGAGTTTGGTAGCGCTGCATGATGCTTAACTGGTTCTCTTGTTTTAGTCGCTGAAAAATCAGTTATATTCATATCTCTATACATAAAGTATGGATCTATATTGTGTGAAGTGTAAAACGCGTACTAACACAAATGATGTGACGACGATTACAACTAGCAATAACAGATCAGCACTAACTGGTAGATGTGCAACATGTGGTATAAAAAAGTTTAGATTTGTTTCTACAAAATCAAAGATTTTACAATTCGGAGATGTTTTTAAAAAAAACGAGGAGGTGATATCGCATTCAAATTGGCAAAGCTCCCTGGAACCCCATGGGCAAAGTACCCCGGAGAAAAGCACCTTCCAGGATATAGCTACTGTGGCCCCGGAACACGATTAGATATCAGACTTGATGATCAAAATCAACCCCGACCCGGCGAGTATCCGATAAACGCTATTGATAAGGCGTGTCATGCTCATGATGTTGCATATAAAAGCAGCAATCTGCAAAACAGGCATCTCGCGAATATGAAATTAATTCATGCGTTAAATGCTGTTCCTGATAAATCTTTGAAAGAAAAATTGACTTCGTGGTTGGTAAAATCGGCTATGAAAGGCAAATTAATGTTAGGTGCTGGTAATTAATAATATGGAATCTATTTATTATTCTCCGAGGGGATACTGGAGGGGTAACGCTGCAATCAATGAACTCGCCAACGCCGCAAAAGTGAAAAAGGCCACTGCGGCTAATTGGTTATCCAAACAGGATATATGGCCAATTTATCTACCGCGCCCTAAACAAATCAATTTCTCGCATTTTGATGTTACCGGACCCAATGAAATTCATCAAGCTGATTTATTGTTTTTACCACATGACAACGGTTACAAATACGCGCTAACCGTAGTTGACGTTGCGAGTCGATACAAACAAGCAGAACCGCTAAAAACAAAATCATCACCTGAAGTTGCTTCTGCATTTGAAAAGATTTATCGACGAGGCCCACTACACTGGCCAAATCTGTTACAAGTTGATCCTGGCAAGGAATTTCAAGGCGCTGTTTTATCAGCGATGAAACATCACAATGTCACCATCAGACGAGGGCATACTGCGCTACATCGCGATCAGGCAATTGTTGAACGTTTTAATCGGACTCTTGCTGAAAGGTTATTTGGATATCAATACGCGAAGGAGTTTATTCAGGATAAAAGATCCCGTGAATGGGTTAAGAGATTACCAGCTGTGATTACCGCGCTCAATAACGAGATTACTCGAACAATTAACATGAAACCTGTCAACGCGATTAAGAAAGCATCTATACCAAAAATGGAAATCCAAGGAATTTCACAAAAAGATTTCAAAGAACCAATTCATGGTAGTAATGTCACTGTTAGGTATTTATACGAACCAGGAGAGCTTGAGGGTGGTAAAAAAAGAGCTACCGATCCTATTTGGAGCGTCACAACGCATAAGATATCCGGTATAACACGATCTACTGGTAGACCTCCAATCTATAAACTAGATTCAACTGCTCCTCAGCGAGGATTTACTCGACAACAACTACAGGTAATTCCCGAGGATACTCAGTTACCACCGCGTGGTCTTAACTAGCACCCCTTCGTCTGTTGCACTCAAGACAAGTCAGCATAACGTTATCTCTGATATGACCAATGCTGCTATTCTTTCTGTCTGCGGTAAATTGGCGAGGATCTTTATCCGAATACTGCCAACGCATTATACAATTGCAACTCGCGCAGTGATTATTCTGTTGTTGCTTCAGCGTAATTATTAATTCAGCATCATTGTCAAATTCTCGTTGCTTTTTTTTGTCTTGTTGTTTGTAACCGGAGAGTTTTTTATCAATAATTTTAACATCAACGATGCTAGTATCATCCATTGTAGTGTCATTATCATCCAGGACAACTCTTCGAAGTTGATTTATTTTTCGTACTCTGGATACTGCAAGATAGACTAAATTCGACCATTCGATGTGATTATCCACCATCCAAACAAATGTATCCGATATAGTCAATCCCTGTGAAGAATGTATCGTCGCTGCGTATCCTAGTGTCCATGGGGATTTATTAGCACGCAATGCATCTTCAACGACGCTGATATCAACCAGCACAATATCATTTAATACGAGAATTTGTTTTTCACTTTGTCCTGGAATATCAACTTCTATATTCTGTTTTCGTGTATCCGAAGGCCTATAACACAACGGTACTGGAAGTGTTGCAAATTTTTCTTTATGCAATTCAAATAACTTCATCTGAAGTGTGTCTCTGACTATTTTTCTTCTTGCAATTATCAAATCGTTTGGTTTCCACGCTTCCCAGAAATCATTCATTGGAATTTCTGAAATTATTTCACGCGCTATTTCACATTTGATTTTATCCGGTTGTAATCTAATTAGCGCTTTGAACTCGCGTAATTGTTCATCAAGTGATCTATAATCAGTGGTAATTTCTTCATAATAGTCTACAAAACCCTTTAGCCATTCATGTTGGGATGCACCGACAAATGGTGGTGGTTGGCCGTGATCACCGCACATGACGACTTTTGTATTTTTCAAAAACAACCTCTCAAGAAATGTTTGTAATATTTTCAACGATACTGTGCATATTTCATCCCAAATTATGATTTCAGGAATGAATTTATCACCCATTCGATCAGGAGTCCGTTCATCGCCTTTCCATCGAAAGAAACTATGATAAGTACAGGCATTTACCCCTCGTTGTATCATCTCTCTGGTGAGTCTGTGAGTTGGTGTTAGGACAATCATGTTTGATTTTGAAACGCGGAATAATTCAATTGCACGAGTTGTCTTTCCTGACCCACCACAACCGTTTAAATAAACTGTCTTGTATCTACATATTGGATCAGATACCGGTGGTGCATTAGAAAATTCGGATTGAATCTCATCACACTTTAAGTACTTTTCATTCATGGTAACATCTGCCGATTCACAATACTCATGTAGCGTTTCCTTTTTAAATCTCCAACATCCCCAATTTGCCTCCGGATCTGTGAATTTAGCTACATCTGATTTGTATTTCTCGTGGATATACATAGAATCAGTGGCTACTCTAACTGCGGTATTAGGAAATCTATTTATCATCGAAAATAAATTGATAGAAGCATAAGCTAGCATAGAACTTCTCAAATGCGTATATTGTTTAATATATCCATCACAATAGGTAACAATTGTACCTAATCGTCTTCCATCGGATAGGAAAGCGTCTTTACGATTTACAAGTTTTCCCTGTTTCGTTAAATCTGTTACAATTAAATCGTATTCAGCGATGTCTATGATCAACCGCGAAGAATATTTTGCATTGTCGTATCTTCCACCCTGGGTAAATTTACCAATTATTCTTCGTCCAAAATCTTTTGCTTGTTCTTTTTTAATTTCAAATAACTTCTTAGACCAATTCATGATTTGTTCTTCATTGAAATTCTTCGAATTTCCATCTGGAAACTGTTTTTGCTGTTCACTAATTATACGATCTAGATCGGGTTGTGGTAGCCAAACTTCTTTCTGAGCTCGAAAGCATATAATAGCTTCAGAAACAATCAACGATATTAGCATACCACAATCAATCATATATCGTAGTAACACTATTGGCATCCAGGCCTTTTCAGATATATGTCTACCAAGCCAAACATAACTACACGGATGTAACCCTGTAGCGAGTTCAAATGATATCACACGAGCGAATCCGGTTAAATCAAAATCAGGTAATGGCCCATTAATCGCAACACGAGTCATTTCATGTGTTGGGTGTCCAAATCGTTTAAAATAGTTACTACATTCTCCATACCCGAGAAAACTTCCAGGATAACACGCGGATATATCAATTGAAATCATACCGCCACGATGGTATTTCGTATTCCACAGTCCTCTATGACTAAATTCGACGCAACTCAATTTAACGTCCTCGAGAAAATCACTTTGTGTTGGACGCCATGAGTTTTTTTCTCTTGCGAAGTGAGCTACCACTGATGGAATTGTGAAGCTATCCGTTAATAGTTTTTCATGGGAACTCTCCGGTGAAAAATCACTAGCGATTTTTCTCATTCTTTTATCTAATTCTTCAACGCGATATAATTCACCATTTGGTCTTACAAATTGATCAAATCCTATTTCGGGATCTTCATCACTTCTAAGTAACCACACTGACACAGGATCATCTTTACACAGCGTGTGAATAGCATCGAATAATTTCTCATTATAAAAAACATCCCCGACGAATTCTGGGGGGATATATCTCACGGTTCTATCTCGTGGAAATATTGTTACTGCAGGTGTCCACGCGTGTTTGTTATGATCAATAATTTGTATTGGCGCTCCATTTTTGTTATATTTCGGTTCGTATAAAACTTCTCCGGTTATCGTCATAACGGTTATTGGGAATCTTAATGATGTTTCTAATTTGGCTATATCAGAAATCTTTTCACCGTGCTGTTTCACTGTCAGTTCCCATTCGGTTATTTTCCTAAGTCGCAGATCAGTTAGTTTATTACCTCGGGATGCATTTGTGAAGTGTTCCATTACCCGTGTTGCTACACAATTCCGTGAACTAGAATATTTCATAGGAGCTAGTTTTGCGATATCGGGTTTATCATTTAACGGATATAACCCATAAACAATTGCTGTTACAGGATAAGATCTGTCGTAGTATGGTTTGTCAATTCCAGTTAGAATTCCTGGTTTAGAATCTCTACTTACAATGACAGTTTTTTTATCCTTGAGGATTGGTTCAAATTTATCCCTGATAATCCATTTGCCTTCGACTTCGATAATGAATTTTATTCTGAAAAAATGCTTCTGTTGGGAATTGCTTTGTTGAAAATCTTTGATTTTCCTTGATAAAATTCTTTGAATTTCCCTTTTGGATTTTACACCCTTGGATTTCCAGACCCTTGGCGGGCCAAGGTGTGAAATGATCTCAGCTGCTTTTTCATCGTTCATAGTAGCATCGATGTTGGGTATATTGACATCTTCATCAATAATTCGAAATGTCGACCAACAGTATGCTGCACCGTCTCGATAGAATTCATTAAAACACTCCCTGATTTTACCTAGTATAGTTCTATCACCGATTAGACGTTGTGATGTATCAGAGACTCTATCGAGATTGAATTTAGTATTTCTCCAAGGCTTAATTTTCGATAATCTGTTGAACTCCTCATCGAGATTGAATTTAGTATTTTTCCAGGGCTTAATTTTCGATAATCTCTTGAACTCCTCCATGTTATAATCAATGAATTTATTATTTTTCCAGGGCTTAATTTTCGATAATCTCTTGAACGCCTCCATGTTATAATCAATGAATTTAGTATTTTTCCAAGGCTTAATTTTCGATAATCTCTTGAACTCCTCCATGTTATAATTAAAACAAGTATTTATATAGAAAAATATAGTATAATGAATCACTGCAAGTGACTAATGATTGGATCAACAACCCCGTGTAACAAATTATGCAGAATCGAATTCTGTGGGTATCATTTACAAAGTGTTCGGCGAGGAAGTTTTGACCCTCTCCCATGCCTCCAATGTGGGGTGGGCGTTAGAGGAAAATCACAATTATGTCTCAGTTGCGGCGGCAAACGATACAGGGAACTAAAATGCTATTATGACAAACGAATCATTGACCCCAACAATGACTTCATCAGCGACAAAATCATAAAAAACCCTCAAGATTATATCAAGAGGTTTATAATTAAAGCAGATACAAATTAGACAAATAGTATTATTATACAAATGAGCCAAGATTTCAGACCTCATCCAGTGCTTGTTAATTACGAAGCCTCCAGTGATGGTGTTGTCAGGCACCGCAGACTAAAAAAACCGGTTGGATATCTGAATAATATGGGGTATTTGCTGTTTAGTGCTAGAAATAAAACATATCTCTGTCATAGAATTATTTTTGAATGTTATAACGGATTAATCGAAGACGGATTTGTGATTGATCACATAAATGGCGTGAAGACTGATAATTGTCTTGTGAATCTTCAAGCCGTCCCACAAAGTCGGAATGCAAAATTAGGTGGAACTGGTAAACACGCAAAACGCCCTAGGGGAGTTAAATCGTTTGATTTAGAAAATAATGAAGAGAGGAGATTTCAGTCGATAAATGAAGCCAGTAGATACTTTGACATTTGTGGGACTTCAATACGATTTGTTGCAGAAAATATAATTAAAACTGCTCTGTCGAAAAAAAAAATGGTCATAAAGTAAAATTCGTATACACCTGAAACTATTCAAGGGAGATAAATCCTTTATGGATAAATCCGCCGCAACTCATAACACTTACCTACTAAGTTCCCTTGTATTATGACGTCAAAGGAATTTGTCGCTATATTACCTGTAGAGAGGTATAATTGACATGTGCGCGCCCACGTGACTGTAATGGAGTATAATACATGTGTTTCGTTAGAGTTGTATTTTTATCAACTTTAAATAATTCTAAAATGTTTTATTGTCGCTTGGGCTAAAGCTGCATTATTTAAACAGTTGTATTTATTTAGACCATCTATTAATACACTTTCAGTACAGACGTTCTTTATAATCCAGCGCATTTTGCATATGTTCGCTCAGCCGGAACGCGAGTGTTTCCCATTCATTGAAGTAGGTGGGCGTGGTTAAAATTCCTTGTATACAGCTCTTTGTGATCTAATCGATAATGTATTTTGTCTAGAGAATTAAAACAGGGAAAATATACGCTGTTATTTAACAACTGTATTATTTTGTTTAATGTTTTATTTAAAATATTTGTCTCATTTAAATGTTGTGAAACAGCATTAATAAGTAATTCGAGGAAATAAAATAACATACCCATGAATCAACGCTGCTGTATTAGTCACCTTATATAACATATGAAAGGTAGAAAGCTGGGGCTTTCGAAGGCCAATGCGACCGATCAAAACTAACCAACGCCATTAACCCGGGCGTGTGGCTGTCTTTTGTTCACAATCATGCAACCGGGTTAATTTAATTGGGTTGCTTTTGATTGGTTGGTTGGCCGTAGAAAATCCGCCCCGTCGTTTCATGTTTGTGCTGTCTTGTGCCGTCCCCACATCATTACATCACAAATTCCATCATCGTTTCATTGAATATATCCATCCTTAATTAAGTACATGTTGTGACGTCACCTCAAGCATATCTTCTGGGCGGTCTAAGATGGCGTTTGTCACCTTAGGCTTCCCGCCGGAGATGTATGTTTCGGGTCCCCTTGGGCTTATTTGGATGTGAAGGCAACCAAGGAGTTCCAAAGATGTGTTGTCGTATATGTAACCTCTGGGTCTCTTTCACGTTATTTGACGCGAAAGTGGTTTCCAAATGGGGTTTTCATGTATGTGCTGTCCTTAATTAAGTTAATAAAGTAACCTCTGGGTCTCTCTGACGTCATAGGGCGCCAGCGGGATTGCCAAATGAGTGTTATTTTTTTTTAATAATTAAAGATAAAATATATTTTATTATATTTTTATACAAATATGGATATCAAAGATGTAAATTCTATAAGTGCTGAAATCTCAGATTTAAAAAATAGAGGGGTAGTATTATCTGAAGATCTCGACTGCGACAGAATTGCCTCGGAATATGAAGACATAGAGTATCAGTTTAGTAAGGGTCTTTATGTTTTACCCAAGATGTACAGGCTCGTGAAAGGAATTCAAAAGTCCATCAATGCTTGCTTGTACGGTAACGACATTAACGTATTTATAACGCTATTTAGCACCGTTGAAGCAATACGTCAAAAGCTCGGCCAAGAGTATCAAAAACGAGCTAAAATTAGTTCTAAGGTTCGTGATCTTAGAAAAATATTAAACGAGGAAAAAGCAGTATCTTAACCAAGTGAGCGATAGGTTTTTCAGTAAATTTTATTAAAAAATAATTTTTTTTAGCGTTTTTTGTAACACTCACATAGGATTTTCTCCTGAAAGAATACTCATCAGTTTGGACTTGCCCATGCAGTTATGTGCATAATGGATGATCTGGTCGTAGTAGCAAGTAATCACCGCGACGCCTCCATTTTCACGTAGTTGTTGTTGTTTCCGCGTATTTAACACAAATCGTTCATCGCCGTTCTCAGATATTACAATTCTGAAACCACCAGCGATGTTATTTCTGAAACACTCGCGGATAGCGTCGTACAGTTTAACCCTGTCGAAGATGGATACGTTAGCTTGATGGTACATTATTTAATAACTCATCTTTTAATTGTGATAGTTTCACATTTGAAAAATTAGTTCACAAACAATATATGGTAGGTGATTTGCTTACAACTAGATTAGCCCGAGAGCGGCTAGCAGCAATTAAAAAGTTTTTATACCGGTTCGAGACAGACTTCGCGACAAACTTCAACAACGACAACAAGCGCAGACTGACTTTTCTGTGTCAAGTGAACAACTGTTTACTCCGATAACTAAGGCGATCAGCGATGTGAAAACAGCAACTGAACGAGCAATATTTGGGGATATTCCTGAGGAAGGCAAGCGACGATAAGTGCCTGTTCTTGGTGTGCTTGAAAAGATAGCAGCGGAAACTGAAAAGACATCAGCGTTGTTACAAAAAAAACCACCTGGTCCGAAAAAGACCAATGATAAAATAGTAGATGAATTACGCGCGCGATTTAACGAAGACGGGTTAGCAACAATTGATAAGACTGACCCTACAGAGTTTCCTGCACTTGTTGTTACGACGTATGAAAACAGAAAAAAAAATGTTAAAACCAGAACAGCACAAGTATGTAAGAGGTATACAACATTGGGCTGATATATTTTACAAAATTAAAACTGAAAAAAGTCAAATTAAGACAGATAGTGCATCATACATTGAATATATCAATGCGGTGGGTATAGTGTATAAACAATATGAAGAACAAAAATCACAAAGAAAACCACAAAGACTGCAGCGGGGCGACAACAACCTGCAAAAAAAATATATTTTTCACCTGCTAAACAAGAAGAATCTCAACAACAATTACTTTATTTTGCCTGAACCATCTGATCGAGATGATGATACTTCTAGTTATTTACAAGGTACGGATTTAGAAAAACTGGGGGGAGCACCTGATTATAGTAGTGGGGAGGGATTTTCTAAATCTCAGAAATCGCCTGTAATTTCAGGTAGTGGTCTAGTTACTTGTCCTGGTAATATTCTCAGTGATATATCACGGTTAGAGGTTCTCATCGGAGGGAAACGAGCCGGAAATAACTCACCGGAAGTAATTAATGAAGCAGCTGATATCTGCAGCCGGTTATTTGCCGGCGGTATTATGGACATTAATGTATATCGAGAACTCATTACTGAATTAGTTGAAAATCACAGAGACGCCCATGGTTATGATGAAAATCCTATGGATTTTAGCGATTGATCACTAATTGAAAAACTACTAGTTTTAATAACAAGATGATTATACACTACAACCATGATAAACCCGTAAGCGTCTACGTGGTGAACTCACGATTGCCTGTTTATAGAGCATATTACGGAGATGGTTTCGGCAATACCATTGCGGGGTTATTTACAAGAATGGCCCCAAAAGTGGCACCGTTAGCTAAACAATTATCAATGAAGGCCATTGATATTATTCGTGATAAAGGAACCAGCAAAATCGGAGATTTCGTTGGAAATCTTGCCGGAAAGGCATTTTCTGCCGCAAAAGATAAAATAGCATCATTGGTGCGACGACGAAAAAAGCAACCAATTGTACTACCATCTACAACAGTGATGCCTGCAAGTGTAAGCAAAGCAATAAATAGCGCAGTGGAAGAAAAATTAGCGTCGTTGGCGAACAGTAACCAAGATGATATCGCAAACATGATAGCAGGAAGTGGTTTGAAACAAAAATGAAATTCGAAGAATTTTCAACGGCGATGATTACAAAGAATTTCACAATTGAAAACACTAGTATTTTAATAAAATGTTTAAAAGACAAGCTGATCCCGAGTTTGATATAGAAGCCCCAGTACCCAAGGACAATTCCGTCCGCGATTATCAATTTTATTCCTATCATGCAATACAAGCAGATATTCGATCGCGAAATGAACTTCAAGTCCATGATACCAACAAATACTTTCTACCCGCTGAAGCGTTTATCGAAGTAGAAGGAGAACTTGTACGACTTACTGATACCTCTGCTGTACCCGCACCGTATCCAGATGGCATCAGAGTCGGATTAGTCAATAATGGTATCATGGCGCTATTTGAATCCGCGAGATATCTCATTGACGGAAAAGAGATTGAGTCTATAGAACGTGATGTTGATGTGGCTACAACAATAATTGGGTTAGCAAGATATTCCGACGATTATACAAGATCAGCAGGTCCGTCTATGATGTTTGCAAAGGATAATAAAAACACTGCTGGACCCACTCAATTTATTGTACGACGACCAAATGATCGTGCTGGTCCTCCCGCCCCTGCTGGAATCGAAGATATGATTATAAATACTGATCCCCAGTACAATCTAGGAGCTGCAACACGAATAGCAATGTTGGCAGGAAAGCGTAAATCGTTTTCATGTGCGATTCCGTTGCATCATATATTTGGATTCTGTAGAAATGTACGAAAAGTTATTTATGGAGCGAAGCATACAGTAGTATTCGTGCGAAAGGGTAGTGACAATGATGCAATCTGGAGAATTTCAGCGGATCCTGCAAATCCAGATGCTGATGCTGGTAAAGTCATTTTAACTAAATTGGTCTTGTGGATGCCAGTAATGACCCCATCAATTACCACAGAACAGCGACTACTTTCATTTATGGAAACGGGTGGCAAATCATTGCTAAGTTGGTCAACAACAACAACAGATGTTAAGCAATCAAATATCAATGGTACATTTACTTGGAACTTGGCATCACAACAAGGCGTTTCAGCTCCACGTCATATATTTATCACGTTGCAGGATATGACAAGAGTGGAGTCACAATTGCACGTTCATATGATATTTGATCAATTAGGAGTTACTGAGGTCTCGCTGAGAATAAATGGCCAGCAGGAACCATCCGAAGACATACAACTTAATTTCGGTCAAAACCATATTGCTCGCGTGTACCATCGTATGCTGTCATATATGGGCCGTGATCAAAATGTAGATACTGGTTTGCAAATATCGCAACATGATTTTAAGAACTTGTATCCGATCTACTACTTTTCGCTGGAACATCTTGATTTAACAAGGCAATCCGTCGTTGATATACACTTCAGAGCCAATGTCATTCGTGGAGCTATTGCTAATTATAGAGCGGTTGCTGTCATTCTCAGCGACAAATCAATGTTGTTAGAAGGGGCTGGCGGACGAATGAGAATCGTTGATGCACCAGTGGAAAATCTATGATTTTCAAAAATATGTAAATGAAACTTGAAGAGTTTCCAAATAGATCAATTGAAAGCATAAATGTGTTTTACAATAAAATGACATATAGTGTTGTTAGTGTCAAGCTGACTGATGGTCAGGTCAAGAAATTGCGATCAAAATCCGCTAAAGAATGTGGAACAACAATAACGTTAAAACCAGCGCAGATGTTCGGCGGTACACATAAAATATCATTAACGGATCGTCAAATAAAACATTTCAATGATGCAATGAAAAATAAGGGAGGAGTTCAAATAGAATTTTCGAAAGCTGTAATCGCGAACATGATAAAATCAGGTGGTATATTTCCATTGTTAGCTGCAATACCAGCATTGATTGCAGCGGCTGCCCCAGCGGTGGCGAAAGCGACTGCGTTGGGAGCCGTTGGGACCGCGGCAGGGATGGCGTTGAAAAAGGCAACTGGGAAAGGATATAAAAAATGGGAAAGGGTCTAAGACTACCAGGAACCCCGTATTCATGGTACAGCGGGAGATCCGTGAACGGATCAGGTCTAAGAATACCAGGAACGGTTTATTAGTTGAAAACCCAATTGTTCCCATGTCCAATTTTGATTTAATTGATGCTGCTAAAAAACTAGCGATAGAAAACTTCAGAGGGGTTTTTATGAGAGATGAATTACCGAGAAAACCTAAACGCGTTGAAACCGGTATCATCAATCTTGATAACAGCAGTGGATCGGGAACTCACTGGGTTGCATACGCGATTGATCCACGTGGGATTGTCTATTTCGATTCATATGGGTTAGCTCCGCCAAGCGAGTTTATGCGGTATATAAATTCTTCGATGAAACTTAAAGAGTTTCCGATTTTTTATTCCACGCTGCCAACACAACAATTAAATGATCCACCGATATGCGGCCGTGAAGTATTAAATGTCCTCGCGGAGATTTCATTAAAATCATTTGGATCTCCGTGGAAACCACCTCATCTGGTTGTAAATAAATATACCAGTGGAAAATTACAAGGTAATTTTACAGAGTCAATAAATTGAAAATACTAGAGTCTTTATAATAATGATTAATATTTGGGGACAATCTCTGTCAATGTCGAAACCCACCGCGGAAACATCTGCGGTTTCTATCGAGGATGTAAAAAAAATAATTGAAGATGAAATCGCTGAGACGTTAAATTTAGTAAGTGTTGACCCGAACGAAATAGTTGTATTTCAAGATCGCCAGGGTAAATTGAAAAGCAGTGATGTATCATTGGATGACATTTTAAAACGACAGCGCGATGCCGCTGAAAACTCTATTGCGCTGTATTCCAACGATGGACAACTTAAACCAGGCGAACTTGTGTCTACGATCACCGACGCGATTGCAACCAACGAACGTGAGCTGAATGATATTATACGAGGTTATAATAATTTTCGCAAAAATGTCATACATAAATTCTTTGGAACCCCGCTTGTGGTTGGCATGACTCTCGCTTAAATTAAAGACTTGTTGAATTCATTCTTCGCTAACAAGGAAGCTGGAAGGACGATTACTGCTTCAGAAATCAAGGCAAATTATCTCGAGATTTTAAAACTAATAGAAAATCTTGAAAAGGTACAAAAACCCACTAACGACGTCATTGTTAAGTTTTTTGGAACCCCGCTTGTGGCAGGCATGACTCTCGCTGAAATTAGCGAGTTTATTGGCAAGCATACTCACAATGCCTACGTCGCTAATAGTTTCTTTGGTGTCCCAGCTACATCTACGATGACTCTCAAAGATATTAATATGTTTATGGTGAAACAAACAACACTTAATACCATCGTTGATAAATTTTTGGGGAGAACACCTGTGTCTGAAACCACATCGTTGACAGGCCCGACCCTCGCTGAAGTTAACGAACAAAAATCCACCAGTGAAATGGTTAAAAATTTCTTTAGAGGACCTGGAGGTTACGATACCACTACGACATATTTTGACCTCGCTAGTGATTATAAACTCCGAGTAGATATGGGATATAGCTTCTTTTTGTTTACATTTTTTAAGCGCCGCAATGGAACGTTGATGAAACATACTGAAATCGATAAAACCTATTCCGACGTCATTGACGATATTCTTAAACTAAGGGGAGATCAAAAAGCAGTCAATGATATTGTTGGTAAGTTCTTTGGAATCCCACACAACGCGGGTATGACTCTCGCTGACATTAGCGCTGCCATCAATAAGGTAAAAATTCCACATAGTGTAAGCGCCGTTAATAACATCGTGTACACGGTTGATAGTAGAACTTTTGATTGGATCCGAGGAAAAGAAAATTATCTTCGTGTTGGCCACAGACATACTGGTGTACCAGGTTGCTACCGACTTACAATAATACATCACCGTAAATTTGATTTGGAATTCAGCAACACAGGTATCAGAGGTGTTAACACATTGATGTATATACTAGAGAAAGTACCACCTCCACCCTCTATACCAATCCCGCTTACGATTACTATAAACAATTCCGACGAGTCTGTGATTAGGGAGTCACTACCCTGGATAATAGAATTTGTATCCGGTGTCTCCTCATCCAATCCTAAAACCGTTTCAATAATAGGATAATTGAAAACACTATCAGGTTTAAAATAACAATGTCACTAATGGCTCCGCCATTAACAACGTCAGCGTCAATGACGCCGTCATCGCAATATCGATTCGATACCGTGAAAGAGTTTTCCGCGAATTTGAAATCACTTTCTGAGCGCTATCGTGAAAAAATAAAGAAATACCGCAGAAGAATTACCGCCATCGACATCACCGTGTATTAGGTGTCCGGTGTGATGGCCAGCGCCGGGGTTATTTTGTCGACGGTGACCATGATGGCTCCGATTGCAGTTCCGATTGCTATCTCCGCGGCAACAATAATTGCGGCAGTCGCCACCGCGATAACCAAAAAAATATCATCGTGTTCTCAAAAAAAAACTCGCCGATTATACAGCTCGGTACCGGGTGGTATTTGACGCATACTCGAAATTATCCGAGTTGATCTCGCTGTCGATAGATAATTCGTTCATATCCGAAGTTGAATTTTCCAGGATGACCCAGTTGTATAACTCCGCGATGTTGAAATTGGAAATTGAAGACAGCGTTAACAATAATGTCACTACAATTCAACGAATTGCAACTGCTTCAACGAATCGCGGAGAATACCACTCCGATACGAAGAAGCATGATATCAATAACATCAACAAACCCACAATTTAGTGTGAACTTCCCTTCTCCGATTCCAGTGCGTGAGATCGCGTTGTCAAAATTACGAGTATATCATAGCTGCCCTAATATCAGATCGGTTGCATTTGGCAGTCAGCAACCCAATAACGCACTGGTGTTCTCGTATAAGAATAAACCCGATGGTACTCCAGCGTGGGAAACTGTTTCGTTACCAACTGGGTCGTACCAAATTGAGCAAATCGATGCTGAAATTCAGCGTAGAATAAAATGAATCACTGGAAAAGAATCAAAAATAGCTATTAAACTTCATGAACCGACGCTCTCGTCGTCGATCGAAATAAGCACAGAGGGATACATTGTAGATATCTATAACAGCTCGTTAAGAACAGTGTTAGGATGGCCTGAAAATCCACCTGAAAAATCCGCCACCGACTTAACCACGGACGTACAATCATATCATGAAATCAATCCCAGTTATCGAGATAATTTATCTGATATAAGAAAAGGAAAAATCACCGATAGATTTATATTTATCAACAAAGACACATTGCAATGGGATTTTATCATTAAAAGAACAGCCGACTCATCTGTTACTATTTCATTTACGCTAACTGACGTCCGTGGTTATTTTAATGAAATTAAACAATTATATGAAACACAACTAGAACAACTACGGAAAACAAAATCGCAAAAACACGTTGAAATAATAAATCAACTTATATCTGACATGGAAAATATATATGAACTAATTATTCAAACCATAATTAATGACAACAGCGACAGTAAACAACGATTCTAACCGATTACAATATCACAGAAGACAATCTGCGTAATTTCAAGTTTCCCAAATACAACGCTGATGAACTAGCAAGAATTGTTAGAACCGATATCAAGGCGCTACAAAAATCAGATTCAACTATCCTCCTCAAATATAATAATGATCCAGATGGTGGCGGTAGGCATATTGCCCCGCATAATGTGAATATTTCAGCGGTGATTGCGATCAACTTAACATGTGACGTAATTGAAGGAAGCTATCAAATTAATCTCGAGCAATCAAATCAAGCTCAGCATGGATATATTCTTTATTCGTTTGCACCAACAGCTCCTCCAGGATTCCTAATTATTGAAAACCCAATTAATCCTGTCTACATGCGATGCCATAATAATTCGTTAACGAGAATTAATCTCCGACTCACCGACCAGTCAACTAATTTAATTGATCTACAAGATGAGGTGTTAGCGATTAGTTTGTTTGTAAAGTCCTAAGGACTTCCATCAAATATTTGGTTGAAATCATTTATTATTTTTGTTAACCAGAACTGAAAGTTCCAGCAGCAGAGAGGGTGAACGACAACATAGTTGCGACCAAAATTGATTAAAAAATCGTAAAGTCTCCGTTTGCTAAATGGAGACTTATTTTTTTTTTGGTTAAATGAGATTTCGTAGGAAGCCTTATTTTGTCTCAAAAGGTTGTAGGGTTCACCCTCTCTGCTGCTTGCACACACGGTCAGAAACAGATACATAACAAACAGACATACCAATCAAAATAACCTGACTGAAACAAAACAGACTCACTTTCGGCACCCAAGTAGGGTAAGATACGGTAAAAACGAGACACTCGTGACAGCCAGACGCCTAAGCACGCTAAAATGCAAACCCCAAAAACACTAAAAAACATAAATAAAAAATTTCAAATTAACACTGGAAAGCCGAAAGGGCTAGCTTAAAAAGCACCAGTATCAAACAAACAAGCAAACAAAAAATAGATTTGAACCGTAAAAGTAAAATATTAACAAAATACAAACATAATTTTATTGATACATTAACTGGAGAAATAGCTAGCGTAAAAGGCACCAGTATAAATAGAAAACAACAACAAGAACAAATAACACAAAATACCAACAAAAACCAAACAGAAAACCGCAACCGACTAGCTCAAATAATAGTATTCGACACTCTCGATTCCCTCTGCCATGTAAGAACCACGTGACATAGCTCGAGTGTAGCTCGACACGTGAAACACTTCTCCGCGCAAGCAAATACCATACCGTACCCACCCATTCAACAACAGCCCAAATAAAGGAAAAGCCTCGACTAAACAAACTAATTCAGGGGACCAACCGACGTAAACATACAGCATGTTCCCACCACAAGAATGTCAATACTACTAATAATAATAATAATAATAATAATAATAATAATAATGAGGACTTTGTATCGCGCCTAATCTTTGAAAGCTCTAAGCGCTGTACACCATCAATAATGATATGACTACACTACAGAACAACAAATGACAAAAACAATGAAATTGGAAAATATAAAAACATGCTGAAAATATATAAGATACAAATCATGATTTGGTCGCTAATTTTGTCCCTGAAGTCGAAACAGGTGAGTCTTGAGAGCACTCTTAAAAGGGACCACTGTGTCTTTGTGTCTAATTTCAATGGGCAATTCGTTCCACGTCGCCGGGTCAAATCAATAATAACACACCGCATCTACAACTAGAATGTACAGTCACCATAATTCTATGGAGAGTTAAAATCTATAATTCTGGAGAGCCGAAAGGGCTAGCTTAAAAAAGCACCAGTATCAACAAACAAACAAACAAGCAAACAAAAAAAAAAATAGATTTGAGCCGTAAAAGTAAAACATTAACAAAATACAAACATAATTTTATTGATACATTAACTGGAGAGCCGAAATGGATAGCGTAAAAGGCACCAGTATAAATAGAAAACAACAACAACAAAAAATAAAACAACATACCAACGAAAACCAAATAGAAAGCCAAAACCGATTTACTCATATACTTGTATTCGACACTCACGAATTCCTGTACCTTGAAAGAAACACCGTGACATAAACGGAGTGTAGATCGGCACGTGACACACTTCTCAGCGCAAGCAAATACCATACCGTACCAACCTATACAACAGCAGCCCCAATAAAGAAAAAGCCTCTACAGAACAAACTAAAACAGGGGACCAACCAACGGAAGCATAATACACCACTTTGCCACGAGTAGAAAATCAATGATAACATACCGCATCTATAATTAGAATGTACCGATTCACCATAATTCTAAATAAATAAATAAATAAATATAAATATATATATATATATATATATATATATATATATATATATATATATATATATATATATATATATATATATATATATATATATATATATATATATAAGACAAAAGTGGAAAACATTTAAGACTCCTCTGATAAAACAAACAAAACTATAACTCCTTTTTCGGAGAAATAATTTAATAATTTAATGTATAGTTTTTTTTTTTCTCCAATGAAAGCCCTCTACATATTAATTTAAAGACAGTCTATATTTGACATATTTTTACAAAGGAAAACTACATCTCTTATATTGTCTTATCTTAGCAAAGGGATCTCCGATCCAGTGCCATAAGGAGCACATTAAAGAATCGGAAACAAGATAGGGCTAAGGTCCTTACATTACAAAACTTAATGCCTCAACTACATCTCTAACCCACAATCCCCTCCCACCTAAAAAAAAGCAAAGACATCATCACAATGCATAACAAAAAAAACAAATCTAACTAAAAAAAACAGCATCTTCTTTTATGGTCTTTTTAAAAACAAAACTACACTAGGAAGATTAGAATATATCTTCTATAAATATGATATCTTGCTGTACAATACAAACACACAAAACAACACACAAGATAGCATATACAATATGGACAAACCTGACTCTGGAAAAGTCACATCGTGAAACTTCAAAAGGGAAAAAAGGAAAGGAAATCAACCCTAAAATTTAATTCTAAGGGAGGAGTGTACAATCCTAATTTAAAGATTAAATGAAAGGGAAACTATAACGCACCGATGCACCAAGGTGTGGGCAATACCCTAAACCGTCATTAGTTGAGGGTAGGTAGTACCTTTCGGAAAATCATTTTGGGTTAATAAAACTTAGAATATTGATCAACAAAAGTAAAGATTAACCGTGAGAAACAAATTATTTTCTAATCATAAATAGGAAAAAAAAACATACAAAACAAAACATACATGGGAAGACATGGAAACATTACACCAAAACAAACATTTTCGGAAAACAAAGGTGTTACTCACAACTCAAACCAGCGAACATTCTAGGGAGAGTTGAAGAGTATCAGCAAAGCTTTCGGACTATAACTTCCAAATTCTAAATCTAAATTTGAATCAGTCATAATAATTTTATACAGGTAAAATCCATTTTTCAAAGTGATATGTTATTGAAATGACTTAATTCAGAAGCAGCAGAGGAGGTGAACAGACCAAGTTTTCAAGCAAAAATAAGGCTTCTACGGAACCGAAAATATCTAACAAAATGCAGAGAGTGTGAACAGACCAACTTTTATAGGCGTCAATTTAGTAAACTGAGGCTTCCCAAAATTGCTTATATAGGCCTCAATTTGGTAAACTAAAGGCTTCCTTGTAAGGTTCCATTTAGTAAAAAAAAAAGACGCCATTGTCATTAGCGTTCACATTCTCTGCTGCTATGCGCTAACTAAATATTTGATCAAGTCCGACACGATATCTTGTCCGAGGGTCTGATAAATTTATCGTCACAAATCCGTGTGGGATTGTCTGAGCGCGGCTAAAGAAATTTTTAAATTGATTATGATCCATATCGCCACCGCACCAAGTTTGCCAAATATTTCTAAGAGTATGAGTATCAACTCCGTTAAATACACACAGCATATTGCAGTTATCTCGGATCACTTTTGGTATTTGAGTGTAACGTTGAGTGATATATATCACGTCGGTGTTTTTATGTCTGCCTCTGGAAAATATTCTAGCAGGATTTTTTTGATTATCTAACATGATATCATCATATACAACTAAATTGTTAATACTTCCGTCAATGGAGTCAATGCTAGGTGCCTCTTCGATATCGGTTATAAACTCAATAATATCATCGCCATTAATTTCTTGCGCGGCTTCGTTAAAATCTTTTAACACTTCATAACATCGCTGATCATCTACACTCGGAGCAATCATATACAACTTATCCCACTTCATCCATCTCGTTATTAAATTAAGTAGCAATTGTGTTTTACCACTTCCAGATGGTCCGATGATAATCGCGCGAATAGAATCTGGTAACATTGCATGATGTTTAATAGGTTTTCGTTGTCGAGTAGCTGAATAATCAATTACATTCATAACTGTTATATATAAATTATGGATCTATATTGTGTGAAGTGTAGGACACGTACTGGCACAAATGACTTGACGACGATTACAACGAAAAATAATCGATCAGCGCTTTCTGGTAAATGCGTACAATGTAGTACGAAAAAATTTAGATTTACTTCCCTTGGTGCAACCAAGGCTTTAAAAAAAAACGAGGAGGTGATATTGCAGCCAAATTGACAAAACTCCCAGGAACACCGTGGGCAAAGTATCCAGGAGAAAAGCACCTTCCAGGATATAGCTACTGTGGACCGGGAACACGATTAGATATCAGACTTGATGATCAAAATCAACCCCGACCCGGCGAGTATCCAGTAAACGCTATTGATAAGGCGTGTCATGTTCATGATGTCGCTTATAAAAGCAGTAATCTTCAACATAGACATCTTGCAGATGTAAAATTAATTCATGCGTTAAATGCTATTCCTGATAAATCCTTCAAAGAAAAGTTGGCTTCTTGGTTGGTAAAATCTGCTATGAAGGGTAAATTGATGTTAGGTGCTGGTAATTGAAAATGTTAGCATTTTAATATGGAATCTATTTATTATTCTCCGAGAGGATACTGGAGAGGTTACGCAGCAATTAATAAACTCGCTAGCGCATCAAAGGTGAAAAAAACTACAGCGGCAAACTGGTTATCCAAACAGGCAATATGGCAAATTTATCTACCAGCGCCTAAACAAATTAACTACTCGCATTTTGATGTTACAACACCTAATGAAGTTCATCAAGCTGATATACTATTTCTGCCTCATGACAACGGTTACAAATACGCGTTAACGTTAGTTGATATTGCGAGTAGATACAAACAAGCAGAACCGTTAAGGACAAAATCATCTACTGAAGTAGCTTCTGCATTTGAGAGGATTTATCGACGAGGTCCTCTGCGCTGGCCAAATCTGTTACAAGTTGATCCTGGCAAGGAATTTCAAGGCGCTGTTTTAACAACGATGAAACATCATAATGTCGCCATCAGACGAGGACACACTGCGCTACATCGCGATCAGGCAATTGTTGAACGGTTTAATCGGACACTTGCTGAGCGGTTATTTGGATATCAATACGCGAAAGAATTCATTCAAGAAAAGCGATCCCGTGAATGGGTCAAGAGATTACCAGGTGTAGTTACCGCAATCAATAATGAGATTACTAGAACAATTAATATGAAACCTGTCAACGCTATTAAAAAGAAGTATATACCCGTACAACCACAAAAAGATTTCTCTAGAAACACAAGTGTTTCCAACGTTAGCGTTTCCCAACCAATTCTTGGTAGTAATGTCATTGTAAGGTACTTATACGAACCAGGAGAGCTTGAGGGTGGTAAAAAAAGAGCTACTGATCCTATTTGGAGTGTCACTACGCATAATATATCCGGCATAACACGATCTACGGGTAGACCTCCAATCTATAGACTGGATTCAACTGCTCCTCAGCGGGGTTTTACACGCGAACAATTACAAGTGATTCCCGAGGATACTCAATTACCACCGCGTGGTCTTAATTAGCACCCAGGGTGCTGTCACCCCGGCGTCTATTACACTCAAGACAGGTCAACATCACATTGTTTCTGACATGACCGAGATTGTTATTTTTTCTGTCTATGGTGAATTGGCGAGGATCTTTATCCGAATACTGCCAACGCATTATACAATTGCAACTCGCGCAGTAATTATTTTGTTGTTGCTTCAAAGTGATTATTAATTCAGCATCAATGTCAAATTCTCGTTTATTTTTTTTGTCCTGTTGTTTATAGCCAGAGAGTTTTTTTCTGATTATATCACCAGTGATAAAATCACCAGTGATAATATCGTTACCAATGATTTCATCGTCAACAACAATTCTTCGAAGTTGGTTTATTCGCCGTACTCTCGATACTGCTAGATAAACTAAATTTGACCACTCAATGCGATTATCTACTATCCAAAGAGTTGTATCGGATATAGTCAATCCCTGTGAAGAGTGTATTGTTGCTGCATAACCTAGCGTCCACGGGGATTTATCAGAGTTCCCTAATGCATCTTCGACGACGCTGATATCAACCAACACAATATCATTTAATACTAAATTCTGCTTTTGTTGTTGTCCAGGAATGTCAACGTCGATATTCTGCTTTCGTGTATCCTTAGGTCTATAACAGAGTGGTACTGGAAGCGTTGCAAATTTTTCTTTATGTAGCGCAAACAACTTCATCTGAAGTGCGTCTCTGACTATTTTTCTACTCGCGATTATTAAATCATTTGGCTTCCACATTTCCCAAAAATCATTCATGGGAGTTTCAGAGATTATTTCACGCGCTATTTCACATTGGATTTTATCCGGTTGTAATCTAATTAGTGCTTTGAACTTGCGTAATTGTTCATCAAGTGATCTATGGTCGGTATTAATCTCTTCATAATAGTCTACAAAACCCTTTAACCATTCATGTGGAGATCCACCAACAAATGGCTGCGGTTGGCCGTGATCCCCGCACATGACGACTTTTGTATTTTTCAATAACAACCATTCAAGAAATATCTGTAATACTGTCAACGATACCGTGCATATTTCATCCCAGATTATTATTTCAGGAATAAATTTATCGCCCATTCGATCAGGAGTCCATGTATCGCCTTTCCATCGAAAGAAGCTGTGATAAGTACAGGCTTTTACTCCACGCGCTATCATCTCTCTGGCGAGTCTGTGAGTTGGTGTTAGCACAATCATGTTAGAAACGCTAGCGTTTCCACGACGAAATAATTCAATTACCCGAGTTGTCTTTCCTGATCCACCACAGCCGTTTAAATAAACTGTCTTGTATCTACAAATCGGATCTGATACGGGCGGTGCAGTAGAAAATTCTGATTGAATCTCTGAGATATTATGGTTACTTTTCAAGTATTTATCATCCATAGTAACGTCTGCGGATTTACAATACTCATGTAGTGTTTCTTTTTTAAACCTCCAATTTCCCCACGCTTCCTTAGGATCTGTGAATTTAGCTACATCTGATTTGTATTTCTCATGGATATACATCGAATCAGTAGCTACTCTAACCGCGGTATCTGGAAATCTATTTATCATCGAAAATAGATTAATAATAGAATAACCGAGCATAGAACTTCTCATATGTGTATACTGACAACTATATCCATCACAGTAGGTAACAACCGTACCTAATTTCTCACCATTGGATAGAAAAGCATCCCTACGGGTTACAAGTTTTCCCTGTTTCGTTAAATCCGCTATAATAAAATCGTATTCTGCGTTGTCTATGATCAACCTCGAAGAGTATTTTGCATTGTCAAATCTTCCACCTTGAGTGAATTTACCAATTATTTTTCGTCCGAAATCTTTGGCTTCTTTGTTTTTAATTTCAAATAACTCCTTAGACCAATTCATGATTTGTTCTTCATTGAAATTAGGAAACTGTTTTCGCTGTTCGCTAATTATACGATCTAGATCAGGTTTTGGTAACCAAACATCTTTCTGAGCGTTATAACAAATAATAGCTTCACTGACAATTAACGATTGTAACATCTTACTATCGATCATATATCTCAATAGCACTATTGGCATCCAGTGTTTTTCAGACATATGTCTACCAAGCCAAACATAACTACACGGATGTAACCCATCAGCGAGTTCAAATGATATCACACGAGCGAACCCGGTTAAATCAAAATCAGGCAAACGACCATTAATCGCAACACGAGTCATTTCATGTATGGGATGTCCAAATCGTTTAAAATACTCAGAGCATTCTCCATACCCGAGAAAACTTCCAGGATAACACGCGGATATATCAATTGAAATCATACCATCACGTGAGTATTTCGTATTCCATAATCCTCCATGACCAAATTCGACGCAACTCAACTTCACGTCCTCCAGAAAATTATTTCGTGTTGGACGCCATGAGTTCTTTTCTCTTGCAAAATGAGCTACCACTGATGGAATTGTAAAACTATCCGTAAGTAGTTTTTCATTAGAATTTTCAGGTGAAAATTCATTAGCGATTTTTCTCATCCTGTTATCTAATTCTTCAATGCGATATAATTCTCCATTTGGTCTTACAAACTGATCAAATCCTATTTCTGGATCTTCATCACTTCTAAGTAACCACACTGACACGGGATCATCTTTACACAACGTAACAATAGCATCAAATAATTTCTCTTCATAGAACACATCCTTGTAAAACTCCTTAGGGATATATCTCACGATTCGTTCTCGTGGAAATATATTTACCGCAGGTGTCCACGCGTGTTTGTTATGATCAATAATTTCAATTGGAGCTCCTCGCGATTGATATTTCGGTTCGTATAATACTTCTCCGGTTATCGTTGCTACCGATATTGGAAATTTTAATAATGCTTCTAATTTGGTTATATCGGAAATCGTTGCCCCGCGTTGTTTCACTGTCAATTCCCATTCGGTTATTTTTTTTCGTCTTTGTTCAGTTAGTTTATTCCCCCGGGATGCATTTGTGAAGTGTTCCATTAACCGTGTTGCTACACAATTTAACGTTGACGATAGTTTCATAGGTGCTAGTTTTGCAATACTTGGCTTATCATTTAGCTGATATATTCCGTAAACCACTGCTGTTACAGGGTAAGATCTCTCATAGTATGGTTTGTCAATTCCAGTTAGAATTCCTGGTTTGGAATCTCTACTCACAATAACAAATTTTTTATCCTTGAGGATTGGTTCAAATTTATCTCTGATAATCCATTCGCCGCCGACTTCGATAATGAATTTTATTCTAAAAAAATACCTCCGCTGGGATTTCCCGCCAAGGTGTGAAAGTATCTCAGCTGCTCTTGTATCGTTCATAGTAGCATCAATTACGGGTACATTGATAATTCGAAATGTCGACCACGCATGAGATGCTCCATCGCGCTTAAACTCATTAAAACAGTCACTGATTTTACTCAACAGGGTTTTGTCATCTACTAGACTTTTGGGTATATCAGAGATTCTATCGAGATTAAATCTAGCATTTTTCCAAGGCGTAATTTTCGATAATCTCTTGAACTCCTTCATATTATAATTAAAACAAGTATTTAAATAAAAAGTTTTTTATATAATGAATCATTGCAAATGGCTCATGATTGGATCAAAGACTCCGTGTAACAAATCATGCAGAAATGAATTCTGTGGGTATCATATGCAAAGTGTGAGAAACGGTTCAAAAGGTCCTCTTGCTTGCCTGTATTGTGGGGTAGGTGTAAGAGGCAAGTCGCAGTTATGCGTTAATTGCGGGGGTAGGCGTTATAGAGAGTTGAAGCGTTATTATGACAAACGAAGAATCAAAAATCCTGACGACGTCAGCGACGTTGCCAATGGTAAAATCATAAAAACTGCTCAAGACTACATAGGCAGATTTGCCAATGTTATAATTCAGCCAATTAACGAATTAGACAAATAGAAGTATTAGTATATAAATGAACCAAGAATTTCAAAGACATCCTGTTATTGAAAATTATGAAGCTTCTCGTGATGGTATTGTTAGACACTATAGACTCAAGAAGTCAATTGGTGTTGTGAATAATCATGGATATTTGATATTTGGCACTGGAGGGAAGAAGTATCTCAATCATCGTTTCGTTTATGAAGTGTATAATGGATCAATCAAGGATGGTTTTGTGATTGATCACATAAATAGCATTAAGACTGATAATTCTTTATCGAATCTACAAGCTATTACACAACGTGAAAACACCAAACGAGGTGGGACTGGGAAATACTCGAAAAATGCTAGACCCGTAAGATCGTTTAATACTGACAACACGGAGATAGTATTTCAATCAATGTCAGAAGCTGGTAGGCATTTCGATATTTGCCCTCCCTCGGTACAAAAAGTAGCAGAAGGGATTTATAAGACGGCTTTTTCAAAACGTTTTGAAAATAATATTCAGTTTGTTTATGAATAAGTCGTAATTACGCATTGGAAATTCAGGGGAGATAACTCCGTTAGGTATAACGCGTGTGAAATCTGTAGGATTTCCACCAATGACAGAGTTACGGATCTTAAACATGGAAACGCTAGCGTTTCTAACATTGATTTTGATTGGTTGTTATAATTACATAAATCTGAACAAAACACAATCAATTTTGTCTTTTTTCAAGTATTAACAGAACTGTTTTATAGACACGTCGTATTTAAACATTTTTTTTAATGTCTGTTTCAAGTATTATGCGTGTTTTCAACGTTGTCAGTGATCGCTAATAAACAAACAAATAATTACAATCACTACACCTCTTTTATATCACCTCGTCGTAATGAGTGTATATATACGAATTCGTCTTTATTATAATTGGGCATTTAGCCGAAATTCAAGTGTAAACAAAACCACACCGTCACACGTGGTATGAACGTTATTATTGACATTCAAAACCAAAGTTTTGATTTTGCGGTTTTGGTTTACACTTGAATGTAGAATAGCCCGCGTCATCCATTGTCATTGAAAATCAATTCATTCACCTATAATCTATTGTTGTACCGTCCTATGTGTATATAACCGCCTACTACACTAGATCAGGGGTTATTGTGCCGTCGTCATCCATTGTCATTGAAAATCAATTCATTCACCTATAATCTATTGTTGTACCGTCCTATGTGTCTAACTGGTAAATACTATTAATAGTAAAACCAAACCGTATATAACCGCCTACTACACTAGATCAGGGGTTATTGTGCCGTCGTCATCCATTATATTGTATATAATCATAATCACCTATAATCGCATTAAGCTTCTGGGTATACTAAGATGCTCAACACCTTAGTGTATCCAGAATTCATTTTGAACAAATATATTTATATATATATATGAATCTTGAAAATCTCAAATTGATTATTATTGAAATCAACAAACTTAAGGATCAAAATATAAAATTATGTTCAGGTTTGGATTGTGATCAAATTATGACCGATTTCGAGGATATACAATTTGCAGAACAGACAGGAAAATATGTCCTATCTAAAAAATATTTTTTAATTAAGAATATCCAAAAACTTATACGTGAGAGCTTAGTCAATACGGAAGATGTTAATGTCTTCGTACCATTATGTAGCATCGTTGAACGTGTACGAAAGCAATTAGGCTTAGAATATGAACAAAAGAGACTTATTAATTGTAAAGTGAGACAATTAAAAATGTTAATGGAAAAATCTCAAGGAGATTTTGAGGGTGATGAGTCCACACACACGTAGAGCTTAACCGATACGGTACATGACATACCTGGGCAAACGAGGAAGTAAAATTGTGTGTGTGAGTACAACAAGGAAGTATAACAAGTTAGTGTTAAAATGCAAAGCATTTTTAATTTAGTGATTTCTTTTTTTACTTGGTGATTGCAAACAATTTGACAATAGTGATACTCTTTCAATAATGGTAGGACAATCATTAACCACACGGAACGTAAAGGAGCGACTTAGCGCTATTCAGAAAATATTACCCCTTCGTGATCGCATACGTGAAAAACTTCAACAGCGGCAATTATTTCAGACTGATTTCACAGAGGATTCTGAACAACTATTCAAACCTATTGTTACTGCAACTACAGATGTGAAAACAGCTACTGAACGAGCTATATACGGTGATATCCCGGCCGAAGGAAAACGAGTAGAGAGACCTCTTCTTGGTGAACTTGAAAAAATAGCAAAACGAACTAAACAAACAAAAAAATCATTAAAAACACTTCCTGGTGATATAATAACTACTGCAAGACGACAAGAAGAACTTCAGGAAGAAGTTGAACGATTAGGTGATATTGATATTTCCTCACCACCATCTGAACCACTTGAAGAATTTCAAGAAGAAGAGGAAGAAGAAGAAACGAGAGCTGTTCCAAAAGGGGACTATCCTCCTGAAAGGATATTTACAGTTGATGCGTTAAATAAAATCAGAAATATCCCAACACTTGCTGGATTAGCTAAATTTACCAACGACAACGTTAAAAAACCGAAGAGAGATAAGCATTTAATAGACGACACGTCTAAAGAATTTGTAAAAGGTTCAGAAATTTGGGCAAATAAGGTGTTTTTAGCAAACCGCAAGGAAACTAGAATCACAAAAGAAATAAGTAGTGATTATAATCAGTTTCTAGCTATTGTAAAGGGAGTCACATCAGCACCACCAGTATACACAGCAGACCCAATCCCTGATGAAATACAAATAATGGCAGAGGCTGATTCTAAGAAGGGTGCAACTGGTACAACTAAAAAAAAGGGTAGTGGTTTAGTTGGTAAAAATCCTATGGATTTTCACGCTAGTGTAACATGTCCTGGTAATATTCTTGGTGATATAGCACGATTAGAAGTACTCGTAGGAGGAAAACGAGCCGGGAATAACTCACCAGAAATAATCAATGAAGCTGCTGATATCTGTAGGAGGTTATTTCAAGGTGGTATCATGGATATTGCAACATATCGAGATTTCATTGAAGAGTTAGTAGAAAATTCTTTGGATGGAAATTCTTCGAATTTCTATGGTTATCATAGCGACTAATTAGATAAATAACAATTTGTAGAATCATTAGTGATTCTGTATATAGAATAATGATCATACACTACAACCATGATAAACCAACTAGCGTCTACGTGGTAAACTCACGATTACCAAAATACCGAGCATACTATGGAGATGGTCTCGGTAATACTATAATGGGATTATTTTCAAGAATGGCTCCAAAAGTGGCTCCGTTTGCAAAACAATTATCAATGAAAGCAATTGATGTTATCCGAGATAAGGGTATTAATACTATTGGTGATCTTGCCGGGAAGGCATTTTCAGCCGCTAAGGATAAACTAACAACGTTAGTTCGACGACGAAATTCTTCGAATTTCCAATCAAAGCCTAAAAACATTAATGCAAGTGTTTTGCCATCTACCACGATAATGCCTGCTAGTGTTAGTAAAATTATAAATAACGCAGTAGATGAAAAACTACAGTCGTTAATGACTAACGCCCAGGATAATATAACAGCAAATATGATAGCAGGAAGTGGAATTTCCGGAAGTGGTTTTAGGAAATTTCGACGTTAGAAATACAAGTATTTCCAGAAATATTTATTTGGAGAGGATTTCCAAATATTATAGTTATTGTAGAAATGCTAGCGTTAGAAACACTAGTGTTTCTGGGGTTTGAATCATTTATGATTCCAGAATCATTTATTCTAGTTATTTGGACAGGATTCTCAGTTGTTATGGTTATTGTAGAAATACTAGCATCAGAATCACTTGTATCAGAAACATTAATGTTTCTAACGCTATCTTCATTATCGTTTTTTTTCTTCAGATATTTTCATTATTAAATACACCCAACTAAATAATTAATTTATAAAAATTATTTTGATTTAGACCAACGGGTATATAATAAAAATGTTCAAACAAAACCCTGATGTTGCATTTGACATGGAAGCCCCAGTGCTTAAAGATACTTCTGTACGCGATTATCAATTTTTTGCTTATCACGCAGTACAACCTAATCTTCGAGGAAGAATTGAACTTCAAGTTCATGATACCAGTAAATACTTTTTACCCGCTGAAGCCTTTATTGAAGTCGAAGGTGAACTTGTAACAGATGTTGTAGCTAATACACCATATGCAGCTAATATCCTAGTCGGTTTTGTCAATAATGGTATCATGGCATTATTTGAAAGTGCTAGATATCTCATTGATGGAAAAGAAATCGAATCTATTGAACGTGAAGTTGATGTAGCAACAACAATACTAGGGCTAGCAAGATACTCTGACGATTATACAAGATCGGCCGGTCCATCTATGATGTTTGCAAAGGATGTTAAAAATACGGCGGGAAAAAATCCATTTATTATAAGACAACCAAATGATCGTGCTGCTCCTGGTGTCCTCTTTGCTGGTCCTGGTGCTGGTCTTGCTGGTGGTATTGAGGATATGATTATAAACAATGATCCTGATTTCAATCTAGGAGCTGCAACAAGAATAGCAACATTACAAGGAGATCGTCGACGATTTTCATGTGCGATTCCGCTCCATCATATATTTGGATTTTGTAGAAACGTCAGAAAAGTTATTTATGGAGTAAAGCATACTGTAGCACTAGTGAGAAAGGGTGATGATAATAATGCAATCTGGCGTATTGGCGGTGCTGCGGGTAAAGTAATTTTATCAAAACTATCACTATGGATGCCAGTGTTGACTCCATCATTGTCAGTAGAACCGCGGTTACTGTCATTTATGGATCGGGGAGGAAAGAGATTATTAAGCTGGTTGACAACGTCCACAGATACCATGGATTCTAATATTGATGGTACACTTACATGGCATTTGGCAGCACGACAGGGTGTTTCAGCTCCACGGCATATTTTTATTGCTCTACAGGATAAAGCGCGATTGGATAATCAAGAAAGTTCCCATATGATATTTGATCAAATCGGATGTAATGAAGTTTCACTAAAAATAAACGGACAACAAGAACCATCAGAGGATATACAACTTAACTATGAAAATAACCACATTGCACGAGTTTATCATCGATTGCTATCATTTATGGGACGTGATCAAAATGTAGATACTGGTCTACAAATATCACAATTGGATTTTAAAGGTCTGTATCCGATTTATTACTTTTCCCTAGAACATCTTGACTTGATGAAACAGTCCGTAGTTGATATACACTTCCGAGCTCGTGTAACCCGTCCTGCTGGTATTGTTAATTATAGAGCAGTTGCTGTCATTCTCAGTGATAAGTCAATGATACTTGAGGGTACTGGTGGACGAATGAGATTGGTAGATGCACCAGTAGAAAATCTATAAGATTTTCTAAATCTATAATTGAATTTAGAATCAATCTATTTTGTATAATGTCGTATAGTAATATCAATGTCACATTGACACCTGGTCAAATAAAAAAATTACAATCTAAATCAGCTAAGCAATGTGGAACCACAATAACGCTGAAATTTAATCAGATGAATGGCGGAGGGAATAAACTATCGCTAACAAAAACTCAGGTTAATCATTTTAATAAAGCGTTGGAAGAAAAAAAGGGAGTTCAGGTTACTCTTTCTACAAACGCGATCCGTAACATGGAAAAGACTGGTGGTATATTCCCGTTGTTAGGGTTGATTCCAGGATTGATTGCCGCAGCGGCCCCAGCGGTGGCGAAGGCGGCAGCGTTAGGAGCTATTGGTACCGCAGCAGGAATGGCGTTGAAAAAGGCAACTGGAAAGGGTTATAAAAAAAAGGGGAAGGGTCTAAGACTACCAGGAACCCCGAGTTCATGGTACAGCGGAAAAGGTCTTCGAATTCCAGGAACGATATAGTTCGGGAATCTGCGATTCCTATGTCCAATTTTGATTTAATTGATACCGCTAAAAAATTAAAAATAAAAAATTTCAGAGGTGTTTTTATGAAAGATCAGTTACCAGCACAACCAAATCACGTTGAAACTGGTATTATTAATTTAGATAACAGCTCTGGACCTGGAACTCACTGGGTTGCATATGCGATTGATCCACGCGGTATTGTTTATTTTGATTCATATGGATTAGCGCCGCCGAAAGAATTTATCAATTATATTAAGAAATTTAAAAACCCTCACAAAGTGAGATGTTGGTATTCCACGTTACCAACACAAACAATGCTTGACCCACCCATATGTGGCAATGAAGTATTAAATGTACTTGATGCTATTTCACGGAAATCTTTGATTCCTAAATCTTTAAAACCACCTCATGTAGTAGTGAATGAGTATACTAGCGGTCAATGGATTAAAAATCCATAGGATTAGAAATCTTTTTTGATTTTAGATGATAAAAATATTTCTATAATAATGATTGATATTTGGGGACGATCTTTATCATCGCTGAAGAAACCTGATGGTGAAGTTGAAACTTTTGATAATAAAGATATTAAAAAAATAATCGAAGATGAAATATCTGAAATATTAAACCTAGCAAATGTTGATCCTGGTGAAATAGTTGTATTTCAAGATCGTCAGGGTAAATTGAAAAGTAGTAATATCTCTCTCGATGATATTTTGGTTAAACGACGAGATGCAGCAGAGGATACTATCGCGTTATTTTCTGATGGGGGTAAACTCAAACCAGGTGCACTTGTTTCAACGATTACGGATAAATTAGCAACATATGATAACACGGCGAATTCATTGAAATCACTCAATGATAAGTATGACGATCATATAGTTGTATTTAACCAGTTTAGTGAAACACAAAGAAATACAATTGACCAGATTGATAAACCCATACTAGAATTTTTTGGAAATCCACCAGTAACGGCACCAAAACTCACCACAATAAAAGATTCTTTGTTGGAACTAACAACTCTTCAATCCGAATATGATAAACACGTGAGACAGTTTTCAATGTTTCGTAAAAACATCGTTGATAAATTTATTGTAACCCCGTTTGATAAAGTTGAAATAACTCTTCCTAATATTAAAAAATCCCTTGATGAGCTTAAAACATTCAATAATGCAATAAGGGATGATGCAACGAGGATGATAAGCGTCATTGAAAAAACAAAAATTCCTCATGATAAATCTATCGTCAACAACGTAGTATACACGATTCAACACGGTTCATTTATGTGGACTCCCACAAATAACATTTTAAACATAACCGCAGCAGTCAAGGGTATTTATCGATTAACAATAGTATCACCGACTCAATTCAATATATCATCAAGTAGTTCATCTGGAGTCAATAATACGGTATCAACGATCATCGACAAGGATACAACTGAACAATTCACGATAACGACTACAGATAGAAATCTAGCCAGGGTTTCAGTAACGTGGTACGTAGAATTCGTAGTGGATTTAAGTAAACAATTAAACTGAAAGGAAAATCCTTCGGATTTCGCAATTGAAAATGCTAGCGCTTTTAAAATAAAATGACTCCATCATCGAATCAGTATCGCTATGATCAAGTCAGAGAATTTCAAACTAAACTCAATTCTCTCTGTGAGGAGTATCAAATAAAAATAAAAAAATACCAACGAAGAATAACCGCAGTTGATGTCACTGTGTATTCAGTGTCGGGAATAATCACTACTGCTGGGATAATACTGTCTTCGGTTACAATGATTGCTCCGGTTGTAGTACCAATAGTTATTTCTTCGATAGCTACAATCGCCGGGATATTAACCGGGATCACAAAAAAACTATCATCGTGTAGCCAGAGTAAACTACATAATTATATAATAAGATTTCATATTGCATCTGCCGGTTACTCGCAATTATCCTCGTTAATATCATCATCACTCGACGACACAACAATATCAGATAGCGAATTCTCAACGATGGCGGAATTGTATAAAACAACAATGCTAAAATTAGAGAGAGATGATAATAATAATGACATCACCGCAAGAACTACTTCAACAAATAGTAGAGAATACAACACCGGTGAAAACAAGCACGATATCAATAACCTCAACACATCCTAAATTTAGTGTGAATTTCCCGATTCCCGTTCCCGTGAGCGAGATCGCACTAGCAAAACTACGAGTGTATCATAGCTGGCCTAATATTAGATCGGTAGCATTTGGTGGTCAACAACCAAATAATTCCTTGGTGTTCGCGTGGAAAAATCGTGAAGATGGAACCCCAGACTGGAACGTTGTCTCGTTACCAACTGGGTCATACCAAATCGAACAGATCAACGCTGAATTTCAACGCAGAATAAAATCTCTCACTGGAAAAGAATCAAAAATCGCTATAACAGTTCATGAACCAACATTATCATCTGCTATCGAGATTAATTCCCCTGGATATGTTGTAGATATTTATCAGAGTTCTATAAGATCAGTGTTAGGATGGCCTGAATTACCACCGGATAACTCGCGAGAAAATTCGAAGGATTTTCCACCCGAACCTAAAAAATCCGATTATATCACCAACAAAATAAAACCCGTCAATGAAGTCAAGAGTTATCAAGATTATGCTCCCGATAAATTCTTAAATAAAAAAATTTTTGAATCAATTTATGTTCCTCTCATCAACGGAAATTTCACAGCAATGAATAATGATTTTTCACTACTGCTAATATCTCTTAAATCCGGCTCTCTCACTAAAGACGAGTTTATCAGCATCGTAGAAACGGGTAATAAAATCATCTATGATATGAAAATATTTCACTCGATAATTATTCAAGAAGTATTAAATGAAGAGATATTACATGATAAGTTTGCGGATCTATACAATATTAATAAAACGGAGATTAAAGATTTTAAAATCCCTGGATATAACCCGGATAAACTAAAGAAACAACTTGACGATGCTATTGATATTGGGTTCAAAAGAATCCACGATAATTGGAAAAAATCGAAGAATCCTACAGCAAATATTCTGAAATTTAATAATGATCCAGAAGGCGGCGGTAGACATATTGCTCCGAACAATGTGAATATTTCAACGGTGATTGCGCTCAATTTAGTATGTGACGTTATCGAAGGAAATTATCAAATAAATCTCGAACAATCAAATCAAGCTCAGCAAGGATATATTTTATACTCATTTGCACCAACGGCTCCTCCAGGATTTCTAATTATTGAAGACCCAACTAATCTAGTCTATATGCGATGTCATAATGATTTGTTAACGAGAATTAATTTCAAACTCACTGACCAATCTAATAATTTAATTGATCTACGAGGTGAAGTTTTGCAAATTAGTTTGTTTGTAAAGTCCTAAAGACTTTCATCCTGAAAGGATTTTCGTCTTAAAGACTTTCATCGTAAAAAAATTATTAGCGCATTAGCAGCCGAGATTGTGAACGTCAACTAAATGGCGTCTTTTTTTTTTCATTCTTTGCTCAAATTATTATTAAAAATTAATTAAGTATTTTCAAGGAAGCCTCAGTTTACTAAATTGACGCCTGAAAAAGTATTTTCAAGGAAGCCTTAGTTTACTAAATTAACGCCTGAAAAAGTTGGTCTGTTCACCCTCTCTGCTGCTTCAGATTTTCCCAGAGTTTGATTTATACAAATTTCGGATTTGTCCAGATTTTGATTTATACCAATTTCTGATTTGCACAAAATTCGGATTTGTCCAGATTGTGATTTATACAAATTTCGGATTTGACTAAATTTCGGAAATTGACTAGATTTTTGTCCGAAGATTTTTATTTTTATAATTTCTGTAATTAGGGTTAGTACCAGTCTCCAATAGGATCAATCTTTGATGTTATAAAAACATAAACTTTATTTTATAAAATCTTTTATCTTATAAATTAAGTTCATAAAACATTGATGCTGAAATTGATATATTTTTAAGCATACATGCAAAATTGTGTATTAAACAAAGAATTGTTTGATATATTTAATGTATAGTCATAAATTAAAATTATTATTGTGTATGTCATTGTTACGTGCTTAGGCTCGAATAAGCAGCAACACAGAAAGAGTGAAAACTAACAAGCTTGTATAAATTGAACAATGAATTTATTAGGAACAATTATTTTCATAAAATAAATAAACATACAGTTTTAGAGAATTAAATCCAACATTAATCCAATATAGAATTCACAAAAATAATCCACTAATGGAATTGCAAGAGTCCTGATAAATAAATGTTCAAATAGTTCCAGGTTCGAATCTTGACGATGTAATCCAAAATGGCTGTCACTACCTTCAGCAAGTCACGTACTCTAGATATGTCCTACACTCCAAGAACTAAAAATAAAAGTTATCCTTGAAATTAACCAATAGTATTAAAGACCTGTTTATCAATCTGAAGCAAGGTCAGATAAAGAGGTAACCAAGGCAATGTCAGCCTGTTTACAACTAGAACCCAGGTCAGCCTGAATTTTCCAGAATAATTTCCCAATTAATGAATATTAAACCTAAATGACAAATTTGGATTTAATAATTAAAAATAAATAAATTAAATCCAATAGCCGTAACACCTTCCCCCATAAAATAAAAAGAAAGGTTTGTATGATAAAACTTTCTTTTTATCACAAACCAATTTACATCTGAAGTTAAAAGAACTAGTATCAATTACACAATATAATAAATTGTTATACACAGGAAAAACGTCTGCAATTATATTATCAAGAAATAGCCTCAACCTTTCAACTTGTCCATGTCCCACAAAATGTCCTAGGAAATCCACTCTAGCAAGGCAGAACTCACTTTTAAATAAATTAACAGTCAGACATGCATTAGTGAGTCTATCAAAGAATGTTCTAATTGTTGCTAGATGTTCTCTCCAGGTGTCGTTGTAGATGATGACGTCACAAATCTCTAGACCAGAGATGAACATTTTTATGAGACGTTGAATTGGACTTTCTTTATATTGGTAGAGTCCATTTGGAGTCACAAATCCAAGATTTTCTTTGCTCTTTCCGTAGTGGAATCTGCCAAAATCCTTTCAGAAGGTCCAATTTGGTGACATATCTGGCATTCCCAAATTTATCAATACAATTGTCAATTCTTAGTAATGGGAATGAATCTGTTTTTGTCACTCTGTTCACCTTCCTATAATCAGTACACATACGGAAAGTTTTATTTGGTTTTGAAACAAGTATGCATGGCGAACTCCAATCACTTTTACTGGGCTTGATAAAATCATTCTTCAGCAAATATTGAATTTCCTTTTTCAAGAATTCCTGTTTGAGTGGACTCGTCCAGCATGGATGCTGTTTGGAATTTTCAATTTCAACGTCATGATAATTTTGTTTGTCCTTGTAATAATATCTGGACATAAGTGCTCATATAATAATAATAACTTTCAGTTCATTTCTTTCTTGTACTTTCAAATGTAAAAGCTTCTGGTCTAGATTTTTCATAATTTTTTAATTCCAACAATTCGTCACTCCAATGTCAGTAAAATCCGATGATATTCCTTCACTATGTGGGACAGGTACTACTAAATTAATTATATATTTAGCATGGCTATCTCTTTCAATATACTGGTACTACTATAATTTATTTAGATCCCAGGAGCACTAATACAATAATTTAACTAATTCATTTTCTTCTTAACTTTGTACGGGCCATAATATCTAATCTGAAGAAAAGTAAGAAGAATGAACAAGAGTAACACAACTCCATTATCAGACTCAAAAGTTCTCTCCCTTGTAGTTCTTTCAAACCATAGTTTCATTTTTATCTTGATAAGCTGAATTGGGCATTCATTCATAACTTGCTGGAAAATTCCAGACATGAAGTTTGAACCTTGATCAAACTGAATAGATTTGGGAAGGCCATACTGAGTAAAAAACTTTATCAAAGCTTTTACTGTTTTATATTTTATATTCCTCAACGGAATAGCCTCTGGAAACCTTGTTGACGCACACATAATGGTCAACAGGTATTGGTTATTTGACTTGGTCTTAAGTAAGGGATCTACACAATCTGCCATAATTCTACCAAATGATTCGTCAAAGGCAGGAATAGGTTGCAGATGAGCCTTAGGTATCTTCTGATTGGGTTTTCCTACTATTTGACAAGTATGACAAGATCTACAGTATTTGGCAACATCACTTTTGATTTTTGGCCAATAGAAGTGAGTCAAGATCTTGTGATACATTTTTTTAATCCCTAAATGTCCAGCCAAAGGAGTTTCATGGGCCAGATTAAGTAGTTCATGTCTGTAAGGTTCTGGAACTACTATTTGATAGTTCACTGACCACTCATCACCAGCAGGTACCTCCTCGGGAGGTCTCCATTTTCTCATACGAATTCCATTTTTAATGACATAACAGACAGGAACTTCAGTGACTTCAGTCTCATTTATGACCCTTTGGAACAAACAGGAGATCTCAGGATCTTTTTCCTGTTTAACGACAAGTGACTGTCGTTTATCACCCTGATTAAGAGAATGAGTTGTTAAAAGCGGATCACTATGATCAATATCTTCTGATTGATCTAAACCAAAAATAAAAGTGACCTCATCAAAAACCTGACCTATACAAGGGTCAGTTGAAGGAATGCTGCCTTCTGTAACATCATTCTCAAAATCATCAACCTGATTAGAATAAAGAAAATGAGTTGTTAAAAGAGGATCACTATGATCAATACTTTCTGATTGAAGTAAATGTGACCTCATCAAAAGCCTGACCTATACATATGTCAGCCAAGGGAATACTGCCCATTTCAATTTCATTCTCAAGAGCTTTCTTTACCATAGCTCTAGTAACTGTACAAGCTTGACATATATCAGGGATTTCTTTTTCAATTGGATCAACTTTCTGATCCAAATTAGGCTTGTCAGTTACAAATGGATTAACCACAACCTTGTCCCCAGCTAAATCGTTGCCTAGCAATCAATCTATTCCCTCAACAGGTAAAACTGAGACCGTTCCGATTGTCACAGGTCCTGATACTAAGTCTGATGACAAATTTACACAATGGAGAGGAACATTAACAACGCCGCACTCTACTCCCTGAATAAGAACACTTTCATTTGAAGAAGACTTCTCAGAAAAAGGCAAAGTACCTGACAATAAAAGACTCTGAGAAACTCCTGTGTCCCTTAAAATTTTAATAGGGGTGGGATTGGATGAATCACCCAAGAGTGATATAGAACCCTTCGATATGAATGGTCCATAATTCTCCATATCAAAATAAGACTGGGATTTATTAGACCCAACAAATGTATTGCTTTCAATACACGACTGTGACCTTGACCTCTTGTAAATAAGAGCATTTGTAACAGGCCTATCTTAATTCTGATGCCTATTTTTCAATTTTTAGCAATCAGAAATAACGAGTCCTTTTTTCTTGCAAAAGTTACAAGTCGGAAGAGACAAGGATATAGAATCAAACTTCTCTGAAGTCTGATTTTTGAAAGTTGTGTTAGTTTGAGTTTTAGAAGGGCTTGAATGAGGCGGAAATTATTTTCTACCAGAAAAATGTTGAGTAGAAGTCTTGTTAACAAAAGGAACTTTATGTGTCAAAGAATATTCGTCAGCAGCTCGAGCAAAATTTTCCAAGGTTTCAATCTGATGCTCCTGAAGATAAGTTTTTACATCACTATGAACACAGTTTTTGAACTCTTCAATTAATATAATTTGCTTGAGATTCTGATAATCTTGCTCGACTTTCTTGGCTAAACACCATCTATCAAACAACTGCTCTTTTTGTCTAGCAAATTCGACATGAGTTTTTCCAGCTTCTTTTCTATAATTTCTGAATTTTTGTCGATAATCTTCAGGAACTAACTCATAACCTCTTAAAATGCATTCTTTAACTACGTCATAATCACCACTTTGCTGAACAGACAGTGAAGTGTAAATCTCACTAGCCTTACAAGTAATTACACATTGTAGTAACTGAGTCCAATTCTCTCTTGGCCACTTTAAATTTTCTGCAACTTTTTCAAAAAGAATAAAATATTTGTCTACTTCTTTTCCTTTGAAAGGGGGCACTAATCTAATATTCCTTGCTAAATCAAAATTTTGATTTGAAGTATGATGGTGATTCTCACTTGCCAGCTCTAATTCTTTCATTTTACACTGATATTCCCTTTCTTCCTTCTCTCTCTCTCTCTCGTTCAATTTGTTTTTCTTGTAACCTTTCCTGTCTCTCTATCTCCTCTTTTTCAAATTGTAATTGTATTTCTTTTTCCTTTTTTTCAAATTGTAATTGTCTTTCTTTTATCCTCTTTTTCAAATTGTAATTGTCTTTTTTTTCCCTTTCCTGAAATTCCAGCTTCTTTAACTCTAATTCTCTCTCTCTCTCCTCTTTTTCAGATTGTAATTGTCTCTCTTTCTCCTCTCTCTCTATCAATTCGCATCTGCTCTTTTTGTAATTCAATTTGTTTCTCTTTCTCCTCTCTCTCAATTCGCATTTGCTCTTTTTGTAATTCAGTTTGTTTCTCTTTCTCCATTTCCTGAAACTCCAGCTTCCTTAACTCTAATTCCATCTGGAATTTTAATTCTAATTCCTTTAGTTTAATGTCAGAGTCTGATGCAGACTTACTAACTGGAATCAAAGCACTTTGTTCCAAAAGATCCTGTTCTACCAAATACTGGACCAAAATCTTTTTGATATCTTGTTTTGTTAAAGAAGCCTTCACTTCGGAAAGATCGTATTTTCTGGCAAGTTGAACCAACTCGTCTTTTTTGAAAAGATCTAATTGCTCCTGGGTAGGATTAGAAAGAAATATTTCTACCTTAGATGTCATTTTAATACAAGCGTATCAGTCTCACTAATGATTTTAAACAAAAATTCAAAAACTAGGGGAAATTCAAATTTAAATTCCAATTTATTTCAATCCGGACGATAGCCACCAATTTCTATGTTACGTGCTTAGGCTCGAATAAGCAGCAACACAGAAAGAGTGAAAACTAACAAGCTTGAATAAATTGAACAATGAATTTATTAAGAACAATTATTTTCATAAAATAAATAAACTTACAGTTTTAGAGAATCAAATCGAACATGAATCCAATATAGAATTCACAAAAATAATCCACTAATGGAATTGCAAGAGTCCTGATAAATAAATGTTCTAATAGTTCCAGGTTCGAATCTTGACGATGTAATCCAAAATGGCTGACAATGTCACGTGATGCAGTTCTTGTTTAATTATCATCCAAATGAGTTATGAACACATGTTTTCTCCTCCAAATAGATTATAAATCCTCTTTCTTCAATGAATTGACACAAAGTTCAGAACAAGATAACTCAAACAGAAAATACACAACTACTATCTTTAAGCCCAAAATTCTACTGAATTGTTCTATCCCAAACAAGTCTATATAACTGTTTTTCTTAAGTAAACAAGTGATCACGTGATTTTCTAGAAATTCATGGAAGGTCACTACCTTCAGCAAGTCACGTATTCTAGATATGTCCTACACCCCAAGAACTAAAAATAAAAGTTATCCTTGAAATTAACCAATAGTATTAAAGACCTGTTTATCAATCTGAAGCAAGGGCAGATAAAGAGGTAACCAAGCCAAGGTCAGCCTGTTTACAACTAGAACCCAGGTCAGCCTGAATTTTCCAGAATAATTTCCCAATTAATGAATATTAAACCATAAATGACAAATTTGGATTTAATAATTAAAAATAAATAAATTAAATCCAATAGCCGTAACAGTCATGTACATGTGATCTTGTGAATATTCGAGAAAGAAACTAAGAGAGAGAGAGAGAGAGACAAGACAATAAAAAGGAAAACTAAATTTATTTTGTATTTACTTGTCATAGATAGTACACAGTTCTTCATTCTCCTCTATAATTTCTTCTGCCGTTCTAGTCTTTTTATTGTACAGAAATTGTACAGAAATCTCAATACAAACACCACAATAAAATTGCTACATTCATTTCACCTCAAGCCAGTACCTGGCTAACCCGGAATAGGTTATGACTGAAAGAACCTTAGCGAACGGTCGTAACAATATAGACGATAGAAATGTTTAAATTTGAGATGATTAGTCGCAGATATAAAGGAAACTAATTGATGAGATACAAAATAAAGAAAATTAATCAAATTTTAAGCAAATTCTTTCTGAACATTTTCAATGGTGAAAAGATTATGTCATGTGTGTTTAAGATTCGCTCACTTTTTCATGTTTATTGATGCAAAATATGACGAGAATATATCGATGGGTTTATGAAAAACAATCTAGTGAAAACGAACAAAACTATTCAAAACATAAATCTATATGACAGCGAAATTTACCTGATAGTCAAAGGGGCAAGCTAGTGGATCGTATACTGAATTGTTTTGCGCATTTTAATGACACATCCATCATGTCGTTTACAAAACTGCCAAATCATTCAGCAAAAACCTTGAAATAACATTTCTATGACTTAGGCCTTTAAACTGTTTACGGAAAATATCTTAAAATTAATTGTCATGGATTCATATTAATTGAACCATAAATTATCATATATCTATAAATGAAATAATTTACATCATCGCATGAAATGTCTCATTATTGACCTTTGAGAGATATACTTTGCGTTAAATAACTCACTATGCACGTGTGAGCCATGTTTTTGTGTTAAATAACTCACTATGCAAGTGTGAGACATGTACTTTGCGTTAAATAACTCACTATGCACGTGTGAGACATGTAATTTTTGTTAAATAATTCAATATGCAAGTGTGAGCCATGTACGTTGCGTTAAAAAACGTTATATCCATATACGCAGTAAGCATGAAATAATTTACTATTCACTAGCAAGACAAGTATTTTTCATGATATAGCTCAGTTATTACAGAATAGTAATAAATATATTATATTTTTTTAACAGAACATGAGCGGCAACAAACTTGAGAATATGCCTTGTAGAATGAAGAGTTGTGAAATCCATTTGTAAGTGTACTCTTTTATTAATACGTTTGTCCCAAACTGTATTGAAACTTTGTCGTTAAAAGTTGACGAAAGTAGCATGTACAAAGTATATTGAAAGCATGTCATGAAAATTATAACAAAGTAGCATATTGAAAACGAAGGCCATTAAAACCTATAGAATATATAAGAATCAAAAGTTCTTGAAAGTAGGGTAGTAAAGATATTAGAAACAAATATATTCAAAGAATGTTGTAATTCAATACTCTGTTGAAACAAACTCCATGTATCTTGAAAAAGAAACACATGTATATTGAAACAAACTATATGTATATTGAAACAAACTATATGTATATTGAAACAAACTATATCTATTGAAACGAACGGCATAAATATCTACATCATGACACTATGAAAGTGATTATGATAAAGTAATTTTTATACTTAATTACATTATTTATTTGTTTATTATTATCATTAGTAGTAGTAGTAGTAATATTATTATTATTGTTTATATTATTATTATATTTATTATTGTTTATATTATTATTATTATTATTATATTTTATACTTTTGTTTGTATTAGTATTTCTATTATTATATTATTATTATTATTATTATTATTATTATTATTATTATTCGTGTGTGATCAGGATGTGTAACTTGGACGTTTAAAAACGTCAGTCATATCGCTACGATGTCTGCAGTTTAGCAGGTCATGGTGATTTCTAGCCCTGGGGCTACAGTTATGTTGCATGATGTCCCACCCAGTCACATTATCCTTACACAAAACCGACCAGTCCCAACACTAAACTCTACATACTGAGCGCCAAGTGAGCCATCTGTTAGTGCCGTTTTTGTAATTATTTTGTATGACTTTGCCGGGGTTTGAACCCGCAACCTCCCGCTTCCGATGCTTACGCTCTAACGACTAGGCCAATGGAGTAGTTTATTATTATTATTATTATTATTATTATTATTATTATTATTATTATTATCTCAATCAAAGATGGTAAAAATGTTGATTTTATTTGTATCGCTATTATTTATTTTTTCTTGTCAATTTATCTTTCAGTCTTTTCCGTTACGATTTCAAGGCTGAACCGTACACGGTCTAGCCACAGTGCGATTTAAAGCTTGCAAAAATCCTGCATAACCCGAGTAAGACTGTCAAGGAATTGTTACATTTGCTCCTGATGTATCTAATTGGTTAAACATTTTTAGTTTGCGCTCAAATTTAAGCCATAACCACTTAACCTCGTTCACATCAGGGATAAGATCACCGTCAATATAGAGCCTTCCATCATCACGAACTCTCTGTAATCTGCAGAAGTGCATAGTACCAGGTTCACATGGCGGACAGTATGTTAGAGAAGGTAAAACACGAGAAGACTCCAGAATTAAGATCGACCCGCGAAAAGCTATTGGCAGTATTTTTTCCACGTACAGACTCGCCAAACCAGAGACTCAAGCTCTCACGGACATAGGTGAAATATCAATGAGCTGTTAAGTCATTCGCCTTATACCCCATGGATAACTGTGGCCCCAATATCTGGATAAGTATGAGGATTTCATGTAGTCTTGTTATATGAGCAGCTATTACGTTTAGACCGTGATTCATAATGTGATCACACCTAACTAATTGAGTGGATTGCGTTTTGTGATCATACCTAGTTGACTGTTTCTTTTTGTGATCATACCTAACTGATTGTGTTCGCCGAATAGTAACTATGTCTCGTCTGTATTGTTCAAGATTTATAGTTATTCATAAGCAGCAGGTTATCATAATGCATAAGTCAAATGTTTTGTTTATTTGTTTGATTAGGAATTTTAACGTAACAAGTGTTCATTTATATCGTTACGATGTCTGCAGTGTGGTAGTTTATAGTGATGTCTAGCACTGGGGCATCATGCCGCAGACATGTAGCATAATGTCCCACTCAGTCACATTATCCTGACACCAGGCCGACAAGTTCCAGCACTAACTTCTTAATGCTGAGCATAAAGCGAGGCATCTGTTTGTACCAATTTTGTATGTCTTTGGTATGACTCCGTCTGGGATTGAACCCACGACCTCCTGTTTCCGCGGTTGACGCTCTAATCACTAGGCCACCGGAGCGGCTTTTTGTAGCAGTATATCCATATTATTACTGTCGCCATTAATATAATTCCGCGACTAAGTCATCAACAATCACACAATCAAGTGTCAAAATCGCTACGAAGGTAGTGGCAGCGTCATTACGTTTGTGTATTGATTTAGCTCAAAATTGAAGCAAAAGGCTTGAATAGAAATTTACATTAAGGGCCTGGGTGGAAGAGTATTCCGAGGAGTCCGCAGTTAAAGATCATTCAAACATTTCACCTCTGTCCGGCACGGCCAGCGTGTATATGTGAAAAAGCTTGCCATTAACTTTCCATCAGTCGGTGATTCTTCCAGTAGGTTAACATAGTTCTTCCTCCATCAAATATGCTGTCCGCCATGTATAGCCTATCATGTACTGAAAGAATAGTGTTATGCCTGCAAAAAGAAAATCACTGTTATCATTCCCCTTTAGCCGAGTGGTCAAAGGGCCTTGCCGTTATAGATCGCGCGCACATTTTACTTCTGTCGGGATGAGTTTGTTTCTCGCCTTGATCAACGTGGATGTGATAAACCTTCCCAATATAGCTTTCCGTGGGTCGTTGGAGTTTCACGGTCGTTCTAGATGCGTCCGTAACACACACACTGGCAGCTACGTACAGACTATCATTTTTCTGAGAAATGGCGTTAAACCACAACACCAAGACTAATTACTGTAATTAATGATTTTAATAATATAATATAATATAATATAATATGATATGATATGATATGATATGATATGATATGATATGATATGATATGATATGATATGATATGATATGATATGATATGATATGATATGATATGATACGATACGATACAATACAATACAATACAATACAATACAATACAATACAACACAATACAATATAATATGATATAAATTAAGTCATTGCAAAAATGCAACATACAAATTGATTTGTATCTTTTGATGAATTGGTGGAAATTGATATCATTTGTGAAAAATGCTAAATAAAAAGATTGGGTTCATTTCTTGTATGTTACATGTCTCTTAATGCAATTCATTTTGCGTTTTCAGCAGTTTATTAGTCATCTAGATGCTAAAAAGTACAGAAATATAAAATATTTAGCATATTATTAAATTAACAGTGTTGCATACAATAACGTTGCATAGAGAAAATAATAGAAATATCTGCTGAATGTTTTGCTATTTACCCAACAGTCATCTAGAATATAAAGGCTCAGATATGTTTAAATTTCGAGGATAAATTTACATATTCATATTAAACTTTTGTCATCTGATAATTACTCCATCCATAGTACACTTGCTTCATCTATGTGTGTATCTTTCATCATATCCGTATTATACGTTTCATGTGTGTGTATTTACTCGTATCCGTATTACACATGTCATCTGTGTGCAATTAATCATACACCTATTCAACGTGTCTCATCCGTTATTGTAATTACTCATACCCATTGAAATTAGACACAAAGACACAGCGATAAACATGCTGACAAAATTAAGACATAATTTATCTGAGTTGCTTTTATACAGTTGATTATCTTCAGAATTATACACTCACGCAACTCCCTGTCGAGCATCAATGTACATTAGTATTATCGGAATTGTATACTCATCCAACTCCCAGTCGAGGATCACTATATATTAGTAATATCGGAATTATGCACTCATCCAACTCCCTGTCGAGCATCACTGTACATTATTATTATCGGAATTATGCACTCATGCAACTCCCTGTCGAGCATCAATGTACATTAGTATTATCGGAATTGTATACTCATCCAACTCCCAGTCGAGCATCACTATATATTAGTAATATCGGAATTATGTACTAATCCAACTCCCAGTCGAGCATCACTATATATTAGTAATATCGGAATTATGCACTCATGCAACTCCTTGTCGAGCATCACTGTACATTATTTTAATCGGAATTATATACTCATGCAACTGCCTGCCTAGCAACATTGTACATTAATATTCATCGGAAGTATACAGTCATGATTCCCTGTCGAACATCACCATACATTAGTCTTATCGGAATTATACACTCACGCAACTCCCTTTCTAGCAACACTGTACATTAATATTATCGGAATTATACACTCATGCAATTCCCTGTCTAGCATTACTGTACATTAGTATTATCGGAATTATACACTAATGCAACCCACTGTCAATCATCACTGTACATTATTATTGTAAAGATAATAGCAGTTAATTAAGAACAGTTCATTTTTAAATTAATTTTCATAAGCAGTATCCCACTTGAAAGTCTCGTCAACAAATTTGAATAAACATACAATCAATATACTAATAATACTGGGCAAATATAAATGGTTTATATTTAGGTTACCAATAAAAATAGTGTGTGTACAAAAAGGTAATACAAACGTAGAAAGAAACAAACAAAAAACAGTAAGCACTGAAGTACATAAGTTCATACATAAAATATTAGTTTCCGGTCCTGATGACCCTGAAAATATGAAGGTCCTTCTTCTGGTAACATGTCAGGATGAACTTATCGCCATCTTCATCAAAACACATTGCAGTAGGATTCTTAGGGATTCCGTTTGTGATAAATGTGCTGATCTCACCGTCTGATGAAATCTGAGCAATATTATGAGAGCTGACTCCCACCACATATATATTGTCATCACCATCCACAACAACACTCAAAGGATTTTTCAAACCATCATGTTTTGAAGTAAAATATTTCTTCCCATCCAGACCAAAGCAATGAACAGCATTGTCTGTAAACACAGATATGTACATTCGCGTTTTGGATGCGTTTAAAGCCAGATAGGTCTGGCTTGTGTCTCTACCTTCAAACTCGTGATAGACTTTTTCTTTTCCCTCTACAGTAATAAGACTCCAGTAATACATCTTGCCATCGCCACATGGTCCCGACACAATCATATCCTCTTGGCTGACAGAGGCTATCCCATAACATTTATGTTTGGTTGAGATACTAACTGTTGGTGATATGCTTTTGTCAGTGACAACTAAAAACTGTATTCGTTTCTGGTAAGGTATCGTTACAGCCACTACACCTTCCCCTGCAAGGCAAATGTTCACTGGCTTTTCCGGTAAAGTGCAGCATGCAACGTAGACAAACGATGTGTCTAATAGAATACATCTACTGTTGTCAAAATCTACCAGGAGAACATATTTATGATTGATAAAAGTCAAATCTGTATAACGTGGACGTTTTGCATCTGGGCATTGCACTTCTATGGTATCTAACACTTTCGCTTCTAAAATTCTGAGTGGTGTACTAGTTGTCGTGTCTGTATATTCCCTTTTCCATTTAAGCTCAGCAATGTCATCACAAGGCATGGAATAAACATCCTTCACTTGCGGATTGATCTTTAAGTGAAATGTCAATATATCAGTCTTTGAATATTGTTCTTTTATTTTTGTCGTTGTCAAGGAATGTTGTTCCATGATCTTCTTGGACAGCAGAAACATCTGGGATCGTGTCGCAACTGTGCCAATTGAATCAACAATAGCATTGCAAGTCCTAACTGCTGCCGTTTGAGACAGGCAGCCATGTATTAACTTCTCATCTGTCATCTCCTCTTTCTTGCGAATTCTTTCTCCTTCCATTCTTACTCTTTGTTCCAGTTCTTCCAGGGTATCATTTATGGACAATTTCAATGTCCGTATTTCATGGGTCAGTTTATTTATCTGTGACGCAAGTTCACCCAAGTTCGTTTGCTTAATCTTGATAAATGCGTTGAGTTGATTCTCGAGTTGTGTCATTTGTTTCTTCACCTGATTGAGGGTCTCAGTAATGGTTGGTGTTTCGTTCGCCAGTGTTAGTATTTCTGGACAATTCATGTGACTATCCACATAACACTTGGAGCACAGTTGTGAATCATGCTTTTTGCAATAAAAGACGGCAATTTTGTTCATGTGATCTTGGCAAGCAAACAGAGATTCATGTTGAAGGAACACGCTATGTTTATTTCCTAGCTCCGTAAGGTTTAGAATAGTGTGACCACTTGTCAGGTTTTTAGTATTGTGACTTGTCGAACATTTTTCGCATAAAGCCTCCTTACATTGAACACAAAATCGTTCAGCTAGAGATACACAGATATCGTCCTCTGCCTGGCATGTATCGCAACCAAGATCTACTTTCACTTTTGACTTTATCAGTACGGAAAGTAGAAGTGTATCACGTGGAAAGCAATACACCCATTTGTCTATGGGAATTTCGTTTTTTGACCGAATTACTGTTCCACATATTGGACAGGAGAACTCCTTCTCAGTTTCCTTCACAAACGCAGTGCTGGTTATATGATATTGTAGACACTTATGACAAAATGAATGGTAGCAGGTTAATTGTCTTGGAGATCTAAATAACTTCAGACACAGCGGACACTGATGACCATTCAATTCACCGACTTCAATGCCTTGGATATCACGTATTGCTACAGAAGTGTTGCGTACTGATGCCATACTACAAAGTCTGTAAAGATACAATGTCTTAGCGGATATGCAAACTTTAGAGTCGTAAAAATCCACACATTAGCTATGAGCTGGTCCCATTGATCTAGTTAGATCACGGTCAAAGGTTGAAGTCGTACAACAATCAGGTATACATGTCTCAATATCTCGTCAGCTCGAGGCGTTATCTCATACACAGGGACTGTTTACGATCCTTGTTAAATCATCGTTATCTAAGCTAGACGACTTCAATATTCTTAATATACATGTATTACTGATCAAACAAGTAGGCGAATAGTAGTGAATTTCATAGCCTAAATAGTGACTCATTTATAATCGTATTAATAAGTCTCATTGAACTATGCCGATGCATATTTATTGGCATATTATCTGATAGTACCTTATTCATATTATACATTACAATCAGACTAATTAAGATATTGGAGTTGTCCCTATTTCTTGCTTTTTATGTTTTATTTAGATATTAGGCCAGAAGAAATAACTTTCTTTTGCTTTTACTTTTTAGTGGAAATGACCAGTTTTTTTAATTTATTTTTTTTTTGGGGGGGGTGGGTGGGGGTGGATTATAATATTCTGATACTATTGTGAATTATTGAAAGGAGTTATTGACAAGTTATTTTGTCAAGATCATGATTCTTGGTGGACAAATACATTTCTAATTTTGAAATTGATATGGAAGTTATTATTTTGTACTTACCTTGAACTCTATCAGGATTATTTCGGATTTACTTCATACTATTGTAAGCTGCTCTCACATTTTTGTTTATTACTTTGATCAATAAATTAATGTTATATTTTACAAAACCAGTTAATTTGTTTCTTTCTGTTGCTTGGTTTATGACCAGAGAGTCTTAAGGAAATGCATCTGGAAAATTCCTAATGTAGTCATTACTTGAATAATATTTCAAGATTTGAATAAGTTGTTACCATCGGAAATTTATAGATTTGCCATTTGAACGTATTCTGCAGACGTAATTATGGAATCTTCCTTATCACGAGATAAAAGTCAACAAAATTGCTATGTATATCATATAAATGGACATTGGGCTCCATAATGAACACCCTCAACGTCAAAGTAAATGAAAAACATAAGACAAAAAGAGAAGACATTTAAGATAAATGTTATCATTTTCACTCTGACGAGATACTGGTCGTCACAATGCCATAAGAACAAAGAACAAGAAAAGAGACAATAGGAAGAGATGGAGACGTAGACGTCTTCAGAGTTGGAAGATCCCATTCCCATAAAACGATGCGGGTGATCCAGAGTACGAGAAGAAAAATCTGAGTAAGAATACATGTCACTGAAGACATTACGCATGAGGGATAGAGTGTGAAAGAAGAAGGAAATAGAGTTTCTGAAGTATTATGCAATTTTCATTGTGATTCTGAAAAGATAATATACAAAAGAAAATGTAAGTGTATCTTTACTGTGACTTAAACGCAAACGCACCCACATACGTACAAATTCAATCACAATGTTGTAAAGGGATTTCGGATAGTATGTATGTGATATTGGATTGTGTAGGTTTTATGGTGGATAATATATATGTACGATGTAATCTTCGTATACAGGAACCCATTTAGTTCTGATAGAAGGTTTGGGTATACTACACAAGCCATTTTTGGAGTGTGTATGAGATACACATTTAATCTCATTTCGTTAAACCCCTCCCAATTGTTCCGATAGTGAGTGTATGGAAACAACATAAGGCATTTTGAATAGATTGTGTGAGATATTGGATGTTACAGGTGATGAGATGGATAGTATTTTTGTGAGATTTAATTACGTCATTCACACGCAATTTATTTCGTCTGATCGTAGATGTGATGATTTTAGGCACAACACAAGCCATTTTTAATTGTATATGTGGGTTTAGATAGGGCAGGCATCTTTGGATAGTAAAGTTGTGCCATTGTATCACCATTTACGCAATACTTTCTTCTAAAAGTTGATGTAGGGGCACTGAACATTAGGTTTTGTATAGTTGTTGTTGCTGTTATTGTAGAGTTTAACTCCATTTTTCAGCACAAAATAGGATATACATGGTGGCCAAAACAAATGACGGAGGTAGAATCCGGGAAAATACCGGAATAAAACACACCAACCCATGATAAGTTACTGGCAAGCTTTTCCCACATAGAGTAATTGATTGAACCTGAAACTCGAAACCACGCAGGACGAGGTGTGATGGCAGTGATCCGTAGCGTTGATCGCTTTAGACCACTCTACCATTCTAGGCCCAGGGATTTTTATAGTGTGTATGGAAGAGTGGATGACGTAAATGATGTAATGGATAGTATATATGTCCGATTTCTTCTTTTATGCAATATCCACCTCTTCTGAAACTTGAAGTGTGGACACCTAACGAGGCATGTTGGATGGTGTGTATGGGATAGTGGATGGTATAAGTTTTGAAATAGTATAGTATATTGTTTCCTTGTCATCTTTTTACACAATGCAGCTATCATCATCTGGTAAATAGTGTGGGATTTTAGGTGATGTGATTGATATAATGTTTGTGAGATTTAGTTCTTCGTTTATACACAACCCCTTTCTTATTATTGTGGGTGAGTGATTTAAGATTTAACTATATAAGATGTTTTGGTTTGTATGTATGGAACAGTCGGTGGTACAGGTGATGTGATAGATAGTATGCTTGTGAAATTCTATCCCTTCATTTTCACACCACCTATTTCTTCTGATACAAGGTGTGGGAATTAGGAGACGACACAAAACAGCTTGGATTCTGCTTATTGGATGTTAGTATATAGTTATTCCAAGCTAATTTCTAGTAGACCCTAACAGCTTTTCGATTTTCGTCTCTTTATGCGTTTTATTTAGTAAGCAATTATCTTGAGATAAACTCCAATAGGCTCCTATAAATTGTTTATAGTAATACAAAATTGGACACTCACTATTATATTTTTGTGCTAGTTATATTTTAAGGTGTTATAGTAGGAAGCGTGCGTGCATCCAAGCTCGTATAGGGAATGCTGTTCATCACATATTAACCGATGCATTTATCATAACACAGCTATTTGAAAGAAAACGATGTTTGGAGAGGCAAGGCTGTCTGAAGCGATTCTTGCTATATGGTTCCGCAGTGAAAAGAGATATTACTCAAATACTGCTTTTTATGTCCTGTCTGTGGTGTGCTTGTTTCTTTGTTTGTCTTTATCAACTAAAACTTAACACCATTTACCATTACCTTTATTATAGGATTACAGAATAACTTTTGAATCCATAAAGAGGCTAATGAGTCCACGCAAGCTAACCTATGGACATTATTTACATATCATGTCTTGTTTTGGGTTTCAGGGTCAGATGTGGGGGCATATAGTCCCCAGCATGTGTACCTATTAACTCTTTTGACATCGGATGTATTGTTAGCGCCCCAAGGTCCTGTTCTGGGCTATGACCACATTTATCATAGGATGTCCAGTTTGGGTCCCATCGGTCATATCTGTGTCTCAATCGCCACATAAAACTTACTCGTGAGGTGCATTCATGATTGTATGTGTGCATTCGAGTTACTCTGAACGTTTTCGTTTGCTCTCCTCGCGACAGGACGTTTAGGCCTGGGTATATGTTTCTGAGTGGAGAGTATGTATTCACAATGGTAACAGATATTTGTTTTTCAAGCTTAATGTAAGGTCAATGATGATGTGTTGACATAAGATTTAAATAATTTCACCGCTTTTTTACTTGCATACTCGATGAACAAATTTTCCAGATTTGGTAGGCATAAAGACAGGGCAGGCGCTTCCTCTAGGCGAAGTAGGCAATCGCCTTGGGGATGGGCTAAGGGTTTATTTCATGATGGGCGGATGGGGGAGGGGGTGAGTGGAAGGGGGTCAGATATCTAATCTCTCCTAGGGCACCAAAATGCTTGCTATCAAATTCTCTTTCGATGTTGCCATTGTTGGCTACTTTGACTGGAAATCAGATCTCCTGTGTTAGCAATAATACATTATATATTGTGTCATATGTTATATATGATCGTTTCTTTCAGGTCGTACTACTAACTGGTACTCCTTTGTATATTCCCCGAAAATAATCGGAAAAGACAAGCTCACATTGCTTACACGTGTCAAGGTTGCGTAGCTGTTTTAGAAATAGACAAAGACGCTTCATTGCATAAGTCGGTTAAGAGAATGTATCAACTATTGTATGCTTTATTTAGGAAGAGCGGTATGTTTATATTTTCCCCTACTTCCTGTTCGTATGCGATGGACCTATTTATCCAGAATGCGATATTTGTGACAGTTGTATGCGATCCAGAACAAACTTAACTGTGCTATTATTATATTTGCCATTACCATGGTCTTGAAACAACATATTTAGATTTCTTTACTAAACTGAGAGCGCACCATTCACATAGTTTTTCAGAAACTGTGTATTCCATTGCGGAAACTCTTCCAAGACAAAAATGCAAAATCGTCCCAACGCTTGGTGGAGAGTAAAATATCTAGAACAAAAGTTCTTTTAAGACCATCGTTTTGTGCGTTTATTAACAAAATTGTCCTTGAACTTTCATCCTTTGAACCCAAAATTAATATACTTTTTTTGTTTGATGTTCAAGTAATTCAAAGCTTAATGAAAATGTAATGTCGAAAAGAATAGTTTTACGTAGGAAGACGTTGTACTTCTGCAGTTAATGCAATCTTAATGTTTGACTATTTTACACTCTCATTCAAAGATTTATTTTCTACCCCAAGATGGATTCAGGAACATAATGTCATGCAGACATGCGATGTGACTGTCATAAAAGGTTGTTAACTATAAATGGTGAGAGGCTGAGTTATTTTAAAGAAAAGGAGCTTGCAAACGCTGTTGTACGGACACACTGTCATTATCATAATCATATAACCTATTGCCTGGTATATACAAGTCATGGCTCAAGTCTCCAATGTTAAGGTCCTGCACAATTCATACTTTGAATCCAAATTTTGGAACGAGTTTATAAATAAATATGCAGCGTTTTAGTGGTTACAACACGGTCATAATTGGCACAGTTCATTGGAAATTTCTTAGGATTTGTATGGAGCATATAATGGACAGTTAAGATTTGGCTAGGTAGAAAATGTATTCCAAATAGCATCTCCTGCGATTTTCGGATACCTAGAAAATTCATACTGTTGAAATATTGAGATATCAAAATCGTGGATTCGTTCTTGGCTTATACATGTGCATATAATCATGGAATTCAACAATAGATTATAGAGTCAGTACACTCTATACCAGAAATGAATGGACAGCGTGTGTTTATAAAAAATATAATGATATTAACAGATGTCCCTCTTCGAATATCATTACTTCCGGCACCTGACATACCGTACACATAAGTTGGTTATTACAGTAATATTTATGAAAAACGAAACAGTTTCTGATTGAATGTTTTACTTGTATATATTTTGTGGTTTTATGCTCTCAACATAATGTTTAAATGCGAATCAGAATATTACGTTTACTTCTGTGTTTGTTTTTTAATGGAGGATGTATACAAATATTTAGTGTTTCTGGTAGTATTGAGAGCTACCTCACGGACAAGGGGAATCCTTTTTTATTTGCCTCTAACGTGATATTAAAATGACTCATTTTTGGTTTTGTTTATTATTGCATTCATTTAGGGTCAATGGTCAATAGCATTAGACGTTTTGTTAAATAATGAGGACAAATGGAATCCTCTGTTAAAAAGGAGTGACATTCAATCTGAATGTTCACCAGAAAGGGATCTAATATATCTCACCCAGTGATCTACTAAATCTAAACTTTTTGTGGCCTGCACTACACCATCGTTTTATTGTACATATGTGTCTATAGCATAACTCTAATCTGTATGTGTAATATGCGTTAGGTTCTCGTGCCTATAGCGGTTAACGTATTGTTTAAAAAGTCGGAGAAATTCACTTACACTTTAGCTGACTAATACACAGTGACCTGTTATCCAATGTCCCCACATGTGTTATCCGGTAAACGTATCCAGTACCCCTTGACATCCTAACCTAATCAAAACGTCCTTCATTTCCAGCTGTCTTCGAAATGGTCTTAAACGTGTTACAACAATATGCAGAATTTCACATTACAGCAGAGTCCAGTATACAAATGATGATACAAATGATTTGTAAGTGATAAGATTTAAGTCACGTGCACAGTTCAAAATACTGGCTGCTATTTGACAGATGACACAGTTTTAAGAAAAATAGCATTGCCTGGAACATGTCATATAAAATTTGGAACCAAAGTGGTACATTGTCAGTTAAATCATAGGGAGGGAAAACATGTATTAGCAATGAATACACCCTCCATCTCTTTACTAATTCCTTTATAGTCGCTACATTCTACGATAGTTCATCATTGAATATGCCACGCTCACATATTCTAGAGATATACGTAATAAATAATCATGTATTTTTCGATAGGAAAATATATGCGGAATATCCAATCCAGTAATGATCATGGCTAGCAATTAATCGTCCCTTATGTTTGCACACGATTGCATACAAAAACACCATGAATGTAAAAACAAACGTAATGCTGAACATAAATCAGATTATGGAATAATATTACGTTTTTGGACTATAAAACAATAATATAAGAGTTATAATATCCAACTATGTGTTTTTATCCAAGTTAAAAACCTGTTAAAAGTAAATGTCAAATTTCGACACATTGCAACCATCCTAAAATTCTATATTACGGTGGCGTTTACGAATACTTACGCATCCAAACTGGAAATCATGTCTAAACTTCCATACACATGTACAGAAATACGGATGCAATTGTATTTATTGAGACTTACATGATTTCCTGAGACGTTCATTACGGCTGAACACTAAAAAAATAATTGAATAATTTCAGTTGATAAATTCTCTATTTCAGAACATTCTTATTTTGTCCTTGTGTGAGCTAAGTCGTCGAATATGCGATTTTTGATTGAAGAATATATCGCTCACTGTAGGTCTCCTGACTATTTTAGTAGTCCAATAATGTACGCAGACGATACATTGGTTACGAGATAATTAATAACTAATGTCTGTTATTGAAGTCCTGTTAAATTTTGATACTGTTTGAGTTATAGTCTTGAGAAATATGCCATAAATCAGGAGTGTATCAGTAATGTAACTGAATGATGAACTATTGTTCAGCATGATTGACTGCAAATTATCGAATTGGTTTTGTTAGGCTTTAAAGCGGTTATAATCTCCACAACGGCAATGCTGATTGACGCATACAAAAGAAACGTGCCCACAATTGCTATTTGTTATATATTTGTTTTTAATTATTTATAAAAAAAAATTGTAGTCACCTTGGTACAGAACAAAATCACAGATTCGATTTTTGCATTGAACTAGAAAACATATTATAACCACTTAAGTGACAAAGCTAAAACTGATTTTGATTTTATCCTCCCACCCCCACGTGGTGGTGGTGGTGGTGGGGGCTACATATAAACAGAAGCACCACGCATTGTCGTATGTCGTCAAATTTTTCAATATCAGCTTATGGTGTGATTGTATGTATGTGTCTAGGCGACAGTATACAGTGAGTAATACAGTTTTGGCTATGATCCGGAAGTTCAGTCTGGGTTCTATTGCACACTGGTTTGTTAATAGTCCATCCTTTCAACCAAATGCCGGGGAACCTATGACAATAATTTTACCCTGAAGTTTTCATTAACAAAAGCTTAGATTAACATAAGATTTGTATTGATTGTCACACAGTGCAAAGTTCAATATTGAGAAACAAGTTTAGTGAATATATCGTACAATTAATTTTTCAATGTCCAGTCAGTGCAGTATTTGAGCAAAGTTTATGTAGGTATAAAGTATTTATTATTAATGTAAGACACATGAAATTGTAATATGTAATGAATATTAACTTTGAAGATATAGAAATGAAAGTAAGAAAAAGAAATTAATTTGTATTTAAAAATTGTAATGAAATTTTAAAAAGATAATGGACAAATCAAATTTACTCCTAAAATACAGATATATAATGTGTATTTGGAATAATTTTAAAAGATATCAGCATGTATATATTCCTAGAAAATAAATTTGTTGGTCAAACTGCGACGCTCAGTTAGTATACACGAAGACAAAATTTATTTTGCATTGTGCATTTAGATCATTCAATCTATTTATTAGGGGTATAAACAGTTATCATATGTAACACATATCTACTTGTATAGCTTCCAGTAATTATTTCGAAACATAATTTAAGGGTATATAGTGACAAAACATATATGACAAACCTCATACTAGAAAATGCTTAAGCTCTCTAATAAACCAATTTAATCTGTCGGAAATATACAGGTCAAATGAATTAAAATAAGCTTTTCCAAGTATAGTTACACCTTGTCTGTAAGAAAACAACAAAAAAATGTAAATTGAACACAAGATGATGAATATGCCTATGTGGTAACTTATTTCGATTTCGATTTAGTACTTTGACAGCGTGTGGTATTGCAGCATCAGCTGTATTTTATTCAAGTGAATCATAGAGCTTAATAGCAGGTAATTAACTCGTACACATACATTAACATATTCAAACAGATCATACGAACTACGTTGTATATGTCCAACATATGCAAACGGCCTGCCGTGTTTACAAGTTTTGGGGATCAGCATTCCGAATTTAGTTGACGATATGGGATGTATTGGTACCTATAGATGATCTGTGTGGCAACATTTGGCTTTATTCACTTGCAATATCCAAAATTATCATTTCTCTCCTGGATAAGATTGTTCATAGTATGCAGTAGTATGTCACTATGCAGCATTCAGCTCAGACCTGATTTTCGGCTGTTAACAACCCAAATACAAAACCTTATAGGCGAACAAAACCAAATGCCGTACCCTGATTTGGCGTCAGAATATCAAGCAGCCTTGACGGTAGCAAAATTGATCTTTCTACAATTTAGAAAACGTGACTCCTTAAATAAACAAAAGTATTTTTTACGTGACACGATGGAAACAAATCTACTAGAACTCTCATCATGAACTCCTCACATAATTTAGAAACCACACTAGATCAAAGGATGGAGAAGAAGCTGCATCAGCCTTCGTTATTGGGAAACACACAATCAAGGTTCGTTTGCCAAATGATCCGTCAATTTCTTAAGCCGAAATAAAAGTTGTAGACCTTGCTCTGAAAGTGATTGAAAACAAATGTTTTTTTTTTCTTCTGTTAAAACAGCATTATCTTCTCTGACTCACTAATAGAAAACTCAAGAACCCATTACACAATATAGTATTCTCTTGGTTAACTAGCCTTTATAGGTATTAAAAGTAATGAAAAAGCACATCGCATTGCTAAAATGGCACTATCTGAAGAACCATCTGATTTTAAATGCCATCTACGGATTTTAAATCTTGTGGCAGGCTTCGTGCAATGATGCAGTGAATAACAAACTTCACGCATTTTAGCCAACCCGGGATAATAGACACTTTCCTCAAGAACCACCCGTAGGGAGGATGGAGGCATTGCAATAATTCGAATTGGTCCTACGTATATAAACCACTTCCATATACTAAAAGATGCACATACACCAGAGTGCTTTATTTGCTATGAACCATTCCGTGTTAAGCAATTTATGATATATTTTTCCGACCTGCAACCTACGCGTTTTAAGAATTATAAATTAAACAACGTCTTAAATCTCCTACTTAACTGTCTTAAAGCCGAAATGTATACCTCATATTGTACGTCTATATTATGTTGTCTACTTGGCCGTAGATTGAAGATTAATCGGGCCGAGTGGTCTAAAGCGCTCATCCCTTACGGATCACTGCCATCTGACCTCTGTCTGCGTGGGTTCGATTCTCAGATTCGGCCAATGTGGGTATATGCGAAAGCTTGGCAGTGGTTTCTAGTGGGTTGGTGGTTCTTTCAGGCGGGTTAACCGGATTCTTCCTCCACCGTTAACACTGATCGCAATGCATAGCTTATCATGTGCTGAAACGTATGCGTTAAACCCTAATTCAACAACAGAACCAACAAATTTATTCTTTGTGAGTAGGTAATATTTGAGAGTAAGAGACCACCAGTACAATTTAAAAAAGAACACGCAACAAAGTAAATGAGAGCATTCGTTAATTAATGGAAAATACCACGATTCAATTGCATTACTAATTGAACGCTGGATCACGTTCCTGCAACTAGTGATCTCGTCTTACAATGTATACTGTCAACTTAGAAAGATACTTTATGAGCGGAACTATGGTTGAAATATTCACTATGATGACTAGATGGTCTAAAATGAAAACGTAGGAATCGAATGAGTCTAGAGTTGTTCTGATGTTCCAACAAGCCGGTTTTAGTCTTTTCCCGCGATCTGAGGTAGGTAGTGTGTGCATAGTGTCTCCGTTATGTTTCAATTACGTTGGAAGATGCGCGTTGGCTGCGGAAAGCCAACTGGGTGTAAGCAAACGAGCTTTGGTTAGATCACCTTTTATAAGCCCCTTTCCTTGTGGAGCAAGCAGTGCTGTCTTTACATAAGATGGCGTAGTCACTCAGGCTGCTGAGGGGTGATGATGTCCTCTATGAATCAACACCAGACGGCCAAAGTCCTAAGTAGCCTGCATGTTGAAGTTGGACTGCGGCTTCCAGTGCCATCTTTAAACTGCCGTATTTGCCCCTTTCCAATCGCTGAAGGGCTTGATATATACGTAAACAGTAGACAGTAGCCAGTTCCTTCATGCAAGAGCAATACATAGTGTTGGGATCCAGCGGTACAAGAACATGCCTAAAAAAATGTGACATCCACTCCACCTTTATCAAACTCTGAACAGAATGAATGAAAGTTCAATTATAGTGATGCCGGCCACGAGGGGTCATGTGATCAGTGTTTTAAATCGCCATATTTTTTAATGGTGGTCGGTTTCCCGTGGGGAAGGAATGGCGCCACATCCCCATGGGCATTTATGCGCACAAAGTGCGCTAATTAATTTGAGCATCATGTCATACCACTAAAAGTAGCTATTGACATGGATGAAAGCCGCTGGGTGGGTGGGAATAGACCCAACACACACACAAACACACCCTATCAACCAATTGGTGTGCTTGTTACAAAGCTGAGGTGCAATGGCACCAAATAATAGCGAGAGAAAAATAGTCTTCTCATATCGCTATGTTGATGGGCTCTGGGCGTGAAAAAGGAGGAAAAAGTCCCGGAGGTCGGCCAGCCGATGTCGTAGATAGATGTCGTTTACGCCATGGAACGCCCTAGCCATACTTATTTCAAATTCAGTTGAGTTTTACTAATAGACAAAACTAAAACCAATATTGTGTCAGCCACCTGTGCAATTGAATCAAATGAATGAGTCGTAGAATTTTTCTTTAACATCCTAACTATACCAATTTTCTAGTACAATAGTGTACGTATGATAAGTCCCTAACAAATGTTTTTAACTAATATGTCTATGCGACATATATAAGTGTAGTCACTGTTTGGTAAATAGATTGTAAATTTTGAGCGGTGTTCAAAAATAATCAAGTCCAGTTTGTAATAGAGAATGTTCGAAAAGGGTACCTCGTAACTAGTTGAGAACCCTATTATTCAGGCAATTGATGGCAAATATGAAAGCTTTTCAATCCTTTGCGCAGGCAGGTACCGGGGTGCAGCATGTCGCTGGCTCCAGAGTTTCTCATGGGCTGCTATTATTCCATGCTGCTGAGTTGTTCTTTCCTAGGATATCTTGGCTGGTTATTCAGGATACGATATGCTATCATGTGGTCCCTCCATTTTGGTCCCCACAGCTAGTGACGCCGTTAGCATCGTGTAGAGTCCGCCACCTTGTTCTCCACGTGTTAGCCGTCTTTTTCCTATGTTCCAAGGTTAGTAAAAATGTTACTACAGGTAGCTTTTTGGTAACCAGCTATCACACACAGTGGTATCCCGTCACAGAACCAGGTACCTTGAAGCTCCTATGGTTGCAGTTATTTGCAATCCGAATGGTCTCCACTTATCTGTGGCTTCGTTGTAGTACACCGTATCCAGCTGTAGTCCGGTCCTGCCAGCTCCGTGTCCGCTGCCTGAATGCCAATGAATGAATGATGATAGCAGAAACAAAACGCAATTGTGTTACTTTATTAACTTCATAGAATGTAGTGAAAATAGAACCATTAACTCGGATGAAATAGTTTACCGTCACAAGGCCATAACGTATTGTGCAGGCGTGAATAAGGCAAGACTTCTAATATATCTTATGATCAGGGTATTTCTATCCTTATTAATGACACAAGGCCATGAACTCGACACCAGTTCTTTTAACATGCAGATTTCAAGGATGACATTGATATATTGTTCTTTCTCAATATTTCACAGGTATGTGTGTCATCTAACATTATCCTGATATAGACAAACCTTCTTACTTTGAAATTGCTAATAAAGTACATGTATAAACGCAAAATCTTGATTGCATGTTTACAAATTCATGCACAGTCATTATAACCACCACCACCATGATAATCGATACGTATCAGCACCACGATACGATATCATTGCCACAAAAACAAAGGCACACAAACCATTAATAGATGTGGTTACTTTTTTATAATGATCCAAAAGGTGACGAATTTTATAATAGAAACAACAACAATAGTACGCTTGTGGATTGTTTGGTATGAAGAGACAAATCGGCAAAATGAGGATGTGAGCTCGTATTTGTTGTATTTGCTGAATTCTCAAGTAGAGAAAAAGAAAATATTGGTACAAGAGCGTGGGTTTCTGAAGTCAGATAAATAAATTAAAATCGATGGTTGCAATCCTTGGGTTTTTTGCATTACTAAAGTCAAATAAATAAATATATAATATTAATATATCTATCAACACATGGGATTTTTCAATGCTAAAGTCAAATAAATAATCTGAAGAACAAGATTGTGAACAGGATGTGTTTTTAATTTTTGAAATCAAATAAGTAAATTAAGAGAAATAAGTACAACATTTTAGTTTTGTGATGACATTTGGATCCTTGTTCAATTGAACTTCTAATTCTAAATAATGAACCATAACGCCCCGTATTTGCTTGAACAAACCACTTGAATGGGGTACATACAATGCAACATTTGATACCCATAAAAGACCATGAAGTAATAGTTTGCATCAAGAAGACATGTAAGGTAACGTATTTGTGACCTAGGTCAAATCAGACAGGTAATGTAACCTGTACGTAACCTAGCCAGTTGTTATTCGCTTCTGAAATACTTTACACGGATGGGTTGGCTTGTTTATATACAGGATTAAGCCCAATGAAGACAATGCTTATTAGTATATGGTGCGTAATTCAGGAAGACCAGAGAAACATGACACACTATCTATCTCGCAAGTAGAATGAGAAACTGTATTCAATGAACAAGCTGAACTAAGCTGTATGTGTCCCTCTATTGATACGGTATGTCAATCGTGTTAGACGACAATTAGCTACCAGAACGTTCTTACCTCTTTTCAATCCACGAGTTTGTCTATTGTCATATTGCCATATTTCACCTACTGTGTTATCCGACGTCACCATGTTTATATTCAGGTAGACGCTTTCGGTAGGCTCATGTAAGATCTTTGCTTTATTGTTATTATCAAGGTATACAGTAATATTGTTTCTTCAAGATCGGACACAGTTGTCTGAGTCGTCTTGGGCGCTCGCTTTTACAGATCAACATATCACCTCTGCCTGCGTGAGTTCTAGTCTCAGGTTTGGCCAGCATGAGTATGTGAGAATGCTTGCCAGTAGTTTACCGTGGACTGTGTAGTTCTTTCTGGGATTTTCACGAGTTCCAGATATATACTGGCCGTCATTTACAGCTTATCATGTCCTGAAAAATGGCGTTAAACGCTATACAACAACACATTTTTCAACAACATGTTACCGCGACTCAGTGTAAATAATATAAATGATATAGACATTGTCAAAATATTACTTTTGATCGATTCCTTCTGTTGAGCCCCGTCCTAATCAATAGATTATTTGATCATGCTGGCCTTGTGTAAAGGCAAACTTTTCATTACTTCTAAAGGGCGTAACTAGGACGTCAGTATGCTATTACATTTGTGCTAAGTAATGCTTCCCACACTATACATCAAACTGTAGAATGCTGTTATATTTGTACAGCACACAGTGAAAAGGCGTCGTCCATTAATTATGTTAACAAAATTGGAGTGGGGGGGGGACAAGAAGCTTGCCAATTGTTGACAAGGGTGTTAAGATAAATTGACGTCAACAATGTGTTTTTTTTCAAAAAATTTAATGAATAAAAAATTAGGAAATAGGAAAATGGGAACATGATAGAAGCTAGAATATAAAGTCTCGATTTTTGCATGAATCCAAAGTCTTATAGTCAATTTGAAATCTATTAAACAAGTTTTAAAAATGTATCACAATTTATTTGTAGACCTTTTAATTTCCATATTCTATTTTTAGCATAAAAGCTGGCCGTTTAAATTTTTTTTATTTGAGTGGAATGCTGGCTCCAACCGACCATTTTTATAAAGGCCTCCGTTTGATAAATAACCGGTTCCCCGTTTGATAAATAAAAGACCTCCGTTTGATAAATAAGCCCCCCCCCCCCCGCCGTTTGAAAATGAATGGTTTCAGAGGTTACTCGTATAATTTTCAGGGGTTTGTTGGTTCAATCACGGTCGCAATTAATTAACCATATAATTTTATCTAATCCAATACGAGATCGTGTCATAGGATGAGATAAATTTATCGTTGCAAATCCATGAGGAGCTGCCTGAGCACCACTAAAGAAATTTCTAAACTGATTAAAATCCATGTCGGAGCACCAGGTCTGCCAAATATTTTTGAGTGAATGTGTGTCAACTCCGTTAAACACGCATAACAAATTGCAATTATCTCGGATCACCTTTGTAATCTGTGTATCGTTGAGTGACATATATCACGTTGGTATTTTTATGTCGTCCTCGAGATAATATCCTAGCTGGATTTTTTTGTTTATCTAACATTACATCATCATACAAGATTGGTAATACTTCCATTAAGGTCTTCTACGGATGGTATATCTATATCTGTGATAAACTCAATAATATCCTCGTCAGCGATCTCTGAGGGGCTCTCATTATAATCTGTTAACACCTGATAACAATGATGATCATCTACGCTAGGAGCAACTAAATATAATTTGTCCCATTTCCTATATTTCATTATGAACGTGAGTAGCAATTGTGTTTTACCACTCCCTGAAGGTCCAATAATAATCATCCGTATGGAATTTTGGTAACATAACATGATGTTTCACAGGTGTTTTTTTCTTAAACGAAGAAAAGTCAATAATCTCCATTAGATACAACTTAATAATATTATGGATTTATATTGTGTGAAATGTAGGACGCGTACACCGACAATTGACCCAACATTTGTTACCACGAAAAATAATAGAGAGGCTGCCATCTGCAAGTTTGAAGGATGCGGGACAAGCAAGTTTAGATTTGATAAAAACAAAGAGGTGTTGATATCGCCGCCAAGTTATCAAAACTTCCAGGAGCTCCTTGGGCAAAGTATTAGGGTGAATAACACCTTCCAGGATATAATTATTGTGGACCGGGGAACTTGATTAGATATCAGACTTGACAATCAAGATAATCCCAACCCATGTGAAAATCCGATAACCGCTATCGATGAAGCATGTAGATTACATGATATAGTTTATCGTAGTGGTGATCTCCAACAACGTCATCTCGCAGATGTTAGATTGATCCACGCCTTGAATTCTATCCTAGATGAATCGTTTAAATAAAAAATAGCATCTTGGTTGATAATTACCGCCATAAAAGGTAAATTGTTGTTCGGTGCTAGTATATAAACATGGAAGCAATTTATTATTTTCCAACAGGATAGTACATGGGTAAATCCGCGATTAATAAACTCGCTAACGCTGCTAAAATACCTCACAAAACAGCTGCTGATTGGTTGGCCAAACAAGCGATATGGCAAATGTATCTACCTCGTCCAGCAAAGATTCAATATGGGTGTTTCGATGCTAATATCCCAAATGAGGTTCATCAAGCAGATATATTATATCGACCGCACGACACAATTAAAAAGCGTGTTTATAAATACGCGCTATCAGTAGTTGATATAGCAAGTATATAGAAGTAAGCTGAGCCGTTATCAACAAAATCATTATCTGAGGTCGCCTCTGCGTTTAAAAAGATTTATCGCCGAGGACTTAAACCACAAGGTGGTTTGTGGTGATCAAATCTTTTTCAAGTTAATCCAGGTAGAGAGTTTCAAGGCGAAATATCGTCGGTGATGAAACAACATAATACTGTCATTCGACGAGGTCACGCCGCAATTCATCGTGATCAGGCAAGTGTTGAGCGGTTTAACAGGATTCAAGCTGATAAATTGTTTCATTATCAGTACGCGAAGGAATTTATCGACGATGGGCGATCTTGCGAATGGGTTAAACGATTACCTGAAGTAATTTCATCGATAAACAATGATACATCTAGAATATTAGGTATGAAACCTGCCATCGCGATAACAAAAAATATATAAATAGTAAACCACTATCGTATTCACAAACATAAATCATACCTAGCAACTACACAGTGAGATACTGGTATGAACCTGGTGAACTTTAAGGTGGCACTAGAAGATCGACTGATCCGATATGGAGTAACGCCACACATGAAATATATTTTACGGTATCATCTAAAGACCGTCCAACGTTATATAAACTTGATCCTTCTGCACCACAACGGAGTTTTACCAGGGATCATTACATGTTATTCCAGATGATACCCAGTTGCCATCACAAAATCTCAAATAACAATTCTTCTAAGTTGATTTATTCGCCGTACTCGTGACACAGCTAGGTAAACTAAATTTGACCAGGATAGGAAGTTATCAACGATCCATATAATAGCATCCTCGATGGTGAATCCCTGAGATGAATGTATTGTCATCGCGTAACCTAACACCCACGGAGAATTATTAGCGTTTAATGCTTTTTCAACCGCTGAGATGTCAACGTATACAATATCATTTGACACTAATTCTTGCTGTTCAGGTCCTGACTCTGTCATGCGTCCAGGAGTCGTGTATTTTCAGGTTTATAACATAAACAGGCAGGTTCCAAAGTAAATTTATCTTCGCGGATTTTAAACAATTTATCGTATTTGTTTTCTGCTAACAACAACCAGATCTGTCGGTTTCCACATATTCCAAAAATCGTCAAGTGACGTTTCAGGAATCACTTTACGCATTTTTAAACACTGTATACGATCTGATTTTAATCTTATCTCGGACTTCAACGCGGTAAACTTCGTTCATTTCTTCGCAGTAGTCAACACAATTCATTAGCCATCGATGAGTTGAATCTCCGTTACTTGGTGGTGGTTGACCGAGATCACCACACATAATCACCGGTGTTTTTCGTTAATAGCCAACCGAGAAATTTTTTTTATATCATCGTACGGTACGGTACAGATTTCATCCCACATAAAACAACCGGGGGTATGTTTTGTTTGCATACGATCTTCCGTCCATATATCATACTCCCCTTTCCATCAGAAGAAACTGTGATACGTACACGCGTCAACGCCTCTGGATTTCATATCGCGGGCAAGACGATTAGTTAAAGTTAACACTATCATACTATCATATCAGATTTTCCAAATAAATCGATTACTCGAGTTGTCTTTCGGCAGCCTCCAGGATCACTCAGATAAACAGTTTTATGAAGTGTAATTGGACCATACATCGACGGATATTCTGATATATCCTCGTTGATATCTTCGATGTAATTATCTTCAATGGGAGTATCAGCTGATTCATTATAGTCGTGTTGTTTGTCAGGTTTTTCTCGCCATCTTCCCCATTAACCGTTAATGTCAAGAAATTCCTCAACGTGTTCAAAATGATCCTTGTGGAAATAAAACGAATCAGTTATCGAAACATAAGCTAGTATAGAAGCTCTCAGATGCGTGTATTGTGGAGATTCACCATCGAGATATTGAACGATTGTCCCTAATCGTTTCCCGTTAGATACATACACGGGGTATTGTTCCGGAAGTTGATATTTTTTTAATTGTATCATCGATGATAAAATCTAATTCTGCATCATCGAAGAATAGTATAGTCGTTTTTCTCTTGTGTTTAGTTGTTCCTCCCTGAGTAAACTTTCCGATTATTTTTCCTCCTAGATCCTTTGCTTGACGCTCATCACAATTTTCGGTCGTCGGTCACCAAATCTTAGTTTGTTTCCGGTATTATATTATTGCCGTAGACACAGTCTACGAATTCAGATTCCCCTCGTCGAGCATATATCTCAACAATACTATTGGCGCCCATTTATCCTTGGAGAAGTGTTTCCCGAACCACACATAAATTATCGGGTGAAGTCCTCTAGTTAACTAAAACGATGTTATTCTGGCAAATCCACAAAGGTCAACATCGGGTAATTCTCCGTGAATCGCCACTCTAGTCATCTCATGCGTGGGATGACCGAACCGTTCAAAATATTCGTGACACTCTCCCATCCCCAGGAAACTTCCGGGAAAACACGCTCTCATATCTACGGATTTCATATCCTCGAGATTATATTTTGTATTCCAAAGTCCACCGTGGACAAATTCGACGCAGGATGCTCTAACATCATCGATGAAATTGTGTCTGATCGGTGACCACGAATTTTTCTCTTTGGCAAAATGAGTTGCAACTGATGACACAGTAAAACAATTTTTTTTAATTTTATTCGCGGAAAATCTTTGATTTTCAATCGAAGATCCATCAGTATACTTCAACGTGAGGTTATTCATCTGTTTGAAGTTGTTCAGTACGATATAAATCTCCGTTTGTTTTGATGAATTGATTATATTGTTTATCATCGCTGCTACTAAACAGCCACACAGAAATTGTATCTACGTTATTCATTTCGTGTATAGCATCAAATATATATCCCTGATAATATTTTACTCGTCCAGAACTTGGAAATATTCTCACAGATGTGCTCCACGCATGAGAGTTATGATAAAACATCTCGTTAGTAGCTCCTTTTGATTTGTAGTGTCCGGAACCATGTAAATCCTCTCCGGTAATTGTTTTTATGATAATTGGAAATTGTAATTTCTTTACTAACACCGCGACATCACTTATTGACGCGCCGTTTTCCCTAACAGGTTCCCCCCACGCGATAATATTATTTTTTCGTATTTCTGGTAACCCTCTTCCTCGTTTAGCGCTCATAAAATGATCTGTTATCCGTTCTTCAACGCAGTTTAATCGAGATGAGAGTTTCATTCTCGATAACTTGTTAATATCTGGGGTGTTTATTTTATAAAATCCGTACACGAGTGCTGTCTCCGGATAAGCTCTATTGTAGTAATAATAATAATGGTGTATTATTCGCGTTGACAATTATAATTTCATTATTGGCATCTACTACTCGTTCACGATGATTAAAAAAACCTTCCAACGCGGATACTTTCCGTTTCGATGTTTTTTTTTTTAGCAAGTTTACTAAACTTAGCTTGAGCTGAGTATCTGGCGTTGTTGTCAAAATCCATCCGAGATAGAATATCTCTCGCACGATCTATCGTCATCAAATATTCAAGATCAGATGTCCGAAGGTCGAATACGTATATCTACATACATCTAACCAAAAGTCTCTCTCTTAGCTTCCCTGATATTGTTTTGTATAGGTGATAATTTTGTAGGAAATTTTATTTTGCCGTCAAGATCAAATTTTACTTTCCGCCGAGTATTTGTTTCAAACTCGGGATAATTGTAAAATTTGCTATTCATGTATATTAAGACAATTATTTAAATAAAATATTTTATTTATTTATTATATATACAAATATATACCTGTAATTGATTACTTATTGGTGAGACTACTAAAATTCTGTAGAAATGAATACTGTGGTGATCATCAAAGAAATAACCGACGAAGAAGCTCGGGTCCGCAACGTTGTATCGGTTGTGGTGTTGGAGTAAGAGAAAAATCAAAATTATGTGTTAGTTGCGGAGGAAAAAAACTGTAGAGAACTTAAACGATAATATGATCAAGACACAAATTAATCATCGTGCTTCAATTATAAAGTCTTCACAAGATTACGTGGACAGACAAAAATATAACAGTAATTTAGACAAAGAAAATTCTACATAAATATATAATGAGTAACGAATACGTCTCTCATCCAATTTAACGATTCAATATTTTTTTTTCGTTTCTCAATATTTGATTTTATTTTATCTCTCTTCGTCGCTAACTGTTCAAGGGTTTTCTCATCGGCGGTCACAGATTCCATTTCCTCACGGAGTTTTTTTTAGATCCCTTCGCGGTAATTCTAAGTTGATCTTGTTTCCCTTGTAGCACCACAACCTCATTGTGTAGCTCAGAAATCTCACGTAGGATTTCACGCCTTGCCTCACGTTGACGTTGTTTTGCTTCTTTGTACTCTGTTGGAGTTCCCTTCGTTGTCGCATATATTGGATTCTTCGACCATAATTTGTATAATCGTGCTAGTCCAATCTTAAATTGCTTTGAAACCTCTACGGGGCGTTGAATGCCTCTCATCGCTATTATTGCTTCTACGCTGTCGGCGGTAAGATATGTTGGAGCTCTCATTGTATATATATATATATATATATATATATATATATATATATATATATATATATATATTTGCAAATAAAATTTAGCAAAAAATTAATGATTGAAAACGATGATTGAAAATTATAATTGAAACTTACAGAAATTAAAAAAATATAGTCGAAAATGATATTCCAAAATTATAATCACATTTAAATTTGCTGGATTTTTTTGTAAAAATATTTTTCATCGATGAAATCTTTGATTAAAAATCTTCGATTTTCAATTTTCTGTTGCAACATCCAAAGGAGGAATAGAGAACGATGGACTCCACTCAAGTATTGAGAAAATCTACGGTTATACACGAGTGAGCATATTGTATGATTTCTTCACGACTACAACTAATCTTCGTTATAATATCACGTTCAAGCTGTTGTATCCTTAAAGGATTTTCTGATAGCATCTTCAAGTTTATCCTTGTCGTAAACAAATACTCTCGCGTGTTGATACATTATTGAAATTGTTAGCAATTTATAAATCTTTGATTTTAAATGCTAGCGTTTTCTAATTTGGAAATTCTTTGAATTTCAATTACGATTTCATATCCAAGGTAATTTGTAGCTCTTCTTCCGAGAAATCAATCAAATTATTATTTTGGTCGACGAGTTTAAAAATCATTCTTGATATCCAGCGGTTATTACAGGTTATGTACACAAAATTAATAGGCTTTCGCACGATTAAAACGTATATAAAATTCATATATATAGAATTTTATATAAACGTATATCGAATTTTAAACCTTGCGCGGCTCTATTTGATAGCGATGTGTTCACGTGATAGCTACCATCGATGACATCACATGTGAGATTTATCGCGATCACCGATGTGATATCGACGTTATTCGGAGAGATGTGTCTGTTTGATCCATCGTCGGCATTATGATACTTGAGAATATATTCAGATGATTTTTCCCATGCGTTGTAAATCTTTTTAAACCCGCTATCTATAACATCATTCAGCTTTTTTCTTAAGCTCGGGTATATTATATCCTGGTAATTTAAAACCTGGAATATCTTCTACGTGTATATTATATGTGTTTGCAAATTCTGATCTCGTTTTATGATTATCAGCGCCTAATACCTCTAAAATCATTTGTAAATTAAATTCTTCCATGTCAGAGATAATTTTATTACATGTTTCTATGAGAGTACCAGATTCGACAGACAACAACAATATATAAAAATCATTTATTATATTTGTGAAATTTTCAGTAATTTTATCTTGTCTAGCTCGATGATATCCACCACCAGGTCGTTCTATTACCCCTGTAAAAAAAATCCAACCGGTTATATGTTTAATAACTTTTTATTGGTTTATTAGGATTTTCCTTGTCGGAAACGTAATCAGATTTTTTAGGTTCAGATAATTATCCACGCGGGATTGTTTCTGGCCATCCTGATACTGTTCTTTTTGAACTGTTATATATGTTTACGGAGTATTCGGGTGATTTTCGGGTGATTTTATCTCGATGGTAGTTGATAGCTTTGGTTGATGAACAGTTATCTCGATCTTGGATTCTACACCGGTGATAGATTTTATTCTACGTTGGACCTCATTATTGATATTTTCGATTTGATAAGCACCCTTTGGAAGATATATTGTCTGCCAATCAGGAGTGCAATCGGGTTTATTTGTGTTTGTAAACACGAAATTCTTATTAGGTGGTTTACCGGCAAATAGTTCCGACCGTATCTTGGGCCAACTGTGATAAACAACTAGTTGAGTTAACGCTATCTCGTTTGTCTGGATTGGATTTGGAAATTCAATGCTTATTTCTGTTTTTTTTCGATGTCACCGACAATAATTGTTTTTTCCGCGGGATTGTATTTTCCGCTATTAGTTGAAGTAGTTCTTGCGATGTTGCCATTGTTATCATTAACGTTATTATCTTTTTCTAATTTTGACATCGTGGAATCATAAACGGGGACCATCTTCGAGAACTCATCATCGGATATTAATGTGTCCTCGAGAGATGATGATATCATCGAGAAACATTGCGTGTACGCGTTAGATACCATCTTAAGTTTAACCATATAATTGTGTAGTTTGTGTTGGGAACACGATGATATTTGTTTTGTTATGATTGAGATTACCCCCGCGATGGTTGTCGCCGCGGATATACAAATTGGAACAGCGATCGGGGCGACCATTGTTACCGAAGATAGTATTATGGCAGCACCTGTAATTACACCGCTCACCGAGTATACGGTTACGTCGATGACGTTGATACTTCTTCGATATTTTTTATTTTTACGCGGTACTCATCAGCGAGTGTTTCGAGTTTGTTTTGAAACTCTCTGACCTGATCATAGCGATATTGCTGCGATGTTGCCATTGACGACGGATGATGAAATCATTGTTGGTGTCACTTTGTTTTTAAAACACTAGTGTTTTTAATTCAGGTGTGTACTTAAATATGATATAATTTCTACATACCATGTTATCGATGCCCTAAGTGTATTATCTGTTTCCACAATATCAAATCGTTTAGTTGAATTTTTATCGATAATCACAGATGTTGTATTACCAACTGAAACTATTATGTCATCATCACTGATAATATTCAATGATCTATGACCAAATTGATATGGAGACACCAGTGTTAATCTGTAAATACCCTTGACGGTCGCGACGATATCTATCACGCTACGATTACCAATAACCCAATCTACTGATCCCCATTGAATCATATACACGACATTGTTGATATTTTCCTTCTCGTGAGGAATTTTAAATTTTTATTTTTTCAAGTTTTTCTATCATTCTCGGTAGATCATCGCTGATGATATCGTTGGTCGCTTTTAGATCATAGAGGGATTGTTTAATATCCGCAAGTGTTGGTTTGGTCACCGGTGGAACCCCAAAGATGGTAACGATGATGTTTTTTTTCGAAATGTTCCAAATTGTTTTTGTGTTATTTCATCAAAGGCGGTTTGTATCTCTGCCTATACGAGTCAAAATAAATGATTGGACGAGGATGAATTGCATACGCAACCCAATGAGTTCCAGGTCCAGTGTTATCATCGAGATTAATTATATTAGTTTCTGTAATATGTGGTTGTGTTGGTAATTGATCTTTCATGAATACACCTCTGAAATGTTTAATTGGGAGTTGTTTTACCGCGTCGATCAAATCAAAATTTGACATCGTTGATATCTGCAAAAGGCCTTTACTCGTAAGAAGCTGTGCCATCGATGTCATAAGAGCGGCTAACGGTTGACTTTTTGCTTGTGTATGTAATTTATTTGTAAAATCTATCGCATCAGCAAACGACGATGGTCGATGACCTAATGCTTCCATAATAGGTAAAATTCCTCCTCGTTTATATCCCTTACCAGTAGCTTTATACAAAATTGTATTTATTCCCGAACCAGCAGCACCAGAGAGTGCACCACTTCCAAGTGCTGCGAAGATAGGAATATGAGGAAATATTCCACTGGATTTAATCATATTGTTGATCGCGGCATGTGAAAAAGTCAACTGAACCCCTATATCCGCAGATTTAGCTTTATTGAAATGATTAAGTTGAGTTTTTGTCAGCGACAATTTATTTGGTCCACCTGTCATCTGTTCACGTTTCAAGGTTATCTTTGTACCACACGTAACATAATTTTTCGATTGCAGTTACCTGACCGGGTGTCAGGGTGACATTAACTTGACTATACGACATTTTATTTAGTTAACACATCATCTAATTGTTACATATTTGTGATGGGTGCGTCAATCACTTTCGTTCTTCCCCCAACACCCTCCATCAACATTGCCTTATCACTGAGAATAACAGCAACTGCTCTATAATTATCAGCACCAACATTAGCACGAAATACTATATCGACGACAGGTAGCCAAAACAAATCCATGTGCTCCAACGAGAAGTAATAGATCGGATACAACGTTGTAAACTCCCGTTGAGATATTTGCATTCTCGTATCAACATCAAGATCATGTGATAAAAATGATGCTAATCGTTGATACACTCAAGCAACCTTATTGTGCGCGTAATCTATATCTATGTCTTCAGATGGTTCTTGATGACCGTTTACTCGTAGTGAAACATATGTAACACCGAGTGGGTCATATACCATCGGGTTTTGTGTTAGCTCGTTGAAGTACAATAACAATATGTCTCATCGGAGCTAGTCCACGTTGTGAAGAGAGTTGCCAAGTAAACAACCACGCGGCGGCAGGACCAGTAATACTATGTGTCGTTGTAGTATGCCAAGACAACAGTGATTTACCACCTGTTTCCATAAAAGACATTAATCGTTGCTCTTGTTCAACTGAAGGAGTTAGCGCGGGCATCCAAAACGATAGTTTTGTTAAGGTTACTCTACCGCGATCAGTATTTGGATTTGCTGCATCAGCTGGTACTCGCCATATTACATCATCATCAGTTGATTTTATATTGAGCACAATTGTATGTTTTGCACCAAATATAACCTTTTTAACATTACGACAAAATCCAAATATATGAGAAAGAGGAATCATACAAGAAAATTTTCTGCTATCATTTATTAACATCGATTTACGAGCAGGATGTCCGAAATTATAATTATTGTTATATGCTACAACCGCATCAGCTTCTGCAGTCCCAGCAGCAGTTCTTACCTTATCCACAGTTACAATGTTACTATCAGGACTAACTGTTGTGTCCTTGTGAAACATAATAGAAGGTCCAACTGTTCTTTGATAATCATCTGAGTATCTCATTAACCCTAGTATGGTAGTTGCTACACCAAGATTTTCTTGAATTGCCTCGATTTCCTTACCATCGATAAGATATCTTGCATTGTCAAATAGCGCCATTATACCATTGCTGACAAAACCAACTTGAACATTATCACCATAATTTTCTCTGGTGTCATTATCTCGCGTAAGTATACCTTCAACTTCAATATATCCCTCAGATGGAAGAAAGTATCTACTAGTATCCTACACCTGAAGTTCAATTCTACCTCGTTCATCTGGAACCCTTACATCATACGAATACATCTGATAAACTCTCAGAGATGTATTTTTAATACCTTGGCACCAAGATCAAACTCTTCGCCTTGTAGTTCCTCAAACATTTTATATAATTGGTTACCTTCTAAAACGAAGACCACTACCCTCTATCATACTCGAAACAACATTTCACTGTTGTTGTATATCCGGTTCTTCAACTAATTCCACTAATTTTTGATTTACTACTTGATTAACAACTTTAGTGACACTCGCTGGCATCTGTTCAGTAGCTGGTAATTTAACAGGTTTAGGTTTAGGTTTACGTAATAATCTCATTATTCTATCCTTGACCGCGGAGAAAGCGGAACCAGCTACATCACCAATCACGCTAGTACCCTTATCACGAAAAACGCCTAATGCTTTCATTCCAAGTTGTTTTACGAGTGGTATCGCCTTTAGAGCAACTTTTGTAAATAGGTTTTGTATAACATCACCAAACCCATCTCCGTAATATGCTCTATATACGGGTACTCTTGAGTCTATGACTCTAACTTGTTGACGTCGTTGGTCATGTATCATCATCTTATATGATGACCTTTTATCTAATCGCTGTGATAATCGATCTTATATGATGACCTTTTATCTAATCGCTGTGATAATCATCTACGATTTCATCGATGAGACCACGATATAAATTAATATCTATGACTCCACTTTGAAACAATCGTTGATATATACCTGTTGCCTCGTTGATAATTTCAGGCGAATTAGTTCCTGCTCGTTTTCCCCCGATGAGAACATCTAATCGTGACACATCATTGACAATATTTTCCGGATGTTTAAACTATCCCTGTAAAACCCTTCCCTTATTTTTTTCTGAAATTTTGCTTGTTCCCTTTCTTGTCGTTGATTAAGATCATAAGCAGCAGTTCCGGATACAAAGTATGTGTATGGATCTTTAGTATTTAACAGAGAAATACCTTCTTGTATTACATATATATATATATATATATATATATATATATATATATATATATATATATATATATATATATATATATATATATATATATATTTATATATATATATATATGTGTGTGTGTTTGTGTGTGTGTTTGTGAGTGTGTGTGTGCAAAAATTAACTTACGAGTTTAACTGATACTATTCATAAAGGATTTTCATTTCAGTCTTTAGTCCAGAATGCGGGCTTTCATGTATTTATTTATTTATTTATTTATTTATTTATTTATTTATTTATTTATTTATTTATATATTTATTTATTTTTTTATTTATTTATTTATTATTTATTTATCTAAATTTTAATAGTAATTACTCTTTAAGATTGAAGTTTATAAAACGCTTAAAATAAAGGTTGGAAAATTAAGTTGAACCCTGATGTTATAAACAATGGCATAATGTGTAACAGGTAAGTTACTTGAAATCGCTATTTAAATGTGGATATTTTGTTTTGAAAGTTATATTCATGTATGTCAGAACGTTAACAGATTTAAAATTATATTTCGGGATTTGAAAATAAACTTATTGGTCAGGTTTAACCACAGTTGTTGTATATTTTTATCGTATCTCCTAGCATTTTAAAACAATATATCCGATAAGATTCTGACATCAAATATTGTAATGCTTATTTCTCGTTCAGGCTTTTCTTTTTGATTACAGATTATTGAAGGCATAGTATTATTAACATTAAGTTTAGAATTTATTTTGTTCTCTTCAAATTATCCTAGTCTGAGATATTTTCCCACCAATTTTTATACATGAAAAACTGATTGTAAAAGTTTCTTTCTGGTTTAATTGTGCGCGGAGATCGAACACTGCTCTAAAAGAAAATGATTAAATCATGATTTATTGCAATCAACGGAAATATTTTGTATTCCTAGTTTAAGCTATTTTTCCGAAACTAGCGAATGGCTTATTCAATTCTTGTTACGCTTCGAGACTTATGAAAGAAGCCCAAACGAAAATTCTGTAAAGTTGGGATTTACTTTAAACAATGATCAATAGGTCTAGACAATTATTATTATTATTATTATTATTATTATTATTATTATTATTATTATTATTATTATTATTATTATTATTATTATATTGTTGCATCTCTATTAAAAATCAATTAATAGTTCGGAGTTCACCACACAAGAAAAATATCTTTAGCCTGCACAATAGTCTCATCACTTTCAAGATTTATTGATGATTGTGATATGTGAATGGAATGGTTATAACATATAAATACGTCATACAAGAAGGAAAGAAAGGCTACGTGGAAATTAAAAACAAACTGAGGACCACTAGTAACAAATATAAGTATAAAGATCACTAGACCAATAAATCGTATCCAGCAAGGTTTGTGATCTTAAATACCTTGATAATTATAGTAGTTAGAATTAATACGGATAATAATAATAAGATTCGCGGTGATAGTAATAGAACAATCAGTAGCTAAATGAATAAAGGGAGTAATACTACTACTAATAGTAAAAAACAATTAGTAGCTATTTTAATAGAGGGAATAATACTACTACTAACAGTGATCAAAACGACAGTTGTACTAGACGTAGTAAGTAGCAATATTGACTGTAATACTAATGGCAGTAATGTCGATTAGCAGTTGTATTTGTAAAGTAGAAAAAGAAGTAACTAAATGTAATATTAGTATAATAAATACTAATAGCAGTTGTAGAATACGAAAACGTTAATAGTTATGGTAATAGATGAAGTTGTTGTAGGGTGTAACGCCATTTTGCAGCACAATATAGGCTATAAATGTCGACCATAATAACTGGTGGAGGTAGAACCACGGAAAGAGCCATCAGAAGCTAGTGGCAGGCTTTTCATTTACCCACGTTAACCGTGCCCAGGACTACAACTAACGCAGACAGAGGTGAGATGGTAGTAACGGTGGTTTTGACCACTCAGCCACTAGGGGCTCCAATAGTTGAAGTAATTCGAGTAGTAGTAGTATTAATAATATTGGTAGTACGTATAAGTAGGAATAGTAATACTATTAGTAGTGATCGTATAAGTAAAATTGCTAGTGACAGTGAAGGTAGTCGAAGTATGTAGTTATATTTACGAGCCTACTACATTCATAGGGGGACCGGCCGATGTACAATGTGATCGATATGTATGCGGCATTGCACGGTAATTTTCCATTTATGCTTTTATATTATTTTTTCCAGCCGGTCTATTCATGTACAGACTATATAATTGAACTAGATACAGTTCTCATAGGTTACACTGCAAATTAACACTAACAGTACTACATGGACAAGAATAAATAGGTCACTTTACGACGTAGCTCGTTGCTTCGTATTTAAAAAGCTCATTGCAGGGATTATTCGTTTTGTTTATAGCAACATGACGTGGTCTACTGAAAAGAGTTATTCACATATTTAACACCAAAGAGAGCGACGAGCTTATTTGGAAAAGCTGACTTCTTTCGAAACTGATAAAAATGTTGTAAGTACATTTTCTCTTATTTATGATTTTGTTAACAAAGCACATTTTTTGGCAGGGGATGTTGTCTAGAACAAATATTTTTCATAATACCAATATTGATCATTTATGCTGACTATTATATATAATATACCAATATGAATTGCTATGAAGTCAATGTTTGAATTCAAAATGACTTTACTTTGTATTAGGTAGGTACACCTATTATTATCTCTGTATTGCGTATTAAAGGGGATTCTTTATTTGTTGTTATATTTGGATTGGTAGACACATGTCTGAAAAGAAGTGGCTGCCAATTGCGTTATTACGGTTCATGATTGATACAAAAATGTTAATTTCGTTGACAGTCAGTGAAACAATTATATCATATCGGAAACAAACTAATGTCTGGTTACCAGAACCAGAAAGTCTTGATAGTATAATTGACGAATCCAGGAAACATTCAGGCAGATGAAAAATATATCACTGAGTGGTCCAAACGGGTATTTAATCAACGAAACAGTGAAGCAAAAGATCTCGGCTGAAGAATAATTGGAAAATTCACTAAGGGAGGTAAAAAATTTGACTATAAAAGATATTCTTCACAGTTGATTATAGATAACACCGAATATGACTTTGTAATTGCAGATGCAGTATCTAAAAACATATATGTGGATCGTAAGGATGCTTTCTTGTCCGATGGAACAAAATTGAGTACAGTTGTTACTTACAGCGACGGTTACAGTTCTCAGTATACACATTTGAGGTCGTCGTTGCTGGGTTATGCTTGTATCAATTTATTTTCAATGATAAATAGATTTCCTGACACTGCAGTTAGAGTTGCAGTTGATTCATTTTATATTGACAAAAGTACATCAACGAGGTGACTAAATTTACTAGCGGTAGCAAAGATACTGGTGACGAGCACTGGGGTACATGGAGAATTAAAAAGGAAACACTGCGTGATTATTCTGAATCAGCAGACGTTAAGATTAAAAACAGTTACTCACACGGCGATAATTTATCAGAACGTTCTAATGCACCACCGATATCAGATCCGATTTGTAGATATAAAACAGTTTATTTAAACGGCTGTGGCGGGTCGGGAAAGACGACTCGGGCAATTGAATTTTATCGTTCGAAAAATCCTACGGATTTTCACGCTAGCGTTTCCAAATCAAATATGATTGTGCTGACACCAACCCATAGATTAGCGCGAGAGATAAAACAACGAAATGTTGAAGCTTGCACTTATCATAGCTTTTTTCGATACAAGGGCGATGAATGGACCCCTGAAAGAATGGGCGATAAATTCATTCCTGAAATCATTATTTGGGATGAGATAAGTACTGTTTCGGTAGATGTATTAAAAATGTTTCTTGATTGGTTACTGCGCTCGAATACGAAAGTGATAATGTGTGGAGATCATGGGCAACTACCACCATTTGTTGGCAGGGGTCCACATGATTGGTTGAAAGGGTTTGTTGACTATTATGAAGAAACTGATACTGACTATAGAGCACTTGATGAACAATTACGTGAGGTCAAGAAATTAATTAGATTACAACCGGATAGAATCCAATGTGAAATAATCAGAGAAATAATTCCTGAAACTCACATGGAGGAATTTTGGGAAGCATGGAGACCAAATGATTTTGTAGTGGCAAGTAGAAAGATAGTCAGAGACACACTTCAGAGAAAGTTATTTGAATTACACAAAGAAAAATTTCCAACATTTCCAACACCGCTGTGTTATAGACCCTCGAATACACGAAAGCAGAATATTGACAGAGTCAGGAACAGAAAAACAAGCACTAGTATTAAATGATATTGTGCTGGTTGATATCACTGCTGTCGAAGACGCATTGCGTGCTGATAAATCGCAGGGATTAACTATATCGGATACAATTGTTTGGATAGTCGATAATCGCATTGAGTGGTCAAATTTAGTCTATCTTGCAGTATCCAGGGTACGGCGAATAAATCAACTTCGAAGAATTGTTTTAGATGATGACACAACAATGGATGATATTGATGTTAAAATCATTAACAAAAAAACACAACGAGAATGTGATATTGATGCTGAATTAATAATCGCGTTACGACAACAACATAATAATCACTGGGCGAGTTGCAATTGTATAATGCGTTGGTAGTATAAGTAGATAAAGATCCTCGCCAATTTAACGTAGACAGAAACAAATAACAGTCTCGGTCATGTCAGCGATAATGTGATGTTGACTTGTCTTGAGTGCAATAGACCCAACGGCGATAGGTAAGACCACGCGGCGATAATTGAGTATCGTCAGGAATCACTTCTAGTTGTTCGCGTGTAAACCCCCGCTGAGGGGCGGTTGAATCCAATATATAGATTAGTGGTCTACCAGTTGATCGTGTTATAGTAGATATTTTATGCGTAGTGACACTCCAAATAGGATCAATAGCCCTTTTTTATCACCTTCAAGCTCTCCTGGTTCATATAAATATCTCACGGTGACATTGCTGAGAATTGGCTGGAAAACGCAAGCATTTCGTGGTTGAGGTATATACTTTTTTATTGCGTTGTTAGGTTTCATATTGATTGCTCTGGTTATCTCGTTATTTAGCGCTGTAACTACCCTTGGTAACCTTTTGACCCATTCACAAGATCTTTTTTCTTGGATGAATACTTTTGCGTATCGATATCCAAATAACCGCTCAACAAGAGTCCGATTGAATCGTTCAACAATTGCCTGATCGCGATATAGTGCAGTATGTCCTCGTCGTATTGTGACATTGTGATGTTTCATTGTAGATGCAACCACACCTTGAAATTCCTTGCCAGGATCAACTTGTAATAGATTTGGCCAGCGTAGTGGGCCTCGTCGATAAATCCTTTCAAATGCAGAAGCTACTTCAGTGGCCGACTTTGTTTTCAATGGCTCTGCTTGTTTGTATCGACTCGCAACATCAACTACGGTTAGCGCGTATTTATAGCCGTTGTCATGTGGCAAAAATAATAAATCAGCTTGATGAACTTCATTGCGTACGATAACATGAAAATGTGAGAAGTTGATTTGTTTAGGACGCGGTAAATAGATTTGCCATATAGCCTGTTTGGATAACCAATTAGCCGCAGTGACCCTTTTCACTTTTGCGGCGTTAGCGAGTTTACTGATTGCAGCGCTACCCCTCCAGTATCCTCTCGGAGAATAATAAATATATTCCATATTATTAATTACCAGCGCCAAACATTAATTTACCTTTCATTGCCGATTTTATCAACCATGAAGCCAACTTTTCTTTGAAAAATTTATCAGGAATAGCATTTAACGCATGAATTAATTTCACATCCGCTAGATGTCTATGCTGTAAACTGCTGCTTTTATATACAACATCACGAGCATGACACGCCTTATCAATAGCGTTTATCGGATACTCACCGGGTCGGGGCTGATTTTGATCATCGAGTCTGATATCTAATCGTGTTCCGGGGCCACAGTAGCTATATCCTGGAAGGTGCTTTTCTCCTGGCTACTTTGCTTATGGGGTTCCAGGGAGTTTTGCTAACTTGGCTGCAATATCACCTCCTCGTTTTTTTTAAAACATCTCCGGATTTCATAGAAACAAATTTAAATTGTTTTATACCACATGTTGCACATCTACCAGTAACTGCTGATCTGTTATTGCTAGTTGTAATCGTCGTCACATCATTTGTGCTAGTACGCTTTTTACACTTCACACAATATAGATCCATAATTTATGTATAGCTATATGAATGTAATTGATTTTCAGCGACTAAAACTAGAGAACCAGTTAAGCATCATGCAGCGCTACCAAACTCTATCCGTGCAATTATAATCGGGCCATCTGGATCCGGCAAAACACAATTATTACTCAATTTAATAATGAGATGGATGAAGTGGGATAAGTTGTATTTAGTTGCTCCTAGTGTAGATGATCAGCGATGCTAAGAAGTGTTAAAGGATTTTAACGAGAATGCATCAGAAATTAAAGGTGAGAAAGTCATTGATTTTATAACTGATATTGACGAGGCACCATGCGTGGATGACCTTGATGGGAGTATTAACAATTTAGTCGTATACGATGATGTAATGTTAGACAATCAAAAAAAACCAGCTAGGCATAAAAACACGGACGTGATATATGTCACTCAACGCTACACACAGATTCCAAAAGTGATCAGAGATAACTGTAATATTCTTGCTGTATTCAACGGCGTTGATACACATACGCTACGAAATATTTGGCAGACATGGTGCTCCGATATGGACTTCAATCAATTTCGAAATTTCTTTAGTCATGCTCAATCGGTCCCACACGGATTTATAGCAATAAATTTACATGACCTTCGAACACGATATCGTATCGGACTTGATCAAATATTCGGTTGAAATAATTTATTAACCCAGAGCAGCAACGGGGGGTGGGTGGGGGCGACAATATCAATGGCGTCATTTGTTTTGCTATCAAGGAAGCATCAATTTGCCGAATTGACAGCATTTGTAGGAAGCCTCGGATTGGCAAATTGACTCCTGGAAAAGTTGTAGGATTCACACCCTCTGCTGCTCCTCGTGACAATTATATACAGTTATTATTATCTTCAAGACAATTAATTGATACCAAGAAAAGTTTTGAAAAGTCAAATATCCTCATATATATTTACTTTTGAATGAAACTTTATGATAATATGCACGAACTGAATATAACATACAAAGTTACACAAAATATCAAGAAAGGTAAGGTGTCAATTAGAATCACACTCCGGACCATTGACACCAAATTCGGAGATAAACACATCTAGACTAATGGGTCTAGACCAGGTAATTTCGTCATCTTACACAACATAACTCATGCACTTAGGTACCTACTCATCTTGCCATTGACCCACATACATCAAAGCCCAGGTTTACTCGTCAAACGTTTCTCAAATATATCCAGCTTCAACTCCTATATGTTGAAATACTTCCAAATGTCAAAGTGCATACATAAGTTGCCTCCCTTTGAAATCACGTACAAATATTTAGTGATTGACAATGTTTTAATAATAATAATAATAATAATAATAATAATAATAATAATAATAATAATAATAATAATAATAATGAGGACTTTGTATAGCGCCTAATCTTACGAAGCTCTAAGCGCTTTACACCTTCAATAATGATATGACTACACTACAGAACAACAAATGACAAAAACAATGAAATTGGAAAACATAAAAACATGCTGAAAACATATAAGATACAAACCATGATTAGGTCGCTAAGTTTGTCTCTGCATATAATGACTGCACACCAACTGTTTTTACTGATGTGGCAGCAAGAGACGATCCCCCGGGAATTCAAAGGTGTTTCCTTAATACACGTGTATACACGCAAAGGCAACCGCCAGGCCTGCGACAACCACCGGGGTATATCCTTACTCTCAAATGCAGTAAAGGTACTCGCCAGAATCCTACTGAACCGTCTCACTACACACCATGACTATGGATTACTTCAAAAAAGCCAGCGTGGATTCCGAAGAGATTGTGAGACCATCGACATGGTCTATGCAGCGATGCAGGGACAAGAGAAATGTCTAGAGCAAAACACCGACCTTTTCCCAAACTACGTCGACTTCACAAAGGCCATTTATACTGACAGCAGAGAAGGCCTGTGGAAGGTAATGGCCAAACAGAGATGCCCAAAAAAATCAATATCTATGGTGCAGCACTTTTGGCACCGACACTGTTCAATCTATTGTTTTCCGCCGCGCTGACTAATGTTTTCATACACGGAGAGGTTGGATATGGATATGGAATCAGGTACCGAACAGATTAAAAACTATTCAATCACAGGAGACAGATGGAAAACTATTCAATCACAGGAGGCTTCAAGTTCTTTTCCAAGCTCTTGGTGTAGGCCTCACGACGCCTTCAGTTAAAGAGGTTGCCAAGAGTACGAAATTGGATAGAGATGCCATCTTCGTCATTTAAGTCTTCTGTTGCTTTTTGGAGCATCATACTGACGATGATTGAGAACAAAGTGGGGTCTACAACGCAGCCCTGTTTCACGCCATTTACAAATGGGAAGGCCTGTGACAGTTCGTTATTGTTTCTGACTTGCCCAAGTTGGTTTTCATGCAGTTGGATGATCGTGGTAATAAATCTGGGAGAAAAGCGAGCTATTCGTGGATTTTCCACAGTCCATTTCTGCTCACCGTTTAAAATATTTTCGTCAAGTCCACACATATGACGTATAGTCCTTTGTTTTGTTGTCGACAGTTGTCGACGAACACCATATCAGTTGTGCCCCTCATGGTTCTGAAGCCACAATGACTCTCTGGAGCATGTATTTCTCCAACTGTGGATACCAGTATGTTCAGCAACACTCTAGCAAGGATTTTGCCTCCTATGAAGAGCAGACTTATCCCACGGTAGTTTAAGCAGAAATACTTTTCCCCTTTTTTATACAAGATGTTGATGCCTGCGTCTTGGAGGTCTTGTGAAAGTTTCCTTTGCTAAAAGCAGCAAATGAAGAACTCGTGAAGTTTGGTGTGTATTGCTGGGCCTTCACGATTACATATCTCTGGCGGGATACCGTCTTTTCCTGTAGTCTCTCAAGTCGTCAGCTGTTGTATGGATTTTACAGTCTCTTGCAGTAAGGGCGCCTCATCTTTGGTGTTTGTTGTGGGAAGCAATCAATATATGCCTCCTGGACTGTACGGATAGTGCTGAAGAGGGCGTGGAAGTGCCCTGACCAGCGGTTTAGGATAGATTCTCGGACAGTGAGTAGTGCCTGGCCATCTGTACTACGCATGGGGCTCTGTATTTGGAATGGAGGACCATACACTGCTTTCAACGCTTCATCTAACCCCATGGAATCAACAGTGTCAGCGTAAAGCTGGGTTCTTTCTGTATGTTTTTCCACTATTCATTTTGTATGTCGCGGAGCCTGCAATGGAGGTAGCTGCAGATACGGCAGATGGCTGGTTTATTCTGTGTACGGCATGTTGGAGAGAGGTGGAATTGGTGCACTGGTGTCTTTTTTGGCAAGCAGTTCTTGCGAGTTTTTTTTCTGAAACCAGTCGTTGGTTCCCGTAGCGGTGATTCAAAGCATTTATTCTGAGGTTTGGAAATAACAGCCTTGATGTGATTCAACATCTCTTCCGGAGGTAGATCTGGCGACAAATTTGGTTCTTCAAGTCTAGAATGCAGGCTCTCCTGAAAATCTCCATTGACGTCCGCACACAAAAGGTTTTTGATCTTGAACATTCGGTTCTGGATACTTCATTATTGTCGGGACCTGAGATTGAAGTGAAAGTAGAGTTTGCATCTGTCAAGACTATGATCTGTGTGGTACTCTGCACTGGGCATCACTTTGGTATGAAGGACATATGTTAAGTCCCTCTGGCGTACTATGATGTAATATATTAGGTGTCAGTGTTTGTATCTAGGGTGTATCCATGTAGTTTTAAGGCTATCTTTCTGCAGAAATACAGTGATCGTGACGGTGAGCCCTAATTCTACGCATAAGTAAAGAAGCAGGCGCCCCTTGTCATTTCAGCCACAAACGTCATGTTTCCCAAGAACAGCTTTCCAGACTTCAGAGTCCTTGCGCACTCTAACATTGAAATCTTTGAGCATGATTATTTTGTCTCTCCCTGAGACGCTCTTGAGCAGTCTCCGCAGGTCAGCGTAGAATTTATTATTTTCAGAAGGATCCGCCTAGAGTGTTGGAGCATCTACACTGAAAAGTCTGACATCTTGCTGGTTCCCTAACGAGAGACGCATGGATATAATGCAGTTGGTGTGACCAGTCGAAAGGTTTGTAAACTAGGTGGTGACTGAGTCACTGATCACGAAACATACTCCTGAAAGGCGTTGGTCCGTCAGTCTTTGGTTTTCCTGAGGGTGTATCCAGAGCCAAATTCTCTCTGAAAAGTGGAGTTTGCCACGTGCAGCAATGTCAATAGCAATGCGAAAGAGTTTGTTTGCGATTAATGCATTCCGGTCTTTTACTATCGTTTGAGTCTAGAGTTGTTCTGATTTTCTAACAAGCTAGTTTTAGTCTTTTCCCATTATGTGAGGTAGGTGGGACATGCCTTGTGCTTCTGCTGTGTTTCGACCTCGTTAGAAGATGCAAGTTAGCTGCGGAAAGTCAACTGGGTGTAATGAGGCGAGCTTTGGTTATGTCACCTTGTATAGGCCTTTTCAATAAGGGTTGTTGTCTCCCCCTAGTAGGAACTCTTCAGTGCATATTTTGCTTCAACTTCCGTGGGCTACCCATTCGCTTGACTAATTCTTTTTTTATCCCGCTAACATTCTGCCCATGCTGTCTCAGGTAAGATTTAAGTTCCGGGATTTTACACCTTTCCAAAGCGTCATCGTTTAAGTAGCTCATTGTAGCATTTAATCTAAATCGATAAACATAGCCCCCATAAGTTTATTAAGTGATGACAGCGCCACCTATATAAGGGAAGTAGGTAACTTATTGGAAAGGCCTATAGGCCCCTCTCCATGTATAGCAAGCAGTGCTGTCCTTACATAAGGCTGCTTGTTCACTCAGATTGCTGCCGGGTGATGGTGTCGTCTCTGAAGCAACACCAGACGGCCGAAGTCCTGAATCAGCTGCTTGTATAATTCGGACTGCGGCATCCATTGCCATATTCTACCTGCCGTTCACCCTACCCCCACCCTCTCCAATCGCTTGATAGAGTCGAACGTAAACAGTAGACAGTAGCAAGTTCCTTCATGCATGAGCAATAAATAGTGTTGGGACACAGCGGTATTAATACCCAGCGGCTAAAGTCAAATAAATACACTTACATATATTTATGAACACAGGAGAGTTTGTAAATACTAAAGTGAAACAAATAGTCTGAAAAACAAGATTGTAAACACTGGTGTTTTTAATTATTGAAATCAAATAAGTAAACTAAGAGACATAACTAATAATTTGAGTTTTGTGATGACATTTTGATCCTTGTTCAAGTTAACCTCTAATTCTAAACAATGTGCCCTAACCCCCTGTATTTGCTTGAACAAGCTACATGAACGGGGTACATACAATGCAACATTCGATATCCATACAAGAACTCGAAGTAATAGTTTGCATCAAAGAGACATGTAAGGTAACAGGTAATTTAACCCGTACGTAACCTAACCGGTTGTGATTCGCTTCTGAAATACTTTACACGTTTTGGTTTGTTTGTTTATAGCAATGATATTTGCCGGAAAAGACATGACACACCAGCCAGAAACAGGATTAAGCCCAGTGAAGACAATTCTTACTAGTATATGGGGCATAATTCAGAAAGATAGAAGATACATGACACAATATCTATCTAGCAAGTAGAATGAGAAAATAGAACCTCAGATTAAATCTTGTACTGATTTAACACGATACTGTATTTAAGGAGCAAGATGAATCAAGCTGAATGTGTCACTCTATTGATGCGGTATGTCAATCGTGTTAGACGACAATTAGCTACCAGGACGTTCAATCAACGAGTTTGTTTATTGTTATATTTTCATATTTCACCAGGTAAGTGTTCTCCGACGTCACCATGTTTCATTCAGGTAGACGCTTTGGGTAGGCCCTTGTCAGATCTTTGATTTATTCTTTATCTCAAAGTATACAGCAATGTTATTTCTTCAAGAAAGGACACAGGTGTCAGAGTGGTCTGGGGCGCTCGCTTATCGCTTGACATATCACCATTGCCTGTATGAGTTCGAGTTTCAGGTTCTGCCAGCATGAATATTTGCGAATTCGTGCCAGTAGTTCCCTGTGGTCTGTGTTGTCCTTTCTGAGATTTTCACGAGTTCCTCCACCATATATACTGGCCGTCATGTATAACCTATCATGTGCTGAAAATTGGCGTTAAACGCCATACCACAAGACATTTGTAAACTACATGTTAAGAAAGCTAGAATATAAAGTCTCGATTTTTTTAATGAATGAATTTAAAGTGTTAAAGTCGATTTGAAATCTGTTAAATAAGTAAGAATTTTTTTTTAAAAAATTGTAGACTTTTTAATTTCCATAATTTAATTTTAGCATAAATGCCAGCCGTTTAAAATATTGTTAATTTGGGGGGTGGTTAAAAAAATGTTGACATAATTTTATTCGGGGGGGGGGGGAATCACTGAAAGTTGTTGACAAAGGGGGAGGGGAGTTAAACAATTGCCTAAAAATTGTTGACACAATTAATGAACGTCCCCCAGACATCTATTATACATTTTGGAACGATGAAAAAGAAATGATTTAAGCGGAAAGACTATGCAAATGCATGAAGATCAATGCTAAACTTGCTACGGACAAAATCCCATATCTATGGGTATTGGTGATGCTTACTGATAAATACAGTATACAGCGGTCAGGCCTTGAGTCTGTCATGCAGGTTTCAAAATCTTGTAGTAGATTTTATGGCCTATATATACAAACTTGTAGAAACAATGCAAAAGTAAAAACTTTACTGATGTAATTGTTATAATCGTCGACATTTGAGGTGATTTCATTATAGGTATAGTATCATCGGGATTAGTTTCAGTAAAAGTTGTTGTTATGACGGTGGAGGTTTTGAGAGGAGAAGGAAGGAAGAAAAAGTGGAAAAACTGATTTCGACCCATACCACTTGTATTTGATGGACAGACGGAGAGAAGGAAATATATATACAAGTACTGTGGTTACTGAGAGCAAATACATAACTGAAAGCCATGTACGTTAACGTTAGAGTTCTGCGGTGCTAACTGGACCCTTATTCATTAGTCCACTTATAGGTTGGGTCGGCATGACATCACGAGCTTAGCGACCTACTTTCCGCAATATTGCGGAGTTGAAAACAACCGCTTAATAACAGTACGGTAGCGTTAGTTATGATCGATATTGCAAACCGCTTTTGTTTACCTATATTTTTTTCTTATTTCTGTTTTCTGTTCAGAAGTGTTGCATAGTCTTCTGTACAAACAGGATGAAAAACCAGGAATGTGTGTCTGTCGAATATTTTGTTGCTGTATGCTTATAATAGTAACTTTCTGTGTTTGGGTTGTTGGTTTATAGCAACGTGTGAAGTTGAAAAGGCAGCGTATAAGAAATATATGGTATAAATTAAGAACGGTTGGATTTTAAGGGATTTATATAAACTTTTTAAGTATCAATATTCTTGATTTAATTAATAAATTATTGAAATACACCTTTGTATTGTATTCGTTTATATATATATATATTTATATATATACATATATATATATATATATATATATATATATATATATATATATATATATATATATATATTTATATATATATATATATATATATATATATATATATATATATATATATATATATATATAATCTAGTCAACGTATTGTGCAGATATGGATCTAACTAAACTCAAATACGTGTTTACAATTACAGGAATTCCAATCCACTTACTGCATCAAGTGATATTGGATTTACAGTACTATCGAAGTAATTGGTTTAACGCCATTTTTCAGCACACGATTGGCTATACATAGCGGCCAGTATTATTGGTGCAGGAAAAAACCCTCGGAAGGAACCACCTGCCTACGGGAACGACTGGCAAGCTTTCTCGCATACCCACATTTGCCATATATGAGACTCGAACCACTCAGACAGAGATGAGATGGTAGTGATTCGTAACGGAGGGCGCTTTAGATCACACGGCCACTCGGGAACCCTACCATGAACTGAGTTGACTTCCAATAGTCAAGCTAAAACAAATGCGTGAATAGTCTTTCCCGCTTAGTTTGCAAAGTAATACTATACTGTACTTTAAGTGTGCATGCGCTTTGCTTATATTCTAGACTTATTTAGAATGTTGCTGGTTTGAAGTTTATTGTCATTATATAGCACAAGACTAGTTAAGCATGGCGGCCTGTATAATGGGTGGAGGAATATTTATTTATGCCTAAGACATTGGTCTATTTTACACAAGCTGATACCCCTTCGATAATTTTAAAATGTAACAGTAGCTATTAATTGATTTCAACTGGATGTTAATTTCACTTAAATTTAATAATAGAAACAGCGGCAACAGTGCGGTGGTTGGCCGTTTGGTCGGAAGGGGATAATAAAAGTGGGCAAAATGAGAATTTGAGCTCGTATTTGTTGTACCACCGACCCAGGAGAAGCTACTGGCAAGCTTTCTCACATAACTACAATAGCCAAATCTTAGACTCGAACCCACGCAGACAGAGGTGAGATGGCAGTGATTCATAAAGGAGTGCGCTTTAGACCACTCGGCCACTCGGGGGGCCCTGGCTTCCTGAAGTCAGATAACTAAATTAAAAACGATGGATGCAAACATTGGGAGTTTTTCATTACTAAAGTCAAATAAATAAACATAAATATAGTTATACAAACATGGGAGTTTTGGAATACCAAAGTTAAATAAATAAAATGAAGAACAAAATTGCAAGCACGGTTGTTTTAATTATTGAAATCAAATATGTAAACTAACAGACATAAGTGCAAAATTATAGTTTTGTGATGGCATTTGGATTCTTGTTCAATTTAACCTCTATTTCTGAAAAATGACATTAACTAGGTCTACCTGCATTTCCTTGAACACAAAATACGGGGTGTATACATTCCAACATTTTATATTCATAAACGCCATGAAGTTTGCATCAAGGAGACATATAAGGTAAGGTATTTGTGACCTAGCTCGAATCAGACAGGTAATCTAAATTGTACATAACCTAACAGGTTCGTATACGCATCTGAAATACTTTAACCAGATAGGCTTGTTTGTTAATAGTAATGAGATTTGCCGGGAAGGACAGGACACACCAGACAGCAACATGAGTTAACCCAGAGAAAGTATATGGTGCCCAGAAATATGCTCGTTTCATCGTCCATAATTATCTACATCCTATTATCAATGGAAGAAGTTATGCACCAATATTGATCGGGTCATGTTCATAAATGAACCATTTAGATTTATTGGCAAACCGCAAGAAGGACGACGGACTACAGACATACGGCCATACCAGGAACTTAGTTGACTACTATCAGAAAACGTATGACAAATGTGTGAATATTCTTTCCCATTTTGTTTGCAAAGCAATATTATACAGTGTTTACTAGTGTACATGCACCATGCATTTTTTCTAGACTTAGTTTGGATGCTGTCAGTTTGAAGTTCATTGTCAGTATATAGAACAAGATAGGTTATACATGGCGGCTTGTATAAAGGGTGGAGGAAAAAGCGTTGTAAATTCTTTCAATCCACGGAAAGGTACTGGCAGTATTCTCACATATCCATATTAGCCAGCCCCACACCAAAGCAGACAGATGTGGTATTGGCTAATGGCTACTCGTCAACTCGAGGCCCCCTATAATTTTGGTATTCTATAATAGTAAATATTACATTATGTTGTAGACGTTTGTCTTTTATACACAAGCTGATATCTCTTCGATAATTTTACAATTTGAGAGTAGCTATTGCTTGATTTCGACTGGACGTTTGCGTTCTATATTTTGCAGACCGGGCCTAACTGACATCGTCACTGTATTTGGTTAACAACTCACTTCAGCTAGAGTCAATACATCTGTATCGACATTCTATTGAAACGACACTATGGCCACTGTAAGATCGCAGGATGCTATTTGCAGAATAGTTGAAGATAGGATTCTGGAACTAGAAACGGAAGGTAAGTAATAGATAAGTCATATATAAAAACCTTGATGATAATTACTAACACATCAATGAGAATACATGGTATTCCAAACTATACTTAACACAGCAGGTGAAAATTACATCAACTTTTTAAGAAGCCTAAATTTAAATAACATAGTACTAAACACAGTAGGTGCAAATTACATAAAAACGATGACGATGATGATGATGATGATGACGATGATCATTGGGTGGCAATGACCATATATTCAGTTTTGTTGATAAATAACTTCATGATGAAAATGATGATGAATCCACTTGTCTAAAAGAATCCAAACCATATTTTCACACCCACGCGTAAATCTAAACTTCCAATTATTTGTTCTTTTTATAAACGTTCATTCCAACCTATGAATCAACAGTCAATGTATATTTCACCTGACCTTGGCCTTGAAGTGTACTGAAAATAAGTCCCAGTAAAGCAGTAACATTCCACTAGACAAAATCACACCTTTGATAAATGCAGCACACTCAGTTTAGAACTTTAAATCGCATTTGGTGCATACCTTGGGGTCTTTGAAAAAAATGGAAGATTTGCCAAACTATGTTAATTGAATAAGCCACGCATTCTTTTCTTGCAGCGATGGGACGCAGGCCTTTGAATGTTATAAGATCGAACGCGTTACTAGTCACAATATACCGATGACGTCATAATGAAACCAAAACATAGAATAGTCTCCTATTGTACATTTACATAATCTTACGAACGCAACGAAATCGTAACCTTTCCTAATTCAAAACGGTCACGGATACTGTAACTAATGTAAACAAAATGTCCGATGTGCCAAATGCTATTCAACTTTGTATGTACTGATTTATATCATATTTTTGTGCAATAATAATATTAGAGACTTTAAATGTACTATTGTAATGTTCAATGTTTTAACTGTTTTACTAAGCGAATGTGTTTAAAAAGGCATGCAGTTCTGCAACATTTGATACAATTAATTGTGTTAGGGATGGAAATAAAATAGTTATGTGATAATAATCTAATGACAATAGCTTGCCAGCACATTGGAAGTGCCACGTTGAAACTGCTATGTTTCGAAAGACACACAATCGCTTGCCTAATAGTATTTTTTGCTGTATGCTACCACCCACCTCCAAACTATGCAAGCAATAAGCATATTATACTAATAGACACATATAATTCCCAAACATCACTTGAAGCCATAAAATCGTGGGAAAAAAATGGAGGCTTTATACGTTGTGTTGCTGTTACGTAGATAATTTTCCAACATATATATTGATCAGTCGTTGTAGTTCATTTTCACCATAATCATCATGTGCAAGCTTATTAGGAAAACAGTGTCTGCATTATATGCTTGGAGTGGTGCCGTTTCAAATGTCAGGTCTCTAATGCATTACTCATTGAATCCTGGATCACTTTCCTGCAACTAGTCATCTCATCCTCTCATGTATACTGTAAACTTGCAGGAATACTTGAACAATTATCCCTTGTTCTGTTATTTTATGGGGGGAGGGGTATTTTTTCTGGAACGATATGGGAGGGACGGTAGCTACAGTTTATTTGCCTTTTAACTCTTCTGGCCATGGTCCCATGGACAGAAACTTTTTACAGGATAGCTGATCGTTCTTTAACACAAGTTTGTTATCACCATTATAGCTGGCAAAGTGGTCAACGTTTCTATCGCTACTCCTAAACGGATGGCACATGAATATTAGGTTTTCACTAAAACGTTTCTTATAATGTCTAGTTGGTCCAAAACTGACATGGTGCCGATCTGACGGTAAAAATGGGCGTGATAGCGGTCATCTTTAAAAGCTAGTTCTCTTGAATGGAGAGCCCAATTGAATTAATTTTCTTTGAAAAATTTATTGTGATGACTAGTTGGTCCCAAGTGAAAATATAGCAATGTAATGTCCAAACTAGCTGCCATTTTACAACTATTGGTATCAGTATTCCTGTTGAATAGATTGTCATATTAACAAGGGATTTTCACTAGAAGACTTCTGATGTCCTAAACAAAATACTGATTTGATGTTCAAGATCTTTCTACTGCCACATGATCTGAGAGACATTTTGCTGTCTTGCTGGTCCTAAACGCAAACGGTATCGGTTGCACACAAAATGGGGATCTCAGTAGCCATCTTAAAATTATTGCTATCGCCACTCCTTCTTAACATGACATACGGTGGCCGAGTTGTCTCAGGCGCTCACATTTATATATATATATATATATATATATATATATATATATATATATATATATATATATATATATATATATATATATATATATATGTATATATATAAATTGTATCTCACCTCTGTTCGCGTGGATTGGACAGGCCTACGTGGGTACGTGAGTAGGCTAGCCAGTTTTTTTCCGTGGGTCGATTGTTCTGTTTTGGGTCTTTTGAGATTCTTTTACCAAATATACCGGCCACTATACATGTATATATAGCCCAGTATGTGCAGAAGCAAAAAGGATTCAAATACAAGAGACCACAAACTCCAGGTGGTTGTACTTAGTGGGTTTTGTTTACAAGCGATGTTCTGATGTCTGATGTTTAGTTGGCCTTCAATAACATATGGTGCCGATCCGACTTCTAACATGACTACCACAATAAACATCTTCAACATCTTGTGATTGTCATTCTACCAGGAGAATCTTACGATATTTTAGTGGTCCTAAATGAGCATGGTGTCAATTCTACATCCAGTATGTCCGCCATCATCGCAGCCAAATCAAAATATTGTTATCGATTAGGAATATCAAAACTGTTCTTAGTATACAGCCGATAAAAGGAAGACATTGTTCTTTAATATCTGAGATGCGCTAGTCTGGTAAATTGTTGAACTGAGATGCAATAGACTGGCACACTATCATTAAACTGAGATGCAATAGTCTGGTGCCTTATCGCATCTAACTGAGATGCAATATAATGGCACACTCTAGCATTCAACTGAGATGCAATAGTTTGGTACATTAGAGCATTGAACTGTGATGCAATAGAATGGTATCTTATCTCATCTAACTGAGATGCACTAGTCTGGTATCTTATCGCATCTGAAATGCAATAGTCTGGTATATTGGAGCATTGAACTGTGATGCAATAGAATGACAAACTAGCATTTAACTGAGATGGAATAGTCTGGTATCTTATCGCATCTGAAATGCAATATTAGAGCATTGAACTGAGATGTAATAGCATGGTACACTCTAGCATTAGACTGAGATGTAATAGCATGGCACACTATCGCATTTAACTGAGGTGCACTAGTCTGGCACCTCACATTTAACTGAGAATAGCATGGCACACTCTAGCAGTCAACTGAGATGCAATAGTCTGGTATCTTATAGCATTTAACTGAAATGCACTAGTCTGGTTCCTTATAGCATTTAACTGAGAATAGAATTGAACACTCTAACATTCAACTGAGATGCACTAGTCTGGTTCCTTATAGCAGTTAACTGAGATGCAATAGCATTGTGTTCTATCTTTCAATTGAGATGTAGAATATTGTAATTAGCATGATATTTACACTATTTTCTACATAATGCCAAATGATGATTATTTATAACATGTAGTAAATAAAATATATTTTGGTAAAAATGAGTGGTCAATGCTGAATTGTCGCTTTGTTGACATTGCATGGATCTATGGGTTTGTTTTTGTCTTGTTTTTGAAAAATATGCGATTCAGAAATGTCCCTGATACTGATGGGAATTACACGGATATTTTTAAAATGTTCTCGTGAAAATCGCGTTTTTTCTTTAAGAAAGGAGTGATTCAGGATTCGAATCTATTCTGAGTAGAAAATTTCTAGACACTACATCAATGCATGTTAAATTTACCTATGGATTAATCCTCGCGTCAAACCCCACCCACCCAAAAAAAAAATAAAACAAAAAGAACAACGTATTTTGTCTTATTTAAAAATCTTCACAGAGATTCCAAATTCCATCCGTACTATATCCAAATAAAAATAAGGTTTTTAGCACATTTAAATCAAAGGAACAGTCAATGTGCTCATTACATACAAAACAACTATCGTTACATATGTTAGCAATTTAATCGGCGTACCTATAATTTCTTAATTAGGTGTAAATATATCCATATGTCATTATTAGTGAAAATATTTCATATTAACAAAATGCTGTAAGAAAAATAGACTTCCAAATAAATTGTGGAGGCAATAATATTTTTAATTTGTTTTAATTTTAATTTTAAAATATTTATATTTCTATAACAATTACAAGCATATGTAATGACTGGTGAATGAGAGTAAATAGCAGAAATACTGTAATTAGCCAAAGGAAGTGACAAACAACTTTTCCAATTATTTGCAACGTCACGATATATTTTAACAATTAGTAAGATGATTCTAATATCTTGTTTTTAAGTGAGTATGGAAGCAAAAAACCGAAAACTTAGATTCTGTTGAAAAATAAACAAAATCAGAAAAAGTGTACTTGACAGAAAAGTCACCATTTATGGAATGTTTGGAACGTGTATCAAATATCCTGGTGTTGTACGATACGATGTAACATGTTCTGTAGCCACATACATTAGTTCATTTTCCTAAATTTCACATATAAGCGTAAGTTTGCGCAGAAAATGTTGGCAAGTTTAAAGAGTAAGAAAACCTTTCGCGATCCATTAACAATAACCTCTGAGAAAATGTCGCACGTCTGAGAAAAGAATTTATGTAAGCTACTCTTTTGTCTGGAGACTATGGAAATGAGTATAAGCACAGAACAGTTTTTCTTTTGTAACTCAGATTACCCCACACATTCAAACGCATTTTATCTGATATTTCGTGGGGAAGACACGTTACTCAAGTTGGCTGAGGATTAAATAACTACTATCGGTAAGTGTATATGGAATTTACATTACATACCCAAACTCCCACCCCTATTCTCTCTTAACTATTTCATGAATTTAGGTTTCAATAACAAGCGACTGACATTGAGACGATGATCAATCTAAATACATCGAATGGTTGGGTTTACTTGTATCTGATGTGCTTTGTAGCTATTAAACAACACATCAACCCAAACCATTTATCTATCAATATGTGCCTTATAGCTATAAAACAAAACCATGTATTTAGCAACCGAAAGTTCACGTACTGACCTTTAATTCGCTAGATATTATCATTTTCCAGATAATAACAAATAAGCTTAAAATAATAAAGAAGAATGATAGGAACATTGCTTTTCACGCACATATTGATATTTAAACAATTGAAAGCATGAATCATGCACTCTGCTCACAAGACATATCTTAAAACACTTTGCAACTGCATAATAAATACCGTCTCAGTCAATAGAAAAAACCTCTAACTTCCTGACAATAAAAAGGAAAGACTGAAGTATACGACTAACCGTAACTGCAACAATATCTGCAAGATAAAACAAGTGTAAATATCGTCCACATCATCATCACAACAACACTATTACGAAAATAACGGAACTAACGATCATTGTACATGAATGTGATGATGATAGTAATCATTCAATAGCAATGACCATATGTCAGGCCATATGTCGAGCACCTTGTTAGGATTATGTTGATGAATAACTTAATGAAACTGTATTTGATGATGTCACTTATTTAAAAGGATACCATCCATATTTCGATTTAAACACGTAAATTTTATTTAAAAAATATTCTTGTTAAAATGTACAATCAAACCTATGAGTATGAATAAACAGTCACTGTTCAGTTACACCTGACAACCTCGTGGCCTTGGCCTTGATGTGTACTGAGAATAACAGTCACAGTAAAGCAGTAACATGCCACTAGACAAAATCACACCTTTGATAAATGCAGCACACTCAGTTTAGAACTTTAAATCGCATTTGGTGCATACCGTGGTGGCTTTTGAAATAAATGGAAGATTTGTCAAACTATGTTAGTTGAATAAGTAATGAATTCTTTTCTTACGGCGATAGAACACAGGTATTTGAATGTTATAATGTCGAACGCTAATACGTCACTATATACCGATGACGTCATAAAGAATCCAAAACACAGAATGGTCCCCTTTCGTACGTTTACATTATAGTTCGAACGCAACGAAATCGTAACCTTTCCTAATTCACAACGGTTACGGATACTGTAACTAATGTAAACAAAATGACCGATGTGTGTAATGCTATGCAATTTTCTATGCATTGATTTAAATCAAATATTTTTTTTTTATTGGAAAAAGTAATAAGAGAGACTTTAAATGTACAGTTCAATGTTTTACCTTTTTTACTAAGTGAATGAGTTTAAACAGGCATGCTGCTCTGGAACACTTGCTACAAGCAAAGGCGTTAGGGATGGAAAGAAAATGATTATGTGATAGTTATCGAATGACAATAGCTCGCTAACACATTGGAAGTGCCACGTTTGTAATGTTCTGTCTTAAACGACACAAAATCTTTTACCAAATAATTCTTTGCTGTATGCTACAACCCACCTCCAAATCTGCAAGCAATGGACATATGCAATGACGGTTACGAAGAGACTAAAAAATCGCTTTAATTCACAAAATGGTTAGAAAAGAGAAATAGGTGATTTGCACCTTTTGCTACTGTTATTTACAGTAGATAATATTCAAAAGTTTCCCGGACATAATTCATTTACAAAATTATATTTCAGTGTAATATTGACTTTGCTAGATTTAGCGTTGCATACAAACTGAAAATAATTTGCATGAATTATTGTGATGAAGGTTTAATCATTTTTGTTCTGAAAAAATTTGCAAAATTGAAATAATGACAAATTAGGAAAAGCAGCTCCAAGTGTAAAAACTTGTTTTTATTTTTTGTAATCAGACACTGGATCACCTTAATTTGGCTAGCACCAAAGAATATACAAGCATGTCACATGAAACGTAGACCCTAGCGATGGTGCAGTTATATTACCCATGATGGGGGAAGGATACTGCAGTGTAGAAGTTAGAAGTGCTCTATTTAAGTTATAACGGTACCAATTGCACAAGTCCAGGAAACCTTGAATTCGGAAATAGCCAACACTAGCTATAATTGGTGGATTATGTAAAAGTTGTACTTTCTCTTAGGCTTAAAAAACGTTTAGCCTCTTGGCAACATGTGAATTTATGCTAATATAGATCATATTTTGTATTTTTTAAGATTTTTTGAAAATGTAATACACATGACTGAAAATAAGCATGTTGTGACTAGATAACTCATACTCCTATCTAGTTCCAGCAGAGTTATCTCTCTTAAATGCAATGAAGTACCTGGTTTTGTCATCCTCAAATTAGCAATAACATTGTTCTCTATAACAGTGTGTGAGATGCACGCTAAATTAGGATATAAAATATATTTATCTCTCCAAATATTAGCATTGAGGTCTATGGAAAAATAATTCATACCGTGATACATAAATGGTAATACCAGCTTCACAGTGTATCCATAGTAACACGTATAAATAGCCACCATAGTGTCATTTGGTTAAACAATGGATATTGAGAAGTTTTGGTCTAATATTGATAGACTTTTACATAGAAAATGTTTAAAATCTTCAGAAAATAACAAACGTTAGCTTTGGAATGGGGCTTTGTAACTATATTTATAAGATATATAGACTGATGACGTTGTGCCTTTTTAGTCAGCTCCAAGATTAACTTACAGGCAAAAGAAAAAGTCATGTAAGGTTAATATAGTTAATTTTAGCCAAATATTGACTATTTTATGCGCAAAAGATGAAAAATCATGGATAAAAATACAGCTTTCTTGTTTTTGGAAAGCATGTCATTGACCAGGATTGAGGACACTCCTGGTCCACTTGTAGATAGTTCACTTGTATCATAAAGAATATTCTGGTATGAGTATTGTAGGTAATTTATTAAAACTATGGGATTCCTTACTATTTTGATTTTAATTGTCCTGCTCTAATTGTCCTTTTTTCTAAAATTGTGTGCCTTGAAATTGAACATACGATTCTCTATTTAGTTACATAATCATTCTTGAGGTCTCCATTACATATATAAGCCTTTATTTTAGGTTCTCGCTTCATCAGTAATGCATTTTTGGATAATTTAATTGCATTGTAGTTAATATATGTGTTCTTGAACTCATCTGTATTACATGGATAACATATTGGAGGAAATAAAAAGACCACACCTTATGTATATCATTCAGTTATCTCCCTTACACCAGACATAACATTTCAAGAAATAAAAACGCACATTTTCAGTACTTGTGTATGAAAATAAAGAGAAGGTTTGTGAAACATCATATTCGCCCTCGGTCTTGATGCAAATTTAACTAGAAGTACTTTAATAATCTCTCCCAGTACAGTTTACAAGTTTAAAAACTGATCAGGCATGCTTTGTTTGCTTTAGTTATTTTTTCTGCCTAACTGATGCCCATTATTGCTAATTTCTTATGTAGAAGAAATATGAATTATATGCATCTATATTATCTACATTATTCACCCTTTTATATTAGCTGGGAATGAACGCCATTTCACCTGAAATTGTATTGCCTGTAAGGGAGGTAATAGCACAGGTGCCTTTGAATTGTACTTGCACCTATGGTCCACTGCCGCCCTATATTGTCTAAGATAATGTTATCAAGCTTTCGCTTCTCATTTTTTTCATCGCTACTTTTGTCTCCTTTAAATCCATTATCATAAGCTATATCTCCCATTTAGATACACACTTTCCTCCTGTTTTTAAATCCATTAGACTCACCATACTCATTGTTAAACGTTAGCCTTTTTCTGTATTTTAGTCCCCAATTTTCACCCCCAAATCCATCATAACCACTAAGAAAGCTGTTATCTACTTTATTTTGGTGTCAGATTGGCTTATTACATCAATTGTATTCACTACACAAAGGAGGAAAGCTTTCTATTAGTATGACAAAGAGGCTGGGTAGATTGACATTTGTGTGCGGACTGGGGGTTAGTGACCTCATTTATATGCAGACAGTGTAAAGTGTTCAAGGCTTAAACTTAATAATTAGATTGGGTCATGTCCACCTGTCCCTGTTGTTACTTTCTTTACTGTGTTTATGAAACAAATATAAGTCCTTTATTTTAGATCAAAATGTCTCTTTAAGAGTAGAACTGGTACGTGCTAACTAGTGCATTGACCTTTGACCTTACTATTACACAATATAACATAATGTGATTTATCCCATATCACCAAAGTGAAGTTAGATAAGTGCTAATATGAATAAGACACAACTCATAATTAAAATAATTCATTTTATTTCAAATGATGAGTTTGATAGTGAAGCAAAGGTATGAAAACAAGGGTTCAAACAGTTCAAAAAAATTTCTATACACAATCATATAGAACATAGCTTAGTACTTCATACAATTGTTTTTGACAAGCGAGACTAAGTAAATGTGTTACTTATATAGTCCCGAGCTATTTCACAGATTATTGGAAAAATCAAGGTTTGATATAGGTATAATTGTACCAATTGAGCAAGTCCAGGTTGGAGGAGCTCATGGTGTAGGGAACCTTGCATTCAGAAATAAACAACAACACTAGCTATGATTGGTGGATTATGTAAGAGTTGTACTTTCTGTTAGGCTTAAAAAATGTTTAGCCTCTTGGCAACATGTGAATTTATGCTAATTCCTATATAGATCATATTTTGTATTTTTTATGGATTTTTTTAAATTGTGTTACACATGACTGAAAATAAGTATGTTGTGACTAGATAACTCATACCCCTGTCTAGTTCCAGAATAGTTATCTGTCTTAAATGCAATGGAGTACTTGGTTTTGTCAGCGTCAAATTGGCAATCTAACATTTTTCTCCTTAACAGTGTGTGAGATGCACGTTAAATTAGGATATAAAATATATTTATCTCTCCAAATATTAGCATAGAGGTCTATGGAAAAACAATATTTACTGTGATACCTTAAACAGTTTTATTCCTGTGAAGGGGTTGTGGTTGCATCCTTCTGTGTAATAGTGTTCTATTCAAACAATCACATTTATATTACCTGTGAACGGGGGGGGGGGGGGGGGGCTGCATACTAAAGTGTAACAAGACTCTATTCAAACACAGTCACAGAGTTATATTCTCTGTAAAGGAAAAACATACTATAGTGCAACAGAACTCTTGTTCAAACAGTCACAGAGGAATGAGAAGTCATCCAATGTTTGATTTTAGGAAACGTAGACATAGGTACCAATCGTATTACATGGGGTAGAGGGATCCAAGTAACCGAGTGGTCTAAAGCGTTCTGTATTATGGATCACTCCCATCTCACCTCTGTCTGCGTGGGTTTGGCTAATGTAGTTATGTGAGAAAGCTTGTCATTAACTTCTCGTGGGTCGGTGGTTCTTTACGGGGGTTTTCCCGGGTTCTTCCTCCACCAATAATATTGGCAGCCATCTATAAGCTATTGTGTGCTGAAAAATGGCGTTAAACCCTACAGCAACAACAACAACATATCCCATGGGAAGATTGGGAACATTACAATAAATCAGCACTCTATACAAACCTTGGAAAATCAGATGTGAATTAAAAGTCAATGCAAGGTTATATTAATATAAATAGGTTTGGGGTCAAAAATTTATGTTATGAAGTTTTGTTTCAAAAAATGGGACACATTGCTATAATGGCATGAATTCCAATCTGATCCTCTATGTATTATAAACATGTCTACTAAGTTTTGATTGTCTACTTCAAGTGATTTTTGCTTACTCTTCCTTACAATATTTGTGTCAAATGATTCCAGATCACAAATGTTTACAAATGTGTAAGCAACAAATATTTAACAAAATAAGCATGAAAGTTTAATCAGGTTATTTCAATATATTGAATATATAAATATTAATAATACGCATATCAATACAAGTTCCTCAATGTCTATGTATTAAATTTTAACACATGTTCTCAATTACAATTTTAGCAAGCATGTTACATATTTCCTGAAATCGGAAGGTGATGATTGTAATTATAGTATGTTAAGCAAACTTCTTTGTCTTTGGGGTAGGGACAAACCTTATATTGAATAGCCCAAGAATAAAATTTTAAAAACTTAATTTACAAAAGTAGCATGATATTATATTTAGATTAAAGCTGGCAATGCAATTTTATTTAGCATATTTTGAACAGTATGGATTTGGGTGGGGGTCTTTAGAATGTGCAATTCTGTGCTAAAATATGTGGAAATTTAATCCAATACAGTAGACACATATCTTTAAATTTCCTTCAATGTGATGTTGTGGTGAATTCTCTTTTTAAGTGCTTTCATCTTGCAAGACAGGAAAGCTCCTCTGAAATACAATCTAACACATTCACAGTAAAACATTGGCAAGAGTTGTAAATAGACAGCATTTAACACAGGGGTTCATACAATTTTCAGAGAATTGTACATGGCATGAATATATTGACACAGTTGTGCTCAGCCTAGTCACTAAATTGTTAAAGGCATTTAATACATGCAAAAATGTGCAATGGTTATATAAATCTAAACCCATCTTTGCAGTGAACAATTTCAATATTACTGACAAATGAAACAATGTTAGAACATACGATGCTGCCCACTTTACAATATTCATCTGATAAAAACATTCTATACTAAATTTGTATTGAAAGTATGGTCAACCTCTACCAAAACTATATCTATCAAAAAATAGAGTCTATGGTTTACTTCTACAAAATTTATATATACCATAAATAGATAGTATTGCTTACTTCTACTAAATCTTTATCTACCACAAATATAAAGTATGGTTTACTTCCACTAAATCTATTTCTACTGTAAATATAAAAGTATGGCTTACTTAAATGCATAGTATTTTGCCATTTTTGACTATTTCCATTTGAAGAAATATATTAGCTAAAACTAATCTTTTCTCTAGATGGTAGTTTCAAGATTCAGGAGTCACATTTTTGGTCAAAGAACCCATTAGTTGGTTTCTCAAGATAGAACTAAGCTGTCACTAGCTTTTTATGACCAACATTAAATTTGTAGGCACTCAGGACCTTTCACCAACATGATGGCCATGCTCAACACTATTTCATGTACTTTAAATATGCAAATTTCACATTGATTGGGTTTAGTCCGTGTATCTAGCAGAGTATTCTATCAGCCAAGTACAAAGCACATATATGCGACATATTCATATCCTAGATAGATTGATTTTACAAAGAAAGATCGAATAACTTTGTAAATAAATCAATTCTCTTAAGCGCTGAGGAGGTCCTTCTTACAACAAAATATTCACCTTTTTGCTTTGCTTCTTTTAATTTCAGAAGCCGTTCTTAAAGGTTTTACTTATTTGTATGAGGCTTGCATTTGTTCCCCGTGATCTATGATTTGCTCTTCATGTGCCTCTAAAACATTTATCTACTTTCTCTCTAGCTCTCTTATGGTTTCATACTAAAAATGCATGTTCAACCTCGTTTATATCAATTTTATCAAGTCATCAATATTGGAAGTTACTTTGACAAACTCTGGTTCAACTTTTATATCAGCACACAGATTCGAGAATTCTCTGTCTATCCTATGATATTTTCAAATTTTGATTTCTTTAAGAGGAGGTTGGGAGTTAATCTCAACAAGAATCTCTCTCTCTCTATCTCATGACTATGTCCAAATTGATTTCTTATGCCCCATTGGTGACCTCCGAAGTCTCGCTATCAGTTGACCAACTTGCCATGCAAGGGTATTTATTATTATGACCACATTTACTAACTATCCATGCGCAAGTTGTACACAACTGGCTATTATTGTACTACCTGTGCTTGACATTGCTAAAGTTTATATTCGAATGTTTTATTTTGTACACCCACACGATCTCCTTCGATCAGCTGATGAGTTCTGGGCGAAACACGCATACGATTTTCACTAGCCAACAGTAAAATTATATCATATTTTACCCGTATAAATAATTATCTTGCAAATCTGCTATATTTAGCGTGCCAGTACCCTTCTCGACTGCATTTATCATCACGTTCAAATTGAAGACACCGGATGTCAAATAAAATTTGGTTACCCCAACTGAACATCCTTATAACAAACTGGAAGTCTTTAGTTTGGTTCATGGTTGCTTTTTATGTATATCAAAAGGTCTTGAGGTTACAACTGAACGCGGGCTTGTATTAATACGCCAAGACTCTGTATTGTATTCCGAATGAGTGTTAGAAACATGTAAACATCAGCGTTCGATTCAGTAGCAGACGACATAAACTTGAGAGTGCAGAAAATTACATTGCGAAAGGATTTTCATTGAAATAATCAGGGTAGTGCATACATGCAATTTTGAATAGTAGGTGCAAACTATTGGACAATGATATATCTGTAACTGTTTATACTTTTTAATTTTTTTTAATGTAAAGGTACAGTAAGCATGTTTGTTTCCGTTAGTAAAATGAAAATCTCTACAACATTAGCTCCCCTTCTAATTTATGCACAGTAGAAATTGTGTATAGATTTTAGAAAGAGAGGGATGCTTTCAGTAATTGTCTTTTTACTGAGAGAAATTAGTGCTTGTACCGAATATTGTGCACCGAATATTGATTGTGTAGACATTAATGTATATCTCTGTCTTCAAAGTCCATCCCCGTTTGTGCTGCCCCAGCAATGTAACTTTTTAAATCATTTATATTTTCAAAAGGAAAATTTTATTCATAAAATTAGGAAAACGAATTTACATTTAATATCTTACCATGTGCATCATCTGATTTGACTATTTTTACTTGAATTATGTGTCTGATTATTTTTTACTTAAATTATGCCTGAATAATTTTACTTGAATTATGTGTCTGGTTATTTTTACCTTATTATGGGTCTGATATTTTTAACTGAAATTATGCGTATCTAATCATTTATCTCCAAATCTTCTCGACTGAACACTAAACTTTTAGCCTACTTTGGGGAGGTCCCGTTCCTGTCGATAAGGACTGCCTTAGAGACAAAAGTCGGTTGTTATATGTTCATTTATCTTTTTATTTTCACCTAGCAAGTATCTCAGAAATAGGTAGTTATTTATATGGAGCGAAAATCGATCGTTTTTAATGAATGACTCACGAGTTTGACCCAAGGGCTAAAAATGAACTCCGGGGCCTATATTGGTTGCATGTATTAATTTGTCTTTACATGCACTGTATATATGGTTATGTGGCTGTGATCCTAATAATTTCAAGTTATTAGGTATGATCCAAAACGTTCATTGGAGTTGGGGTAGTGTCTGTTTTGATAATAAGTTGCATACATTATTTTCCTTGTCTTTTCGTGCCAAAAATTGTTTATATTGGTGTAGAGTGATAATCTCGAAAGTTTCAAATTTGTTATACAGGGGTATGGATTGAATTTTTTGTAAGTGCCAGTTATATGTGTACATTTGTATTTACACGTCAAGAAAGTCTGTGTTATGTTTGTTAGTTGTTAGTTGGTGATCTCAATAATTTGTATGATGTGACCCAGGGGATATGGCTTTTGTAGGGTGGGGATATACATGAGACCATCTCCTCATGTAGTTTGTATAAATATTTGGTCCACAGGTCACATATAGAAATTCTCGTGAGTTACTTGAAATTGATGCAAAATCATCACAACCCCATTAATCTTACTTTATTCCGAGCAATTTAGTTTAATTGTTTGTTTTAAACGTATTAGTTGGCAGTAACACTAATAGTTGCAAAATAGTACAAAGTAGCATCGATACCATATAATACTTTATATTATTTGTATTAGTTCTATTTACAAAACATTGTTAAATAACAATTGTATGAGAAATAATAATAAAAAATAATTACGACCATGGTGTCTGTAGCTAAATTTGGACAGTATACTCTTTGTTTAGGTCAGAAAGTGACATAAAGATGTTTTGCATTGTTTACTAAAAGTACGTATACTATATGTCTATATTTTATTACACTATGTCATTGTTTTAGGACAATATATATATATATATATATATATATATATATATATATATATATATATATATATATATATATATATATATATATATATATATATCTATATATATATATATATATATATATATATACTTTTTTTGGCATTGTTTACTAAAAGTATAAATTTCCATATTTTATGACACTATGTCATTGATTCAGGTCAAAAATATACATACATATATATTTACGTTTGTTTTGCATTGTTTACTAAAACTATATATGTCTGTATATTGTGTATTCCGTATCCTCATGTAAGTTATTTTTTTTTCACAGCCGGCCGTATACCCGACTACAATGGCGTTGTGATGATTGACGGCATGTTGCTAGTCGTAGACGGGAATGCGATGAATCTTCATGTTTACAATGTTCATGACGGTAAACTGATTTCATCACACAGACTGGATGCCCGTCCCACTGATGTCTGTCTTATTAGCAAGATGGAAGTCGCTGTGTGTCTGAATAACGGTAGGGTTGTAATCCTGTCATTGAAATCGATAGATGACGTAAAACTCGTCAAAACTTTAAAGACAGGATTTGATGATTGTGATTCATTGGCAAAATGGAATTCAGACAATCTCATTGTCAGCGGTGAGAAAGACTTCAAGTTGTGTTGGGGAATTTTATCGATTAGAGATGGACGTATGGACTCAACTCATTACATCTGTGAAGGGTATTGGACTCGCATGGCCATCAAAGATAGCACCGTGTACATCTCGTGTACGACTGATAACTCCATTACTGAAGGTTTTTATGCTTATGATACTTTGAATCCACAAACAAAAAAGTTTATGTATCAACACCAAGAATTAAAATCACCGTGGTCAATAATGGCTGACAGGGATTGTGTATACGTGTGTGACAGGGACTCTAACAGAATTCATCAGATGACAGACAGAGGTCAACTAGTGACCATACACAGGGTGTCATCAGATCCGTATGGAATATTCTATGATGACCGGCATGGATTACTTTACACCACAAGCATGGAAAGTAATGTGATCACTGTTTACAAAATGTAGTCTTTACATCAACCAGGTAATTATATTGTATTTTACATCACACCACAACATAATTAATTGATTTACATTTCTTAATTGACAATTTTGCCCCAAAATATGATTTATGAATATTGTAGTCATAACGTTTTTGTAAGACAAACATGTAAAATATATTTAAAATAAAATAAAAGTGGAATAAAAATTATTTTATTATTCTGGGAGTCTGAAAATATCTAGTTCGTCGTGCATGGTCATATTTATCGATTTATAATATAAATAAAATATTTTGGTAATTTTAAATATAATTAGAAATTGTATGATAGTCATTTATATTCATTAATGATTGTTAAATCGTCTGCACGTTGGTTGTCACTACATCATTTTCATTTAAAAATATTAAATCTTTATGGACTATCACAATGACTGTTTAGCTGCAAAGCTAGCATCATCACCAGTTCAATGCAATGCATATTTTCCCCAGAAGGTGGAGCTTTCATTGATTAATCTTTGCAGACGACATGTCATTGAACGCGACATGCACGCGACCGGATCTCGCTCAGCGTCTAAAATTCCCATGTACTTTGTGTCGATAACATTCATGTTTATGGAGCGGTTCTGTGATGTTATTTCAAGGTGGATTTAACAATGAATAAAACTCAAATCGGATAACAAGATAGCTTGACAGTTAAGTTTTTGAAAATAATTATAAATATAAGTTTTGGATATTCTATGGTATGTTATACAATGCGAGCTATATTTACTACGATCTGACCATCTGTTCACGTTTCGTTGAATGATGCAATGTTCTTAAAAATCATACAGAATGACAAAAATGTTTGAGATTACCCCTATGTCAATGACTCGTTATGAATCTCACTATCGTGCTATAGAAGAAAATATACATCTTAACAGCTTGTCAAACATATACATGTATACAATACAGTACATAGGAATTATTTAAATATGCAACATCAATTTGAAATACATTATTAATTTCTACATTGCTTATTCTTTATTCAATTGTTGTCATCATATAGGTCATTCAAATATAAGAAAACAATATGTATATGGTGTAGACAGTTTTGTTCATGATTAATCCATGTAGGAAAATTTTAGTACCAGCACACAACGCAGGGGTACTGTCACAAGGATTTATATTGCATACAATTTGCCCATAAATTCTACATGCACTGTATAATATTATGACCTAAGATAAAAGTTATATATATATATATATATATATATATATATATATATATATATATATATATATATATATATATATATATATATATAGTGTGTGTGTGTGTGTGTGTGTGTGTGTGTGTGTGATTCATATGAAAACTCCAAGCAACAATTGAAGTCCTTGTGGGTATCTGTATGAAACTAATTTCAATAATTTTTAACAGATCAAACTTGAAAACTGTACATTCCTAATTTCAATAATTTTTAACAGATCAAACTACATCAGTTTGGAACACAGAGTTCAGATGGATTGGAGACTAGCTATACTGTTAAGCTTTCTGTTACAATTGACATCCCAAAAATATATTTTTTTCTAGCACATTATATACCCAGAACTAGCGTAACAGTCTTGCCATATCCATACTTTGTCAGATATATTGCAGTTGCAGTCAGTGGTCTGCATGTCTGTCCATCCTTCTATGACAAATTTAGTCATAATTAATTATTCACAATGCTGGAATAATTTAAATGAATATTTTAACATTTGAAGGGTAGATACCTGGTTGATTTCAAGCAAGGTATAATCCTGAGACTGACTACTGGATAATTTCATTTAATGGGAATGCCTAGAAAATACCCCGTCCCCCTCAAACACTCCAAATGTGATAATCAGTTTTTATTTATTTTTGACCTCTTGGTAGGAAATGTATTGAAAATTCATTGAAGAAAAAAATTGTATGAATTTTTTTTTATTGACCTGCAGAGGACTTTTTTATTTCAATGTTCCAAATGTGAGATGGTGTGATAATGTAAATTTGTTTGCCAGGAAAGCATGCAACTTGTATTGCTTCCCACCACACACACACACACACACACACACACACACACACACACACACACACACACACTTTTAGATAGGGATGTATACCATGTGTCCATCTATTCACAGAGCACATACAAGAAATGCATATCTATTCTATAAGCATCGTACCCATTGTTGGAAATTGTTCCCCCGAAGTGGCAGTTTATACTTTACTTATTGTTGACAATGGAGAGCACGTTAAGGGAAGTAATTTCAATATGCACTTTTTGAAGTGGGCAATATAAGAGGCTGTATAACCTCAAATTTGGCAGACCAGGAACATTTAATTGGTGCTTTTTCAGTCATTAGATCACTAAAACCACATCAAACCAGGAATTCCGAACTTTGGACAAAAAGAGAAATCTTTAGATTTTGCTTCTTCACTTATGTAATTTCTATAAGGTTTGATTTGTAAAGATAATATAATCCTAGCTATTATTAAATGAAAACACTATACTCACTATATTTAGTATATATTATAGGAGTCATATAATTAATGCTAAACTTTAAAGGGATTAAACTTCAAATTATTTAAAGAGATTTTAATTATCCTTATTTTGGCCTGGGTCATAGATGTAATTTGTGATGTTAAAGATAGAGATTGGTTTACTTGCTCATTTTATCATTTTCACTTCATAGACATCACAAAAAGTATATACTATATAGCCATCTCTAACAACATTCGGTATAATTTTTGATCAGCTATTGCCATAGATGGTACCTGATTTTCATAATTTCCAGATGTAAATTAATTGTAGTACAGGAAAGTAGTACATGTATTAAGGTATGCCAACATTTCTCAGCATTGTGAATGTTGCAAATGTAAATAACTTCACCATGAAACCTGCCCATCTTTCAGAAACACATAGTAAGTGTAGAGCAGAATCTTATTATTACTTGTTGAATCTTCTATATCACAGCAGATCTTGGTTTTAATCTTATTTGATATTTAAAAGTTGTGTATTAATTTTCATTTGAGCAATTGGACACCAATAAATTGTGTATGATGAGTTTTATTGGCAAAAGATTTGTTAATGTTGTAGACATGGATGATAATGATATAGCTTGACAACTCTGGTGTAGCTATCTAAAGTTTCAAGTCCCTATTGTTCTTTAAATATCTGCATCATTGTTGATAATATACATGTATATCTACATATCTAATCCATTATATGAACAGGTGTTCCGATAGAAATTTTGAAAATGGATGACAGATCCATCCAACTTTTTGAAGAGGCTCTAAAAGATGGAAAGGAAACTGTGCACAGTATACGTATTATGGTTGTCGGACACATGGGTGTAGGCAAGACGACCCTAGTCAATCGTCTTCTGGGAGAGAAGGTTAACATTTCCGAGAGACATAGTACAGAGGGCATAGATGTATATGTCAATTGCTGCGATGTTTCTTTGTCGACCCATGAATGGACAAGGCGAACGAAAGGTATGTGGGCATACATACTCATTAATGATCTACCTCTCTGTATTTATGCAAATTTCACAAGGTGAAATTTTCACGTTAAACTGTTTTTTGTCCATCCATTTCTATTTCACTTCTTCTCAATAACAATGTTTTCCACTATCTAATGTTACCAATTTTGTAAGTAGTTTGCATTTTGGGCAGGAACAGACCTAATTTATCATATCTGGTTTAGAAGGTTTAAAATCAGGGTTAAGGTCACAGGGCTAACATAATGACACTACACACAGCAATGACAGATTTTTAAGATGTACTTGAAGAACTGTTCCTCCTTATTCACTACTTTCACATATACACAACAAGGTGCAGATTTTAAGTCTTGATATTTAACTTTTACTACAAGTATTTAATATGTTATCACATTGTGTATGTTGTTGTGTATAATTATTGTACTTTTAATATTTGCTTTTTCCTCCCTCATGTACCTGCTCAAATATATATATATATATATATATATATATATATATATATATATATATATATATATATATATATATATATATATATATATATATATATACTGCTTGCATCCTGTATGCACCTTCTGGCTTTTAGTCACCCTCTGTTGTATGCTAACCTGTTTTGTAACATATCTCCATGGTGATTGGTATTGGTACTAACACCATATAAGCCATTAACCAGGCAGCCTTGGTAGAATTGCCTGGGGGTTCAGGTTAGAAGGATTGTATTGCTCATTGTTGTGCCCATATATGTGTTATCACTTAACCATGGCTATAATAATAATGGCTGGTAGTCGACTAGCAAAAGACTGGTAAAGTTTCTGTCTATTAATGTTCATAATTTAACTAGTCTAATGTCTGGTTAATCTTGTGAAATTGTTTTATGGCAATGATTCATTAAGAATGAGCAGGACAATAAAATTTCTGCATCTACTAGTAATTCTGTCTGCAAAGAAATTTGTTAAATCCTCAGCCTGTGACTAACCTTAAGACCAAATAATATTAGTTTAGTATTATATTGTTATTATTTTTATTATTATTATTATTATTATTATTATTATTATTATTATTATTTGTAGTAGTAGTAGTAGTAGTAGTGGTAGTAGTAGTAGTAGTAGTAGTAGTATTAAAAGAGAGCTCCAGATTATATCTGCCATCAAACTAGAATATCATTCCTCAACCAGGTTTCTGTGTCCACAACTTTTATAGTAGTATTGTACACCATTTTATAGGGACATCTCATCTGAGAAAAAAAAAAAAAACAATGAATGAGGGCATTCGTTTGAGTACGAAAATACACCGAGTACAGAAATATGTTTAGAATGATTGTGCTCTTTCCCATGCTAGCAAAGCAATTACGTATTCAGCTGACACACAAAAGTTTGACAACACAAATTTCTTGGAGATTGAGCATCTGTTCAAGAAAATATTGGATTGACTGTCTGCTCACACCATATCAAAGATCTAAATCCAAACGTTTTTTGTGGGGGGGGGGGCATGATATGATATATGCATCACCTATGCCATGTCTTTACCTGGAAACCATGTAATTTGTTAAACTTGTTTCCTTGTTTTGATCTTTTGATTTTATTTCAAGATGCCTGATTCCATTTGTTATGGGATATCCTGGGTGGGTATCCATTCTAGCCATTGTAACTTTGATATGCAATTTCTTTTCAAAGTCCCCAAGTGTGGTTTCTAGTGGGATTTCCAGGAGTAAATCTGATATATATAGTTCTTCTGTTTTGTTCTTTATTTTACTCGTGATGATTGCTGGTTCTTAAACTATAGCTATTCCTCCTTCTATTGATAATTTCCCATTTTGTATTATAGTTTCATTTTCTATATGCCTCAATATACATGCATATTCTCTGTCTGCTTTCCTATTTAACCCTTCTGCTATTTTGGTGAAGGTTATGTTTCTTACATATAATGCAACCATTGACGATGACATTGTAGGTCATATTTATATTGGCATTACAGACCGACAGATCACTCTCCCATGTCCCTTTTTTATTACAATATTGTAAAACTGGCTCATCACTTTTCTCAATTTTTTTAGTGTCGAAGTACTTTTGCAGCCCTGACAATTGCCAATTTCGTACCATTATCATTCTGCACATGCAGCACGTTTATCACAATTTGCTCTTTGTCCAAAGCGGTATTTCAATATTATATATGTATTGTTTCATTTCTTTCATTGCATATTTGCACATGTTACTTTACTGCTTTCAAACTTTGTAGTCCTGTACATGTATGACATTGAAGAGGACAAATATGCAAAATTGAAATTCGAGCAAACCTTTCATATAATTTGCTATATGTATATGGTTCATTTTCTGAAAATTTGTACCTTTCATTCTTAATCGTTACAAAGAATTTTTTTTTTAAAACAACAATCATTTCTCCCTACACTCCCAGAATTAATTTGGAAATGAATTATGGAGAACTCACCCAGGGAGAATCATCCTAAGTACTAATTCTGAGATGTCACCACATGGTTGTTAAGGCTTTTTTTAATGTTGTCTTTCTTCAACTTAATAACTTATTATATCTATAACATTTTTAACTTGTCAACATTTCCATTGGATCAACTGTCTCTGAACTTTCAATCCAATAATATTAATTTTCTACAAGCTGCTTACAGCTATCTGCAATGCCATAAGTGTTTTCTAATTTGGATAGTGCCTTCTTTTCCAATGCTTTCATATGTTGAGCTAAGTCCACATCCAGTGTAGGTTGTCCCACATACATTTAATATCAGGAATGGCCTTAGCAAATTCGTGGCCCAATTCGGATCATTTGGAACATCCGTCATCAAAATACATTGTAATGTGGTTAATCGTCTCAAATGATGTCAAATCCTGTGTATATGGAAGGGAGCTAACAAATTCGCGTTAGGGACTTTCCGTATGATCTCGGAAAACAGGACAGTATTCTTTTATGAAATTGAAGTGCAAATTCATCAGATGCAAATAAACAATTAGTTGGGATAGATTAAATACACAAGCTAATAAAAAACGTGATATTTACAATAAAATTATGCAGGTCCGGGTTTTTGTCCCCTTTAAGGTTATCATTCTTAACCATGGCTATAATATTAATGGCTGGTAGTCGACTAGCCCAAGGCTGGTAAATTTTCTCTCTATTAGTTTTTATAATTTAACTAGTCTAATGTCTGCTTAATCTTGTTAAATTGCTTTGTGGCAATGATTCATTAAGAATGAGCAAGACAAGAAAATTGATGCCTCTACTAGTAATTCTGTCTGCAAAAAAAAATTGTTAAATCCTAAGCCTGTGGCTAACCTAAAGACCAAATAATATTATTTTAATATTATATTGTTATTATTATTATTATTATTATTATTATTATTATTATTATTATTATTATTATTATTATTAAAAGAGAGCTCCAGATTATATCTGCCATCAAAACTAGAATACCCTTCCTCAACCAGGTTTCTGTGTCCACAACTTTTATAGTGGCATTGTATACCATTTTAAAGGGAAATCTCATCTGAGGAAGAAAAAAAACAATGGATGAGGGCATTCGTTTGAATACGAAAGTACACCAAGTACAGAAATATTTTTAGTATGGGTGTGTTCCTTCTCATACTAGCAAAGCAATTAAATATTCAACTGACACACAAAAGTTTGACAACACAAATTTCTTGGAGATGGAAACATCTGTTCAAGAAAACATTGGACTGACTTGCTACTCACACCATATCCCAAAGATCTAAATCCAAAAGTTTTTTTTTTTTTTTGGGGGGGGGGAGTTGATGTTGTGATATATGCATAATCTATACCATGTCTTTACCAGGAAACCATGTAATTTTTTAAACCTTTCCATTGTTTTGATCTGTTGATTTTATTTCAAGATGCCTAATTCCATTTGTTTTGGGGTATCCTGGGTGAGTATTCATTCTAGCCATTGTAACCTTCATATGAAATTTCTTTTCAAAGTGCCCAAGTGTGGTTTCTAGTGGGATTTCCAAGGGTAAATCTGATATATATATAGTTCTTCTGTTTTCTTCTTTATTTTTCTCGTGATTGCTGGTTCTTAAACTATAGCTATTCCTTCTTCTATTGATAATTTCCCATTTTGTATTATAGTTTTATTTTCTATATGCCTCAATATACATGTATATTCTCTGTCTCCATTCCTATTTAACCATTCTGCTAATTTGGTGAAGGTTTTGTTTCTTACGTCTAATGCAACCATTGTCGATGACATTGTAGGTCATATTTATATTGGCTTTGCAGACCGACATATCACTCTCCCATGTCCCTTTTTTATTACAATATTGTAAAACTGGCTCCTAACTTTTCTCCATTCTTTTAGTCTCGAAGAACTTTTCCAGCTCTGACAATTGCCAATTTCGCACCATTATCATTCTGCACGTGCAGCACGTTTATCACAATTTGCTCTTTGTCCAAAGAAGTATTTCAATATGTTATATGTATTATGTTTCATTTCTTTCATTGCATATTTGCAAATGTTAGTTTACTGCTTTCATTCTTTGTAGCCCTGTACATGTATGACCTTGAAGAGGACAAATATGCAAAATTGAAATTCGAGCAAACTTTTCATATAATTTGCTACACGTATATGGTTCATTTTCTGAAAATTTGTACCTTTCATTCTTAATCGTTACAAAGAAATTTATTTTAAAAAACCCAATCATTTCTCCCTGTCCGTCTTAAATAAAACAACACACTCCCGGAAATGAGTTTGAAATGAATTATGGAGAACTCACCCAGGGAGAAGCATCCTAAGTACTAATTCTGAGATGTCACCACATGGTTGTTAAGGCTTTCATTAATGTTGTCTTTCTTCAACTTAATAACTTAGTAAATCTATAATTTTTTTAACTTGCAACTTTTCCATTGGATCAAGTCTCTCTGAACTTTCAATCCAATAATATTAATTTTCTACAAGCTGCTTAAAGCTATCTGCAATGCCATAGGTGTTTTCTAATTTGGATAGTGCCTTCGTTTCCATTGCTTTCATATTTTGAGCTAAGTCCACATCCAGTGTAGGTTGTTCCACATACATATGCTAGCAAATTCGTGGCCTGATTTGGATCATTTGGCACATCCTTCTGGATTTATGCACCGTGTTTCCTGTAATTAATGCATTTGGAAATAAACTTTTCAATAAGTTAACATTTTCTTCCATCGCTAATTACTGATGCGCAGGGTCCCTGTGAGCATTCGTTATCACTAGCCCAAGTATAACACCAGTATCATGAACACAGACAGATAATGTTGCACTCAGATTTGGTCAACCACTCTGATAACTCATCACATCTGCTTAGCAGGCATAGTGATCATTGTAGCTTGGGAAGTAGGACTGTTACCAATGTCAACTGAACATTGAGCAAAATGGTTGTATATCAAAATGATCTTCCATCCACCATCATTGTTTAAAAAAAACATTATTTAATGTAAACAACTTTAGACATTGATGATTTTATTGTTGTGGATTTTTTGTGTGTGATATTTTAGGGTTTAGAAATTTATATGCATAATATTAATTTTATTGAAAAAATTTCCTTTTAGAGAGATATTTTAATGTGCTAATATTTCTTTTCAGATATTATCAAAATACAGTGTAATGAGACTGTGGTATATTTCATGTAACTTATTTTGAATTTAAGGATCTTTTGAATGTGAGTTTATGTCAGCATGTCTATGAAATATTCTGGAAAATTCTGAGTTTCACGAGTGAAGAGTCCAGGACTACTTATCCTAAACTTTTGTTGAGAGGACTTAATTTTGGGGGTTATATTGTTTTATATTTCCTGCTCAGATCATTGAGGCCTGCTAGGGTCAAAGTTTACTTCAATTAAGATTTACTTTAAAAAGTAAGTGTGACAGACACTGGCTATGGTTCAATTTTAAATGACCTTTGCAATTCATAATCATTATGTTTAGTAATGTTTAAGGTAAAGTGTTGTATTGTATTTTATGAAAAGTTATTGTTAAAACTTGTGATAACATATTTGGTTACTTAAGTCACCATATACACACGTACAGACTCTAGTCCAACATAACTACCTGACCTCACCGATGTGTACACACAAGCAATATACTTATGCTCCTATTCTTACAATCGTATACTCATTATTACTTGTACCGCTATGAAAAGAAAGTCATATGGACAGCGTTTTTGTTTTGCATACCAGAGCCCAACTCACCTTTCTTGAATGCAAGAACAAACTTGTACAAATTAATTGCCAAATATAACAAATGTTACATATTAATTATATTAAGTAAATATTAATACATTTAATTGATGCCTCTGCCATGGAGGTATTGACAAGACATTTGGTGTTGAGTAGCCTGGTATTTATTCCTCAACTGCAGCACTTGATCTTGTAGTGACTCTGGAGGATCATAGTTGCATCATAACATATAGTGGGGAGACAAAAATGATATGTATTTTATTATGCTTTCCAATTTCATTAAAACTTTATACATTAATGTAAAGCAGAATTAAGCTGTATTCAGTGTTCCTTATGTTTTCAGATTCAGAACAGGATTATAAACTGCAGCGCCTTGTCAAGGTCCTTAATGAGAATTACCAAACAGGCGAAGTTGATTCTGAACCTGATGGAAGATCTAATCAAAGGGAGTCAACTGAAGGCAATTCTTTGAGCCATGTTACTGACGATAACAAGAATACAGAAGTACTATATCGCCGTTCTCAACAGCAGAACGTGGGCCAAAATCTTTCATCTACATCTAGTCTACAAAATGAATCATCTTCCACTGTAGTTCAGAGAAGTCTCACTCAGTCTGAAACAAACACAATGCCTGGATCAGAGCTTGGAGCAAATGTTGTCACTGAAAATTATAAGATGGATCCATTGAGGGAAATGTTAAAATTGTTGGCACAGAATCCCAATAAAGCAAAACAAGATATAAGCAAACATGCGCTTTTAACAATTTTGGACTTTGCAGGGCAGTATGCCTTTTACACGACACACCAAATGTTTCTGACAAGACGGGCCATATACCTCTTGGTTTCAGATGCCAGTGGAGAGGTCATTGATCTTGTGGAAGACGATTGTTTCTTTGATAGTGAGGGCATACTGAAGTGCAAAGTTCATGGTGAGTTCGATGCTGTTTCTACCTAAGTACACTACAAAGTGTCAGTTTTGTTCCAGTTTTGCTGTTGCTTTACGATTGGTATTATTCTTCTATGAGTAACAGGTTTTCCCTCAAACTAATGATTTATAAAAAAAAATAATTTAAATATGATTTGTAAGGTAAAATTGCACCCAACAACAGCATTTTATTATATTCAAATTTTTAAAAAATTTAATTAACAGCGAATTGACTTACTACTGACGAAATATGTATCACCTAATGAAAATGCATCCAGTAAAGCTGGTAGTGGAAGTACTTTTTGGTTAATTCTACAGTTAAGAATTTGAAGGATAAGAATAAAAGTTTTTGTTGCAAGGACCATTTTGGGCTAATTGGAATTGAGGCTTCACATATTTATTATAAATTTAGGTAAAAGAAATAAAATTGTGTCAGGAACTGAAAGTGGGTATTGGTTATAAAAAAAGCTTGCCAATAAGTATGTGTACTTCATTCTGACATTGTTTACAGAATCAATGGTGTTTTGTATTTTGACTTTTTCAGACCTAGTTCAGGTCTGGATGAATTCTATACATTCTTGTGCACTACCTGACAAGGAAAACTTGAATTCTGCAAATTCCCATACGTCGTCTTATAAAGTCCTCCCACCACCAGTGATTTTAGTGGGGACACACATTGATCAAATTCCACAGGTATGTCAGTATTTTGTGGAATTTTTCTTGAGTGCATGAAGCTGCAGTATTTTGAGTGTCTGAAACAGTACAGCTATTTCTTTGCATTGCTTCCGGATTTACACAAGCCTTACTTAGTTCGAACCATGAACGTTTTTGAAGTTGCCTAGTAGTGGAATAATTAGTCATCCATTTTTAATAGCATCAGCATTACACATTTGGTCAGGTGGGCACTCCAAAATTGTTTTCTTGAAAGATACATTATAGCATACATACAGACCTTAACACGTTAAGCCCTGAAGGTTTTTGCTATGTGCAGTTCAGAGCAGTCTGATCTGACTAAGATCTGAGGCATAACAATATAAAATCTGGACACAAAATCGGACTCCGACCACTCTCAAATTTTGAGTGAAGAAAAACAAAATGAATCCAAAAAGTTAGGTTTTTCCGTCTGTATTGTTTAGTGCAATTAAAACGGCAAGATTATTTGATGTCATTATAGAGCTAAATCTGTCTACCTTTCTATAATACCACCCACTTTAGTGTATCATACATGACTTTGACAGTGCTTGGCAGTAGGCTACTACCTCCTGCACCGTAAATGTGGCGCCAGGTGTTAATGTGTTAATAAGCTCCATTCCTCGACCTCTTTGACAGCTCATATGCAACTGGAATAACAGCAAGTGCAAACAACCATGCTTTCTCAGTTTGAGTCATCAAAGGCAAAAAGAGCTTATGGGATGGTTTGTTGTTTGTTATTTGCTTGTTACTTAGCACAAGTTTGTTATAGGTACTTTTTCTTACATGGAAGATTACTCTGAAATCTTATGCGTATTATTATGGTCTTAATGTAGCCTAATGAGAAAGGCACTGTTCTGACATCCAGTATGGTAGCCATATTCCTGTTTTTGAAAATCTTATTACTACTTCTCTTGACTTTTAATATTTAAAATGGAGTTTTCTCTCCGATATTGTTACAAATCTTTTAAATCATCATCGCCAAAAAGAGAACTTGGTATGTTAGGATGATACATGTTAGAAAATGTAATTGTTAGAAATGTAATGAGTGTATATATATATATATATATATATATATATATATATATATATATATATATATATATATATATATATATATATATTAAAAGTCCTATTTAAATGTACAATATATTAGTGGATATTTCACTTGCAGTGATTAAATCAGACTTTAAGAAAAATGGTTTTATGACACCGTGACTATGCTGACAGTTTGATGATTCAGTGAAATTGTAAAGATGTGGCTAAACACTAACGTAACATTCATTATTTCATTAAAGCAGAATTCATAAGGGATATTCTCTGATTACATTATACAAAGTTCACAATGATAAATCTGTGTCTAAAAGGAGTAGGATATGATCTATTCCATCTATGAGGCTTTAGTCTAGAATGCATGATTGTGAGAAAAACAGACACTGTGTCAAAGTTGCTCATCATATTTACAAGTTATGTCAGTTGTTTTCTTTATCATTCAAGCCACTCCACATGTTAAGATAATTCTACCCTTTTTTCAGATGGAGGGTGATAGTTCCTCTTGTCAGTTTTTATGTAAACCCAGTATGGGGGATCTTCATGGCCAGTGATAGGGCCTCGATGTTAAATTATATCTAATCTTACCTTTCCACACTGTTATTTTAGAGCCATTGGAGATTAATGGTTGAAATGTTGTGTCATTGTTTTCATTTTACTATAAACAAAATGTGCAAGTGTAAAATTGGTTGTTTGGGATGATGCATTGATACATTTCACTGCTACGCTAATTTTGCACAATATCAAGTTAAAAGCCATTATCAGTAATACATTATTAGCTGTTTAGTACTTTTCTGGAATGCAAAGTCCGCCATCCCAGCTAAAATTTTCTCCACCTAGAAATTGACTGAAAATTTAAAACATTAAAACAGAATAAGATCCCAGTCTGATTAATTAGTCATATCTAGCATATGGAATTTCTTTTTTCCATGGACCTATGAACTACTTGTGAGTTTATTATTCATCAGAGAATTTCACCTCATTTGTTGATTATAGTATCTATAATAATATTTTCCCCTCAGTCTTTGCATTCTTTTAATTATTTTTATTTCTTGTGTTTTTCCAATTTTTGTATCATTTCATGTTTTGAAAGTCTGTGTGTTTATTCTTACCCATTGTATTATTGATCTTAGAGTACATATCATTAACCCTTTTCAGTGTCCAGTGGATTTGTTTTGTATTTTCTTATTGACTGATGTAATAGGTCAACTAGTGTGGGTTAGTGTGGTGAGATAAGAAATATCATATGACACTGACCTCTTCTGTGTATCATGTATTGCAATTCACACATGGACTGATGATGATTTGTTACCTTTAGTCACGTGACATGTGGAACTTTGCAGAAAGTCCTGATACTTGTCTCTCTTTCTCATTAATAATGCAGGATTGACCTCTTTAATTCCCTCAATCACTGAGAGCAAGGACTGATTAATATGGCTTGTAAATTGCTAAACGAGCCAGCATTCCTGGTGTCTGATCCAATGGTACAAGGTCCACTGAAGTATAGATACCTTTCCCTTCTATAAGCCTGAGGTAAACAGAGTGCCATCTTCTCTAAACTGGTTGTTGACTAGGTCACATGTGGACAGTCATGGCTGAATTGCTTGTGGTACAATCACTAGTCATGGCCATTGCAAGGCACATTCAGTAACCAGTTACTGAATTATGATTGTCAATCTGGGGAATGTATTGATACTTTCATCAATTTAGTTGTGCTGATATTTACAACAAGAAACGTGAGAGTGTACATGTTGTCATGTAAGAGTACATCTGAAGATCTCCGTTACGGATCACTGCCATCTCACCTCTGTCTACATGGGTTCGAGTCTCAGATTCGGCCAATGTCGGTATGTGAGAAAGCTCGCCAGTAGCTTCTAGTGAGTCTGTGGGTTTTTTCCTGAATTTTCCCAGATTCTTCTTCCATCATTAATACTGGCTGCCATGTATAGCCTATCTTGAGCTAAAAAAAATGTTGCTAAACCAAACAACAAACTATCCAATATTCTGAAACAGAAACTTAAAGAGTCAGACATAAACCTTTTTGGACAGTTATCTGCATGACATGGGTGTACCTTATGGCAACATGTTGTCATTTTATTCAACATCAAAATCAACAGCATGCTGAAATGCATTGATTTATTATCTGAAGTCTATTGTATGATGCTTTTGTTTAGCTGCTGTTTAAAGTGTATGTGTGCTACTGAATGAAAAATGCAGGACCATAAACAGTAGGGTGAAGAAAACCAGTCTACATTTCTGAAGTTAGAAACTAACTGCATTCTTTTGTACCAGATACATCATTTTTATAATCACTCAAAACATCTTGATAGATCTCTTATTTCTGTTTTGGAAGAACATATATTTCAGGGCTTATCTTCAACTGTTAGCTATTTTCTGTCATTTAGTACATTCTCTGGGACAAAAGCCACAATGCCCTAGATTTGTTATGGATTATGGTAGATACTGATTGGGGACTAAGACTGTGACTTGTCTCTTGCACCTATCATGCAGGTCATTAGTAAGGTCAAGCCTTGGTCATACCATGATTATGTATCAAACAGCTTGCAAATCTTACGTGGAGAGTGCACCTCAGATGCGGAAAGTACCAGGTTTGAACCCCAGGGGAGTCATTCCAAAGACTTATAAAACTGATACTAGCAGCTGCCTTGCTTGGAGCTTGGCATTAAGAGGTCAGTGTTAGGGCTCTCTGGCCTGGTACACTGTTAAAAAATCTGATATACTGATGCCAAGGACTTCACTAATTTTTAAACTGAGGTGCCCGTCAGACTAATGTCAAAACAAAATAGTTTGCCTAAGGTAACTTTGATAGAGCTGATGAAATGAGTAAATGTACTTTGATATAAATTGCCATACATGCTGTAGCCTAATCAGATTATCACTGACCTATGTGAAATTGAAATCTGATTTCAATAATATGGAAGCTTTGCTAAAAATACGACTTTGTACTCTCAAATCCTCTGACATGGTCATGTTTCTGGAAGACACTTTTTATTCAGTAATCTTTTTATAATAAAAAAGAAAGCATAACTACAATAAAGGAACGCCAACAACAACAAAAACTGTTGCGTCTATGCCCTTTACTTGTAATATGTATATACAGCAATTTGCAATGATTGGACCTGATATAAAATTGGGTTGTTTAAATATCAGCAGTTAAAGGAAAATTAGATCTGATATAAAATCAAAGTTTCCCATTAACTGGCTGAGATGCTAATTTGCTTATAGGTATGATTAGGAAGTGGAACAACCATTTATAATTAAATCAAAAAGAGATGGTAAATGCGTGCACAAGAACAAAAGTAAAGTTATTTCATATTTTCGTCTTGAATGAGAATGTTTATATTTTTGACACGTTATGAACAGCGGCAACTTTTCTTTGAGGTAGAATTTTACTGCATATATAGAAAGCATGATCAGTTCAGTTATGGGAATAGTGTTGTAGTGTAAATCATTTTTAATACCGTTTATATTAAAATTGTAGTTGTTGCAACGTCGTGTGACAATATTAAGAAAGGGTAAATTTGGGGATATTGTGGATATTGGAGTGCAGCATACCCGTTAACTTTTCAAAAACCAAGTAGGGAGAATAGCAAATAAAATAGAGTGATTTGGAAAGCAATTTGGGAGGTTTTTATGTGGCATTTTTTAAGTGTCAGTTTTAGTAAATATTGACCTATCGTTCAGGTACAATAAGGGTAAAATTCTCAAAGGATGTGCCGCAAGAAATCTTTTTTGGGGGATGGGGGTGGGATGCAGAGTGGTCAGCCATGAAATTGTATGGATATATGCCAAAACATATTAAAAGGTTTAATTGTGGGGCGAGACAATTGACATAATCCTTTCTTATATTTTAGTCTTGCTATTAAAAATTCACCTATTTGATGAAGAAGTGCCCAGTGTTTACTGGCTAGGTTTCTTTGGCAGAAATCGAGATGCGTTTTTGTTTGCAGAGAAATTTAAGCATCATTGATTGATCATTCATGTGATTGAAACTAACTGGAAACAATAATATTATTTTTAATTTGTTTTCACTATAGTACTGTTGTAGGGTTTTTATAAAAATCAGTGTATAATATTTAATCTTAATTTTCTATTTACTAAGAAGGAAAAACTTTGTAATGTGTTAATAACTATTTCATCACAACAGTATTCATGACTGATCAAAGAGAACATGGCATCTGTGGATTGGATATGATATATCTATTTATATAAAGGTTTGTTTTCTAGGGAAATGAAAATTGACAGACTTAATGTAATAAACAGGAGTTCTCTGTAAAACATTGGGAGATAATATGAGATTGGGAGATAGGTGTGACAATATCCCAAAACGTGGGCAGTTATTCTACAGGCTTTGAGATGGAATAAATATGGAATTTCGATCAGAGCTTGTGTGTTTATTTAAGTCACTAGCTCGAGGCCTGTGCCTAAAAACGAATCTTAGAGTACTGTCTGGTGTCAGGATAATGTGACTGGGTGTTACGTCACACTACATGTCTGCGGCATGATACCCCAGTGCCAGACATCACCATCAACAGTCACACTTCAAACAGTATAGCGATATTACTGAAACATTATTAAAGCTACGTTAAAAATCTAAATTTTACAAAGCTTTTTGTTTACCATTTTTCTTAGTTACTGCTTAATAGAGACTAAACACCTAACACTGGTTAAAGCATTGCATCCCTGAGATTTTCTTTCTCTTGGACCTCCCCCCAATGTTAGTTAGCTGTGACTCATTTTGGTTTAATCCCCAATTTAGAGATGTCCAGTCTCATCTCTTCTTTGAACTTTATGTGCATAGAGATTATTTTTTTTATGAGACAGAGGAGGGTTCATGCTCAACCCGACAGGATCAAACAGATTCTGCCCCTCATAGTGGGTCTTATCACCAAATCTTTGTTATCAGCAGCATCCTTACCTTACTTTCCTAAGAGTTCTAAACATCGCGTTATAATTTGTTCCTCTCAAAAGACTTTACAAATACACCATATCCAGTTGATGCTTTAGCACACTGAAGACTGCACAAGCACCCACTTTTTAGCTTTGATGCACTCTGGTGACTGATTTTTGTCACCGCCTGTATTGATTTCTAGAGCAGATCCAATTTATTTCTGGACTCATGACTCACTTTTGGACCCCACTACTTTCAGAACACTTTGCTTAAATCTTTCTGATGCCAAATGTTGTCAATCATCAATGGATTCTCCCTCTTTTTTGTTTCACAATTTATCATGTATCATCATCTTCTTGTTACTGCAAGAAATAAACAGTGTTTACAAAGACATCATGTTATGTGATTGTCTGGTTTTAGTCTCATTCATGTTTAGTTTCATTTTGTAACTTGTGAGAAAGAAGCTACTAATAATAATATACCATTTTAAGCTGTATGGATAATTATCAGTTAAAACGTATAAGAATTACAGTTACAGCAACTCTTTGCATGGATTAACATTCAAGAATTTATTGGTATGTTGGAACAAATGTTAATGTACTACATGTATATTTATAAATTAACTACATTCATGATATCAGGTAATTGGCTCATATTGAATATAGGATGCTTTTGCATGATTATTAATTAAGCCTTAAGCTTTAGTACGAATTAGGGTATTACGTCTTTGTATGGATTTAATTTATATTCATGTTGTAAGAAATGCCCATGTGTTTAGAAATAAACCAACATTCAGTAGACTTATGTCCATGTATTTAGACATCGACCAACATTCATGAAATTTATGTCCATGTATTGAGACATCAACCAACATACATGTCCATGTATTTATAAATCAACCAACAGTCATGAGTTTTATGTCCATGTATTTAGACATCAACCGACATTCATGAAATATATGTCCATATATTTAGACATCAACCAAGATTCATGAATTTTATGTTCATATATTTAAACATCAACCAACATTCATTAAATTTATGCTCATGTATTTAGACATCAACTGATATTTATGAAATAATGTCCATGTATTTAGAAATCAACCAACAGTCATGAGTTTTATGTCCATGTATTTAGACATCATTCAACATTCATAAGATTTCTATCAGGTAATTGCTAATATCAGCTTGACATAAAGTTTGTTATTTTGCATAGGTTGTAATTTTACAATGCAACATAAGCCTGCTTATATAAATTTTCAATTAATGAGTAATGTATGGCAGTTGAGAGATAACAACTTGGGCCTCTTCTTGTTACAATTATTAGTTTTGTCTTTTGGTCATTATTGGAATGTACATACAGTATGAATAAATCACTTTCTTCCATTATTTCAGTTATTGTCATTGATTTTTAAATACTGGCAAGATTAAATATACAAAGGTATTTGGTGCCCGGAGTGGCCAAGTGGTCTAATGCGCTCTCCATTTCGGATCACTACCATCTCACCTCTGTCTTTTCCTCCATCATTAATACTGGCTGCCTTGTAGAGCATATCTTGTATTTAATGTCTTTCTTTGCTATGATTTAGATAGAGTTATTGCTGTATCCGATTTTAAGCTGGATGTAGTGTATGACAGAATTCCATGATTTTATAATAACCACTCTCAAATGTTTTAGTGGCTGGATGTAAATGTTTGGACACTTTATTTGAGTATGAAATCGTAAGTACCTTAGGGTGTGAAGTGGGATGTGAGAAAATCGGGGTATATTTATATGGACAAATTTCATACTATTCTACTATCTCCTTTTTATTTTCAGAACTTGCCAACAATGGTTGGTAATTATGGAGGTCAGATTGTTATGGCTGCTTTTACAGGTAGTAGCAACCCTGGTCCAAGAAGCCCTATCCACTATGATGTACAGGCTCAAAGAGTAAGTTGGTCTTCACTTTTATATTTGTATCATAGCAAACGTCTATTGATGGGTCATGGGATGCTGTCCATACATAAGAAAGCTTATTCACCTGTCTAGGAAGTTTTTGTCTTCTTCTCATGCTAGATCTACATTATAATGCAATTATCTCCAACAACATGTTTTTTCTCTTTTGCAGAATGTCTGTTTCCATTTTTCTTGAATGGATTATCTTTCCATAAATGATTATTGCTTCTGTTGTCAGTGTTTTCTTTATTCATATAATATGATAATGTCATTCATCTGAGTTGATGACTGCTTGTTATTGTCAGTTTTCTTGAATCCATTTATTCCCGTTTCTGACACCTTGACATTGTCTGGTGTTTTTAAAATGGCATTATTGTTCTTCTTTAGAGTAGCTAAACACACCCACAAAAAATGAACGAACTCTACATAGCAATGCATTCAATCAGAGCCTGTTAGAATGATGATGCTCTTAGCAATTTGATAATGTTTTATACTTTTTGGTGGTAATAAATTGATTATTTATATAGTTATTGGTAACAGCAAATTGATAATTTAAGTAGTTATTGGTAGTAGTACATTGATAATTTAAGTAGTTATTGGTAGTAGTACATTGATAATTAAAGTAGTTATTGGTAGTAGTAAATTGATAATTTAAGTAGTTATTGGTACTAGTAAATTGATAATTTAAGTAGTTATTGGTATTAGTACATTGATAATTAAAGTAGTTAGTGGTAGCAGTACATTGATAATTAAAGTAATTAGTGGTAGTAGTACATTGATAATTTAATAGTTATTGGTAGTAGTAAATTGATAATTTAAGTAGTTATTGGTAGTAGTACATTGATAATTTAAATAGTTATTGGTAGTAGTAAATTAATAATTTAAGTAGTTTTTTGTAATACTAAAATTAATAGTGGAAATAATAATAATATTTAAGCAGAAATCTCAAATTTTCATTTCAGTATCATTACATTTGCAAAACAGCAAATTAATTTACATAATCACACAGATTCTGCATTCTTCCTTTCAATTAATTTGTTTGTCAGGGTATTGTGAAAGATGCATCAAAGAAACAAAAAAACAATTCCTAATGAAATCCAAGTGCAAATAAAATACAAAATCTTCTCTGCTCTTAAAGTAATTGATTATTATTAGTAGTAGTAGTATAAAATTTCTACCTAGTGTATGTAACCAATAATACAATACCCCATTTCCTTTCAAAATATCAGTGCAACTTGTGCCTTTGGCAAATACAAGACAGAAAGCTTAGGCTTTATCAACTTTAATGACTTTATTAACTAAGACACATAGGTTTTTCCAGACTTTACAAATCAACTTACATTCTTGATGATTAAACAAAATTCACAGTAGTAAAAATGGAATAATGTATTTAATAGCATGGTAATAATAATAATAATAATAATAATAATAATAATAATAATAATAATAATAAAATAAATAATAATAATACAACTTTAGGAACAGCAGTTACAACTAACTAAATAAATATAGCACTCTTTTGACTAGTTTATACATGTTGCATAGTCCTGTTTTTTTATAAATAAAAACTACCACGCCTTTTTCCACGTCATGGGGCAAAGAGAATGTTTTTTTCCTTATGATAATGTATACAAGACAACTTTAATTTAATCCAAATTTGGAACTCTTCCATGTATAAAGATTAAATCATAGGTGCATATAATTTTGACGTTTTCTTTATATATTGAATGAAATAGATTCAGTGTGTTTTATTACATATCAATATTTAATTAACATAATTACGAATTATCAATAATCATGGTGCAAACCACCAACATGCAAAATTAACTTAGGATACAAACACTTGGATTTAGCTCACAATTCTATTTATTCTATTTTTGTATTGCCTTAGAATGCATAAATGACATTGCTTATTTATATCTTAAATTTTACTAGAATGTGGTTAAAGGCCTCCACCTCTTCTTTTACTTTAACCAATTTCTCTTCATTTTTCTTTAAATACTGAAAATATCTGACATTTTGTACCTTACTTGTAACATCTTAGTCTTGCACCGAAAATTATATTTATTACACAATATGCATTTAATTACATTTTGTAATCTATGAAACAAACCAAAACAATGGTAAAATGTCATTTTATTTGTATGGCATCCAGATGTCATGCTGATTGGAGCTGAACAATACTGTGCTAGTTAACAGTTGGTTTTTGTCATGTTGATAATTATGAGTGGTTATAACAACCAGACATGTTTGTTGGTGTTTTGGGTGTTTAATGATACTTCACAGAGCAGGATAGGTATATATTATTGTCATGATATAAAGATAGACAAAATGTATTATCTCTTTCTTGCATGATTTTGGTAGTTAATATCTTAACTGTAGAAAGTATATAGCAGAATTTTGGGAATGTATGATAACCACTCAGCGACTCATGCTTGTCTGGATGGATGTGAAAGCAGGCATATCATAAAGTCATCTTCAGAATATATGCCTGTTGTCCAATTGTTGTATTATTATTATATTCAAAAAGAGTGATACACACTTTGACTATAGAATCTTATGCATGATGAGGGAGATATATTTTGTTGCATACCATTCCACTAACTTGTTTTGTATCCAGAACTTGCAATATGCAAGCATGCATAATTTAATTGCATATTTGATGATTGTAAGCAGCAAGATATCTGAGTTGCACCTTCTTTGAAGCATGAAAGGGGGACTTTGGTTTGTTGGTACTGACTACTTTTAGCAGGATATGAACTTGACATACAAATATATTTAATCAGATACTGATACAAATATAGTACTTTGTAGCTCAGGTCCAAGCAATCATATCCAGTTTGATGTGCAAGCACACGAGGTACTTTGGTTGTCGCGTTTATTTCCATAATTTAATTACATGATGGTTGTATTAGCAGCAATGTGGAGTTACACCGTGCTTTGATTCATGAAAGGAGGACTTTAGATATTTTTGGAACTGAGTGATTTCAATTTTGTGTGCTCTCTTTAGACTGTTTAAATACATCTGATTAGATTAGATTGAAGGGATTATATTAAAACGTTTATACATATGAGTATTGTCTTTAAAGATGGTGACAACTTGGTACTTGAAAGACCACCCCTTCTGCCAACAAATAATGGTCTCACAAAACAGGTTTTACCTAAATGTCCATTTTTAAAAATTCAAAATGCCATGCTAATTATTGTCTTTTATTCAAAACTACAACTAGTTTGATGTGCTACAAATCATAGTCTGGTAGGAATATATTATTTTTATCAAAATGTTTCTGACAGGTTTTCATATTTGTCAGTTAATAATTTTACAGTCATGCAGTCTGGTGCTGGAAGAATAAACTTAAGATTGATGATCAAGTCGCTAACCATTATAGCAATACTACTCTATTCTCATATAGACAAAATGTAAGGTTACACCAAATACTGTCCACTAGCTACTGCCTTCTTTAAATAAGCATACATAATAAATGAAATCACAAATATTATTCCATTATAAATCTGGGGGAAAAATCATACCAGTATTTGAGGTAGGCATACAAGAAGATGAAGTTAAATCTGAATGAAATAGAGAAATTGCTTTAATATGTTATGTGTTAACACTAATTAATGAATGTATTTGTATCATTAATAATAATAATAATAATAATAATAATAATAATAATAGTAAGGACATTATATAGCGCCTAATCTTTAAAAGCTCAAAGTGTTTTGAACTTCAATTTCAAGAACAACACAATCCCGAAACACCTAGTTCACAAATATATCCATATTTTTTTTACATAGTCAACAATAATTATAGCTAAAAAGAAAGTCACACCATAGCCTTAACTTACGAAATTTGCCATGGGTAAAATTTATGAAATTGGACCCTGCCACCTAGATGATTTGACCCTGGTTGCAAGATTGTAGTAGTTAATAGTTTTTTAAAAAATAGATTATTATGAATGAAAGGCTGGATTCTGGATTGTATATAGCGGTACAAATCTTTAAGCAGTTACATATCCTTTGGATTTTTAAATGTCATATCCTTTATATTGTTCAATCGCCATACATTGAATAAAAGAAATACCTTATAAATATACATGCTGATCTATTTGTAATATATTCATGCGATTTCTTGAAATGTGTTTATTCCCTTTGGATTGCAGACTGTAAATTGTTGAATATTTTCTTTTCATATGAAGAAATATATTATTTTCAAATACTTGCTGGAATTTTATGTAAAATTTTGTGTTGAAAAGAATTGAAAACTGGCAATCAAACACTCATCTGAGTTGTAGTACCTTTACAGTTTTTCAACATTAACAAGAATTGTTACAATAATGCTGAATTTAACATTGATTTTATATTAATTTGACATATTAAATGAATTCATATTGTTTAATGCTTTGTATGAGGTGTTGACTCAGATTGCTCATTCACCTAGCACTGGTATTAGCAGCAACGATTAATGGATTTTAGTGATGGGGATTGGATTTAATTTCACAACTGGTGATTTTCGCTTGATCCATGATCAGTTTATATTTTGTTTATACACATTAAGTCATTGTGTGTTTTGATTTTGAAAAATGAAATACATGTAGTTTTAAGTCTGAAACATATGGAATGATGCAAAACTGAATTTCACCATGATTAATCTCAGCATTTCTAATAATTTTCAACTTTAGCCAAAGTGACAGATGACAATAAATATATCTGAAACGTTTTAACCAAATCTGCTGCTGCTTTATATTGATGAGACCTTGAAATACATTGTTGCACTACATTTATTTTCCAATTTTACAATTTTCTTTGAAAGAGTTATGTTTGATTATTTCCAGTTATAATATTAATATTCAGCAGGATTTTGAAAAAAATACATTTGACTTTGTCTTATGAAGACACTGAACGAGATTAAATTCTAAGATGACAGTGGTTTCTAGAGGAACTATGAAAACAAACTGCCTAGCCAAACAAATTTTAGTTCTGCAAGAAGCCTTCACCAAGATTTGTTTAATGCCTCAGATGAGATCCATCTTTTTTACATCCTGGTAGAAAGGTATAAGCTCTTAATGTGCAAACTCCCTAATGTTTACTTACCTCCAGAGAAAATTATCAAAAGCAGAGTATTTTGTAATAATTCCAGAGAAACTTATCACACGCCTTTGTTTAATTACCTGCAGAGAAAATTAATACCGAGTCCTTTGTTTAATTACCTCTAGAGAAAATTATTACTAGCAGAGTACTTTGTTTAATTACCTCCAGAAAAAATTGTCACAAGCAGAATCTTTGTTTAATTACCTCCAGAGAAAAAAATTAATCCAGAGTCCTTTGTTCAATTACCTCAAACAAAATTGATCACAAGCAGAGTACTTTTTATATTAACTCCAGAGAGAAAAGTATCACAAGCAGAAACCTTTAATTACCTCCAGTGTCTTTTGTGTAATTACCATTAGAGAAAAGTATCACAAGCAGAGTACTTTATTTTATTACCTCCAGAGACAATTATCACAAGCCTTACTTCATTCCCTTGTAGCTTTAATCATTGACTTTTGATCTGAGATTGATGTTCATATATTTGTTTACATAAAAGATTTAAAAGTTTTTGTAATGTCCTTGTTCAATAATGTTGTTAGAACCCAGTAGTAATCATAGCAATCAATTACACAGTATTCCTTTCAGTTCGCTGAACATATCAATTGGCCCTCCCTATCATACTGACTCAAGTTGGTTTATTATGTGTTGACCCCTAACATAATGAGCCTGAAGAAGAATACTGGTTCCAGCAAATATACACAACAAGGCATATAATATATGAGCCCTAAATGTATGGCATGTTTTGGTACAAGCACCATGACACATGGTGTGTTTTAACAGTTAACTCCGGATGTATATCACCACATTCATCATACTCTCATGGGACACTGAAGTGCAATTTCTTGACTTATGTCTGTTTAATTCATCATTTGACTGCTAATAGTAATAATCAGAAAAAAAGAGAATGATTATTTATAGATAGTGGCACATACTATGTGTGATATGGATTTTTAACTTAGCTTTAACAATTTTCAGTCATATCGCTATGGTAACAGCAGTGTGACAGTTTATGGTGATGTCTAGCATTGGAGCATCATGCTACAGACATGTAGCATCATGTCCCACCCAGCCATATTATCTTGACACCGGGTCAAGCAGTCCTAACACATACCTTGCAATGCTGAGCACCAAAAGAGACAGCTGCTTGTACCATTTTTATATCTTTCATATTACTAGGCCAGCATTCAAACCCGTATGTCAACCCGTGACCTCCTACATTTGAGTTGGATGCTCTAACGACTTTGGCAACATGAGCAATTGTGGCCTATTCTTACTTGAGACCATCTTAACAAGAATGTATCCATTAGCAATGTATATCATTCATTAGTTAATAATAATCTCTATATATGTTTGTGCAAGAGAAGAGAAAACTGATATTTTTTGGGGTAATGCAGTTCTGTGAACGAGTTTGGGTCAATATTTTCTGAAAATGGAAAATACTAGATTACAAATTAAATTCTCACCTCAGAATATAATTGTTCATGAAACAAAGTCAGAAGTACTAAATTGTGAAATTTGTATTACTGAAAATCTGTTAATATAATCCATGTTTCTCAACTTAGAACTCCTTTATTGACAATTTAGTAGTAATTTTGCAATATGTAAAAAAAGTTTCGATAGGAAATGTCCAAGCAAATTTATGATTTGATTTTAATCAGTCACTAATTTTCCAGTATGTGCTAAAACTTTCCTATATCCGTTTAAATGTGTTTTCTCCAAAATTTGGAGGATGGAGTGTGCTGTCCACATCCTGCGGGTTTTAGGTACAACCCTGTTTACAAGTACATTTAGCAAATCAGAAAAGATCAGTCACAATGGCTAATGTTACATGCTTAGGCTCGAATAAACAGTAACATAGAACGAGTGAGAATAACAAGCTTGTAAAAACTTAATAAACAATGTATTGAGTACAGATATTTTCCAGAAAAAAAAATAAACTTACGGTTTTAAGAATCAATTCCAAAATTAATCCAAAAATCATTCAAAGTATTATCCACTAGAGAAATTGCAAAAACTCCTGGTAATAAAATGTACAAATAATTCCAAGTTCGAATCCCAGCGAAGTATCCAAGATGGAACACGATGTCACTTGATGAAGTTGACCACACTTAAGCATTTAGTTGCATTCCAGCTGCTAATTACAAACCAACAATGATTTTAAAGGTCATTACTTTGTGTTTTTGCTGCCCTGTATTCTTATACTGAATTACCATGAAAATGTATTTTGTTCAGTACATTATATACCTATGTATGTATGTATGTATGTATGTATGTATGTATGTATGTATGTATGTATGTATGTATGTATGTATGTATGTATGTATGTATGTATGTATGTATGTATCTATGTATGTATGTATGTATGTATGTAGTTCGACATAAAATAACAGTTTTACCAAATTTGGTATGATGGAGTTTTTCTAATGAAAAGCAAAGATTGTTTCAATACTCAGCAGTTGAAAGGAAGCTTTGAACATACGAAATGATCTTGTCTTGGATTCAGGAAATTGGTTTGTACCCAATTGAACATCTTGTAGTATCCATTGAGTATGTCATTAATTCAACTTGTATACCATGAATATATCCCAAATTAGCATTGCCTAATGATTTCCTGTTTGTGGGTGCCATGGAGGGAAATCACTATGTGTATGTCTAGACAGTACATGTATTATAATTTACTGAAACTTCAGCATGGCTTGAGAATCTGCCCGTTTTCTTAGCACTCTCATCCTCAACACATTTAGATGTGATAAAACTGTACTGAAAAATGTTGAGATTAAATAAATCTAATTCGGATGAATAATTAAAGAGCGTAACTTGTAAGGACAAAAACAGTTTATTATGAAAATCAAACCATAATACCTGTGCCTCCCATATGACGTTCACGACGTCATACCCTTGCTCACCATAAAAAAAATACGTAAACTGAAACGCAACGTCATCTTCACAAAATTATATTCCCCATTTCTCTAATAGCCTCAAAATAACCTAATCAATTCCACCGCAAGTTATTATTTGTTATAAATGCCAGATTACCGTAAGTTATTATTTGTTATCATTTCGTGATAAAAACAACTACTACCGATGCACAAGGTGCTTTGTTTTAATCACATCAACCTGTGCTTCGAAACTTTAAACATCAATATGTAACTGTTAATATGTACTTAATTAACATATTTGGTAACATTATTTTGTAAAATATTTAATTGAAAATTTTCACAGCCATGTTCAAGTTATATTCTTTGTAATATCAGATAAAAATCACAAGTGAACCTGACAAGAGGCAGAAAAGTAATAATGGCGGACATCGCGATATCTAGTCAGTGCTTGTTCATTAGACAGGCCATAATTTTAATTCATTTGGCACATAAATGAAGTAATATTTTGAAATCCTTAAGAAACATGATATAAACATTATGTGAATAAATATTTAGCTATTTAACAAAAATAATAGTCCATAATATATTACACTATGCGACGTTGGATAATTCAATGTGCTATATTAGGTCATGGCTGTTTTCTTATATCACTCTTTTGTAATGATAATAACAATACATAGCCCAAAAAAGATCAGAACGAATAAAAAAGAAAAGGAAAGTACCAATACATACTAATCAATATAATCTATAATTATCAATAATTTCCTTTCAACATAATTTAAACGTGTATGGTCATATTATGAAAATCCCTGTTTCTAAAAATAGATGCACCCACATGGCGTGCTTGGCGCCATTTTACTCTTGGGCGTACTGTGATTCAGTTGGATATATGACTTTATTTCATGCAAGGATGGACTTGAATGATTCATTTCATCGTCGATGAATAACTCAGGTACTTATCAAGGTTTTGATGTTATTAAACTTAGGAGCTTGACATTATTCGTACTTTTATGCATGACTAATCTAGATTTTTCAATCAGATTTATAAAAATAAAATAATTGTACAAAGTCATTAATTAACTTGGCATGCATTCCAAAACATGGGCTTATTAAAGTTTATTAAAAATATTTCATAACGAGTTCTTATTATTTGTCTTTTCCGATGTGGTTAAAAAACTTAAGGATATGTAAATCTAGTAGGCGTATGGCTATGCATGTATATATTTAAGAGAAAAATAATGATCTTACTTATAAGTTTCATGTCATTGAAGAGCTGATCTCGAATATAAATGTCAACTATTTAGACAATCACTTCTTCTCTGCGTTTCATGTTAAGGAACGAAATAAACAAATATGACTATGAAAAAACGACAATTGTAGAGCACATTACATCTACTCCTCTACTAGACCAGCAAGTTGGTCTCTAAGCCTTTTTTTAATTTTGACATAGCTGCTATGTAAAAATAAAAAAATGGCTTAGAGATCAATTTGCTGGTCTACTCCTCTACAATCATGTTTTGATGAAACAGGCTGTGACATTCTATGCAGCATGGATGGACATTGCAAATGACAGTCAATTTTGGTTTCTTTACGTCTCTTTTCTCCACGCTTGGTACAGTATTTGCAGGTGGATTATTTCCTTTTAAGTGTCTGCAGTCTGTGTGTCTCAATATTAGCCTGTGTCTCTGGGGCTACAGATGTTCGATGCATGGCAACCTTCCTGCTCTTGAAGCTTCCTATGCAAATTAATTCGAAAATCTAACTGTCTGAATCGTTTTCTTCTTTCCTGACTCTCAGGGTGACTTTCCAACATTGTTATAAAACCATTTATTATACAAATATTTATAATACAATGAAACATATTTCCCCACCATTTCTTTGATGATCGTCCAACTGGATATCTGGCCCTGTGTTGGTCACATATGTCAACCCCTCTGTAGTATTGTTGGTAATTTGTGACCGCAATTTGGACAGTTTACCAGTTGCACTATCCCATCTTTCTCTTTCCGTTTAGCAATGCCAATGATGGTTGGATCTGCTGCTGTGGATAGAACTGTGACTGGTTTCTTGTCCTTGCCCAGTGTGGCTGTAAGGTTCCCATCCTGTCTGATTAAATGGTCTCATTGCTCCATGTATGGTGGATATTTAAATTCCTCTGGGAAGCCTTTACGGTTTTTCCTCGTGGTGCCACAGGCATATATACCATGTCTTAATAAACTACGTACCAGTTGAATGGATGTAAAACGTGATCAAAATATACATGATAAAATTTTCCTCTCAATGGCATGCTAAGCTTTTGCACAACTCGATAGCCAAGACCCTTCATGCTCTCATTCAGTTCATCTGTATCTTCCTTTCCCCGGGTAAAACTCAAATTGGGGACAGAAACCAGACACACTATCATAGCGCATCCATACTTTTAAGCCCCACTTGATTGGCTTTGAAGGCAGATACTGCTTGGCCTTGTGCCGTCCCTTGAATGCAATCATACCTGCAAAGTGCATTATCTTACTGATAAATCATTAAATCAAGTATTGTATGAAATTTTAATCAAAAACTTAAGACTGAATCAGTGAATGAAAAGTTAAACTTTTTAAAATAGTATTATTACGAAAAAGTATGCATTAAAATTCACATAAAGTGACATATTCATGAATTTAATGTTTCGATTTGTGTATAGAGGTATGATAGACTGGAATTGTTTTGTTATGGATATCTGTTTTTATGTCTATATGATATACACACACACAAGTGACATTTATTATACATATAATTTAAATCATAAATACATTATAGGCTTTCTTAATTTGAACAAATATCAGATTAATGTAATGATGAAAGACAATTAAATATGTATGCATGGATGTGTATTTCTGTTATGATCTCTACTGTTGGAAAGAAATTTATTATGTTGAAATAATGTAGAAATGTATACAAACCTTCATCAATGGTTTGATGTTGCCGAGGCTTGTAAGTTTTTTCATTGTTCTCTAGAACTTGATCCAGTATTGGACGTATTTTGTGAAGTTTGTCATGGTTAGGGTGATCAGCAGGAACATTTGTGTTATCATCAATTAGGTGAAGGTATTGAAGGAGTTTTTCAAATCTTCTGAATGACATTACATTTTTTATTCCTTCATTTGATAGAAAATTGTCATTTGACCAATAAAAACTATAGTCAGGAGCTTTGATTATCCCAATTAATATCAACATGCCAAGAAATGCAGACATTTCAGGCACACTGGTCTCTGTTCAGTTAACATCAACAATTTCATGATCCACATTTTGTTCAGCTGCAAATTTATTTGTTTCACTAACAATTTTTTCAAAACGTCCAACTGGAAAATATAATTGAAAACAGTCTAGTTCTGATGCTGTTTCCTGCAAAGAATGTGATGGTCCTGACCGCTGAGTAGATGGACTTCTTTCAATATCTTGCACGTCTGCACACCAAGTTGGCTGATCATCATCAGTGTCACTAGAGTCTGATGACATTTCAATGTCGATATCTGATGACATAGTTTCAGATACTTTGTTATTAAACGCATCATTGTTAAACAAATTTTGTATTTCGTCGGAGCTGAATCCAGAAAAATCGTTTTCACTTCCAGACAAATCACTGTTGTGGAAGTAATGAACAACACAGACATTCTTAATTGTCTTATTTTATTTTAAATTCCCGCACTTTCAGCAGATTTCATGTTTTAAACACCTAAATGCTACGTTAAACATTACAATGTATGGAAGAAGACTTGTCGTATTTGCCGCGCATTTTAAGAATGTGATTTTGTACATAAAAATCCGGATGAGATAATGAATTTATGCAACTAATGTATAATTCAGCATCATATTTGAATATATAACGATTATGAATATCTTACACGTGTTGAAAAGGTCATAATATTTACATCGAATTGATGTAATATAATCGGCAAACATCTCCATTCTGGATGTGACAGTGGAAACCCAACTACGTATAATTGGTCGATTAAAGTTAGATTTATAGGTTATAATGTTACGAAGTACGTAGTTAAAATCAAATGTTAGTAAAGATTATTTTTGGGACCTTTTATTTGGTTACTGCGCGGCGAATCAACATTTAAATGGAATATATATCATATTTATTGGTCAAAACTGTGTAAGGAGTAGAAAAGCGTAGATGGGGGGGGGGGGGCGGGGGCAAAGGTAAAGGCGTAGAAAAGCGTAGCTGGGGAGTGAAGGGTTAACATGTTTAAAAATGAGTGATTGAGACATATTTGTTAGTATCTAAAGGAGACAACCAAATGGTCCGACAGTAATGAATATGTTTATCATCAGATAATACTTGCAAAAATTATCAAAATGGCAGTACACCAACCAAGAGTGTATCATTGTAAAGTACAGTATATAAATAATGCTATCCTTCATTTTTATTAAAGAGATTGGTTGTCCCTTACTTAATTTAAATTGTCTTTACTTTTCTAGGATTATCGCCATGAACGTGGGCAGAGATACTTAAAGGAAATCCGCTCTTACTTAAGCGACAAACCTACTACAGTTCATTTGGTTGATGAGGACTTTGCCATTTACAACACAATTATTGACAGCAAATTGAAGGAGTTGAAGAAGAAAATTGTAGAAGTGGCTTCACAGCAGCCATACTGGGGAGAGCAGATACCCACTCGGTGGTTTCTCCTGGAACAGCAGCTGATGAGGCTCAGGGATGCTGGGGTGAAGGTATTCATTTAAATGCATGATTAACATCAATATGTGCCCTTTGCATTACACAGCCCTTCAGATTTAACCTCTTTTTGATTTTGCATTATTGCTCATGACAAGTGAATTTTGATAATTTGTATCCCATGAATTGTATGTGGCAAACTGCTATAAAGGCTTAGCTCTCTGTCAATTTATTAAATTTAAAAAACACAAAATTTCAATATTGAAAAGTGAATTCTGTTAGAGATCACGTGTGTAGCATAAACTTTACCTGAACTGTTCAACTTTGTTGTAATCAACAATAACAAAACAAATTGCAAGTTTCATTGGACAAGGGACAACAATACTTACCACTTCACATGAATGGACAAGTATTTTGAAACCTCAATGTCCTCCCCTGTACACAGATAAATTAAAATATCCAGCAATAGTTTTGAATGGACATTATCACTATTAAAAATTGTAATTGTTTTCAAATTTAGAGAATCAAAAGTGGCTGGGTGGGACATTTGAAGCTTTCATCGAGGTGGAATGTCAACTAGTACAAAATGTTTACCTTAATACACCGTATCCTAATCTCTCAACTACCCCAATCGGGTTTGTCAACAGCGGTATCATGGAGTTGTTTAGTAGCGCACAATATATGATTTACCTTAACAAGATCGAATCTTTCGATCTATCTATCTATCAAAAAATCTATCTATCTATCTATCTATCTATCTATCTATCTATCTATCTATCTATCTATCTATCTATCTATCTATCTATCTATCTATCTATCTATCTATCCCTTAGTCCTGCCGACCGTTGGGACACCACTGATGACCTGACAACCAGCATCCTCCATTGCAATCTGTTCTCTGATACTCTCACTGTGTCACTCAACTTCAGTCCTGTCCACTCTGAGATGTTATCCTCCCATTGTTTCCTCTGTCTTCCTCTCCTTCGCCCTCCCTGCAAAGTACCTTGCATGATTATCTTAGCAAGTCCTCTTGATCGTATGACATGTCCATACCATCTCATTTTGCGCTTCTTCACAATGGTCAATAGCTCTTCATAGGGCCCAATGGCTTGCTTAATTATGTTTCCCACTTCCTCATTCGTGACATGATCTCTATATGTAAAGCCAAGCAGCCTTCGCAAGCATCTCATTTCATCAGCTTGTATCCTCCTTTCGAGATCCGCTGTGAGGGTCCATGACTCACAGGCATATAGGAATACAGATGCAACCAAGGAGCGCATCAGTCTGATTTTTGAGCTGACTGAGGTGTTTCTGTCTTTCCAAACTGTCTTCAGCCTTGCCATTGCTGTTATTGTCAGCACAATCCTGGACAATCATTCTGGTTTCGATCCCTCATCTGCCACGATGGCTCCTAAGTACTTAAATCTATTAACTGTTTCCAGTTTTTGGCCTCTAATCATGATGTCAGTGCTGGTGCCACTGGTGTTGTTGGTCATCAATTTGGTCTTCTCTGCACTGATTTCCATACCAAAAGTAGTAGCTGTCCTGTCCATTTTTTCCACAAACTGAGCTAGCTCCTCCTCATTTTCTGCAAGGCCATCGATGTCATCAGCAAAGTGCAGATTCGTTATTATTCTACCTCCTATACTGACAGTTCCTTCATGGTCTTCCACTGCATCTGTCATGATTCTTTCAAGGAAGATGGTGAAGAGAGTAGGTGAAAGCAAGCAGCCCTGTCTGACACCCACAGTTGTCCTAAACCAATCTCATATTTGACCATTGAAGCATACTGCGCTGGTGGCCTTGCTCTAAATCTGTCGATAACGACGTTCATATCGCAACTACAATAATGGGTTAGCTCGATATTCCGACGACTATATACAATCTGCTGGCCATTCAATGATATTCACGAAGGATATAACTGATAACGCTGATGATAATCAATTTACTATGTGACGACTAAAAAAATAGCGCTGATATGGATAATGTTAATACCGAAGCTGTTGATGTGAGTAATAATATTAATTTAAATCTAGGATTTGCAACTCGTAAAACAATGTTAGATCGCAATGGAAGATTTTCGTGTGTGATTCCTCTCTCTTATATATTTGGGTTTTGTAGGGATGTTAGAAAAGTTATATTTGGAGCTAGTCATACTGTAGTTCTTATGAGAAAATTTCATCACAATGACGCAATCTGGCACGGTGCTGGTATTACCTACGGTAAAGTAATTATAGAAAAACTTGACTCCATCACTCACCATAGAACAACGACTATTTTCGTTTATGAATCAAGGTGGTAAATTATTAATCTCATGGTTGGATATCACCACCGCTACGATGACAAGTTCCACTACTAGTGTATTTACAAGGCAAGTCGCTTTAACAAAAAATATTTCCCCTCCTAGTGTAGGTATATATAACTCGTCGATGAGAACCATATTATGATTGCCTGAAATCTCACGATACGGAGGAAAAAACGGTGGACAAACCACGTCCACGGGAACCTAAAAAGGAAGATTTTACCACAGATAATAAATCATATCGCCAAGGAGAAGAATATAAGAGGCGAGATATAGATAATATAAAAACGACAGACAGAGAAGAAATTATAGTTCATAGCAAAGATAATATTCAGTGGGATTTTATTAAGGGAGAGCATCCTTCTGATCAGAATTATCGTATTGTTTCATTGGGGTCTTCGAGTATTGAAAATATTTTTCATGCTATGAATTTAATTGTGATTTTCTTCTAGCACAATTACAACTTCTTTTTCAAGAATATCTTTCTAGGATAATAAGTTCACATGATGAAATCATAAAATACATTGAGTTGTTAAACCAGATTGTATCTGATATAGGATATCTTCATTAACGAGAATTAAAAGCAATAATTAACAATGAAGGAATCGCGAGACAAAACATTTAGATTTATACTCGTTGACAGAAGCTAATTTATCCCAATTTAAAATTCCTGGATTCGTTGATGTAAAATTATTTTTAAAAAATCACTCAGTGACATCATTGATGAATATTTCTCGTTGATCTACGCTACATGGATAAAAACATTACCGCCAGCAACTACTCTTTAATACAACAACGCTCCAGACGGAGCCGGTAGACATGTATGCCCGTACAACGTTGATATAACATCAATCATCACGCATCTGATATGTGATATCGTCATTGGAAGTTATCACGCTGATACATTGTCGTCAAATCAAGCGGATCAAGGATATATTCTGTAAACGGTCCCCTCTCAAGTATCTACAGGAAGTTTGATCATGTAAAATCCAATCAATCCGTTATATTTAACGTGTAATAATTCCTGGATAACAAAAATTAACTTTAAACTCCTCGATAAATATTTTAACTTGATTTATCTATCAAATGAACAATTACAAATTATCCCTGATGTGAAATAGTAATTGAAAATAATAATAATAATAACAATAAGAATAATGTATCAGCATGCACGAGTATATGTTTATGATCGAGAACAACTTAAAACAGCGACAGAGAGTAAATCATTCAAGGAAACCATCATTTGAAAATTTGAACTTGTCATCGATGAATTCGGTAGCGAAGATTTTCTGTTGACGGATCACCAACTGGAACAACATCGACGTGACCACATAACATTAATTAGTTGCAATCATGATCAGATGGTAAATTATGCTCACTCGTGCATATCTCTGGAACGCCTCAAGGAAATTTTATCGGTGGGGTCCTCTTGATATCATCGAAGACAAGGTCTCTAAAAAATAAATTTTCGGAAAAAAATCCACGATTACTTACTATCATTTTTTATTTATGTGATTTCCAATATTGTTTCTATATTATAATTTCCACCATGATTTTTTTGGGTGAATTTTTTTCGAGTATTATATATGAGAGCCCCAATTTATCTTACCGACGATGACGAATACAACAAATAGAGTTACATGATGTAAGATGACCAGTTGAAGTCGCCACCAAGTACAAAATAGGTCTATCAAGATTGTATAAAATATGGTCAAAAGAACCAATTTCCGCTGTAATGCTGAACAATTTCGTGAATTCCAACAACAATAACAGGGTAACAAACGAAAACTCTGAGAAGATATCACCAAGCTAAAAAGAAAAAAAAGTAACCGCGCTAACCGAGACACGTAATCAATTACGAACCACCACGGAGAAACAAGAATTGCCCGCGTTGAGAAAAATCAACGAGGAATATAGTAAAACAGTATCAGATATTCAAACCGCAAATAACAGATTTGAATCTGGAATCGCCGAGTTGGAAAAAATAAATGAAAAATTATCTGATTTTTATAATAGAACTTATCGAGGTGAATACAAAACTACAATTACAGATAGAAAAAAGAAACGGTAATATAGAAATTAACAAAACGTTAAAGAATGGTTATCAAATGGCGAATAAATTTGATGAACGTTTCAATGTTACAAAGGTACCTATTCTACATTGGTAAAATTTTCAATTTGAGTTTGAGAAGCTTAGAGACTTTTTTTCGATTTTTTTTCGCATTGGAATCTATGATTCTTCGTTGAATACATCACAGACCAGTTTAAGAATCTTCGCTACAATCGCAGATAACGCAATCGTCGATTATTTTCCTGACAACGATATACAAAGGTGTTAAAATATAATCAATGTCTCTGTTAAACATATGGATCGCGATCTCCTCCTGTGAAAGTATTTCATTGTTTGCTACCTCACTGTTTTTTGTATGACTCTGTCGACGATAAATATCTTTTTGGCGTGAAATTTCATCATTGAATTGCGTAGAGGTCATCGCGGTAATACCATTATCAGCAAGAATATCAAGTTGATATTTGATCACCCATTCACATTTCTCCCCCTGAAAATCATCTAAATTTTCATGAATATATTGACCGTGATATTCTAAAACGTTTTCACCTTCCGTAATAATATTTTTTAATCGCTGGAAAATATTTTGTTGGACTTTCATGACGTTTTCTCGGACGTGGTGAATGTAGAGAATATTTTGCGTGAGTCGGCCATATAGGATCAGACGATCACTTTCTACCACCTTCAAGTTCGCCAGGCTCATATAAATATCTTACAGTGACATTGCTAGGTAATACCTGTTGCGATGAAAAATCACGGCAGGGTAAATTAATGTTCTTTTTTGTTATTGCGATAACCGGTTTATTGAGTGCGGTAATTACCCCTGGTAATCTCTTGATCTATTCACGTGATCGTTTATCATCGATAAACTCTTTCGCGTATTGATAATGAAACAATTTATCTTCAAGTGATCTGTAAAACTGCTCAACGATTGCCTGATCGCGATGAATTGCAGTATATCCTCGTCATATGGTGACATTATGTTGCTTCATCGTTGATGATACATCGCCCTGGAACTCTTTACCAGGATCAACCTGGAAGAGGTTTGGCCAACATAGGGGAAATCGACAGTAAATTCGTTCAAATGCGGACGCAACTTCAGATGTTGTCTTTGTTGATAATAGCTCAGCTTCTTTGTATCTACTAGCAATATCAACAACGGTTAGCGCGTATTTGTAAACACGTTTCTTGACAGTATCATGTGGCAGAAATAATATATCAACTTGGTGAACTTCATTTCGTATAATAACATCAAACGACGCATCTTGTATTTTCTTTGGTGGCGGTAGATAAATTTGCCATATTGCCTATTTGGATATCCAATCTGCCACGGTGGTATTTTTTACATTTGCCGCGTTAGCAAGTTTACTAATTCCGGCATTACCTTTCCAATATCCGGTTGAAGAATAATAAAATGATTCCATGTAATTAAATACCATCTTATATCTGCGATGTGACGTTGTTGAAGATGATCACTTTGATATGCGACGTCGTGGGCATGACACACTTTATCGATAGCGTTTATAGGATATTGACCTGGCTGGGGTTGATCCTAATGATCGAGTCGGATATCCAGTCTAGTTCCCGGACCACAATAACTATTCCCTTGAAGGTGCTTTTCTCTGGGCATTTCACCCACAGAGCTCCTGGGAGCTTTGTTAACTTGGCGGCGAAATCAACTCCCTTTTTTAACTTACAAATCTGAATTTTTTTATACCACACTGTGCACACTTGCCAGTGATCTCATCTCTGTTATTGCTAGTTGTGACAGGTATTGGATCAATTTTCGACGTACAAGTTTTACATTTCACACAGTATAAATCAATAATATATTTACGTTATATCTAATGGAAATTATTGACTTTTCCGCTATCAAACAACGAGAACATGTTAAACACCATCCGATGTTACCAAATTCAATTCAAGTGATAATTATTGGACCGTCCGGTACTGGTAAAACACAACTGTTACTTAATTTGATAACGAAGTGGACGACATGGGAATAACTTTATTTGGTAGCACCGAGCATAGACGATCAACGTTGTTATACAGTATTAAAAGATTATAACGAAAGAGCAGCGAAGATAACTGGAGAGGATATTATTGAATTTATCACTGATATCGATGAAGCACCTATCATAGATGATATTGACTGCAGCGTTAACAATTTAGTAATATACAATGATGTGATGCTGGATAAACAAAAAAAAAACTGCTAAGATATTCTCCCGAGGAAGACACAAAAATACCGACGTGATAGATGTAACTCAACGGTAAACCCAAATCCCTAAAGTGATCTGCGGCAATTGTAATATCCTCGCAGTATTTAATGTTGTTGACACATACACACTTAGAAATATTCACCTAACATGGTGCCGCGGTGACATTAACAAATTCAGAAATTTCTTCAGTGCTGCTCAAGCAACCCCACATGGGTTTGTAACGACATGATCCTTGAACAAGATATCGAATCGGATTAGATAAAATATATGGTTAAATAATTGGGACGCGGTGTTATTTTTTCACCGCGAGGATATACTTAGGATGCAGATGTAATATTTTTCACCTCATAAAAAATAAATTAGCGAATAACAATAAACGTTTTTTTAACAAAATAACGCTTGGATGAAAAATGGTCTGTTCACCCTCCCTACTCCTGGAGGAGGTACTCGGGGCGCAGATGTATTTTTTTCACCACATGGAAACTACATTTGCGAATTACAATAACCGTTATTTTAATAAAATAAAGTTTGGATGAAAAATGGTCTATTCACCCTCCCTACTCTGGGAAGATATACTCGGGCGCAGATGTAATTATTTTCACCACATGGAAAATGAATTAGCGAATTACAATAACCATTATTGTAATAAAATAACGCCTCTATAAAAAAAATGGTATGTTCACCTACCCTACTACTTGAAAGGCTGTGTAGTCTAACATGTTCACCTTTACTGATCACTCTCATCTCAACTCTGTCTATATGGGTTTGAGACTAGGCCAGTGTTGGTACATGTATGTATGAAAAGTCCGCCAGACGTTTCCCATGGGTCAGGCGATCATATAGCATTTTCTTCCATGGTCTTCCTCCACTAGTTATGGGGGGCCTCGAGAGGTCTCAAGCTTTTCTCGTTACGGATCACTGCCATTTCACCTCAGTCTGGTTCAGTTCGAGTCTAAGATTCGGTTAATGTAGTTATGTGAGAAAGCTTGCCAGTAGCTTCTCGTAGGTCGGTGGTTCTTTTCGGGTTATTCCCTGGTTCATCCTCCACCAATAATACTGGCCACCATGTATAGCCTATCGTGTGCTGAAAAATTGGCGTTAAACCCTAAGATAACAGCAACTACCAGTTATGTTGTCAACCATGTATTGCCTATCCTTTACTAAGATATAGCATTAACCCATAAGAGCAACAATGAATAATATCCTTGTCTTCCATTTCAGTCATTGTATTGAGACCTCTGTGTGTGTGTGTGTGTGTGTGTGTGTGTGTGATTGCTGTCATTGTTCAAATGCATAACTTGATAATCTTACATAGCAATCATTTTATGTTTCCATTTTAATTTCTTGGTTATTATAGACTATTTACTGTAGCCGGAAATACAATTAAATTATTTCGACACATTGTAAATGTCCAGAAGAACATGACCCTGTTCCAATGTAAATATCAACATATGATTCCATCTCACCTCTGTTTGCATGGGTTAGAGTCTCCGGACCTCTGTCTGCATGGTTTCGAGTGTCAGGTTAACCCAATGTGGGTATGTGTGAAAGGTTGGCAGTAGTTTCTCGTGGGTCGGTATTTCTTTCCAGGGTTTTCCCGGGTTCTTCTTCCACTATTTATACTGGCTGCCATGTATAGCCTATATTGTACTGCAAAATGGCTTTAAACCCTAAAACAAAAACATTATTTTGATCGATTATCTCCCTTAGCGTAGTAAGACAAGGTATTGCACATATTGTGTATGGGATAAATGAGGTTGGGGATAAACATGTAACATAATAGTTGTGCAAAGGTTATAATGTGGTACCCTGTTTGCATGTCATGTATTATAGTACCTAATTTGCATGTCAGTCTTAAGTCATGACATTTACACTTTTCTGTATTATTTCAATGTTACATATTTGTATACATGTACTGTCATTTACGTCTCTTTCCTGTTTCTGTTATTAACCGGTCAGTTTTCTGTCTTGTTTCATTTACATTTAGAAAAATATCTCATTAGTACTAGCATATACATGATAAGTTTGAGACATCATGTAATTTGTAACTGTTCATGAATAACAATTAGGGCTGTCAACGGGTACTCAGGTAATCGGGTACCCGACCGTAGAGAACAGCCCGGGCCTTGATAATTAATGACGAGTACCCATTCACAAAAATAAGTTGTCGACAGCACTATCAAATTATCATATATCAGCAGCAGCACGCTTGGGTCTGAGTAGTCTGAGTTTCCTCTGACCCTTGCCACTCCATTTTTGATATTTGGACATTCAGGTTGGGGTGTAGGGTCAGAGCGCATTTCCTATCGAAAAGTTGGAATTCTCTGACACCATTTGATGTCGGCATAGGGTAGCCGCTTACATGCCGGTTCAGCAAACTTAATCGATCATTTATCGAAATATACCTGCATGAAATCGATAGAAATATGATTTATTTTCTCAAACATCGTGAGCATAGCTTTTGTTATGCCTTTAATCCGCTGACAGACTAGACTAAAGTATATCATTGCTTAAATTTATCCCGGATCTGGCTATTTGCATTCTTAGTCACGTGACTACATAAATCTCGCAACCTAGGTCATACAGTCACGTGATATCGACAATAAGCAAATTTCCAAAAGTTGTTCATGTAATTTGGACATTTTATATAGTAGCCACATAAATAAATATAGTCTGTTCTCTCCTCACTAAGCCATACAGATGCTATAAACAGAAGTCGAGGGAAAGTAGGACAAGATTTGCTATAGATAGGACATGTTACTGTAGGAAAGTACAAGTCCCACATACAAACGTACTCTTATATTGTACTTACGTAAAGCGGTCTTTTATATAATACGGTATGTGAGAATAATGGAATGTTAACAGAAACGAGTTTTTTGTGGAAGGTGGATATACCGAAAGAGCGTAATCCATATACGTTTACGCGTAATTTAGTGGATAAAAAAATTGGTTGGTCAAAGGTTGTACATGTATTTCATGTTGTAACGAGTACAAATGGCTCAATGGGTACCCGGGTAAGTTTTCCGTGGTTTTTGACAGCCCTAATAACAATTATTAGATGTGGACTGTCTTTAAAGTCATTCAGTCATAGTTCAAGTGGCATCATTCATTCTTATACAGTTCATTAATATCAGATTCACTTGTGCTCCTTATAATATAGACCGGTATATCAAGTTTTTCATTTTCATTATTGTAGTCTGTAGTGTGCACAAGCAGTTATTCATGTATGCAAGCTACAATTACATGTAAATGAGGTGATAAAACAAAGCCATACGCATACATGCCTATTAGGAAGGTCGTCATGGCAACGCTTAACACAGGCTCTTGTTGATGGATGCCTGACTCTATAGTCTGTAGCATACACATGATGTTTCTGATCTATGCCTGACAGAGTAGAGGGTAGTATACACATACTGTTTCTGATCTATGCCTGACAATGTAGATGGTAGTATAAATATGTTGTTGTTGCTGAATGACTGACATTAGGCTTTAGCATACACATGTTGTTGATTGGTGCATGACACTCAAGTCTGTAGTATACACATAATGTTGCTGAATGCCTGACACTTACCTTTAGCATATATAATGTTGGACGGATGTAAGATACATGACACATTGCTAAGGTAACCAAACCAGAGCAAACCCATCACTAAGGTGATCTAGCTAAGCCACTTGGATGTAAGATGTATGATGCATGACTAAGGTGATCTAGACAAACCACATGGATATTGGCAGAGCCATTAGTGTAAATTATATCATACACATGCACATGTTAATGAATGCAGGATTTATGACACATGACTGAAGTGACATAACCAAGCCAGAAGGTAACATCAATATTAGCAAGGTCAAATTAAGGTACCTATACCTTTTTGGATATTTCGTCAAATTACAATATCTATATCTACTTAAAAATATTAACTGCTCTGGTGGCTTAGAGGTTAGAGTGTCCATCACAGATGCATGATGTTGTGGGTTTAAACCCTGACTGAGTCATACCAAAGACTTTAGAAAACTGTACTAACAGCGCCTCACTTTGCTCTCAGCATTAAGAGATTAGTGTTATTACCGGTCAGGTTTGGTGTCAAGATAATGTAACAGGGTGAGACATCATGCTAAATGTCTGCTGCATTATGTCCAGTGCTAGACATTACTTTACGCTGTAGATATTGTATCAATATGACTGGAAAATTGTTAAAGCTATGTTAAAAATCTAGATAACAAACACTTAAATAATATCCATGTGAAATTTGAAAACATATATCTTGCTTTATGGTGATTATAAAATGACAGTTTTAGACATATTTTATTTATAAAGTAATGAGATTAATGTCTTTGTTAACTTGTAATTGCAGGTAGTTTCCCACAGTACTGTGGACAAGTTAAACCAGGAAGGAACTGTTCGAATAGAAGAAAGTGAAGAACTTGATCTGTTTCTTAGATATCGTCATGAAACCGGAACAGTCATCTACTTCAGGTAATACTATAGGGCAAGGGAAGAATCTTGTATGCTATTATCTACTTCATGTGAGATTGTAAGACAGATCTGCACTGTAGTACTTGGTGGAATTTAGTATCTAGAAGCTATCAGTTGAAAATTAATCATAATGTTATTAATGTACATGAAGTTTTGCTTTTTCTGATTTGTTTATCAAATTGAAGATTTTCTTTACATAGATTCATTTATTTGCTCAATAATTAACGCAATATAAAAAGGTTGGCAGTAATGATGGTTCTTGTCAAATGTATATACGACTATGTGTGTGTGTGTGTGTCTGTAAGTTGTCCTTATTGTTTAATTTCTTATAACATAACACAGAAACTAAATTGTAAATAAAATTAGCTCTGTTGACCATTTGTCAACTTCAACCAAGAACCTTAATTTATATAATTTTTGTTGTTGGCTTGACTTCGCTTACGAAGATTAAAAAGGAAGATTTCTATGTCTATTGCACGCGCGCTGGTGGCTGACGAGCCCAATACTTGACAGGCATGTCCGTCCACAGAGGCTGCAGGGGAATGTCTGGGTTTTGGTGGGTGCTGACAATGGTTCCCGGTTTTTTCATCGCCATCGTTTTTTCTCTAAGATGGTCCGTCTGTTTTGTTCAAAAGTGTCAGCGGCCTGGTGAATTGTACGTCGCCAGCTTGCACGGTCAGCAGCTTGTAATGCCCATTGGCGGTGATCGATGCCACAGGTGGTGAGGGTCTTTTTCAAGGAGTCTTTATATCTCTTTCGAGGTGCCCCTCTATCATGGTGGCCAGTTGATTGCTCACCATACAGTGAGATCTTTGGCAGACGATGGTACTCCATCCTGGACACGTGCCCTGCCCAGCGAAGCTGTATCTTCATGAGTGTGGCCTCAACGCTGATGATCCCCGCTTGTTTGAGGACTTCAGTGTTGGTAACGAAGTCACTCCAGTTGATGTTGAGGATGGTGCGGAGGCAGCGCTGATGGAAGCGTTCAAGGAGACGGAGGTGACGGCTGTAGGTGACCCAGGATTCGGCGCCATATAGGAGGGTGGTCAGTACGATAGCCCTATAGACGTTGATCTTTGTAACTCTCTTGAGATTGGAATTGTGCCAGACACGTTTGTAGAGTCTGCAGAAGGCGCTGTTCGCCTTGGCTAATCTTTTGTCTATTTCTTTGTCGATCTTTGCATTAGAGGATATCACACAGCCCAGGTAGGTGAACTGGTGGACTACGTTTAGCTCTGTCCGGTCAATGAAGATGCTTGGTGGACGGTACTCTTCCTTGGGGGCAGGTTGGTGAAGTACCTCGGTTTTCTTTAGGCTTACCTCGAGGCCAAAGAGATGGCAGACTTTTGCAAAGAAAGATGTTACGCGCTGTAAGGCAGCTACCGTGTGGGCAACAAGGGCGGCATCGTCTGCAAATAGAAGTTCTCTAATCAGTTTTTCTAATGTTTTGGTGTGGGTCTGAAGTCGCCTTAAGTTGAAGAGGTTGCCATCAGTACGGAATCTAATATAGATGCCATCTTCGTCATCAAGGTCTTCTGTAGCTTTTCGGAGCATCGTGCTGAAGAAGATTGAAAACAGTGTGGAAGCTAAAACGCAGCCCTGTTCCACGCCATTTGCAATGGGGAAGGTCTGTGACAATTCGTTATTGTTTTTAACCTGACCAAGCTGGTCTTCATGTAGTTGGATGACCATGGTAAGGAATTTGGGAGGACAGCCGAGTTTTTCAAGGATTTTCCACAGTCCAGTTCTGCTCACCGTCTCAAATGCCTTCGTTAGGTCCACAAAAGTGATGTACATTCTTTTGTTTTGTTCTCTGCATTTTTCCTGGATCTATCTCAGGACGAACACCATGTCAGTTGTGCCACTATTGACTCTGAAGCCACACTGACTCTCTGGAACATGATCTTCTGCAATGGTAGGCACTAGTCTATTAAGCAACACTCTAGCAAGGATTTTGCCTGCAATGGAGAGCAGAGTTATCCCACGGTAGTTTGAGCAGTCAGACTTTCCCATCTTGTTTTTGTACAAGGTGATGATGACTGCATCTCGGAGGTCTTGCGGAAGATTCCCTCGCTCCCAGCAGCAAACGAAGAACTCGTGGAGTTTGGTGTGCAATGCTAGGCCTCCTTTCTTCCATATCGCAGGTGGAATACCATCTTTCCATGCAGCCTTTCCTGCCTTCAGCTGTTCCATGGCTTTTAAGTCTCTTGCGGTGTGGGTGCCACATCGAGTTCCATCTTTGGTTTCTGTTGTGGGATGCGATCAATAGCTGACTTTTGGTCTGTACGGCTAGTGCTGAAGAGGGTGTGGAAGTGCTCTGACCAGCGTTTTAGGATAGATTCCCTATCAGTGAGTAGCTCTTGTCCATCTGCACTCCGTATGGGGCTCTGTATTTGGAAGTAGGGACCATACACTGCTTTCAGCGCTTCATAGAACTTCTTGTAGTCTCCAGTGTCAGCATACAGTTGGGTTCTTTCTGAAAAGCTTTGTCCACCATTAATTTTGTATTTCTCGAAGACTGCACTGGAGAGAGCTGCAGATAAGGCGGAAGGCTGCTTTCTTCTGCTGACAGGATGGTTGGGCGAGGTGGGCTTGGTATGCTGATCTCTTTCAGGCAAGTAGTTCTTGGATTGTTTGGTTGTTTTCGTCAAATCTGTCTTTGTGGTTCTTAGTGGTGTATCCAAGGATTTCTTCTGAGGTTTGCAGAATGGAACCCTTGATGTGATTCCACACCTCCTCTGGCGTAAAGTTAGGTTCTTCAAGTCTAGAGTGCATGCTCTTGAAAATTTGCCTTGACGTCTTCTGACAAGAGGTTTTTAATCTGGGGCTTCCTTTTTATGGTACGTCCTTGTTTGGACCTGGGCTTGAAATAGAAGTTTAGCTTGCATCGAACAAGACGGTGATCTGTGTGGCACTCTGCACTGCGCATCACTCTGGTGTGAAGGACATCTTTTAAGTCCCTCTGGCGTACTATGATGTAATCGATTAGGTGCCAGTGTCTTGATCTAGGATGCATCCAGGTCGTTTTCAGGCTGTCTTTCTGCTGGAATATGGTGTTTGTAATGGTGAGCTCTAGTTCTGCGTAAAATTCGAGATGTAGGCGCCCATTGTCACTGCAGCTACCCACGACATGTTTTCCATTGATTGCTTTCCAGGTTTCCGAGTCTCGGCCCACTCTGGCATTGAAATCTCCAAGGATGATTAATTTGTCGCTCTCTGGGACGCTCTTTAGAAGTCTGCGCAGGTCAGCGTAGAATTTATCCTTTCCAGAAGAATCTGCCTGTAGTGTTGGAGCATATACACTGAAGAGTGTGGCGTGTTGTTGGATTCCTAACGGGAGACGCATGGACCTGATGCGGTCGGTGTGACCAGTTTGAAGGTTTGATAACTTAGTGGCGATTGAGTCCTTGACCATGAAACCGACTCCTGAAAGCCGTTTTTCAGTTTTTGGTTTTCCTGACCAGTACAGGGTGTATTCAGCGAGGAGTTCTTTCAGACTTCCCTCCTCTGAAAGGCGGACTTCGCTAAGTGCATCAATGTCAACAGCAAGGCGAGAGAGTTCGTGTGCGAGTAGGGCAGAGCGTCGTTCAGGTCTGTTGCTGTCAGCTGAGTCTACCATTGTTTTGATGTTCCAACAAGCCAGTTTTAGTTTTTTCCCACGATGTGAGGCCGGTGGGACATGCCTTGTGTTTTCTGTTAAGTTTTGACCGCGTTGTAAGATGCCCGTTGGCTGCGGCAGGGTGTAAGGAGACGAGCTTCGGTTAGGCCACCTTTTCTAGGCCCTTCTCCATGTGGAGCAAGCAGTGCTGTCCCTAAAAAGGGCTGCTTGGACACTCAGGCTGCTGCCGGATGATGGTGTCGTCTCCAGATCAACACCAGACGAACAAAGGCCTGAGTCGCCTGCATGCAGGATTGGGATTGCGGCTTCCAGTGACATCTTTCACCTGCCGTTTTCGCCCCTTTCCCATCGCTGCAGGGCTTGATAGAGTCGAACATAAACAGTAGACAGTAAACGGTTCCTTCATGCCTGCGCGATGCAGCTTTTAGGTCGAGTTCAGTCTTCGCAAACTGGCCCCACCCTTTAAACATGAGGTTCATCTGCCATGGCCTGGCAAACCAGGACGGTGACAGCGAGGTCCACAGGACGTAGGTTTTATATCGGAGTTTCCCTCTCGTATGCAAATGGCCGACCATGGCTGAAGAGATCTGCCTTCCCTGCTATTTTGAATCCTAGCTGGTCGGCCACAGCCGCAATCCATTAATACATATGGTGCGTCCTGTTCCCGAACACTTGGCCGTTGATCTGTAGAGACCTTCCGTCCTAGCCGGTGACTTCCTTGTAGAAGTTCATACGCCTAGTGATGCAGTGTTAACATCAACCCCTCAACGTTGTTTGGCCCGCTAGCTGAAGCGGTGGGTGTACCGGGGTATGCCAGGAAAGCTTCCTTCTTGGAGGCAGACGTGAGAGATTTGGGAGATGGACGAGGACCAGTGTGTCTGTCCACTCCAAGAGTGCAGCTGCCAGACAGCATAGGTACTACCTCTATCTAGAGCCCCCTATACCCCAATTTATATAATACAGGACCTATTAATTACATACAAGGCTTTTTGAAATATTGCTTTTTCAGCATTGAAGTATCGAGAGATAATGTTCTGTTAGACCCAAAGTGGATGATTGACGCCCTGAAGTTCCTCATCAATGCTAAGCCTAATCTACCCAATAACCCAGCTGACAATGACACTGAATCAAATAGCCCTGCTGCCAGTGCTGCTCACAGTGATATCACACAGAAATTGTCGGACTTCAAGGAGAAAGGAATCCTTACTGTAGATCTTGTTGGTTTGTACATTCTTTCTTCTGTTACCATTTCATAAAATACATATAATTCTGAAGTAATTGAGAGGTACTTTAAGCATTTTGATTTGCAAGTTTGCAAATTGTTTTCATCGTTTTCTTTATTACACCCTGAATATCTCAGACATTCACTAAGGAAAATCGGAAACATCTTTACAAAAGTAACTCAACCATGTTCTAATTTGAGTATTGTTACCTACTTCACATTCTTGAGTGACATGGATTTTATGATATATTTGAAGCATATTTAACCAACACAATGCAGATATATGACAACATCATTGGGACAAAGAGTGATTAATGTATTTGCTTTTGTTTTCCATTCCTTATTATATTGAACCCCTTATCACTCACATTAAAACTATTTAATATATGGATACAGTTCAATGAAAGCAACTCATTCGCCACATAACTTGGGTTATTGTGACCTAAAAGCACAAAGTTGGATGATTTCTGTAGTTTAGCTCGATGTTAATTACACCCACATCCACATTTGATATCAGTAAATGAACTGGGTATATGTACGCATTTCATCAATTCTTCCCAATGAAAGCAACTTAGATATACAATTATTACATCACTGTGACCCAACTTGTATGATAGAGTATATGCTGTTTTTTCTTCATCTTATTGTCATTACTATATCCTGGACATAATTGTACCTACACGTTTAATGTGGGTGTGTTTCATTAAACGTAACTCGGTCATACCAAAACTAGAATAGTGTTATCCATGTTTCGTGTATGGATCACTTTTGTACTTTAAGCTATTTGTATATTTCATCTGGTTTCAAGTAGGCTCTTGAAAACTGGAATGTGATTGCATGTCAAAAGTAATTCCTTCTAATCTAATTTTTGTGGATCTTGTAGCTGATGCCAACCATAATAAAACCAGCAACCATTGTTCTTTCTATGGAATTTAGTCTTGACTTAAAATCCACAATTTTAACATAATGAAAATTGAATTGTCTTGATGAGATTTTATGTGTGTCTAGCCATATATTATATAAGTAGACCAAACATCAGACATTTCCAAATGGCATTGGTATCTCAATGACAATCGAAAGTATAATCTGAACTCTGTTATCCTTTGTGTAAAACATCAGCCATGTTTTAGACAGTAGTAAGGATGAATCAAGGGAGGTTTTTCTAACACGTATCATACCAATCAACCTGAATTTGAATCAGCTGATGCAGCAAGTCATACTGTAAGGCAAAGGATGCCACCTAATGATGAAAATCGTCCACATTATGATTTATTGTCAGTCATCGGACTGCATGATGACACTGTCCATAATTAAACTTTTTTCAAGCATTATCCGCTAGTAATCTTTTGACCACATTCAAGATTGCTACTGGACCAAGGGGACTCAACTCTAGATGTAAAAGAAACATCATAGATATGTAATTTTCAACAGAAAAATAAGCTGGCGAGATTTTCAGGTAAGCTTCAGATCAGCACAAGTCATTGCATAATAAAGGACAATACCCAATGCTCAGATGTGCAATACGTTTGGTAATAACGCTGTTGTAGTAATGCTGTTTTTTCATGACAATGTAGTCATAACATAAAGGAGGAGCAAGTCTTAAAACATCATAGCTGGAATGTATGATTTATGCGTAAAGAAAAGGAAAGGGAAACTTGTCCTATTGTATCAGTGATATGAAGCTGACCTGGTTATATTTATCTCTGATAATGTGACTAGTAATATAGAATTATATACTGCTGAATGCCAGAATATGGGATAAGCATTACATTATAGTTTATTTTGAGTGGTACTTTCACTGCTGAAACTGTTGAGAGGTGTTTTCTGACAATAGTGTGCACTGATTTGTGACAAATGGCAGCATTCATCACTACTGCTAAAACTGCTTTATTTTTCATTCATTGACCAGTTACAGGCCAAGAAATACTCATGTTCCAGTTTATTTCTAGTTGTACAACAACCCAAAAGAATGTCTTTCTAGCATGCCGAAACAGGATTGTCAAGTAATGAACATTTTCGTAGATTGTTTTATGATTATGCAAATATTATCAAAGAAACATTTTTTATTCATAAAAAAATTCATATTAGTTATGGATGTAATCAATTTTAAAATTCTAAACATGGTCGGTATTAGTGAGTAGAATGGTTTGGTAACTACTCTGGATTCAAGCAACCATCCTGAGTTTTGCTACTGTCATACTAGAACAACACTTTTAGCATTCAAATCATCACAAAAGGAATAAATTGTGCCACGCTTAATAATAATAATAATAATGATGAGGACTTTGTATAGCGCCTAATCTTTCAAAGCTCTAAGCGCTTTACACCATCAATACTGATATGACTACACTACAGAAAATCAAATGACAAAAACAGTGAAATTGGAAAACATAAAAACATGCTGAAAACATATAAGATACAAAACACGATTAGGTCTCTAAGTTTGTCTCTGCAATCGAAACAGGTGAGTTTTAAGAAAGGGACCACTGTGTCTTTGTGTCTAATTTCAATGGGCAATTCGTTCCACGTCGCCGGGCCCTGGTATGCAAACGAACGTTGTCCATATGACACAAATATATTGGACTGGCATAAAATCCAATCTCAGCAATGAATTACATCAAAACACCATCACTAACTGAATACAAGTAAGCATCTTTAGTGAAATTGATATTAATGACTTCATTGATGGTCGATAAAATTTTATATTCATAATCTGTCATCAGCAGCAGCTCAGGAAACTAAAAATACAATCTGAACAATTTTCCTAAAGTTAGATTGGGAATTAAACCCAACTGGAGAGTCTGGTAATCTTATTCTGTTTTCAGATATTAATGCAATGATTATATTTCACACACACAGAGATTAATATATATATATATATATATATATATATATATATATATATATATATATATATATATATATATATTGGTATGTTATGCAATGTTGGTTTTAATGGTGTGTTGAATATAAATCTATTCACAATAAAATTAAATAATTAGATTTAACATATACACTTTTAGATCAATGGAAATAACTCTGGCTCTGTTGTTTTGAAGTAAATATTTTTATAGGTATTCAATTTTTAGAAATTCCCCCATGGAATCTAAAGTCTGTTTTTTTTATTCACAGATGCTATCTGGACAAAGGAGAATCATCCAGAACTACATGAACACAAAGAACACATCTTGATGATAATGGAACAGCTAAACATTCTTGCCAAACCCCGATCATTTAATGAGATGGGAGAGAAGGTCAGTTAATATGAAGGTTCGATGTTTTATTCTCCTTTTGCATGAGTTGCAGGTTTTAATTGTTTTTTTCTTTATATTGTATTACTACATATTACTTTAATGTCACATCAGCAAAATCCACACTACATAATACCATTTAAAAGATAAGGTCTTCAATTGCAAATTCAATGATTTATCACAGCTTAAGGAGCATAAAAGTGTGCAAATAATACTAAATATTTACTTTGATGGTATTATGTAGTGTGGATTATACATACATACATACATATGTGAGAAAGTTTGCTAGTAACTTTTTGTGAGTCTGAGGTTCTTTCCAGTTGATGTCTTGGGTTCTTCTTGCACTTTTTACACTGGCCACCATTTCCTGAAAAATGGCGTTAAACCCTACAACAAAAACAACAAAAACATACATATCGGAAAATGAACTGCAGTAAAACCTGTCTTGAAAGACCGCTGCTTTGAGAGACCACATTGGCAGTGCGCAAAAGTATTGATTATATAACAGTGTGACTTGTTATGAGAGATCACCTGCCTTAAGAGACCATACATTTTTGACAAAAGAGGTGGTTTTTCAAGACTGGTTCTGCTATATTACCAATTAAAAACATGTTACTTTGATGTATTCCTGTATTTCATTGATTGTTGCATTATTTAGTATGTAGGGATTTCATGCTTCAAAGCCTTTTAAATGGTCTCTACTGCCAGTTACAAGGATATATTTTATGGTAAGCACTTCTGGTGTTTTGAGCCCTGAAAGGCCAGGAAAGATATATAAAGGGACATAACTCAAATTCTGATCAGATTAGTAAGTAAATGGAGTGCCTTCATCTATGTTTGTCGTCTTCAAGCTTCTATATATCACTTTAATATATACATCATCATTTACTATGAAAATGTTGATCAAATGTTTTTCCCTATTTTTTTCAAAATATTAAGTATTATGTTTATGAATAAGGGAACCTGATTATAAACACCACACACTTAATTTTCATTTCTGTGATCCAGTACATAGAGGACATTTTATTTTCCTAGGTTAATACCAGATATATTTCATATTTTACCATATTGTCACCAGTTAAAATATAAATAGGTTTTGGTACACAATTTGCTCCAGAATTGAAGTTTAGAAAAGTAAACCAACTCTTAGGCACATGACACTAACCCCCACCTTCTTCGTCTCAATTTCACAGCCTAATCTTCAAATATACACGAGTTCACAAACTGATAGATTGGAACGCCTTCAACCAACAATCAAAGATTATTTTCCATGTCTGAATTTTAGAGCAGTTTCTATTTATTTGTTCTAGCTCATAACGTATTCATCTTTAATAGGCACACATTAGCTATAGAGCATTATTTCTAGACAATCTGTGTACTCAGTAATTGAATTATGTATTACATAGCATTACCCGAACCCTCTTGATAATATGTGCACTCAATATTTTATTTCTGAATATCCAGTATTACATGAAACCTAGACATTCTTTGTAATGAGTAATTAATTTTTTATAATATAGCATTCCATGAAACATCTAGACAATCTGTGTACTGACTAATTTGTTCTGTTCAATATAGCATTACATGAAATCTCTAGACAATGTGTAATGAATATTTTGATATTATCTATCTATCTATCTATCTATCTATCTATCTATCTATCTATCTATCTATCTATCTATCTATCTATCTATCTATCGCTTTACCTGAACTCAATACAGTATGTGTGTCCTACTCACTAATTTTATTATGTATATATATAGCTTTTAAATTGACAGAACTCTCTATATAGTCTGTGTGTACTATTCAGTAATTTGATTTGTTAAAATAGTTAAGCTCGGCAATAATTTCATTCATAATGTGAAATGCATATTCATGGATTTATTCCATTATCATTTTCACATACTTTAGTAAAGAAATGAATACATCAAAATGACTTAAATCAGTAATGTCATAAGAAACGTGCCAAAAGAAATGACAGAGAGGAACACTTTCATTGAAGGACCAAAATATCCAAGAAATCAGATTTGTGGAAACTTCTTTTCAGACACCAAATTTAACCCAAAGCCATCTGTCGTGAAACGTTTTCGAATTCAAAATATGCTGATATGTTGTAAAATGTGACATCTGCTACAATATTTTTGTTTTTTAAAAGACGTCTTAACAAAAACTAATTTAACTTAATGGCATAGTCAGTGTTTTGATCTTATGAGCTTCAAGTTTTGTAGCCAGTCCAGCATTAATTTAATTACAAAATGGAAGAACTATTTTCTACAACCATATAAATATTTGGCCCGAAAATATCAGACAGAAAAGGACTTCAAATTTGACCTATTGATGCATACTGACAATTTAATATGGCTGTCTTGACTTTTATAACACATGATATAAATTTAGAAGAAAAAACATTTGCATAAAGGACATTCATGTATGTAAAGAAAGAAGCAATTCAGATGTCAAATATAGCTGCCATTCTTAAAATTGTCAATAACTTTATGCAACATCAGGTCCACAGACTTTACTAAATTTGATAAAATCTTCCAAATGTGCCACACTCAATGACTGCAGTTTCTAATGAGAGTAAAATCTTTTTGGTAACCTGTTCTCAAAAGGTCTAAAAAGATGCCAATCTGATTTCAAATTCTGTATTTTGATGTCATGGAAAGAAACAAACCCTTTTTCTAAAAGTTAAAGAACTTGAACAGCATATTCTAAATCATTACTGAATAGACTTTATTCAAATTTAACAAAACATAGCATGATGATAATTCAGATTTTACCAATGACACCTAACTGATCATGGCACGATGGTAATTCAGATTTTACAAATGATGCCAAACTGACATCAGTTATAGCCATTTTTGCTAAATGTATACAAATCTGTCCATTATTTATTCCCAAACATAAGTCGACAGCACTTGACGACATCGGGAAAGTAAGAAGGACTTTAAAACTAAAATGTTCCTGGACTCAATTTTGAACAGATATATAGATCACTATTAAATGTAGGGTAGGTAATTGGGGCATCAGATAAGATTCTTTATATTTCTGATTAATGTTGCTACTAGAGATAACTGTTTCTGATCAGATGATTTATATTTTCTGATATTGGACATAACGTATGTTGTGGTCAGATTGGTTAAAGTGGTTATATGTTTGGGCCTCCTTATTCTGGATATCTCTGAGGTGTTTCTTATTCTCCCTTGGAACTCAGTTTTAGTATTACATACATAAAATGTTTACTTCATGCATGAAAAGTGATTAAGCAAATAACATTTTGTGTAGTACAATGATCTTTCAACTTGGAAGAATGTTTGAGGATTGTAAATTTGCTTCCAAGCATTTATATGCAAGCATTTATAGGTGCAATTAACAGTCTTATGTTCTAGTACATTGTTTTCAAATAATGTAACTGTAAAATCTGGCTGTTCTCTTCAAACCTTGACTCTGTTAAACGATTGCTTGATTTAAAACAATATATGACATTCAGATTGACAATCAGCTCGAAAGATCTGATTGCACATCAGAAAAAATAATTATCCTGGCATACTTAAAGGTAACACATAATGGATTTTAAGTCTGAACAAATAGGCAAATAATGCTCATCTACCTTTAAATTTGACTCTATGAACAGAAATAAAAAAATATATATCATTTCTCCAAGGATTCATTGGCTGAAAGTAGTTGACCAAACTTTCTACAAATCATCCTCAAACTAAAGGTCTTTCTCAATATGTATGTATATTTAATACTTTCAGGTGGAGGACTACTTTTTAACACCTTGCATGCTTCGTCAAGAATCTCCAAAAGCAGTTATCTCCCCTGAAGAAGATCCCCGCATGGTGAGAACACCAGACATGTGCTGCATATTTACAGGGAAGTATTTGCCGATTCCCATCTTTCACAGGCTTCTTGCTGCCTGTGTAGCTCGCTGGCCAGTTGCCAAGGAGAAGGAGACATCAGAAAATTTAATTTTCTGTGGATGCTGTGTTTTTGACTTAGACCTTTTCCACAGATTAACAGTCTACATTAAGAATCATGTTGTATTTGCAAGAATAACAAGGATGGTATTTGATGAAGTCAAGATCCCCGATCCAAAGCTGTGCAGCAGAGTTAGAAGGTTTATTACACTGAATCTCTCCAAGATTATCTCCTATCTGGGCCAGAACTTGCAGTATGACTTGCAGGCAGCATTTCAGATATGGCATGCAGATGAAGTGAGTTGCTTTTCTAGAGGAAGAAGGGGGGTGGGGGGGAGAAATTTGAATCAAATACGACCGTGGCGTGGTCCCTGAAATTTTAAATATAGGTACGTGTATTTTTTTAGTACCGGGACATTTTTAGAAACAGTTTAGGTACGATAAATAGTGTGGAAAACGTTTGTTATTATTCTGCGGAAGAGTTAACGTATGAATTTTAATATAATACGACCGTTACGTAGCTTCTTAAATTTAACAGTTTCTCCAGGTTCTTGAAGTGTTATGCCCAAAAAAACTTGTGGTCTTTGTGGATGTCTTCAACTAATTCTGTATACAATCCTACCAGAGTATACGGGGAATGTGTACTGTCCTAAATATATTCCTATAGTTATTCAGTTTAAATTTGATATGTTACGTACTAAAAAATTATTTAAACCCTGTGCTTTGAAGGTCTACATAGAGTACAGCAGTTATTAGTTTGGAAAATTGTAAAAATGTGTATTTGTGCTTACATACCATTACTATGAGGGACAAATCTGACAATATTAAAACCTTTACGTTATATTTTACAGGAGCGATGGAAAATTAGAATATTTTGCTTTAAATTATGAAATGGAAGAAAGGAATACAGACACAGATTCAAATGACTGTCTATAATGTGACTTTAGAAATGGGTTGGGAATGTCATACAAAAATAAATTAGACAATCAAGGTCAATTTGAAAACATTTTACCATCAATATTTCTGAAATTATGTCAGATACATTCAATACACATTTGCTTTGGAAAAATGTATACTCATTTGAGCTTTAATGCATCACAGTTAACAAATGGCATTTGCCTATCCTTCATTTGTGGAATTTGGAGTAAATGCCAGTACAGTTAATAATTAAGATTGCCTGAAAGGTGCCAAATTTAGGTTAGTCATCAATTAGGGAGGTAATCCTACATAAAATAAATATTTCATAAAACTACAAGTCCTTTCTTTGTGAGGATATATATTGATTCAATCTCACTTTCGCTTCAGGGATAATCAAACTGCATAACCCATCATCCCAGACTATTTATTAACGATGTCTGGCAAGTACAATTTTGCAAGATACGTGTGCTCAACATGTAATTTTCATCTGTTATAAAAAGAGGGACAATTTTATATTTTCGTGCTCTAATCACAATATCTACCTCTGTACATAATACTTGATTCTACCCCTTTGTATGTAAAATGTACAGCAGTGGTCATTGGTAATTGCTCCATGTACTTAAATTGTATTACTGATTGATTGCATTTGGGGATAAGCTACTAAATTATTAGGGACACCCAGTGATCGAGTGATCTAAAGTACTCACCGTTATGGATCATTGCCATCTCACCTCTTAATGAATGGGTTCGAATTTCGGATTTGGCCAGTGAGGGTATGTGAGAAAGATTGCCAGCAGCTTCTTGTGTATCATTGGTACCTTCTGGGGTTTCCTAGATTCTTCCTCCACCATTTATACTTGTCACCATGTACAGTCTATCTTGTGCTGAAAAATGGCATTAAACACTACAACAACATTATTAAGAAGTCAAACCACGCCCATAATATCAATGATGATATGCTTTATTAACAGTCTTAAAGTATTGCATTTACACAAACCAGATCCTCACCGCTGACTCACCGTGACTGTCATTCAGCAAGTCATTATGATTAAATTAAAGAAACTTTGCATTAAAAATGGCTCTTATGTATTTATGAACTGATAAAATGACAGTAAAGATTCTTTAACTTTAATTGATAATACAAATAATTATTTTCCACATGCAATATTGTGTTTGGAGTAAACAATTACATTACCTAATAAGCTGTCTATGTTCCTATTTAAATGACACAATTTATGCTATGATCAGGTTAGGAGTACTTGACAAGAATTCTGTTATTTACTAATGAGAAACTGTGCTTCCCAAATTATTTTCATAAGGACAGTAATAAGGAAGATTTTGAGGGAGTAATTTCATTTCAAGCTGTAGGGGTAACATAAAACTGTAACTGAATATGAAGTAACTATTTTTCCCAAGGAACACAAGGCAGTCAAAAATATCAAACACGACATAACTAAAATGTAAATATTTTCACATTGGGTTGAATGTTATCCCTCGCATGAATTTGTTGACTTGGAAACAAAGAAGTTTTGCAGTTATTGTGAACATTATCCCAAAGTGGCACAGGTTGTAAATTCAAACACTACAGTAGCTATATGATAGAAATATATTCTGCAGATTCAAACTTTTCAAGGAATGTTATGCCAGGTTATACGTAAACTCTGAGAAAAACTTTGATGGTAAATTTAGCTGTTTTAAGGAGGTCCACTGTTTTTGATGCCTGGGAATATTTTGTTCTCCTGCCCCCTACCCAGATAAATAAATGGTTAGTCATAAACTTGAATTGACAATCACTGCGGTTGATAGACTATGACAATCACTGGATTTATAGACTATGGCAATCACTTGGTTCATAGACTATGGCAATCACTGGGTTGATAGACTATGGCAATTACTGGGTTGATAGACTATGGCAATTACTGGGTTGATGGACTAAGGCAATCACTGGGTTGATAGAGTATCTACTTTGGCCCAGATCTTTTATTCATGAGATAGCTATCTCCATTTTCACCTTATAGACAGATGAGCAAGCTGCTATAATGAACATGATTTTTAAAAGTTCTGAAAATTGAAAGAAAAGACTAAATATTTTATTTATAATAGACTTGATTCAAGTAATAGTGATAACAACATAAACAGTAATAAGAAATGACAATAATCTTTGATGTACAATATTTGTTCACAACCAAATTAATAGTGTAATAGTGGAGCCTCTCTTACGAGGTCATCTGTGTTGAGAGACTGGCTTGGCATGTTTCCATTGATGTCTATTTAAGAGAGATTTGACTGTATTTAATCAAAACTTGGATCTTTCGAGTTATTTTGAAATTGAGTGTGCAAATACTAAACAGAGTGTTTCATTTAATACTGACATGACCCCTATTGACAGTCTTTTTATCTTTGATCATGTTGTCTAATTTAAAGACATGAAAATCAGATAATTACAAGGCTAGTATGATGAGTTGGTTGTGTGCCTTATAGCACAGTAGAACAAGTAGGTTACTTAGTGTCAAGGACACCCCATGTTAGCAGAATTGGATTGGTCTGATTACCATGCTAGCCAATCTAGGTTGGTCTGATTGAATGATTTAAAACAGCACATCAACCACTGAGCCACCACTGCACTTAAACAGTCCAGTGAATTTAACAATTCTCTCAGCATTCATTGTGCACTTTTCCGTCATTATTATGATTTATTATATCAAGTAATCAAATGTAGGACTATCTACAAAGTAATTTTATTTAACTGGCACATTTTGATATTACTGTCCTAAGTAAGTTTAAATTATAAAAATTTCAAAAGTGCCTAAAGTATTCCAAAGAAAGACAGGACATTGATTTAGTTCTTGTAACATAATTGCAAGACCAAGCAAAAACACCTTATGCTTACTTAGTTCAATCAATAGAATTTTAAGATCCAAGAAAAAGGAATATTGTGTGTTCATGCAAAATAGGATTATTATCTGGTTATCCGAAATAATTCATTATCTCCAATGTACACCATGATGCTTGTTGCAGTGCAATGCAAAATAAGTATTGACCATTTACACTAAAGTATATTGTACTGGCCAATTCAAAGATAGAAAAATAGTTATGTGGTGTGAAAAGATAAATAAGACTCTCCAATGTATAAGCAAGGAAATTTAAAATAAACACAGGATTCAAATGATGTCATGTAGGTTAGTTTCCTAGTGCATGTTTCTTATGAAATAATTTATGTTACTTGCCACTCGACTTCACATCTTGATTGATATGACATTATAACATTCATACCTGATTGTTTATATTGGTATCTATCTTTTAAATTGATTTCACACAATCTTGTTTCTAAATATCTAATGTGGACTGATGGATCAGAGGTACCTATAAAATAAATAAAAACACCAACACATAGAATGTGTGATGGGTTTGTTTATTGTTTGTCACACAGAGAGACAACTTAGACATATGCCAAATGAAACGCCTTCTGTGTAATTTTTACTGCATGTTCAATCATTAATGACATATCAGTATATTTAGTCATAGATGGCATATTATCAGCATGTTAAGTCACTGATGACATGGGTCTTGTAATAATATTGACCTTTCTTTTTCTTTAGGGACATGATCCTGATGCGCCTATAACACGTGAGCACATGAATCATGCCCGCCTCTGTATTGCTATTGCAACGGTTTGTGGAAATGCCATGAAGGAAGTCCTCAGTACCCAAATACCTTCTCCACATACAGACATCAACCAGGCAATCCTGGCCAATAAAAACAGCCTGACCAGTAGACAGGGAAAACCCCTTCTAAACTCGGATCAAATTAAGCTGGTTTTCCCAGATCCCCAGGGGAAGACAACAGGAAAAGTAGATCAGTTTGATCTTTCCCTCCTTTATACCCTCATCAGAAATATCAGCACAGTTCCTGCTCCAGGAAGAGGTTGGGGAAAGTATCCAAAAGATCAACCTAGGGACAACTCGCTAGGAGCTAGTGTGGAGAGAATTCGTTTCTATAGGAACCATATTATTGGTCATTCCATGGATGGGAAGATTAGTCAACAGGACTTTGATGATTATTGGAACAAAATTGATGATATGCTTGTTGACATTGAACTTAAACTTGGTGGACAGGGATACAGGCCACAGTTAGAGAAACAAAAGACACAGGTGATCTCTATCCATGAAGCCTGCTAGCTACAAAAAAAAGATAATCAAGCATAATTAAGATACACAAGTAAGCACAGTGTATACATAATTTGGGGGAACAGTATTAATACAACTCATGGCATACGCTTTTGTAAGGAAAGAACATGTAGCAACCATCTTTATCAACCTAAAGAAAGCTTATGACACCACACGGAAGTGCAGCAGAACGAATGACCTTTCTGCCAAGTCCACAAGGACTACCTTCCTAACTTTATTGCCATGTTTTTGAAAGACAGTTATTTCAGGGTTTAAATAGACAACACCCTTTGTTGAAGCTATCCTCATGACTGAGAGGTAGATGCACCTCAAGGGAGCATGTTGTCAAAATTAACAGCCTGGAGAAATTTCAGTCACCCTAGCCAACATCAAAATCCAGGAGCTATCCTTGTATCGATGACCCTTTTTACCTGCTAGAAGCCAAAAATCTATCATGTTTAATTCCAGCTACAAATAAAATGGGTCACGAATGGATAAAAGGAAATGGATTCTGATTTGCAAAATTTAGCACTATATGTACTTCTTCTGATTATATTGAATTCAAAATGACCCAGATCTCTGTATTGATGATTGGTTGTTTTTATTCTAATTGTTGGGAAACCAAATTTATCTAACTTATTTTGTTCATGTAAACAATATTTGATTCACAGAATGGACATGTCAGTGACACTTTTAAAGGATTTAATAAAAGCACCTCCAAATCAGATATGGAAGCAAAAAAGAAGGTCTAACCCTGGTTATATAGGTCATTTGGGCGATGTAATATTGACAATGGATCAGGTGTTTAAGGGCCAGTCTGTACATCCTACCTCGAGATGCTTTATCAGATGCATACCGGTAATCAGAGACTTAGACGTTAAGTGCATTTATAACTTGTGTTTAGAAAGCCTCTATCTGTCCTTAATGAAAGAAACACAACACAGTTGTATGTGACTTGTACAGAATGCATCTCTATTGAGAGTAAAGAATGTCTATGTAGTATTCTGTCAAGAATGCAACTATATTGAAAGTAGAGAATGACTCCATAGTATTCTGTTAAAACAATCCAATATATTGAGAGGAAAGAATGACTCCATAATATTTGGTAAAGAAAGCTGCTATATTGAGAGAAAAGAATGACTATTCCATTCTGTTAAAGAAAGCCACTATACTGGGAGGAAAGAATAACTCCATAGTATTCTGTTAAATAAAGCCACTATTCATAGAGGAAAGAATGACTCCATTGTAATCAGTTAAAGAAAGATGCTATAATGAGAGGAAAGAATGACTCCATATTATAATGTTAAAGAAAGCTCCTGTATTCAGAGGTGACAATGACTACGTAATATTCTGTTAAAGAAAGCTGCTGTATTGAGAGGAAAAGAATGACTCCGTAGTATTCTGTTATATAAAGCCACTATACTAAGCGGAAAGAATGACTCCATTGTATTTTGTTAAAGAAAGCTGTTGTATTGAGAGGAAATTAGAATTACTCCATAGTATTCTGTTAAAGAAGTATACTGTATTGAGAGGAAAGAATGACTCCGTAGTATTCTGTTAAAGACGACACTGTATTGAGAGAAAAGAATGACTCCATAGTATTCTGTTAAATAAAGCCACTATTCAGAGAGGAAAGAATGACTCCATTGTAATCAGTTAAAGAAAGATGCTATAATGAGAGGAAAGAATGACTCCATATTATAATGTTAAAGAAAGCTGCTGTATTCAGAGGTGACAATGACTACGTAATATTCTGTTAAAGAAAGCTGCTGTATTGAGAGGAAAAGAATGACTCCGTAGTATTATGTTATATAAAGCCACTATACTACGAGGAAAGAATGACTCCATTGTATTTTGTTAAAGAAAGCTGCTGTATTGAGAGGAAATTAGAATTACTCCATAGTATTATGTTAAAGAAGTATACTGTATTGAGAGGAAAGAATGACTCCGTAGTATTCTGTTAAAGACGACATTGTATTTAGAGAAAAGAATGACTCCATAGTATTCTGTAAAATAAAGCCACTATACTGAGTGGCACAACATGGATCCTGTGATGCCACTTGCTTACCATCACAATTACTGCTGTAACAAGTATATTTAGGTGTACATTATAATAACTAGTGACAGATGACACCTTGATTGTTTTCAGGAAGCTTTGCAACTAGAAACCTTTGGAGAGGCTTAAAATGTGGAACAGGAGCAAAGAACTATATCAACCTTCAAAAGACAGTTGAATTAACATTTTCATCTGCTAGAGTTACTTCACTGTACATATTTATATTATCAGAATTGCTTATGAGACAGGTCTTCGACTTATAGTTTAATTAATGATTATTTAGGTTGTTACACTGCATATTGTCTAACTACAATTATGTTGTTTTAGATTTGAAATTGTTGGTAAATATTGAATCTCTACAATGATACATTAATTTACACATGAAATTGTAGTTGTACTAAATATGCCAAAGTAATTTCCTTGATTAAACTATTAATTTATCAATGAAATATATTAACCAATTTAAATGAAGGTAGGGAATTTTATTTGTGGTACCTTTAGAATTCAACATTCCCTGACACTTAAAATGTCTGTTCATTCTTTGTGTTCAGTAAGGGAAGTAACTCTTACAGATTACTTCCCCATAGCGCACTGAAAACTGTAAACTGGCTATATTCAGTTTAAACTTTTTCTGCAAGCAGTCAAGAGGCCTCTAAGCTATTCAGTAGTCTTTATGTTAGTAAGGTAAGTCAAAGAATCATAACATGTAGAATATTTTGGTGAAATTTCAAGCATTCACTTATTCATACATATTCCTTTATACAAATAAATTAAGCGTAAAACAAAAAGGCATGTAGGCGTAAATGCTTTTATCTCAAACCTGTAAGATGTCGATGAAAGAGGTATGATAAGGTTTTCTACAAAAAACAGCTTAAATGCAAGGAAATGGATTTGAATCGTACAGCCATTCAGAGACTATATATATATATATATATATATATATATATATATATATATATATATATATATATATATATATATATATATTGCATGGCATAAAAAGGAAACAATTCACAATTATAAATAGTGCATAATGGGGACAGAATCAAGAACCACATATATCAGTTATTTTAAGCATGCGCAATACACATGTGTGAAGATGGCTCATGATGAGTCATCGCTTAAATGTAAGTATTTATTTTGCTCTGTTCAAACCATTACAGGGAATATATAAACACTGTCCTATTTAACAAATATCCCAGTAACTGTCTTATGACTCACAGTGATAAAAGTTCTTATGAAGCTGACTGACTTTACGGTTACTTTATTATATATTGTTAAAATTTCAAATGGCAGCTCATGTAAAATAACAAAATTGAGTTGTGGCTAACTCATCAATTTCAAGAAACAGAATTTGCTGAATATGCCCGTGATGTTATTTTAAAAGGAGAATTCATCGAATATGTTTATATTTCAAGATGTTCAAATTGATTCTAACATACTAAATTCAAATTTGCCGCGCAAAAATTATACACAGGACGCCATTTGTAACTGTGTTTTATGCTCAGCTGGTGTGATGATGATTTAGTTTACGTTTTAGCAGATATTCGTTTGCATATTTAAGCAGTCAGATAGTAATCATTGTCACTATTGTTCAGACGTCTAGATCTGATAGATTATCTCGAAGTAGCCGCTAAAGAGCAGAATTAGAATTTAGATTTGAAAGGCCCATATTATGTAAGCATAAAACTAGGCCAGATAGAGAATAGATGCTTTAAAAAAAAGTCATTCAGAGTAAAGTGATTCCACACGCTAAGCTGTAACATTGTAGCAAATTATTCTGGTTGTTGTGGTTAATTAAAATAGTGACATGAGCCAATATATTGGATTTTGGTTGGGTAGATTTACAAGGACTTCTAGTCCAAGTTTCCTCTGACCCTTGCCACCCCAACATGTTTGTCCAAATATAAAAATATGGAGTGGCAAGGGTCAGAGGAAACTTGGACTAAGGGGCTTGATACAAAGAAAGGAGTATTCGTCCATGAATCAAGGGATGAGGGTATGAGTATGGCAATCACTGGGTTGATAGACTATCTGCTTTGGCACAGAGTTTTTATTCATGAGATAGCTAACTCCATTTGCACCTTATATACAGCTGAGCAAGCTGCTGTAATGAACATGACTTTGCACCTGCTGCCTTTATACTCTATATCTATGTTCATTGATAATTGTTTATATATATATATATATATATATATATATATATATATATATATATATATATATATATATATATATATATACAAAACAGGATTTAAAAAAGTTCGGAAAAATTTAAAGAAAAGACTGAATATTTGTTTCATAATAGACTTGATTCAAGTAATAGTGACAACAACAGAGATAATAATAAGAAAGGACAATAATCTTTGATGTACAATATTTGTTCAGAACCAGATTAATAGTGGAGCTTCTCTTACAAGGTCATCTGTGTTGAGAGATTGTCTTGACGTGTTTCTGTTGATGGCTATTTAAGAGAGATTTGAGTGTATTTAATCAAAATTTGGATATTTTGGGTTATTTTGAAATTGAGTGCAAACATTAAACAGAGTGTTTCATTGAATAGTGACATGACTCCTGTAGACTGTCCTTTATCTTTGATCAACTTTTCGAATGTAAAGCCATGAAAATAAGATAATAACCAGTCTAGTATGTTGATTTGGTTATGCGCGTTATAGCACAGCAGAACAAGTAGGTTATTTAGTGCCTAGGACACATCGTGTTATCCGACATAGGTTGGCCTTATTACCATGCTAGCCTACATGGATTGGTCTGATTACCATGTTAGACAACCTAGGTTGGTCTTATTACCATGTTAGCCTATTTGGATTGGTCTTATTACCATGTTAGCCTAATTGGATTGATCTGACAACCATGTCACCTGACCTAGGTTGGTCTGATTACCATGTTAACCCACTTGGATTGGTCTGATTACCATGTTAGCTGACGTGGGTTAAGGATTTAAACCAGAACATTAACCACTGAGCCATCAATGCACTTAAACAGTCCAGTGAATTTAACAATTCTCACAGCATTCATTGTGCATGTTTCCATTATCATTTATATTTGTTACATCTCCAATGAATAAACAAGGAAATTTAAAATGTACACATGATTATAATGATGTCATGTAGGTTAGTTTCCTAGTCCATGATCCATAGGAAATAATTTATGTTACTTGCCACTCTACTTCGAATCGTGCTTGGTATGGATTATAAAATTCTTACCTGATTGGTTTGATTTTGTTGGTATCATTATTTTAAATTTATTTCACGCAATCGTGTTTCTAAATATATACTGTGGACAGATGGATCAGAGGTACCTATTTAATAAAATAAATTAATACATCAACTCATAGAATGTGCGATGGATTTCACTTTATTGCTTCATCAGGGAGAGAGAAATTAGAAATATTCCATATGCAACACGTTTTGTGTTGTTTTTACTTCAATCATTAATGTCATCAGTATATTTAGTCATATAAGGCATATTATCAGTATGTTTAGTCACCGATGTCATAGGTCTTGTAACAATATTGACCTTTCTCTTTCTTTAGGGACATGATCATGATGCACCCATCACACGTGAGCACATGAATCATACCCGCCTCTGTGTTGTTCTGGTAACGGTTTGTGGAAATGTAATGAGGGAAGTCCTCAGTATCCATGTTCCTTCTCCACACACAAACATCTATCAGGCAATCCTGGCCAATAAAAGCAAGCTGACCAGACTCCTTAACTCAGATAAAAGACAGCTGGTTTTCCCAGATCCAAATACAACAAGAAAAGTGGATCAGTTTGATCTTTCCCTACTTTATACCATCATCAGAAATATCAGCACAGTTCCTTTTCCTGTAACAGGTTGCGGACATAATCCACAAGATCAATCAAGGGATAACTCGCTAGGAGCTAGTGTGGAGCGAATTCGTTCCTATAGGAATCACAATATTGGTCATTCCATGGATGGAAAGAGTAGTCAACAGGACTTTGATGATTATTGGAACAACATTGATGCTGTACTTGATGACATTGAACTTAAACTTGGTGGACAGGGATACAGGGCACAGTTAGAGAAACAAAAGGCACAGGTCATCTCTGTCTATGAAGCCTGCTAGCTACAAAAAATGAGTATCAAGCATAATTAAGATACACAAGAAAGTACAGTGCATACCTATTTGAGGGAACAATAAAAATACAACTCATGGCATACGCTTTTTTAAAGAAAGAACATGTAACAACCATCTTTATCAACCTGGAGAAAGCGTATGACACCACATGGAAGTGCAGCAGAACGAATGACCATTTCTGCCAAGGCCAAAAGGACTAGCTTCCTAGCTATTGCCATATTTCTGAAAGACAGTTATTTCAGGGTTTAAATAGACAACACTCTTTGTTGAAGTGATCCTCATGACTTAGAGATAGATGCACCTCAAGGGAGCATGTTGTCAAAATGAACAGCCTAAAGAAATGTCAGTCACCCTATTCAACATCAAAATCCAGGAGCTATCCTTGTATCAATGACCCTTTTTACCTGCTACAAGGCAAAATCCATAATGTGTAATGCCATCTACAAATAAACTGGGTCAGAAATGGACGAATGGAAATGGATTCTGATTTTGAAAATCTAACACTGAATGTACTTCTGCTGATTATATTGAATTCAAAATTACATATATCTCTGTTTTGATGATTGGTTGCTTTATTTGAGATGTTGAGAAACAAAATTTGTGAGCATAGGTGGGGTTCAGCATCATGTGTAATCCATTGCCAAGAGTGACTAATGGATGTGATCATAGTTTGAGTTCAGCATCATGCGTAATCTGTTACGTGATGTGATAATAGTTTGGGTCCAACATCATGTGCAATCCATTGCCAAGAGGGACAACTGGATGTGATCCTAGTTTGGGTCCAGCATCATTCGTATTTATATTGCCAAAAATGACTACTGGATGTGATCATAGCTTGGGTCTAGCATCATGCATAATCCATTGCCAGGAGTCACTACTGGATGTGATCATAGTTTGGGTCCAGCATCAGGAATAATACTTTTCCAAAAGTGACTACTGGATCTAATCATAGTTGGGTGTCCAGCATCATGCATAATCCATTGCCAGGAGTTACTACTGGATGTGATCATAGTTTGGGTCCAGCATCAGGAATAATCCTTTGTCAAAAGTGACTACTGGATCTAATCATAGTTGGGTGTCCAGCATCATGTATAATCCATTGCCAAGAGTGACTACTGGATGTGATCATAGTTTGGGTCCAGCATCATGCATAATCCATTGTGAGGCGTGACTACTGGATGCAATCATAGTTTGAGTCCAGCATCATGCATAATCCATTGCCAAGAGTCACTACTGGATGTGATCATAGTTTGCGTCTGACATCATTTGTAATCTATTGCCAAGAGTGACTACTGGATGTGATCAAAGTTTGGGTGCAGCATCATGCGTAATATATTGCCAAAGGTGACTACTGGATGCAGTCATAGTTTGGGTTCATCATCATGTGTAATCCATTGCGAAGAGTGACTACTGGATGTAATCATAGTTTGGGTTCAGCATCATGCGTAATCCATTGCCAAACGTGGCTACGGGATGTGATCATAGTTTGGGTCTAGCATCATGTGTAATCCATTGCCAAGAGTGACTACTGGATGTGATCATATTTTGGTTCAAGCATCATGATAATCCATTGCCAAGAGTCACTACTGGATGTAATCATAGTTTGGGTCTATCATCATGTGCAATCCATTGCCCGGATCTATTACTGGATGTGATCATAATTTGAGCCCATCTTAATGCATAATCCAACGCAAAGAGACAGTACGGTGTGTGGACGTAATTTGTGCCCAGCATCATGCATACAGTCAACAATGACTTTTGCCATAATTAGAGCCAGCGTAATGCATACTCCCATGTTGAAAATTGCTAAAGTATTTGATCATATTTAGCAGTTTAGGCCATAATTATAACGCATCATTGTGCATAACACCGTACCAAGTGACACTACTGTGTGACCGTTATTAGATCCATGCATTGTGCATAATTCCATACACAGAGACTACTGTCTGTTGCCATAATTAGGATCGAACATTGAGCAAAATCCCATACCAAGAGACACTACTTGTATTAACTATAGTTACAATCTAGAATTGCAATGTGTGAGCCCTATTTGAATAATTGAGTAATACATTGCAAGGTCATGTGACTTGTCATTTTTGGATGCGTAAGTGGAGAGCAAAAACACAAAACCAGTTATAGCATTTTCTATGGAGATTGTTCCTGTTATGTGATGGAAATGGTGAAAGTTGCTAATGTATTTGAATTTAGCAGTTTTATAACACATTATTGTGCATCATAACACCGTACCAAGTGACACTACTGTGTCTGTTGTCAGATAGCACAAGATTGTTGTTGTTACTCGTCCTAAAATTCTTTTGATGTCAAGTTTCAAAATGAATATTGCGCTTTATAAATGGATGGCAATAGCTATATGGGTTTTTCATTGAAAGACACATATTATGGGGTCTTAAGTTAACTATAATACATATGTTATACATAGCTGGTTCTTAATTAAAGTGGTACCAATCATAAAGGTATATTTTGGAAGATATTAATTCCAGCATAAGAAGTGATTGTTTTCTATATTCAGTTGTTGATAATAATACAGGGTCGATGACATTGGATATGGTTTGAAACAGGGTAATGCAACAATCCGCCTACATTTGACTCTCTCTTCCCAGATCCAGATTATTCAGCTTGTCATGCCCTTATATTTACAGTCAACTGGTAACAACTCTTGAACAGTGCCTTTACACCTCCAGTTCTGATTCTGACGTTAATTCAGAAAAAGGAGGCACATATTGGAAAACAAACATGATTGGCCCAGTTACTGAAAAGCAAAATAAAATATGATTTATTTGAATTTGATACAAATTATTTATTATTTTCCAATTTATAGCACAATTCATGTAATGATGTCATTCGATTGTACTTGATTAGACAAGCCTGATATCTAATTGTGATTAATATTGTGATCGTAACAATCCACGATATATTATGATAGACAAGGACAACTCAAGTAAGCATTTATATATTTGCTGATTTGTCCGCCATGTCTGGAGAGAATCTACATCACACGTGTCTCTTGTCCAGCAGGCTTTGTGCATAAAAAACTAACAGTCCTCAGCTGTGGAAAGATTTTAATCAATTAGACCCAGCTATCCGCTACTTTTAAAGTAATGAAGGGGAAATGCCATGTTTTTATGACTACTTAAAGACCAATAATGTCACACCACTCTTAGCCTCCATATCACATCTGTTGACATCTTTATCTCTTCCAAGGTTGAAACTAGTAATGATAATTTTACAGAATATAGCTTCATGCTTTATGACATGTTCCAACACCATGGACATCATGACATTAGTCATAACAAACAGATCACAGACTTTGCTGACCAATATTATAATGGGACGTCACTTATTGTCCTCTTCCCAAAATGGAACCCATCATGGGTCATGATATGGTTCAGCTATGTTGAAACCTTCGTCCATTGTCTCACTGAAGCAACAATAATACAAGATGTCCTTCCTGCTAGCTTCGGCTTTGGCATGTATAGTAAGCGAATTTTATGCTTAGTCCATATTTCGAAACTAAATACACTTGCGTTGTGATATGAAGTTGTCCACATCAGTGTCGAAATACCTGAGGTCTCTCTTGCACATCTATTAAGAACAGGTGTGGTTAACAACGTAGATTTTATCCGCATAGAGGATTTTTTGTATACCTCCCTAATACATTCCGTGTACATATCCAATCCATAAAAGAAAATGCTCTATTATTAGGGTGACCCTGCTGGGTATATTTGCTAGCTCTGAAACCTCTCAGTTGGTAACTATTATTTCAGAAATTGCTGAGGATACATTGATGGCAGAGTGTTCGAAATATGTTTAGCATCTTTTCATTGTGCGAGGATCAAAGGTGTCCATGACTCGCTGCTATAGAGGATTGTGCTGATAATGCAGGCTATGTAGACTTTTATTTTGATGTGTTCAGTCACCTTGTTGATACTGTAAACTCTCTTGCTTAGACTTGACCTTGTGGAATCAGCCTTTCCAATGCAGGTAATGAACTCCGTGTCAAGAGATAGGTTATCAATGATTGTAGACCCAAGATATGTGAATTTGCTTCATTAATTATTTCCGGAGAGTTACTTCAAGCTCGTTTACAGTTCTATGAGAATTTATAATCGTGCTATATCGGAGAGAATATTATTAGAACAGGCAACAAGACCACTCTCCCAAGCACCGCTTGCAGTTCCACTCGGAGAAATACCTTTTCCTGTATGTGCACCAGACACATCGTAAGATTCTTTCTCTTTTCTAGACGATCTTGATTGTTTCTGTTGCGATTGAGGATATGCTTCATATAGCGGTGGAGGAGGAGGTTTAGGTTGCGGACCGCGTTGAATCTCAATCTGAATATCTATGTCAAAATCTTTTATTTTATTTATGTATGACATATATATTGTATCTTTAGTTGAAACTTGATCTTTGTCATATTGTATGCAATATATCCAATTATACCATATCTTTCTATCTACAGATTTATTATCTTTGGGTTTTAAGTATTTTTCTTTGACTAAAACATGCAAATGCAAAACCAGCTAGATCAGTCGGATCACCTTTTTCAATCGCTTTAATCGCATCATCAGTAAAGTTTTTAGATAGTGTAACTTCTTCAGATACTTTTTCTTTAGGTGTTTCTTCTCGAGTAAGGTCAGCAGCGACTGCCTGCGGTTGTGGTTGTGTGGCAGCTCTTTTTGCTATTTTTTCAAGTTCAGGAAGAAAACCTTTTTATCATCTTCCTCTTTGCCATATATAACCTCTTTAGCTCTTTAGTAGTCGCAGTAATGGGTTTGGATAATTGTTCAGCACCTCCTGCAATATCAACGTCAGATTCTTTTCGTTGCTGTAACTTTTGTCTGATAGAATCGCGGACGGGTTTAAATTTCTTAATCGCTGCTAGTTGCTTTCGAGCTAATCTAGTTGTTAACAACTCACCTACCATTATTGTTATATGATATGATTTTATTCGTAACAGCAGAGAGGGCGCGACAACGAATATGCGTCTCGAAAGTTAGAAGCCTTAGTTCTGTTTTAACACTCTTTTGTCGATTTCGTAGGAGGCTTTGATTTAACAAACAGACGCCTCTAAAACGTTGTAGGGTTCACCCTCTCTACTACTAAGTTTCATATATACATACATACATACATACATACATACACACACACACACACACACACACACACACTCACACGCACGCACGCACGCACGCACGCACACACACACACACACACACACACACACACACACACACACACACACACACACACACACACACACACACACACACACACACACATACATACATACATACATACATACATACATACATACATACATACATACATACATACATACATACATACATACATACATACATAAGAACAATCAAATATTTCTATCAATGATAACAATTTTCCTACTAGTACTTAACTACATATGTCTTCAAATCAATACAGTTAAGCCATCTGTTAATTAAGTTTGCCTTGACCTAATACTTTAAGGTACTACATTGCAAGACGTTGAATTATACACTGTCGCTAAATTATCCATGACATCAAAATTCTGTGAATTCACATGTATTCTTGTAAATCATTAATTAGGTAAGACATTAAATTATTAGAACACAATCATTATTCAAACAATATGATAAATTCAAGAATTAAAATAGCACTTCCTAACATACGTCAAAATAGTGTTTTTACGACATCAATTAACACTACGTCATTTTTAACTAAGAATTAAGGTAAGAATTCCAATTCATAACTCAAATGCACAGTCCTAAATTAATGTAACAAATAAAACTAAGCATACAAATGTATCAACAAAATCATGTAGACCTGTAAACAAAGCAAACATTATATCAATTACATCTCAATAAACGTGGAATTGAGACAAATACCTCGTGTTTTTGGTGCGTCACCCAACCGTTGTTTTTGGCGGTTTTTCCTTGGTCTACTCCTTTACGGAGGTACTTCTCTTAAATACGCTCCGGAGTCTTTACAACAGTAATAATAATAACTATACACCTGTGCCTCTCTTGCAGAGTAATTGGTAAAGACTGAATTTTAATTCACGTAGTCAAATATTATGTTCGAAAGATTTCTCGTGTAAAACACATCCCTTATTTAACCGTGACCAATCAGAATCAAATGTATTTTCTCCCGTTTCTCTTTTAAGATTGCTTACGTCATGGGCAATATGACAGGCTTTGGTTTTAAGTAACCGAATCTCTGTTTTCTCTCAATCCTCACATTTTCATGATAAAATGAAACTTTACAAGGTCACGTCGGTCTGTACCCTTCCAGGCACCCTTTCCACCACGATGTGTCGTAAATTTAACTAATGGCTAGCTGGCTACAACTAATGGTTTATTAATAGATCGACCAAAACTTTGAAACTTCAGAATAATATTAAATATATTATATTTATTTCACAAAACCAGTCGGGCAACAAACTTGAGAATAGTCTTTTAGAATAAAGAGTTGTGAAATCCATTTGTAATTGCAATATTTTATTAATTATATTTCGTACCAACTGTATTAAAAGTATGTCGTTAAAATAGTAAGCAAGTAGCATATACAAAGTATACTGAAAGTAGGTCATGGCAATTATAACAAAGAAGCAGATTGAAAAAGTAGGCCATTAAAATATGATGTTCTTATCGCTCTTATTTATTCGTTCTTTTCCATTTATCTTCCTCTCTTAAAGCTTTATTAGTTATAAACTATGGTTGAATAATTTGATTATGTGTACGAGGCTAATAATAACGTTTCATTCCCTCGTCAGTGTAATTAATTGCATATGTTGCCTTGAACGCTTTTGCTTTATTGTATGGCTTAAAAGTAACGGGAAATAAGCAAGTATTAATCTTTCAAAATAATGAAACGATGTTTTTTCTTCATATTTAAATACTTTAATTCCATGTACAATCTTAAATATAAATCTGCATTATTACCGCACAAGGATAAATTAAATAAAATATTTTTTTTATAAATGTCAAGACGTGTGTATGTGTGTGTGTGTGTTTATCTACAGCAGGAACCAGATAAGCATGTACCCATTCTTTCGATTGCTCCACCAATATTGAATCGCCGCTATCGAACCTCGTCGATTGGAAGTGAATACTGTATTCAGACATACGGCGTATCTAGCTTAAACGGTGTTAAAAGAGTAACGTGATATCACATAAAAACACGTATAAATGCAGTCTCGCAAAATATTTTCTCTAAATTGTATCATGACCATTATATCAGTATATATTTTCTCTAAATTGTATCATGACCATTATATCAGTATATATTTCTCTAAATTGTATCAAGACCATTATATCAGTATATATTTTCTCTAAATTGTATCAAGACCATTATATCAGTATATATTTTCTCTAAATTGTATCATGACCATTATAGCAATATATATTTTCTTTAAATTGTATCATGACCATTATAGCAATATATATTTTCTCTAAATTGTATCGTGACCATTATAGCAATATATATTTTCTCTAAATTGTATCATGACCATTATAGCAATATATATTTTCTCTAAATTGTATCATGACCATTATAGCAATATATATTTTCTCTAAATTGTATCATGACCATTATAGCAATATATATTTTCTCTAAATTGTATCATGACCATTATAGCAATATATATTTTCTCTAAATTGTATCATGACCATTATAGCAGTATATATTTTCTCTAAATTGTATCATGACCATTATAGCAGTATATATTTTCTTTAAATTGTATCATGACCATTATAGCAGTATATATTTTCTTTAAATTGTATCATGACCATTATAGCAGTATATATGTTCTCTAAATTGTATCATGACCATTATAGCAGTATATATTTTCTTTAAATTGTATCAAGACCATTATAGCAGGGCCGGCGCTTCCGGTAGGCGAACTATCCAATCGCCTAGGGCGCTGGGCAAAGGGTTTATTTCATGATACGCGTGTGGGGGAGGGCGTGAGTGGAAGGGGGGGGGGCATATATCTGATCTCGCCTAGGGCAACAAAATGCCTTTCACCGGCGCTGCATTATAGCAATATATATTTTCTCTAAATTGTATCATGACCATTAAAGTAACAAGACACCACTTAGCAAATACTTTGGCAAATGTCCGGTCAATGAGTTGGCAAAAGCGCAGTTTTGTAGAAGTCCTTTAAATTTTCAAACGAGTTTTATAATTATTCCGAAGCATTCTCGTTCGTGTCAGCAATATTTGTGACTTTATGGCAACAATAACAATTAACTTGGACTCTGTGTTATATATTATATAGACAAATCCGATTTCTCAAATATAAATTAAAAAGGCGGTCAAGTGTCAGCCAGCATTTTGAGATATATTCAATTCACGCAGCTAAATGTAATGCATTGTATTAGAAAATAAAGCAGAGGCTGATAGAGCAAGACAGAAACAAACCAACCAAGAAGTAATGGATAGTTCGGAGTTCAAACAATAATATTGGCACGTTACAAGTTAGTTACTGTTGCTCGGGATCAAAAACTGTCGTGAAATGGCGGTTCCAGTAGCATCAAAAACTGAGATACAGGAAAAAGTTCTAAGCAATATTTCTGAAACTACTATACATAATCATACATTCATAAACATAGGATTTCCGATGCCAAAAATCAAATCCATGTTGCAGAATCCTGCTGGCGACATTTGAAGATAAATATACATCCTAACATATTTCAAGATGATGTTTTGATAGAAGAAGGAATAAAAATCAAAACCTGTCTGTTGTTGCAAAGTTTGTCATACTTATCGTTTATCTTAATTTCTAATGTAGCTTCAATATTTTTTGAAACATTAAAATAAAGCTTTAGTTATATATTTGATAAACCGTTAAATTTAAATTGTATAACATCCATGTAAAATGAACTTTTATCATAAACCCATACACATCAAAACTCATAGATTCCAGTTTTCAACCTTAAACAGTCAGTTAACCGACCCACCCATAAACTTGGTCACATTTTAGACTGATGACTTCATAGACCTGATGATAATATTCTGCAATCCACCCTTGTATCCCATGAACTTGCATCAGATCTCCTTTGCATTATATGCTATCTCGACATAGCAGTCCCGAACCCTCCACCTCACTACTGCTCTGTATCCTATACTGGCTATCCATTCGATACAAAATCAAACAAAATCGCTATTATCTGCGCTAAGTTTCACTGACAGGCTCCAGTTCCAACATACCTATCCGTCCTCACCCATGTGTATACACCAGCAAGATATTTACGCTCCTTTTCTGACAATCGTATACTCATTGTTTCCACTATGAAAACGAAGTCACATGGACAACGTTCTTTTGCATACCAGGGCCCGGTGATGTGGAGCGAATTGCCCATTTATATTAGACACAAGAACACTGTGGTCCCTTTTAAGTGTGCTCTTAAAACTCACTTTTTTCGACTGCAGGAACAAACTTAAGAAACCTAATAATTGTGTGTACCTTATATGCATGTTTTTGTTTTCCATTTTCATGAGGTTTGTTTCTGTTGTGTAATTATATCATTATAGATGTTGTACAGCGCTTAGAGCTTCTAAAAATAGGGCCTATACAAAGTTCTCATTTTTATTTGTATTATAATAATTATTAGTCTGTGGTACTGATAGTAGCATACGAGAGTATCACGATCTAAATAAAAACACCGCCACTATTATACTGTCATCCTCCACCTTTCAGTGGTAAAGATGTCCCATTGAAAGTGGTTCTCAATGAGTTTTTTTGGGAAACGTTTACAAATGAAAAAGTTTTATTTGCACATGACAAGAAGATAGCAAGAAATCTCTTTAAGCTTATAGATGGGAACAAAAAGTATGCAACATTTAAACATTAAAAAATCTCATTAGTTGCTCTTTACTGATCGGAACAGATAATTCAGAGATAGCCTTGCCCGTTGCATATATCTGTTTCATTTGCCCATGTCCATCACAATACCATATATATATATATATATATATATATATATATATATATATATATATATATATATATATATATATCACACAAGCATGGGCAAAGCTAACTTTTAGTTAATTAATTGTTAAATCTGCATCAGTGAGTATATTGAAGAATTTCCGAATTGTCACTCAAACATCTTTCCCGATATTTGTTGTAGATGACGACATGATCGATGTAAGCATCTAAATTATATAGACCAGATGTAATCATATGCATTACACATTTAAATGTACTACGCAAACATTTCATCACAAACGGAATAACTTTATTTAGATAAAGTACATCTGAGTTACGAATGCTGAAATTTTCTTTGCATTTCCGTCAACGGATGTGGCCTAATTTCTTTCAGAAGGGCAAATTTTGTATAATACTTTGCATTTCCAATTTTATAAATTCAGTCATCATTGTAATTCCAATTTGATCAATAATCTGTTTTAATCACACTGTTGAATTTTCTATTATCAGTGCACATCCAGAAAGTATTATCTGGTTTCGGGACAAGCGTATAGAGTGAACTCCAATCACATTTTCCGGACCCTGTGAAATAATTATCCCGCTAATAATGAATCCCCGCCCCCAAACATTCCTGTTTTATCCGTTACTGGTGATGTTTCACAGGTGTGGAATTTACAATTTCAATGTCACTGTAGATTGTATTTGTTCTTGTTCGACCAGCTGAAAGTGCTCATATTTAAATAATAAATGTTTTAGTTCATTCGTTCCTGTTGCGAATGTGAAATGTTTTGGTCCAGATTATTCATAAGTTCTAAATTTTGAAGATTTATATACTCCTAAATCAGATTCAAAGTGCATTACTTCGCGTAGATCCTCAGCCTTTAATATATTTATAAGGCAAAGTTGTTTTTGTTTTCCCCTCCCAGGAGTATTAGTAATATAATTTATATAATTTCCTATTTTTCAACTGTGTAAGGACTATACTACTTGGCCTTACGAGGATTTTGTGGTATGGGCAAGAGAACCAAAACTCCATCAGCAGGCTGAAAACTCTTTTCCTTTGTAATGTTATCAAATCTTAATTTCAATTTTGACTGAGTAGATTATAGATTAGTTCTTGCAACCTCACAAGCCTTTGAAAACTTATACTTAAAATTGGAAACATAATCTAGAAGATTAATTGCAATATAGCAAATTAACACCTTCATCCCAATCATTAGCTGTATCAAATACTTGAATTTTTGGATGCCTAATTCGTATATAACTTGCTGGAATTTTCCAGACAAATGAAAACTTACTCAAAGCATATACGATTGTTTTAGTTTTAACATTCCTCAAAGGAACTGCATCTGGGAATGTTGAAAAATACATTATGGTCAACAAGTATTAGTTACCTGACTCGGTCTTAGGCGAGGGGCCGACATTATTCTGCTAAATGGTTCGTTAAATTCAAGAATTGGTTTATAAGATTGATCCCAAACCAAATCACCAAAATCCTGTCCAAAACCGACCAGAAATTGTCTAAGACCGTCCACAATTGCTCAACTCCACCCCAAACATGTTGGAAATGAAATGAAACATAAGCAAACCATAAGAAAACACTGGAAAGAATAATGTCTTGTTTAAAGAGACGACGAATTATGCTGCATTTAGTATTTACTTTGGATGGAAATGATATAGGGGAGACAAATGCTACAGGATTAATCCCCAATGCTAGTTATCAAGTCTATACGATCCAAGTATAAATGCCCTCACTGTGATGTAAAAGATGGACCATCATTGTGTCATGCATATCAACAAGGTTGTCAATAATAACATATGTATAACGTTTCCCACTTAGTAAGAGGGATAGTTAATTAGACTTACCTACGTTATCAAGGGAATGACCGCCACTCGATGGTATGACCCTGTGAGTGAAAAGAATGAAATATTAACTGAGAACTGGGCAATATTATTGGGAAGAAAGAATGCAATACGAGCCCCTTTAGACAAAAAAAAACCCACAACAAATGTAATTAAACAAATTAATTGTGATAATTTCAAATAACTTAAGTTAAATCAACAGGATTTAATAGCAGTGTCTAATTTAGATTTATTTGATAATCATAACGAGAGGTAAAGAGAGCGCAATGTCCATATCTGATTGCATCACCTTCCTCTCGACCGTGTTCCAATGTTTCATATTTCCTCGAATCCTTCTATTCTGACTGCTTCATTTTTCTCAGACTTCACTCGTCGCTTCTCTTTTTCTTCCGCCTTCTCTCTCTCTCTCTCTCTCTCTCTCTCTCTCTCTCTCTCTCTCTCTCTCTCTCTCTCTCTCTCTCTCTCTCTCTCTCGGGAAACTGTTTCCTTTGAGGGCCATATTAAAATCGCTATATGTACCACTTTTTATGTGTACATCAAATTCATTCATCGACGTTACTCAGAACACACTTGCTATCAACGGGGCCCCAAGTTGCCGAGTGGTATAAAGTGCTTTCTGTTACGGATAACTGCCATCTCACCTCTGTCTGCGTGGGTTCGAGTCTAAGATTCGGCTAATTTAATTATGTGAGAAAGCTTGCCAGTAGCTTCTAGGCGGTCAGTGGTTCTTTCCCCAGGTTTTCCCGGGTTTTTCCTCCACTAATAATACCGGCCGCCATGTATAGCCTATCATGTGCTTAATAATGGCGTTAAACCCTACTACAACAACAACAACAACTAGCTATCAACACACTTCACAACGCCTATCTCTTGTAGTTCCTTGCCCCTGGCTTCACATGCGACAGGTCATACATTACCATGTGATCTCTCTATCGAACATTTACCGTATTCTACTACATGTTCCATTACTATTGCATACAATTCACAGATCCTTAACCGACAAGATTATTTAAACATTAGTTAACTCACGATAATCAGTATCGTCCTAACAGACAAATTATATTAATTCATATTTATTGATATAATCCTATGAAATCCTATACATCTGCAATCAATTCTGCTAATGTCCTAATAACTGTAAAATTAAAAAGATATGCATAATAACTCTAGCATCCATGAAATTGAAAAACTATAGATAATATGGAACCTAGTAATATCAAACAAATGTATATAACCAAAGAATGAAACAATTGAATATTTCGTGAAATTAAATATGCGTACCTTAATGTAGTTTACTTTAGAACTTGTGATTCCAGCACAAACCCCTGTCTTTCTCACTAGACAGACACCGGGTCCCTGTATCGTTTGACGATGAAAAGCATTATTCTTTTTTAGGTTTCCTTGGAGTCAAACGTCTGATTCTCAGAAAATATCGGACTAAAGAATTCCAATGAAGGATTTCGCTTTAAACTCACATAACATCCAAGATGTGGCCTTAATTTCACTCTGGCCAATTAACGCAGTGGTTTATAAACAAAATCTTAAGACAAACATTTCCTTCGTCAGTCAGAATCTGGTATATTGAGTGTTAGGGGTATAGTTATGTTATATTGGTATATTGAGTGGTAGAGATATTAGTATGTGTTGTATTGGTGTATTGAGGGGTAATGGTATAGTTATCTCTTGTATTGGTGTATTGAGGGGTAGGGTATAATTATGCGTTATATTGGTATATTATGGGGTAGAGGTATAGTTATATGTTGTATTGGTATTTTGAGTGATAAGGGTATAGTTATCTGTTGTATTTTTATATTGAGTGTTAGGGGTATGGTTATTTCTTATAGTGGTGTATTGAGGTGTAGTTGTAGATTTATTTATGGTAGTGGTGTATTCAGGTGTAGGGGTATAATTATTTATGGTAGTTGTGTATTGAGGGGTAGAGGTATAGTTATTTCTTATAGTGGTGTATTGAGGTGTAGGGGTATAGTTATGTGCTGTATTGGTATATTGAATGGTATGGGTATAGTTATGTCTTGTAGTGGTGTATTAAGGTGTAGTGGTATATTTATTTATGGTAGTTGTGTATTGAGGTGTAGTGGTATATTTATTTATGGTAGTGGTGTATTGAGGTGCATGGGTATAGTTATGTATTGTATTGGTATATTGAGTGGTAGGGGTATAGTTATGTTTTGTAGTGGTGTATTGAGGTGCAGGGGTATACTTATTTATGGTAGTGGTGTATTGAGCTGCATATGTATAGTTATGTATTGTATTGGTATATTGAGAGTTAGAGCTATAGTTATTTATTGTCGTGGTGTATGGAGGGGTAGAGGTATCGTTATGTATTTTATTGGTTTTATGGAGGGGTAGGGGTATACTTATGTATTTTTTTCTGGATAGGTACAGATTTGTTTCTGGATGGTATTAGTATAATGGAGAATTAGCAGTATATTAATGCAAGCCACTTGTTCGCCATTCATCCTTTTTTGTTTTATAGGACTCTACTATTTGTGTGTGTTTGTGTGATTCGAATTTTTAACATTGTTTTAAAAAAAATCAGAGATATCTCTACGATATATGCAGTGCCGCAGTTTATAGCGATGTCTAGCACTGATTCACCATGCCACAGACATGTAGCATGATGTCCCACCCAGTCACATTATCCTGACACCAGGCTGACCTTTCCTAACTCTAACCTCTTAATGCCGAGCGCCAAGCAAGGCAGCTGTTAGTACCATTTTTGTATGTTTTTGGTATGACTCGGTTGGGGATCAAACCGATGATCTCCTGCTTGCGCAGCGGATGCTCTAACCATGAGACCACCGCAGCGGTATATTTATTATTTGAAATATCTCCCAGGGTCCAAATAAACTTGTAGCAATCAACCTGCATTAATGCCAGTATAAATTCAATATTCAGCCTGCTGGGAATTCTGGTACAACTTGTCGCCCATTCTTGTTGAAGTAACTTCATTTAAATTGGGAAGATATAACCAGATCAAACAATTGTTGGGGTGGATGGTTACCTTTACATGTCTCTCTGTTAATTTAAAATCTGTACTCATCCATACATCCAATGTAGAATTTGTGTTATTTCACATTAAATCTGTGCATAATCAGACTTCTTTGGCAAATCATGAGTTCGTTATGTGTGTAAATGATGACATTCTACAAGGTCATTACTATGATTCCAACTTCTTTTTAGTCTGAAGAATATTCAATACTATTATAAGATATTACAAAAATGAATTATGTTTCAGTAACGCAATAATGGTGGTTCTTAATGAAATAATTTTAATTATTTTTTTTTACATATTTATAAATATGATACTGTCATCACCATACATCCATAAACCTCTTTGCAATACGTTCAGGTCTAAGTCACATGACCTTATAAATTACATGAATCCTTCACTTGTACATGTGATGACTCAGCATTTCACAACATAGATCTTATCTCTCGATCTATCTAAATATTTGGATTTTTTTCTAATCATAATTAACAATTAATCAATCCAGCTATAATTACATTTTTAGGTCACCAGACTGATGGTCAAACGGACTTATGGTATATACAGCTATCATGTGTTGTTTTTTATTCATCAATTGCCTTTTATCTTTTCCTAATAGTATATTTTAAAAATTTACTAAACTGTTAAATTGAACATTTATTTCATTTGAATAGTCATGGTAATCTGACAATTTTAAATTCTTCTATCATAAATGTCAAGGTATTGATATTTCTATCCATGCTGTAGCCCAGAAACTGTTTAACAGGAAAAATGCAAGTGTGTGTGTTGCCTACCATGGTTTAGGTAATTTCTCAAAGTCAATTTCAAGTTAAAAGTAAATGTAATGCCATGTTAAATTATGATATGGTTATTGAGGCATGTGTTAAATTGTAAACAATTATATAAATTAATTAAATTAAACAAATGTCCATCCTTCTGTTTCATTTACTAGTCTAGCCAATAACAGCTAGGGTCATTGCAAGACGTTATGAATAACCAAAAACACATGACATGTAACTTTTTTCTTCTGTTTGTCCTTAGTTATAAGTTTTAAACTATTTAAGATGTTATAATGACACTTGAAACAATTTTATATTGAGAGATACTATAGCCAAGACTTAAGTCTCAATGTTAAGATCACAGACAGGAAATGTTTAATGAAACAAGGAGAAAAATCCCTGGACCCAGTCTAACCTGTAAATTATTGTTTTTCTTTTAATACATTTAATGCAGTGTTATCCTAGGAAGTCATACTCAATTCTTTAAAGGTATAGGAGTAGTTTTGAAATTACAGATTACCTAATTTTTCCCAAACTCTCTCTACTGATCATGGAGTGATGACTCAGACAATCTGAAGTCTTATACGTGTGTGGGTGTAACTTTTCTCTACCAATTTGCATATATTTAAGTATACAAGAAGATTTTAAAACTGAGAGTTAAAGGGTTGAGAAAATACTGGAAAGGAAATAAAGTAAGGTACAAATTTAATTTTTTTTTTTCTCTTTTACTGATGACAATAATTATATCAACACATCTTGTTGACATCTTGTCATTACTCTTTTGATTAATAACACCTTATATAACATATCATGTTTCTTTACATCAGACTAAAATGTCTGAGCCGCAAAAAAATCTTTGACAATAAGGCTCCTTTTCTGGCATACCCGTGTGCAACAAATCAACCACAAAACCTGCTTTGTGTGCTTTGGGACGTATTGTTACCTGTTTATATACAAGTCAACCACATAACCTGCTTTGTGTGCTTTGGGTCATATTGCTACCTGTTTATATACAAGTCAACCACAAAACCTGCTTTGTGTGCTTTGGGAAATATTGTTACCTGTTTATATACAGATATGTTAGAACAACATGAATACACATAAAATTAAGGTTTCTTGTCACTTTTAGGCATTCATAATATATATATATATATATATATATATATATATATATATATATATATATATATATATATATATATATATATATATGTGTGTGTGTGTGTGTGTGTGTGTGTGTGTGTGTTTTGATAACTTGCAATCCACGTGGAATAACACAAACCCGCCTCCATTTAGAGTTACTGCATTACTGTGCTTCATTGGAGGATTCCATTTAGAGTTACTGTATTAGTGTGCTTCATTGGAGGATTCACTTCCTGCAATATTAAGGATAAACTTAGATGTGAGACGAATCTTTTATTATTCATGCATTTATATGCACCAATGAATAGTTTCTCTGTCCAATAAATAACTAATACATTATAATTGATTAAAGAATGTAACATTTTTGTTGATTGAATGGGTCGTGAAACTCCATCTACTTTGTAAAAAATGTTTCAACTTTCAGAATTTGTATCAAACAGTCCATAAGGGAGGGGGGCATGTTTTTTATACCATCCCATAAGCTCTTTTGGGTTTTGATTGACAGAACTAAACATGAATGAATAATATCACTACATACCTCAATTTATACAAGTTGGTATTGTATAATCCTCACTGGATTCCTTTCATTAAGATAACTACCTATACTGCCTGGTGTCATTAATTAAATTTACAATTTAAATAAATAAGAATGTTTTGTGTTGTATTGGTATATTGAGTTGTATGGGTAAAATTATATCTTGTATTGTTATATTGAGTGGTATTGGTATAGTTATTTCTTATATTGGTGTTTTGAGTTTTAGGGGTATAGTTATGTGTTGTTTTGATATATTGAGGTGTAGGGGAATAGTTAACTGTTGTATTGGTATACTGAGTTCAAGTGGTATATTTATGTGCTGTATTGGCATATTGCGTGGTATGGGTATATTCATATACTGTATTGGTATATTGAGGGGTAGGGGTATAGTTCTATGTCGTATTGATGTAGGGGTATTGTTATGTGCTGTATTGGTACATTGAATGGCAGGGTTATAGTTCTGTGTTGTATTGGTACATTGAGGTTTAGGTGTGTAGTTATTTCTTATTGTGGTATACAGTATTGTAGGGGTGTAGTTATGTGTTATATTGGTGTATTGAGTGGTAGGTGTATAGTTATGTGTTATATTGGTATATTGAGTGGTTGGGACTAGTTATGTTGCATTGGTATATTGAGGTGTAGGGGTATACTTATATGTTGTATTGGTCAATTGAATGGTTGGGATGTAGTTATATGCTGTATTGGTATATTGAGTGGTAGTGGAATAGTTCTGAGTTGTATTGGTATATTGAGGGGTAGGGGTATAGTTATTACGGATATTAAGGGGTAGAGTAGAGTTCTGTGTCGTATTGATGTATTGAGTGGTAGGGGTATTGTTATGTGTTGTATTGGTATATTTAGTGGTAGGGGTATTGTTATATGCTGCATTGGTATATTGAGGGGAAGGGGTACAGTTATGTGTTGTATTGGTCTATTGAGTGGTAGAGGTATAGTACTGTTTTGTATTTGTATATTGAGTTTAGCGATATAGTGTTGTGTTGTATTGGTATATTGAGGGGTTGGGTTATAGTTATGTTTTGTGTTGGTATATTGAGTGATAGGGGTTTATTTATGTGTTGTATTGGTATATTGAGGGGTAGGGGTATAGTTATGTGCTTTATTGGTGTATTGAGGTTTAGTTGTATAGTTATGTTTTCTATTGGTGTATTGAGTTCTAGGGGTATAGTTATGTGTTCTATATGTGAATTGAGTGGTAGGGGTATGGTTGGTGTAGTGATTGTGTTATATTGTGGTATATTGAGTTGTAGGGGTATAGTTATTTCTTATAGTGGTATATTGAGTGTTAGGAGCATAGTTATTTGTTCTTTTGGTATATTGAGTTTTAGGGGTATAGATTTTTTTTATTGGTATTTTGAGGTGTATGGTATAGTTATGTGTTATACTGGTATATGGAGTGGTAGGGGTATAGTTATTACGGATATTGAGAGGTAGAGTATAGTTCTGTGTCGTATTGATGTATTGAATGGTAAGGGTATTGTTATGTGTTATATTGGTATATTTAGTGGTAGGGGTATTGTTATATGTTGCATTGGTATATTGAGGGGTAGGGGTACATTTATGTGTTGTATTGGTCTATTGAGTGGTAGGGATATAGTTATGTGATGTATTGGTATATTGAGTGGTACAGGTATAGTACTGTGTTGTATTGGTATATTGAGTTTAGCGATATAGTGAAGTGTTGTATTGGTGTATTGAGGGGATGGGTTATAGTTATGTTTTGTGTTGGCATGTTTTTGGGAAGGGTATATTTGTATGTTGTATTGGTATATTTAGTGGCAGGGATATTGTTATGTGCTGTTCTGGTATATTGAGTGATATGGGTATAGTTATGTGTTGTATTGGTATATTGAGTGCTAGGGGTATAGTTATGTGTTCTATATGTGTATTGAGTGGTAGGTGTATAGTTTGGTGTAGTGATTGTGTTATATTGTGGTATATTGAGGTGTAGGGGTATAGTTATTTCTTATAGTGGTATATTGAGTGTTAGGAGCATAGTTATTTGTTGTATTGGTATATTGAGCTTTAGGGGTATAGATATTTGTTTTATTGGTATTTTGAGGTGTATGGTATAGTTATGTGTTATATTGGTATATTGAGTGGTAGGGGTATAGCTATGTGTTGTATTGGAATATCCAGTAGTAGGACTATAGTTATGTGTTGTATTGTTATACCGAGGTGTAGTGGTATACATTTCTTCTTATTGTGAGATATTGAATGGAAGAGGTATAGTTATGTGTTGTATTGGTATATTAATAGGTAGGGGTATCGTTATATGTTCTATTGGTATATTGAGGTATAGGGGTATAGTTATTTCTTATAGTGGTATATTGATATAACAGAGCCGTAGCTAGGGGGGAAGGAGGTTTATATGTCCCCGGGCGCCAAGGTACAGGGGCGCCAAAATGAGGCTTGCAACGTTACATTATAATAAGTAAACAAGGGTAATAAATCGGTCACAAGATCGCTGGGGCGCCAATTTTATAGTTCGTCCCCGGGCGCAAAATATCATCTCTACGCCTCTGGATGTGTATGGGTATAATTATGTGATCAATTGGTATATTGAGAGGTAGGGTATATTTATATGTTGTATTGATATATTGAGGTGTTGAGGTGTAGGTATGTGTTATATTGGTATGTTGATTGAAAGTGGTATTCTTATGTGTTTTAGTGGTATATTGAGGGGAAGGGGTATTTTTAGGTGTGGTACTGGTATATTGAGAGGTAGAGGTATAGTTTTGTTTTGTATGGGTGTATTGAGTGGTAGCTGTATAGTTATGTGCTCTATTGGCATATTGAGTGTTAGGGGTATAGTTATATGTTGCATTGGTATATTGAGTGTTAGGGGTATATGTTATATGTTGCATTGGTATATTGAGTGGTAGGGGTATAGTTATGTGTTGCATTGGTATATTGAGTGGTAGGGGTATAGTTATGTGTTGCATTGGTGTATTGAGTGGTAGGGGTATAGTTATGTGTTGCATTGGTATATTGAGTGGTAGGGGTATAGTTATGTGTTGCATTGGTGTATTGAGTGGTAGGGGTATAGTTATGTGTTGCATTGGTATATTGAGTGGTACGGGTATAGTTATGTGCTGCATTGGTGTATGGAGTGGTAGGGGTATAGTTATGTGTTGCATTGGTGTATTGAGTGGTACGGGTATAGTTATGTGTTGCATTGGTATATTGAGTGGTAGGGGTATAGTTATGTGTTGCATTGGTATATTGAGTGGTAGGGGTATAGTTATGTGTTGCATTGGTGTATTGAGTGGTGGGGGTATAGTTATTTCTTAGAGTGGTGTATTGAGGTATAGGGTATAGTTATTTGTTATATTGATATATTGAGTGGTAGGGATATAATTATTTGTTATTATTGTATATTGAGTTGTAGGGGTATAGTTATTTCTTATAGTGGTTTATTGAGGTGTAGGGGTATAGTAATGAGTTGTTTTGATATATTGAATGCAAGTGATTTAGTTAATTCCTATAGTGGTTTATTGAGGTGTAGGGGTATTGTTATGTGTTTTATTGGTATTTTGACTTGTAGGGGTATTTTTATTTCTTATAGTTGTATATTGAGGTGTTGTGGGATAATGTTATTTGTTGTATTGCTGTATTGAAGTGTGGGGGTATAGTAATGTGTTGTTTTGGTATATTGAGTGGTAGGGGTATAGTTATTTCTGATCTTATTGTATTTAGGATTAGGAGTATAGTTATTACTTATAGTGGTGTATTGAGGTGTACGGGTATAGTTATGTGTTGTATTTTTATATGGAGGTGTAGGGGTATAATTATTACTGATTTGTAGAGGGATAGTTATTTGTTATATTGGTATAATGAATGGTAGGGGTATAGTTATTTTTATAGTGGTATATTTAGGTGTAGGGGTATAGTTATGCGTTTTATTGGTATATTGAGTGCTAGGGTTGTAATTACTTTTTATAGTCGTATATTAAGGGTTAGGTGTATAATTAATTCTTATAGTGGTATATTGAGGTGTAGGGGTATAGTTATTTCTTATAGTGGTATTTTGAGTGGTAATGGTATAGTTAAGTGTTGTATTTGTATTTTGTGGGGTTGGGATATAGTTTTGTGTTGTATTTTTATATTGAGTCTTAGCAGTATTGTTATGTGTTGTAGTGGTATATTGATTGTTACGGGACAGTTATGTTTTGTTTTGGTATAATGAGGGGTAGGAAGATAGTTATGTTTTGTATTGGTATATTGAGTGGAAGAGGTATAGTTATATGTTGGATTTTATATTGATTGGTAGGGGTATAGTTATGTTTTGTATTGGAATATTGAGGGATAGGGGTTTAGTTATGGGCTGTATTGATATAATGAGGTGTAGGGGTATAGTTATGTGTTGTATCGGCATATTGAGTGGTAAGGTTATAGCTATGTGTTGTATTAGCTTATTGAGAGGTAAGGGTATAGTTAAGTGTTTTATTGGTACATTGAGAGGTAGTGGTTTTGTTTTTTGTTGTATTGGTATATTGAATGGTTTTGGTACGGTTATATTTTACTGGTCTATCGAGTGATAGTGGTATAATTATTTCGTATAGTGTTATATTAAGGTGTAGGGGTAAATTATGTGTTGTATTGGTATATTGAGTGGTAGGGGTATAGTAATGTATTGTATTGGTATATTGAGTGGTAGGGGTATAGTTATTTGTTATATTGGAAGATGAAATGCAATATGTGGATAGAAATTTACACCAATTGTTGCCAATGTAAAAACAATGTAACACATGGATAGAAAATCACAGCATGGTATTTATTGATAATGTAAACACAGTGCAATTCATTGATTAAATATGACAACATGTAATTACAAGATAAGGATAATGCAATACGAGGAAGGAAAGTGACAAATTATTAACAAAAAAAACCCCAATGCATTGGATGGATGGAAAATTACAAATTATTAATAAAAAAAAGAAAGCAATGCAATGAAGGAAAATGACGAATTATTAATATAAAAACAATGCAAGGCATCAATGGAAAATGACAAATTGTTAAGACAAAAACAATGGAATGCATGGATGTAAAATGACAAACTTTTAATACAAAAACAATGGAATGCATGGATGGAAAATGACTAATTATTAATACAAATACGATGCAATGTAACGAAGAAAACTGATGAATTATTATTACAATAATGCAATGCAATGAAGGAAAATTGCGAATTATTAATATAAAAACAATGCAATGTATATTTGGAAAATGACACAAATTATTGATAATGTAAATATAACACAATACATAGATGGAAAATTATATTACATTACATTGGAAACTGACATAATACTATTATTTTACACCATTGGAGACTAAACAAGTAGACTTGGGCCATAGTGTTTCATGAAGTTTGATGCTTTAAGATGAAAGGAAAAAAAGTTATTTACTTTTCAAAGAAACATAAAATCTCAGATAGACCAAAGTAGCTTAAAACTAAATTATCAGATACACCTAACTAGCTTATAACTAAGTTATCAGATACACCTAAATAGCTTAGAACTAAATTATCAGATACACCTAACTAGCTTAAAACTAAATTATCAGATACACCTAACTAGCTTATAACTAAGTTATCAGATACACCTAAATAGCTTAGAACTAAATTATCAGATACACCTAACTAGCTTATAACTAAATTATCAGATACATCTAACAAGCTTAAAATTAAATTATTATCCTTGGCATCTCTTACATGGAGCACATCTCACATGAAGACATGCACAACACCATCAGGCACAAAGTAGGCCAATATGAAGACCTATTGTCAAAAAGAGAAAGCTGCAATGGTATGGTTACATCACTAGAGCCGACATTTTATCCACATCCGTACTGCAGGACAATGTTCAAAGTGGCAGAAGAAGAGGTAAACAGAGAAAAAAGTAGACGGACAACATCACACAATTGACCAGGAAGTTTTGTGGAGACAGCTATTCACACATAATCAAGATAAGTGGAGGGAACTGGTCAGATGTTTGACAACACAATGTCTCAATAACCACACTAGACCAAGAGACTGATGATGATGATAATGATGATGCTGATATATTGTTACAGTTTTGGGCTATTATTAGCTTATTACTTCTTTCCACAGTTTGTCCCCGCCCCCAAAGAATTTTGTACAAGTTATGTATTGTTTTACTCTTTACTAGAAAATGAAAAATGCCTCACAGAAACAAGTGACATTGCAGGAAGATTGACTGAGTCATTGTAAAGAACTATACAACCATCCGTCTACAGGAGATCCAGAGGTGCTTGAAGTTCCAAACTTCGCAAATGATGATGATTTCCCTATTCTCAAAGAAGAGGTGGAATCAGCAATAAGAGCACTGAACAATGGAAAGGCAGCGGGAGTAAATAACATCCCAGCTGAACTTATCAAGAAGGAGAGGGTGAATCAGTGAAAGAGTTGATAACAAAAATATGCAACAAGATCTGGCAGACAGGTTAATGGCAAACATAGTGAACCCAGTCACTGATTTTAACACTCCCCCTAAAAAGAAATCTCCAGCTGTGCCAAAATTACAGAAATATCAGTTTTATCAACCATGCTAGTAAAAGTGATGCTGAAGATCATCTTGAACAAAATGAAACTACCAGCATAATAAATAATCTTTGAAAAACTGGCAGGGTCTTGAGTGGAAGAAGCACAATAGAATAAATCTTCAATCTCAATGTTCTATGTGAAAAGCACTTGCAACATCAACAAGACATCTACCATATATTCATAGATTTCAAAAATAGCTTTTGACAGTGTAGCATGAAACAATGTGGGCCACAATAAAGAAGTACAACATGGGTCAAAAGTTGACCAATATCATCAAGCAGCTGTACGCCAAAGCTTCCAGTGCAGTAAATGCTCAAGGTTCTGTCGGGACTGGTTCAAGACAATAGTTGAAGTTAAACATCTACTTAGAATATTTCAAGAGCGAAGCTCTGTAAAACCACCATGGGACAGTCAGCATTGGAGGGCGTAACATCACCAACATCTGCTTTGCAGAGAACATTGATGGGCTGGCAGGCAGTGAAGATTAGCCTGCCGGATTAGTGAATAACCTGGATGAAACATTTTCCAGATTTGACATGGAGATAAGCGCTGAGAAGACAAAACTGATGATAAAATAGTGACAAACAAATCTTTGCCAATATTAACGTCACAGAGTAGAACTGGAGAACAGTGGACCATTTCAAATATCATAGTTCCATAATCACTGAAGTGGGATCAAGAGCAGAACTTTTATCACGAGCAGCACAAACAACAGCAGCTATGTCAAAGCTAAGACCCATCTTGAGAGACAAAAATATATGTATAAAAACTAAAATCGGATTATTGAGAACACTAGTCATCTCAATCTTCTTGTATTAATTTGAGGCCTGAACCACAGCAGAACTATAATATAGAATCCAGGCACATGAAATAAGACGCTACAGAACCATCCTTTTCATCTCTTACATGGATCACATCACAAATGAAGAAGTGCATAACAACATCAGGCACAAAAAGAGGCCAATATTAAGACCTTACGACAGTCAAAAAGAGAAAGCTGAAATGGTATGATCATGCCACTATAGGAAACAGTCTATCCACAACGGTACTGCAGGGCAGCATCCAGGGTGGCAGAAGGAGAGGTTGACGAAGAAAAACGGGGACTGACAACATCAAAGAATGGACCAGGAAAAGTTTGGTATAGAGATACAGGCATTCACATATGATTGAGACAAGTGGAAGGAACTGGTCAGATTTTAGCTGCACAGTGACTCAATAACAAAATGATACATCACATGGACGTTGTTTGAAGTCCAGTGGTATTTGTATCTATGTATTTAGCACTTTTATGGATCATGCACATTTTGTTTGAGGTCCAATGGTAGTTGTATCTATGTATTTATCAATGTTATGTATAATAATCATGTTGTTTGAGGTCCATTGGTATTTGGTTGTATGTATGTATTTAAAACTCTGCTGTATCATGCACATGCCGTTTGACATCCAATGGAATTTGGTTGTATCTATGTATTTAACACTGATGTATCATGCACACGTTGTTTGACATTCAGTGGTAGTTATATATATGTATTTAACACTGTGACGTATCATAAATATGATGTTTGAGGTCCAATGGTAGTTGGTTGCATCTATGCATTTAACACTCTGATGTATCATGGACGTTGTCTAACATCCAATAGTTGTATCTATGTATTTAACACTGTTATGCATTATACACATGTTGCTTGAGGTTCATTGGTAGTTAGCTGTATCCATGTATTTAAGAGAATGCTGCATCATACACATGTTGTTTGAGGTCCATTGGTGTTAGGTTGTATCTATATATTGAACTGAATGATGCACACATACTGTCTTCCTTCACTAGTAGTTGCATTGCATGCATGTACTTAACAATGTAGTTATTTCATCTATATATTTAACAAAATGATGTATCTCACATTGTGAAATGTCCAACGGAATGCTATATTAAGAACACATTGTGTAATTTCCAAGAACAGTCACACTCGTATATTTAACAGAATGCTATGTTAAGTATACAATTTGTTATGTCCAATAAAAGTCACACCCATATATTTAACATAATCATGTATCAGGTACAGATTGTGTTATGTCTACCAGTAATTGTATCCGTGTATTTAAAATCTTTTTCTCTCTTAGTAGCAAGAACACAACCATCACTTCTCTCAGCTTTGATTACCTCGGAGTTCCTTAACTTTTGACATAAGTAACTCTACTGTTGATTCAGTGTCAGATGCTACAGCTGGAAAAAGAAAAAAGTTAGCATCATTTTTTAAACAATACAAAAACAAATTATGCATATATACTTGAATGGGATGCATATAAAAATGGTTATGGATACACCTAAATGGGATGGATGGATATATACCTGAATGGGATGGATACCAAATGGTTACTGATATATACCTGAATGGGATGGATACCAAAATGATTATGGATATATACCTGAATGGGATGGATACCAAATGGTTATGGATAAACCTGAATGGGATGGATACCAAATGGTTATTGATATATACCTGAATGGGATGGATACCAAAATGGTTATGGATATATACCTGAATGGGATGGATACCAAATGGTTATGGATATATACCTGAATGGGATGGATAGCAAAATGGTTATGGATATATACCTGAATGGGATGGATACCAAATGGTTATTGATATATACCTGAATGGGATGGATACCAAAATGGTTATGGATACACCTAAATGGGATGGATGGATATATTACTGAATGGGATGGATGGATATATATCTTAATGAGACTGATACCAAATGGTTATTGATATATACCTGAATGGGATGGATACCAAATGGTTATTGATATATACCTGAATGGGATGGATACCAAAATGGTCATGGATATATACCTAAATGGGATGGATACTAAATGGTTATGGATACACCTAAATGGGATGGATGGATATATACCTGAATGGGATGGATGGATATATACCTGAATAGGATGAATACCAAATGGTTATGGATATATATTTTAATGGGATGGATACCAAATGATTATGGATATATACCTGAATGGGATGGATACCAAAATGGTTATGGATATATATCTTAATGGAATTGATACCAAATGGTTATGGCTATATACCTGAATGGGATGGATACCAAATGGTTATGGATAAACCTGAATGGGATGGATGGATATATACCTGAATGGGATGGATACCAAATGGTTATGGATATATATCTGAAGGAGATGGATACCAAAATGGTTATGAATATATACCTAAATGGAATGGATACCAAAATGGTTATGAAAACATACCTAAATGCAATGGATACCAAAATGGAGAAAGAATTGATGACAAAACTATAAAGGCCAACTTAAACCTTTTGAAGGTAAGCTATGATGTTTGTATCTATTTGAACAAGTGCCAAGTAATTGTCACTTAAATGCCTTATTATAAACCTTGGCAGTGATAGGAGAAAGATTCTAAATCCCATTATTTCAACAGTGTCCTTATTTTTATATTTGATGATTATGACACTTAAATTTGAATTTGATAAATAATGTGTAAGCGTTATCTGTCTGACATGTGTATGTAGCCTGTCAATACAAATACACGAATATAAAATTCAGTTTTGATAATTATATTCCTCCTCTACAAAGGCTGATATATATATATATATATATATATATATATATATATATATATATATATATATATATATATATATATATATATATATATATATATATATATATATATATATATATATATATATATATAACCATCTGGTGAAGAGTATATATATATATATATATATATATGTATATATATATATATATATATATAGAGAGAGAGAGAGAGAGAGACAGAGAGAGCGACAGAGAGAGAGAGACAGACAGACAGACAGATAGACTACACACTTTAATAATCTAGACAATTAGACACAAATACAGTGATCCCTTTCAAGTGTGGTCTTAAAACGCACCTATAAACAAACTTAAAGACCAAATAATGTTTCCTACCTGTAATATTTTCAGTATTTTTTACGTTTTCTAATTTCGTGGTTTTTGTGTTTGTTTTTGTTTTAGTAGTCATGTCATTATAGATGATGTAAAGCGCTTAGAGCTTGTAAAGAATAGGTGCTATACAAAGATCTCATTATTTTTATTATCCTCATTATTATATAATAGGATTGGGCCATGAGAAGTCTGAATTATTATTGATATTATTGTATCATAGAAGTCCTCATTTTATATATATATAAGCAGAGATTCATGTATATTAGCTATTTTATGATAATTCCAATATTTTGCAAATTTATAAAGCCTGAAGTGATGAAATTGGGAAAATCAGCGAGATGTCATAAAAACCTATTTAGATGAAATAAAGGAATGTCCATGTAATGCAGATCAATAAAACAAAATGAGCTTCACTCAGACGTTAATTGGGGGAAGTTAGTTAGAGACAACAAGACACAAACGATTCCACCCAGACACTGACTGGCAATTGAGATACTGGTCTTTGCAGCTCGTTACTGTTAGAGGACAGCTATTTGAGAAACTCCACAAAAGGCCAAGCCATTAATATAGATTGATTGTGGTCAATAGAGCTGGCCAATAGCCCTCGTCATATGAAACTTTTATTAACAAGCTGTTTAAATTTGTTCTTTTCGTTTCAACAATTTCAAATTAGCATCATGTGTATAGGATGATTTCAGACAAATTTGGTCAAATTATGTTTAGTCACTTGTGACATGTCGTTAAAATATGTTTTTCTTGGTTTTAATATTGATAACAATATACAGTTGCAAATTAGAATCATCTGACCAACTTTATGGTGATATAGTTTCTTTCAAAATTTGGTTAAATTGTGTTGAGATGATTTGGATAAAGAACGGTTTTATGGTGTAACTATTCTTTATTAAATTTGAAAGTGGAATGGCATCATTTCTACAGATGTGAAAGACTTCAATTCAATGCAAGGATGCTTTCTTACTTGTTTGGTCTGAAAACAGTTTGTCAGTTTGTGAGAATCTAATAGCCAAGGAAAATCACATAGCCTTATTGCCAGGAGAGGTGGGTCTGCTTTATTGCCAGAGATGAACAGAACGTTGTTTAATGATACATATGAGAGCCACTTTTAATCATTGCAAGGGAAATTGCATTTGACAGCTGTTGTATTATACATCAAACATATGTACTACAGTAACATAATAATGTTTATATTATTTTGTCTACAGAGTAATGTTTATAATTTACTCATCATTGTGTTGTCAGTATCCCCTGCCAGGAACAAACAAAAGCTTCACGTGACCACACGGAAACTGTAAATAAACTTGAAACTGGATTATAGATGATAGGTAATCTAGAAGAGATTAAAAATGGATATATATGTATAATATATATGTATATGCAAATACATTGACTCCACTGAATATCCATGCTCTTGATTTGGGGAAACAAATTTGATAATTTACCAAAATAAAACTCAAATAGGACAGCCTTGCTCCCAGGTAAAACTTTAAATTTGTAACCCTGACCCATAATTCTACCAGCTTTGGAAGCCTGAGACCCAATAAAACCTGCCTTATACTAATGACAGGTTTTGGAAGCCATTCAAGTGATACAAAAAATATGGATTTCTTTTTTTCCCAAAATATACCTTAGTTTGAGGCTCATCCAATTATTTCTTTGCACCAGCTTGCATCTGACTTTTCACCTTGCTGGCTTCCGCACCTGGAAAATAATTAGATGATGGTAGCATCTTCCAAACTGTCTGCATGTCTCATTTTACATTCACAGTGAAAGTGTCAACATGACAAGTCAAAATTAGCACATAATGGGAACAGATTCCAAACTGCATGAATTTAAATCACATTGTTGATTTGTTAAGTAGAGAAGGTGTTGTCAATACTTTCCTCTTCACCAACATAAGTAAGGGCTTGTCGACACTTCAGTTTTTTGCACCTGCAAGCAAGTGCAATCTGATAGATTTGCTAGTGAGTCATCTATACAGTCTGATGGATTTGGTAGTGAGTCACCTATACAATCTAATGGATTTGGTAGTGAGTCATCTATACAATCTGACTCATCTACACAATCTTATGGATTTGGGAGTGAGTCCTCTATACAATCTGATGGATTTGGTAGTTAGTCATCTATACAATCTGATAGATTTGGTAGTGAGTCATTTACACAATCTGATAGATTTGGTAGTTAGTCATCTACACAATCTGATGGATTTTGTAGTTAGCCATCTACACAATCTGATAGATTTGGTAGTTAGTCATCTACACAATCTGAAGGATTTGTTAGTTAGTCATCTACACAATTCCTACACTCATATTTGTTCCAGAGGTTTCCTTGCACTTGGCACTTATAATATTTCTTCTGTTTTGAAACAAAGGCTGTGAGTAGTCTGAGAATGGCATTGGAACAGGTGAGAGTCTGAAAATGGCATTGGAACATGTGAGTGGTCTGAAAATTGCAAGTACTCGTTCTTCATTGCACTTCAATAATAGAACAATTCTTAATTGAATTGAATTGATATAACGTGAAATATGTTGACTATCAAGTTAGTGAAGACAACAATCACAATGACTTAGACAAATAGCAAATTATAAAATAAAACATCAATAAACTATGCTTTTATAGACTGCTAATTATCTACTTAATCTAATCTTTGATGCACATAATTCCAACATTTTAAAAAGAAGCTCAAATGTCTGGTCATCTAAAGTGTTATCCTCACCTACTTGACCCAATTCTAAATTCAATTCAGCAATACTTGATTTATCTAGCAGTCTATAAAAACATAATGTATATATGTTTTATAATTTACAAGTTGTCTAAGTCATTGTGAGTGTTGTCCTCACTGACTTGACCCCATTATAAATTTAAATCTGCAATAGCCGATTTCTCTAGCAGTTTATAAAAACATAATTTATTGATGTTTTATTATATAATTTGCAAGTTTTCTAAGTCATTGTGAGTGTTGTCCTCGCTGACTTGACCCCATTCTAAATTCAATTCAACAATACCTTGATTGAGAATTTCAAACAGGTGAGGATTATTACCACAATGACTTGGGCATTATATTTTCATAGGAACATTTTCAGATTTATAATTTAAGAAACTAATTTATATTTTAAATATATTGACATTTCTCTGTATACATTTTGCTTCCTAAAAATAATTAAATAAAGAAAATTAAAATATGTAAGTATTGTTCTTTAAGGAAAACACTCACTTGACTATATAACTAATTCTTAGAGCAAATGATATAATGTATAATTTGGTTGTAAATAAAATTACAAATGAATATAATTCATATAATTTAGATGAGAGAAAGGAATTACAAATCTGCTTTAATAAATATTCTGTTTTGAAACGAAGGCTGTGGTGAACATGGAAAATTGATCAAATGGCACAGCCTTAAGTGATCTAACAAAATGAGTGAAAATAACTTGGGAAAAAAGTTAGCCTGAAAATGCCATCTGAACAGGTGAGTAGGCTGAGAATGGCATTGGAACAGGTGAGTAGTCTAAGAATGGTATTAGAACAGGTGAGTAGTCTGAAAATAGCATCTGAACAGGTGAGTAGTCTGAGTATGGCATGACAATACAATCATATACTACCTCCAATAAGGCATACAATTGAATCTAGGGTAAGTAGTCGTTATTATGACAACTGTAAATTAATTTATGTTCTTGTACATTTTGTCCTGTAGAGTGCATGGCTTTGTACTTTAGAGAATGTGTCATTTCAATTAAAGACATTATGGGGACAACATACAGTTTTACCCAGAAGAAATTGTCGTTGAAAACATAGATTCATGGATCGCTGCAAAGGTGTTTATAAAGATCATAAAATAGTAATGTAAGTATGGCTGTAAACAACAAACTACACAAATTGAAATCCTGACTTTGTCAGTGAAATCAACGGACGCATGGATCACAGTGCTTAGAAAAAGTTGGTATTTCTAAAGTGTTTAAATGACCTTGGTTATAAATATAATCCTGTAACTTTATTGTGTATGTTCCATTATTAATTTTCCAAGAGTAACTCCCACTATAAAAACAAAAATGCTAGAGAGGGAGTCTTTTTGTTTGTTTTCAAAGCTCCGAAATGAGAAATGACAGTGACTACATGTAATTCTCAAATAATTTCAGCAATTTGACATCTTGTCGCTTTCCACTGCAGTAAAGTCAGGAATAAGCTGTCACACAGTTATGTTGTAATTAGACACGAGAACACAATAGTAAATTATTTTCTTACTCGCACGAATTGTTCGACCACATACATGTATATGTATAAAACAAGAGAGAACCTCATAGCATTTGTGCAAGTGTTTCGTTATTTTCTGTTTCAGAAAATGTAATTCTTTAAAATAAAGAAGTGTTATTTAGCTTAATTGAATTTTTTTTTTGCATTTTACAAAAGTATTATTGCATGATTTTCTTTAACCAGTAGTAAGATTATGAGCGCATTTCCGTAAGTGCCCATCACAAATAATAATAATAACCCTTATTTTACAATTTTGAGGCTTTTATGCTGATTTTGTACACACCTTGTTGCATCATCACACCCATGTGAAATATAGCGCTCATAGCCTAAAAACATTACTACAACTAGTATATCTATTGCTGGATTTAAAACAGGAAATAATAATTATTGCTATTTTATTTTCCATCTTATATAATTTAATTTTGTATAGGAATACACGAGCAGTTTAACAGATTACTAAAAACATGAAACAAGAGCAGTAAAATCGGTTTAAAACACTAGGCCATGAGCACATTTGTTTTTGCATAGTAACTTCAATAATGAAGACGAATATAGCAAGGCATTTAGCTTAATCCTTATGACCTGTTCTCTGACCATTCAGTAACAAAAAAAATAGTGATGTTAAGGGCACATTGTGTAATATCTAATAACAGTGACACCCATATATTTAACAATGCTATGTTGAGTACACATTGTGTAATGTCCAATAACAGTCACACATATATTTAACATAATGCTATGTTAAGTACACATTGTATAATGTCCAATAACAGTGATACCCATATATTTAACATAATGCTATGTTAAGAACACATTGTTTAATGTCCAATAAAAGTCACACCCATATATTGAACAGAATTATATGTTAAGAACACATTGTGTTATGTCCAATAAAAGTCACACCCATATATTTAACAGATTCAAGTATCAGGTACATATTGTGTTATGTCTTCCAGTAATTGTATCCATGTATTTCAAATCCTTGTATCTCTTAGTAACAAGTTTTGATTACCTCGGCGTGTCTTAACTGTTGACTTAGTTTTTGGTACAGCCTGTCTATCTGTCTTTAGTGCTGAGTCAACGTTTTCTCGTGTTGACAGCTGGAAAAAATAAAGTTTGCATGAAACAATACAAAAATGGTTATGTATATATACCTGAATGGGATGCATACAAAAATGAGTATGGATATCTACCTGAATGAAACAGAGACTAAAACGGTTGTTATTTCTTTCTGTGATAAATGATTATTAACTGATAGAAGAAAAGTAGTTAAACAATATGGTTATTCATATGCTTAAATATTATGGCTCTATAAAGAAGATAAGAATTTATTTAAGTTCTGTTTGTTTTTTGTACTCCTGAAATTTCTTTTGTAGCTCATTGGCTTCCTGTGGGATGATGGCCTGATTCTTACGCTTCTCTAAATCTTCCAGGTAGCCATGGTTACCAATGACAATTTCAATCTCACGAAGGACCAAATCTAATCTTGGCCCAGTAATCCTCAAACATTTGCTGGCTTATCTTTCTATCCACAGAATGACCACTTATGTCATTCCTATATAAGCGTATCCTTTCCACACTTGCACCAATATTTGTGTCCCTTGGGTTATCGGCTGGCGATTTTCTCCAGCCATTTTTTGGAGCAGAAACTGAACTGACATTTCTTACGATTATATATAATAAGGAAATGTCAAATTCGTCTACCTTTCCAGTGAATAGACCCTGCGGATCTGGAAATACCAAGTGAACTTGATCTTTGTTCAGTCTGTTCAACTGGGATTTGTTGACCAGGATTGCCTTGTAGATATCCGTGTGGGGCATAGGGACATTGGCGAGGAGGATTTCTCTCAGAGTGTTTCCCCTGAGTGACATACTCTACCTAAAATTATCTACTTTTCCTGTTAAAAGGTATATTACATTCAGAGTGCCAATCTTCTATAAATACTTATATAAGCTGAAATTCATATATATTAGCTATTTTATGATAATTCCTATATTCTGCAAATGTATAAAGCCTGAAGTGATGCAATTGGGAAATTCAGCGAGATGTCATAAAAACCTATTTAGATGAAATAAAGAAATGTCCATGTAATTCAGATCAATGTATAAAAATAAGCTTCACTCAGAGGTTAATTGGAGGAAGTTAGTTAGAGACAACCAGACACAGACAATTCCACCCAGACACTGACTTGCAATTGAGATACTGGTCTTTTGCAGCTCAAGTTACTGACAGAGGACAGCTTTTTGAGAATCTCCACAAATGGCTAAGCCATTAATACAGATTGATTGTGGTCAATAGAGCTACACAATAGCCCTCATCATATAAAACTTTTAGTACCAAGCTGTTTAAAGTTTTTCTTTTCTTTTCAACAGCTTCAAATTAGCATCATATGTATAGGATGATTTCAGACAAATTTGGTCATATTATGTTTAGTCTCTTGTGATATTTCGTTAAAATATGTTTTTATTGGTTTTGATAACAATATACAGTTGCAAATAAGAATCATCTGACCAACTTAATGGTGATATTGTTTCTTTCAAAATTTGGTTAAATTGTGTTGACATGATTTGGTTAAAGAACGGTTTCATGGTGTAACTGTTTTTATTAAATTTGAAAGTGGAATGCCATCATTTGTACAGATGAGAAAGACTTCAATGCTAGGATGCTTTCTTACATGTTTGGTCTGAAAACAGTTTGTCAGTTTGTGAGAATCTAATAGCCAAGGAAGATCACATGGCCTTATTGCCAGGAGAGGTGGGTCTGCTTTATTGCCAGGGATGAACAGAACGTTGTTTAATGATACATATGAGTCATTTTTAATCATTGCAAGGGAAAATGCATTTGACAGCTGTTGTAATATACATCAAACATATGTAATACAGTAACATAGTAATCTTTATATTATTTTGTCTACAGAGTAATGTTTATAATTTATACATCATTGTGTTGTCAGTATCACCTGCCAGGAACAAACAAAAGCTTCACGTGACCAAACAGAAACTGTAAATAAACTTGAAACTGGATTATAGATGATAGTTAATCTAGAAGAGATTAAAAATGGATATATATGTATATGCAAATACTTTGACTCCATTGATATCCATGATCTTGATTTGGGGAAACAAATTTGATAATTTAGCAAAACAATTCTCAAACAGAACAGACTTGCTCCCAGGTAAAACTTTAAATTTGTAACCCTGACCCATAATTCTATCAGCTTTGGAAGCCTGCGACCCACTAAAACCTGCCCTATACTAATGACAGGTTTTGGAAGCCATTCAAGTGATACAATAAATATGGATTTCTTTTTTTCCCAAAATATACCTTAGTTTGAGGCTCATCCAATTCTTTCTTTGCACCAGCTTGCAGCTGACTTTTCACCTTGCTGGCTTCCGCACCTGGAAAATAATTAGATGATAATATCATCTCCTAAACTGTCTGCATGTCTCATTTTACATTCACATTGAAAGTGTCAACATGGCAAGTAAAAATTAGCACAGAATGGGAACAGATTCCAAACTGCATGAATTTAAATCAAATTGATTTGTTAAGTGGAGGTGTCAATAATTTCCTCTTCACCAACATAAATAAAGGCTTGTCGACATTTCAGTTGTTTGCACCTGCAAGCAAGTGCAGTCTGCTAGATTTGGTAAGGAGTCATCTATACAATCTGATGGATTTGGTAGTGAGTCATCTATACAATCTAATGGATTTGGTAGTGACTCATCTATAGAATCTGATAGATTTGGTAGTGAGTCATCAACACAATATGATAGATTTGGTAGTTAGTCATCTACACAATCTGATGGATTTCGTTGTTAGTCATCTACACAATCTGATAGATTTGGTAGTTAGTCATCTACAAAATCTGATGGATTTGGTATTGAGTCATCTACACAATCTGATAGATTTGGTAGTTAGTCATCTACAAAATCTGATAAATTTGGTATTGAGTCATCTACACAATCTGATAGATTTGGTAGTTAGTCATTTACACAATTCCCACACTCATATTTGTTCCAGCAGTTTCCTTGCACTAGGAAATTATAATATTTCTTCTGTTTTGAAACAAAGGCTGTGAGTAGTATGATAATGGAATATAAGAATGTGAGTAGTCTGAGAATGGCATTGGAACAGGTGAGAGTCTGAAAATGGCATTGGAACATGTGAATAGTCTGAAAATTGCAAGTACACGTTCTTCATTACACTTCAATTATAGTACAATTCTTAACTGAATTGAATTTATATAACGTGAAATACGTTGACAAATAGCAACTTATAAAATTTATAAATTCAATTCAGCAATACTTGATTTATCTAGCAGTCTATAAAAACATAATGTATATATGTTTTATAATATATGTATATATGTTTTATAATTTACAAGTTGTCTAAGTTATTGTGAGTGATGTCCTCACTGACTTGACCCATTATAAATTTAATTCAGCAATACCCGATTTCTCTAGCAGTTTATAAAAACATAATTTATTGATGTTTTATTATATAATTTACAACTTGTCTAAGTCATTGTGAATGTTGTCCTCGCTGACTGGACCCCATTCTAAATTCAATTCAACAATATCTTGATTGAGAATTTCAAACAGGTGAGGATTATTACCACAATGAATTGGGCATTATATTTTCCTAAGAACATTTTCAGATTTATAATTTAAGAAACTAATTTATATTTTAATCATATTGACATTTCTCTGTATACATTTTGCTTCCTAAAAATAATTAAATAAAGAAAATTAAAATATGTAAGTATTGTTCTTTAAGGAAAACACTCACTTGACTATATAACTAATTCTTAGAGCAAATGATACAATGTATAATTTGGTTGTAAATAAAATTACAAATGAATATAATTCATATAATTTAGATGAGAGAAATTACAAATCTGCTTTAATAAATATTCTGTTTTGAAACGAAGGCTGTGGTGAACATGGAAAATTGATCAAATGGCACAGCCTTAAGTGACCTAAAATAACGAGTGAAAATAACTTGGGAAAAAAGTTAGTCTAGAAATGCCATCTGAACAGGTGGGTAGGCTGAGAATGGCATGACAATACAATCATATACTACCTCCAATAAGGCATACAATTGAATCTAGGGCAAGTAGTTGTTATTATGACAACTGTAAAATAAATTTATGTTCTTGTACATTTTGTCCTGTAGAGTGCATGGCTTTGTACTTTAGAGAATGTGTCATTTCAATTAAAGACATTATGGGGACAACATACAGTTTTACCCAGAAGAAATTGTCGTTGAAAACATAGAGATTCATGGGTCGCTGCAAAGGTGTTTATACAGTTGTTAAAATAGAATTGTATGTATGGCTGTAAACAACAAACTACACAAATTGAAATCCTGACTTTGTCAGTGAAATCAACGGACGCATGGATCACAGTGCTTAGAAAAAGTTGGTATTTCTAAAGTGTTTAAATGACCTTGGTTATAAATATAATCCTGTAACTTTATTGTTTATGTTCCATTCTTAATTTTCCAAGGGTAACTCCCACTATAAAAACAAAAATGCTCGACAGGGAGTTTTTTTGTTTGTTTTCAAAGCTCCGAAATGAGAAATGACAGTGACTACATGTAAACCTCATATAATTTCAGCAATTTGACGTCTTGTCGCTTTCCACTGCAGTAAAGTCAGGAATAAGCTGTCACGCAGTTATGTTGTAACTAGACACCAGAACATAATAGTAAATTCTTTTCTTACTCGCACGAATTTTTCGACCACATACATGTATATGTATAAAACAAGAGAGAACCTCATAATATATTGGTGCAAGTGTTTTTCGTTATGTTCTGTTTAAAAAATTTTAATTCTTTAAAATAAAGAAGTGTTATTTAGCTTAATCGAAAAATTGTTTTGTATTTTACAAAAGAATTATTGAATGATTTTCTTTAACCAGTAGTAAGATTATGAGCGCATTTCCATAAGTGTCCATCAAAAATAATATTAATAACCCTTATTTGACAATTTTCAGGCTTTTATGCTGATTTTGTACACACATAATTGCACCTAGCGCTCATAGACTAAAAACATTACTACAACTAGTATATTTATTACTGGCCTTAAATTACTTATATTTATTACTGGCCTTAGTTTGTACTTGTTACCGGTAACATTTCCAATTGTGAGTAATGAATAAAATTTCCTGTGATCTGGTAATGGTGTTTCGTTGAGGCTCTCAAAACTATCAAGGTACTCGTAAGTAAAAATACCTTTTTGTTTCATCGAATTTGTTCGGTCATTAAAATGATCAGTTAACGAGGGGAGGGTAACACAGCTTTTTGGAAGTTAGTCAAGAGAGGATGGCAAAATTTGCAGACTTAAAATGAAGCGTAATTTACCAATACTAGTTAACGACATGAATTTTCAGTATTAGTTGGAATACCTTTTATTTTACAATCACATCATAATTTATTAATATCAGGATGAGCAAGAGCATTAATAACAACTAGGCTATCATAACATCTGAAATTATGTGCGATAAAAGGAATAAATGTCATCATTACACTTGTCATGCGCAGCACCACGATATTGTCTGGTTATAAGACAATGTTCATATACTTTTATTTGCCATCAATATTTTCACAAAACCTTTCTTTGCAGATATTACAACACACAGCTGTATCAAATTCTTATTGTTGTTGGTGCGTTAATGCGCTCATCAAGGTTGATTTTCTCGTTAAGATTTTAGAAGCCTCTACAAAGAGATTATTTAGCAACCAATCAGCTGTTTTTTCTTTGTTGCTACTCGTGCGGCGCTATAATATAACAGGAGATGATACTGTTGGATCTATACATGTGATCTTATATGCAACCGATACAGGTACATGTTTATGGGTGTGTACAGTCAACCGTGATCCAGCAGTAGATTCTGACTCTGGGATTGGTTCCTGGATTGATTCGAAATCATACACGATTGGAAACGGTATTAAAAACTTTTGATGATGGTTTTTAAATTTCAAGATTTTATCGTTTCAAGCGGATAAGTTACCCGCTGTTGGTGAATACAATGTTCATTATGTTCATCAAGGATTCTCTCTTTAGTGAAACCAAACAGGTAATCATAACAGAAGTGCTTTTTTATCAATGTTGATTAAACTGCTTACCAGGAAGACCATTACAATTTTTGATCCACGCCAAATGTTTCTTTTATAATACAGCAGATTTATTTAACAACATGCAACATCACACGTTGGACTTCATCATCTAAACCCCAACCAGAATCTGATGCTGTATACTCATTCTACATGTAAAGCAAATTCTTGAAATATTTTATCGGCGAGCTGGCTGGTGTCATCATGCAGTACATTACGAGGTTGTTGTTGTAAATTAGCCACATCAGTTTTTTCAGGATCTGTAGCGCTGTGAAATAGCACTTCAAAGTCAGCAATTAGTTTAATACTTGGATTTTCCTGTAGAATTCACTTGATAATATATTTTATGTTGTTTTGTATACTCTGAAATGGGACTCACTGATATATTGTATCATAACCATCAAGCGCTGATCTGGTTTTTGTTAAGTTAAATTTCTTTTTTTTTGTAACACCTGAACCTATTCCTTTGTCACGGAATGATGTAGTTTTTATTTAGGTAATACATGTACTCGGGTTTTGTTTATCGTGTGCAACGATACCTGAGGGTGATTTTTATATATGGGCAGTTGTACTTTGGAATCGTGAGTACAATTCGCTCTATGCCGCACGTGCAGGGTGTTCTTAATACGGAGAACAAATCCGTATAAATACTATGCTATATGTGAAGGATCTTTACATTACTAAGGGTTTTGTCAACAAGCGGCTGGTTTAAAGGATTGTTAGCTGTAGGGCTATTGATCCGAGGGAGGGAGGATTGGCACAACTTTAGCTGTAGGGGTAAGTACATTTTTGATACTGTGTGATAGCTTTGGTATTACTATATTTACCTTTGCATGTTTGTTATATAGTTTTTACACAGCATAATGCGTGCATTTTTTACTCTTGTTTGCAAGGCATTTAGATTGGTAATGAAAAGCTATATTTTTTTTAAAAATAGAATTGTTTACTATCAGCATTATCGAACAGGGAAGGTTTTCTATAGAACGTGTCATTTTGTCATTGTGATAATAATATAGTCTTTATAATTTACCGTGTATAACGTCATTACGTTATGTCTGTATCAAGGTTAGTACACGATGTCTGGTATATTTTCAGCTATTGATCCGAGGGTGTTAAACGTCCGGGGTGTCCGGAGCTGTCAAACGTCGGGAGCTGTGTTTAAATGCACTGTTGTGTCCAGAGCTGCTTAATGTGCCGGAGTGTCTAATGTCTAGCGTCCGGAGTGTCTAATGTCAAGAGTGACAAGGGTGACCCAGCTGTAGAGCTGTCTAAATGACCAGAGTGTCCAGAGGGTCTAATATTTGGAGGGTCTGGAGGGTCTAATGTTTCGTAGTATTCCGAGTGTCCGGAGTCTGTAGAAATTGTGAAGTTCTATTGTACCAGATGTGGAGCTGTATACTAATAGTCGGTTATATCTATTTATTTGTAATTTCTTAGCCGTGGGCTAATATGGGTTTGCGGAACCCAGTATATGTTTTGGGACTGGAAAGATCAGTTGGTATCTGTCCCTATTATTTTCAAATATAGTTTCGCTACTTGAGCGTATACATTTTTACTCTGAGTAATCCTGCATTGTTTACTACGTGAGTGAACTGTATTAATCTTTTTTGTATATTTCTCTGGGTTTTTTTTTTGGTATCATTGATTTGTATCATTGATTTGTATCATTGTATAATTTGTTTTCATCTTCGAGTCTGTGTGTTATTATGTTTAAATAAATCCAATATTTGGATTGTTATACGCACGCATTTCATTGTTTTGCTTATATATATATCGCCACATTAAACCATAATTTTTATATCTGTATCATAAAACGTGTTCTGTTATCAATCCGAAATATCCGTCCCGGTTATCTTGTTCCATCCTTTATCCGCTCAATATTTTTACCAGACTTGACCGTTTCTCCATTTAGTGATTTATATTCTTCTAGTAAACTCGTTTCAATATCACGCGGTTTTATTGCACACGAGTTTCTTTCCTTCTTCGAGGGTTTGTTTAAAGAGTTTTTTTATGCTCGTTTAGTGATATCTGTACAACATCAAGTCTGACAAGTTCCAGAGCTGTATTTCTCTTAGGATACTTAGCAGTTTTATCTGTAAGGGCTTGGTATTTGTTTAGAAGGTTTGTTACGATGATGTGACATGTATTTTTCTTCTTTGCAATCAGTATTATTATTTGTAAATATCTAATTAGGATCAAAATAACACTTAAACAAAATTATTAAATCATTTTTAAATATTATTTAAATCTGAACTGCACAATAGTATAATGTCATTTCAAACTGGATTAAATCAATTTAAGTGGCTTCCAGTTGGTGTAAAAGGTCCATGTAGGAAAAGATGTTTTAAAGAATATTGCAGAGTTCATTATTACTTAATAAGGAAAACTCCAGGCACAGGTCCAAAGCCGTCTCATGTGGTAAAGGTGTTAAAGGACCATATCAGATTTGTAGTGGTTGTGGTGGTAGACAATATCAGTCGATGATCACTTATTATAAAACAAGATCGCCAAAACATTTGATAAAAAAAGAAAACTTTCCGACAGTCTAAGAGTTTCTTGCTTGTAATAAAATTTAAAGAGTAATTTACTTTATAAATGTCATCACCTGATACTGTTAAATCTGAAGACATTTCCTTTTTAAGACTCTCCAAAACACAAGTGCCAGAACAGATTTACAAACCCACAAAATAAGTCACAATAAATAAATTTGATTATATTCCTATATATTGGCATTTAAAGCCATTTCAATGTACAGAATATAAATTCTGACTTTACTATGCTGACCAGCATTATGTTGCTACATGGACACAACATACTGAGCATACATTATTTTGTTTTCTTTCAAACCTTTAATCAAAAGAATTCAACAGCAATATAAGTGCACGTTATACAAAGTAAACATTTCCCATCACATTATGAAAAATTAATAAATACAAAGTGTTAGAAACTTATCTTGTAACGAAACAAGTTTAACCCTGAATTTATGTGTGCCAATAGTCTCAAACCAGAGTTTTCAACCAACCTAAACCCATTAAGATGATTTGGTAAAAGAATTCCATTGTTTATAGAAATTTGCAAAAGGGTTGATTTAATTTTTGACAAGACTTTCAAAATCATATATTGTTTTATAAGCATGGAATGAATTTTCTATCAAATCAACTTATCGTCTTATAGCTCAATAAACCAGTCCCAAAATCTGTATATATAATAAACGGAATGACAATTTCCAATTTCTTCTCCGTTGTATTTAAGATCGGAAACCAATGCTTCAACCTACATGTCACAGTGTAATTGTTTCGCACGAAAGTTCAGTTCAGAGATTCAAAATTTTTCTCTTATTATTTCAACCCAATTTTTCACATTTGGACATTTAGGATGGAGTGTAGGTTCACAGCAATTACAAAATCGTAAACATGCTGCCACTATAAGATTGTTTAACAGCGGGCCTAGCAAATTTTAACTGTTAATTTGTACCTGTATGAAATTGATAGGAAAATTATTTTTTTCGTCACAAATGGCAATTATTACAATTGTTATATCTTTAACCTGCTGACAGACTAGATAAAACTCGGCATAAATGAAACCTAACCTGATACTCGCCATTTGCGTTAATAGTGACATGACTTCACAAATCTTAAGCAAGGATTTTGGAAATCCAATAGTCACGTGATATCAACAACAAACTATTTTGTAATGTTGTTGTACAAACCTTAAATTATATTAAATGAAATACTGATACCTTTTGTAAAAACCAGAAAGAACATATAATTCTCAACATATTTATTTCGAGAACAACTACAATAAACTTGGCCAGTCTAGTTCGTCAGAGTATTCTAGTTCCCTGCTTCGTACGCTCCCTGCATGCGAGCGAGAGCTCATGTAGAAGAGCGGACATCAGCCCACCATTATTATACAGGCTTTTATTTGTTAAAAAAGCTTGTATTATATGTAAAATAATATATACACGAGTGTAAAAATTATGTATGCACATGCATGTGTGTGAAAATTACAAATGCGGTTAATCGGTTGCTATTAATTAACCATATATTTTATCTAGTCCGATACAGTATCGCGTTTGAGGATCATGTAAATTTATCGTTATAAATCTGTGGGATTGATATTGCACGACTAAAGAAATTTGTTAATTTATTTATATCCATTTCACCTCTACACCAGGTTTGATGAATGTGTCTTAGCGTGTAGGTATCAACACCATTAAACACCGAGAAAATATTACAATTATTGCTGATCACCTTAGGTATTTGAGTATAATTTGGGGTAACATATATCACGTCCATGTTTTTGTGTCTCCCGAGTATAAATATCTTAACAGGGTTTGTTTGATTATACAGCATCACATCATCGTACACAACTAGATTATTGATATTCTCGTCAATATTATCAATGCATGGAGCTTCTTCAATAATAGTTATAAATTCAATAACATCTCTCCCGATTAATGATTTTGCGCTCTCGTTAAAAAATTTTGATATCTCATAGCAATGTTGATATTCTGCGGTTGGGGCTAACAAATATAGTTTATCCCACTTCATTCTATTCATAATCAAATTAAGTAACAACTGAGTTTTACCACTTCCCTATGGTCCATTTATAATCATTCGCATTATATTTTGTAGCATTCGATGATGTTTAGCAGGCGCTCGATTTTTTTTAACTCGGAAAAGTCTGTAATAACTATTAGATTTAACATTTATAAATTATGGATTTATATTGTGTGAAATGCAAGTCACGTACATCGACAATTGACCCGGTCTCTGATGTAACCAAAAAAAAAACAGATGCAATTAGTGGTAAGTGTACACAATGTTGAATAATTTTTGTTTGATTGTTTGATTGATAAAAAAAGAGATTTGATATCGTCTTCTGGTTAACAATCCTTCCTGGAGCTCCATGAGCTACATACCAATACGTAAAACACCTTCCGAAATATAATTATTGTGGTCCTGGAACCCGACCCAATTTCTTACTTGATAATCAAGATCATCCCCGACCTAGTGAGTATCCAAAAAACACAATCGATAACGCTTGTCACGCTCATGAAAAGCATACAAAAGTAAGGATCTTCAGCAATATAATCAGCATTGTCACATCTAAAAACAGACCAGTAATCTATAGATTAGATTCAACTGCTCCACAGCGCGGATTTACATGTGAACAATTACAAGTGATTCCCGATGATACTCAATTATTGCCGCGAGATCTTAATTAATATCATTAAAATCCATAACAACTCTTCGAAGTTGATTTATTCTTCTGACTTGAGATATCGCTAAAAAAAACTAAATTTGATCACTCGATGAATTCGTCTAAGATCCAAACAATCATATCACTGATGGTCAGTCCTTGACATGAGTGCATTGTCATCGCGTATCCTAACTTACATGGAGATTTTTCAGCGTTTAACGCATCTTCACAACGGCGATGTCAACTAGTACAATATCATTCAATACGAGTTTTTGTTTCTCGGATTTCCGAGGGATATCATCAATTTTGTCATAGTGATGTATCTACCGGTCTGTAACACAATGGAACTGTATCCATCGAACATTTATCTTTATGTGTTTGAAATAATTGTACGTCTGATTTTCTTTTTACCTGCGATAATCAAATGGGTTTTTTTCCATGTCGACCAAAAATCCGCGATCGATGTTTCAGGAATTGTTATGTTATTATACCTTACATGTTATCCGGTTGCAATCTTATCGAGGATTTTAACTTGGCTAAGTCCGGATCATGTGATCTATAATCAGTGTTAATTCCTCGTAATAATCAACTTTTTTTAGCCATTGATGAGGAGATGATCCGGTAAACGATGGTGGTTAACCGTGATCTCCACACATTATCAAATCTGTGTTTTTCGTTAACAACCATTCCAAAAACATTGTAAATATATCCTATGATACGTTACATATTTCATACCAAATAATAATCCGGGGAATATATTTTGTACCCATTCGATCAGGAGTCCAAATGTCGAAAGAAACTGTGATACATACAAGCGTTTACTCCGCGATTAATCATCTCTCTTGTGAGTCTGAGTGTAGGGGTTAATATTGTCATGTCAGAATTCTTTCCGAATAAATAAATTACTCGAGTAGAATTCTTTTCGAATAAATCAATTAACTCGAATTGTCTTACCGAATCCTCCTGGACCATTCAAATATAAAGTTTTATGTATGGTTATTGGATTGTAAACGGACGGTGATGATGATAGTTCTAATCTTGTCTCCACGCGGTAATTACCATCGATGGGAACATCAGCCGAATCGCAGTATCCGTGTAGTATTTCACGTTTTATTCTCCACGATCCTCAAACGCCCCACATTGTAGTAAACGGTTCGATGATACTCCAGTAGTTTCGATTAAAGAAAAATGAATCCGTAGCAACTCTAACCGCGATGTCAGACATTATATTTATCATCGATAGTAAATTTATCGAAATATAATCGAGCATCGAGGATCTCAAATGTGTGTATTATGGAGATTCAGCGTCAATTTTTTCCCACGTAGACAAATAAGCATTTTCCCTTAGATACAACTTTATCATCGAGGAAAGTATCAACTATTATAAAATCGCGTTCTGGGTCATCCAAAATCAATTGTGTACAACATTGTTGATGATCACATGATCCACATTGTGTACATTTACCAATTATGTTTCTACCAAGATCTTTTGCGATTTTTTTTCAGCGAACCTTTCATCATAATCCTTGCAATTTACAGGATTTGGTAACCAAACTGAAGTTTGTTTCCTATATGATATAATCGATCAGAGATAGTCAGCGATGCCAACATCTTTAAATCGAGCATAAATCTTAGTAGCACTACCGGAGCCCATTTGTCCTCTGAAAAATGTTTCCCGAGGGTGATTGATAAAGATCTCATCGGTGATCATATGAACAGAAATCCTCTTGACAACTGCGTATACAATTTGAGGGTTGTTACTCCAAGTGAAAATTGTTTTAATTCAAATACCCAACAAAGTAAAAATTGCAAAAGTCTACCTGTAATTGCATTCTTTGATAGTTTAATTATTGAATTTCCATCAATACAATCTGCAGCCAATATTAATATATTAATTCTGCATCTATGGTACGAATCGCAGATGCAATTAAAACAACCTACTCGAAAAAAAAAATAACCAATGAGTCATTTATATTCGCGTGATTTTTTTATACAAAAAAACAAATAAATTTAGACAAATCCTTATCCACGCTGCGAGTATCCTAGGAAAATATTCATCGATGTCTTCATAGAGTTGTCTTTAGGTGTTCGGTTGCAAATACTGGTATTGCAAATGCTGGTAATTGTTGTAGAGTTTTTTTATAATGATCAATAAATATTTTAATCATTTCATATGATCTAATACTCCAAGTTAGTGTTTGCGGTATCTCATCTTTACTAAACATTATCATCTTATTAATAATTCCTCTTTGAAGATGCTCGATATCGTCTATCATTTGATTTAAATGTTGAAATGTTTCGATATGTTGTTTTAGGTAATTAGAATAATATTGTGTAATACCCACAAATAATTTTCTTAAATTATCAGACATATAATTATTTTCAAGAAAAATGTATTTATCAAAGATGTAAATTTATCATCATTTATGTCAATGGTATTATCCTTGTCTGATAAAAAAACGGTGGATATTTTCCACCCAAAATCCAATAGGAGGAACTTTATCTGACTTAGGATTAGAGAGTAGGGATATATTTTCAAATTTTTTCTATACCTTTGGATTGTTATCACTTTTTTTTACATTTGTGGTATAATCCGATCTCGATGGTTGAACAAGACGAGGTTTTTCCAGTGGTGGTTTTTCAGGTCATTCTAGAAAGGTTCTGATTGATGAGTTATATATATCCTCAGCGTACACGTGGAAATTTATATTGATGGAAGTTGACAATGATGGTTCATGAACTGTTATTGCAATCTTAGATTCTACTCCTGTGACAGATTTTATCCTGCGTTGAATTTCACTATCGATTTGATCAATTTAGTAACTTTCCTTGGGGAGATATACAGTTTGCCGATCGGGAGTGTCGTCAGTGTCATTATTCGCGAACACAAATTTGTTATTGGGTGGTTTACCCACGAATGATTCCGGTCGGATATTCGGCCAGCTGTAATATACTCGTAATAAAGTAAGCGCGATCCTGTTTACTGGAATCGGATTTGGAATACCAATGCTGAATTCAGGTTTATTTGCCATTATTGTTATCATCGTCGTTGTCACCGGAGTTGTATTCTAAACTATCCGTTGCAGTAATTATGTTGGCGTTGTCAATGAAATTGTTATGAATAATATGTTTTTCTAATTCTGACATCGCGGAATCATAAACGCGAACCATCGCAGAAAACTCACTATCGGATATAATAATGGCATCGAGGCTAGATGATATCGCTGATATTTGTGAGTAAGCGGTTGATGCGGTGTGTAATTCAACCGTGTAATCATGTAGTTTACGCTGACTACACGATGATATTGTTCTGTGATCATCCCTGTGATTGTTGTCGCAGCAGAAATACAAATTGGGACAACCAAAGCAGCGATCATTGTCACCGACGATATAATCACACCGGTTTCAGTAATGACACCTGAAATCGAATACACAATTACCTCATTTCGGGTAACACAACTGTGATATTTTTCTTTAACCTTTATTTGATATTCATCTGAGGGTTTTTTGTTTTAGCTTGTAACTCGCGGACTTGATTATATCGATATTGTTGAGTGGTCATTATTTAATTAAGTTGTTTACTTAAATCAATTACAAATTCTACGTACCTTGTGATCGAGGCTCGAGCTAGTTTATCATCGGTGGAAGTTATCCTGAATCGTTCAGTGGATCCATTTTCTATTACAGTGCTTATAGTATTATTAACCCCGGCGAATGAGCTCGATGATATATTAAATGGCATCGGTGAAACAATAGTTAATCATCTATTAATATCTTTAACTTCGCCAATGACATCAATAATATTATTTTGAAGTGTCCAAGCAATGGATCCATGAAGTATCAAATACACCACGTTGACAGTTTTCCCATGGGGGATTTTAATTTTACGAGTTTCATGGCCATATCAGTCAAATCAGCTTTAATATCTTCATGAGTTTTTTAAGTTCGTCGATGTATGTTTTGATATCGGCGAGTTTCAACGGGATGAATAATTTTTTAAAAACTAAATTTTCTACAGCATCATCAACCTTTTTCAAATTTCTACGGAGAGTCGTAAATTGTGAAGAAAGAACAACAGGTTTATGTTTACCCTGGAAATCAAACAACGCGGTTGAGTTTAACTAAAATATCATTTAGGAAACATTACTCGTTTGTAACTTACCTTGCTTGTCTTGAAATACAACTATTTCATCCGGTGATACATCTACCACGTTTAATGTTTCAGATAACATCTTGGTGATAAGTTTCTAACAACCTCGATTGAGACACCTTCGGTTTCCTTTGTTCGTTAAAGCGATCTTCCCCAAACATCTACCATTATACATTTAATAACACTTTAAAAAGTTATCGCTGGTATATTCATGTACTGTTTCCTGAGTTGGTTTGGATGATGTTGAGATCGCGTCGAGGACATTAATAACCTCTCGTCTGCATATCGGATGATCCGTCATTGTCTGTGTTGACAATGCTGATTGCCAAATCGGGATCTTGCGAGTTAATCCAGATATATATTTCTGAAATTCTTTAGGTGGTGCTAGCCTGTAAGAGTCAAAATAAATAATCCCCGGTGGATCAATCGCGTACGCGACCCAACGAGTTCCAGGTCCGGTGTTATTATCGAGATTAATAATACCTGTTTCAGGATTTAACAGTTGTTGTGGTAATTGATCTCACATAAAAACACGTCTGATATTCTTTATGCGGTGAGTTTTAGCATTTAGGTTCCTGGCAGTCTTAGACCTTTTTCTAGATAAGTTCCGGGTAGTTTCAGACCCTTTCCTTTTTTGTATCCATTTCCAGTAGCTTTTGTCAATGCCATTCCATGAGGCGGTACCAAGAGACCTAACGCGGAAGCTTTAGCGACAGCGAGAGCTTCTGCAGCAATCAACGCAGGAATCGCGGCGAGGAGAGGAAATATACCTCCTGATTTATTAATATTTGTAAGTGCGGAGAGAGCAAACTCAAATTGAACACCAGTTTTTGCTTTTAGCGCTTTATTAAAATGATTTAGTTTTTAGTCAATGCTAATTTAGTTGGTCCACCGTTAGCAATCTGATCTCCTTTTAAAGTTAATTTTGCACCACATGTACACTCGTTTCTTGATTGCAATTTCTTTGCCTGATCTTGAGTCAACGTGACGTTAACACGACAGTACGACATTTTAGTTAATACGAGATTGATCCAATTGTCTACATGTTTTCTATCGGTGAGTCAACAACCTTCATCCTTCCACCAGCACCTTCGATTAACATCGATTTATCACTGAGAATGACAGCAATTGCTCTAAAACTACCATAGGAGAAGGACCAACATGAGCTCTAAAGATTAAATCAATGATATATCGCCGATATGGATCCATGTGTTCCAGTGAAAAGTAATAAATTGGATATAATGTTGTAAAATCAAGTAAAGATATTAACAACCCGGTATCAATATTTAAGTTGCGTCCTAGGAAAGTCATCACACGATGATACGCTAGTGCAGCGTGATCATGTTCAAAATTAATTACTATATCCTCTGATGGTTATTGATGTCCGTTTATTCTCAATGAAACTTGTGAAACATTAAGAAGGGTAAAATAAAATCGGGTTTCTCTCTTGATTGCTATTCTCGTATTTTGTTCAAACGCGACGAAAACGTGTCTCGGAGATGACAATCTGTGTTGTGATGATATATGCCATGTGAATAATCCTGCGTCATGACCAGCATAATTACTCGTTGTCATCGATAGCCATGATAACAGTGAGTTACCACCTGATTCCATAAAATAAATTAATCGTTGTTCTCGAGTAATTGACGGGTACATTGTAGGCATCCACAAGGTGTGTTTTATCAAAGTTACCTTACCGGTATCAACTCCGTTTGCTCTCCAGATTGCATCGTTACTATAGTCTTTTCTGTTAACAAAAACTGTATGTTTTGCACCAAATATAACAATTTTAACATCTCTGCAAAATCCAAATTTATAAGAAAGTGGCATTGCACTGGAAAATTCCTCGCTTTCGTTTAACATCGCTCTACGAGTTGCAAACCCTAAGTTGTAATTTTGGTTCATATATACAACTGCATCCAGAGCAGTGTTCATTGTTACAGTTCGGTTTTCTGGTTGATCCATTGAATCGTTTACAAACATCATAGACGGCCCAGCCGACCTTGCCTAATCATCTGAATATCTTGCCAAACCCAGTATAGTCGTCACGATATCAACATTTTCGTGAATTATGGCAATTTCTCTTCTGTCGATAATACACCTTGCACTGTTAAACAACACCATTATGCCATTATTAACAAATCCAACTCGATCACCGATTCCATAACCGGTATTATCAGCTTCAAGAAGTCGACCTTCAATTTCGATAAATCCCTCAGATGGTAGAAAATATATATTGGTATCCTGAACTTGAAGTTCGATTGTCTCCCGGGCATCAGAAGTCTTCGCATCATATTAATACTATTGAAAATCACGCAGAGAGCTATCTCTTGGTACCAGTTCATCTATATCGAATGCGGGATTGGATTTCTCTTCAAACATTTTATAATAATTGATTATCGTCTAAAACGAAGACCACTTCCAGCTATCATAATCGCGGTAATATTTTTCTCTCGTTGTTTATCAGACATCCCAGTCCACTCAGTTTGATTTACCACTTTCTTAATACTTATAATTTCAGTACTAGATAATTTAGATAATTTTAGAGGTTGGATTGTTTAAGGTTTGCGTATTAATCTCATTAATCTATCTTTGGCAGCAGAAAAAGCTTTTCCGGCAAGATCGCCAACAGAGCCAGGGCTTTTATCATGAATAACACCAAATGCTTTCATCGATAGTTGCTTTGCGAGTGATAAAACCTTTGGAGCTATTCTAGTAAATAAACCCCGAATGAGATTTCCCACCCATCTTAGTAAATTATTTTATAAACTGGCAACCGTGAATTTACAACTCTGATTTGCCGCCGTCGTTGGTCATGTATAATCATCTTATATGATGTCCGTTTATCTTGTTACGTATATTTGATTTAAAACATTTATTTAGTTTCGTCAGATTCAAATTTTACATTTTGGATTTAAAATTCATTAATTGTGCGAGATTTTCTAGAAGGTGGAGCCATCTGTAAACAATGTGTTGACCTTGCTTGTTAACCTCATTTCTGGCCTTGTTTCAAGGTGATAAACAAACTTCTAAAATGATTGGTTGATTCCAAGGACATTAGAGCTTTACTTTAAAAATGATTGGTTAATTTCAAAGACATTTTTCTAGATCATAGTGTAAATGTGATTTTGCAAGCATGGGTTATTTCTATGACCTTCTGGAAAATTACGTGACCCCTTTCTGTTTACGAGGGAATCGTATATAGCTGTGTTTTAGAAGCTAACGGTAGTAGAATCTCGGGGCTATTTAATTACTAGTTGTGTTTGAGTTATATTAGAAATTATTTCAATTCGTTTGGAAACAAGAGGAATTTATTGTGTTATTATATTGTATTGGAAATCATTTCAATTCGTTTTGGATCAAGAGGAAAATATTGTATTATTTATCTGGAAAATCTTGTGCTTATTTGACTTTAATAAAATCAGAACTGCATCACGTGATATCGTCAGCCATTTTGGATTACATCGTCAAGATTCGAACCGGGAATTATTAGGACATTTTACTATCAGGACTTTCGCAATTCCACTAGTGGATTATATTGTGAATTCTTTTCGATTAATTTTTGGACTTGATTCTCTAAAACCGTAAGTTTATTTATTTTCTTTTATGAAAATATTTGTACTCAATCAATTGTTTGTTAAAGTTTTACAAGCTTGTTAGTTTTCACTCTTTATGTGTTGCTGCTTATTCGAGCCTAAGCGCATAACAATCTACAATATTTAATCACTGTGATAGTCATACATGATTTTATCGATGAGAGATCAATATACACCGATATATAATACCACCTTGAAATAATCGCTGACAAATATCAGTAGCTTCGTTAATTACTTCCTGGGAATTATTTCCAGCTCGTTTGCCCCAGAGAGAACTTCCAACCAGGATACATCACGGATGATATTATTTGGACAAACACCTTGACCACTTCATATAATAAATCCATCTCCTTTTCTTCCTTCCACGAGATTGAGTTCAGCGAGACGGTCTTGAGATGGTTGAGAATCCTCCTGTTTTCTTTTCGTTTCCGTATTGGTCTCCGTGTTGGACTTTGATTTTCTTCAATTTGTTTTTGCATTTCATCATACCCGGTTACTCCTGATTGTTACGCTTTATAAGATATTTCTTTTTTTTTATATGGCCAAATACCTCGATTTATTTTATACTCCCAATCATACCAGTCATCACGAGATATATTTGTATTATTAAGGAAATAAAAAAAAACTAACTCTTGAATGGTAACTATTAGCAGCAAATTTACCAAAATCGAGGAAATCTTTAGGTTTCATTATTTGAAATTGTTATAATATTCTTATGTCCTGTTCGGTAAATTTATCTATAAAAGAAATTACTCTTGGAGTTCCACCAACATCACCTTCCTGTTTTTCGTCAGGATCAACAGCAACTTCAGGTTTGGATTGAGATGCCGCGATTTGTTTAAACAGTGGAAAAATACCGTTTATTCTCTCTTCGTCATTCGTAATGTTTCCTAATACAGATAGTTAACTAGATATTGCAGCCTTTTCAGTAGCTGTAGTAAGAGACTTAAATAATTGTTCTGTACTAGTTACAAAATCAGCATCAGATTCCTGAACCTGACTCGTGGGTCACTTTCACACACATGCGCGCGCAGACATATTTTTTCACACGTGTTTACATTTTTTTAAAACATATAATACAAGTTTTTTTAACAATTAAAGGCCTGTATAAAAATGGTGGGCTGACCTCCGCTCTTCTCATGTCAAAGTGGTAGTCACTTGATACATCAAAACTTAGGAAGTTTGTTTGGGAATAAATAATGAGAATTTGGGTTATTTCATTTTTGTATTTTTATTACAAATAGTATACAACTTTCATTTAATATTTTTATTTTTCAATATTTGAAAATGACGGTTGTGAGATTATGTGTGCTCGTGAAACTGGCAATCAAAATGGCTAATACCAGCTCAAATTTTATCAACACATTAGTTTTATCATCTTTCAGCAGATTAAAGACATAACGATTTTAATGCTCCTAATTTCTGAGAAAACAAATAACTTTCATATCAACTACTGCTTTAATGGCATCCTGTTGGCCTCTTTTGATGTAAGGCTGGTTTTCATACCTTACAATAAATAAAAATGATATTGAGTTGCCTGTGAAACAAAGTCTACTAGAAGAATCTAATCCACTGAGTGTTTGGATTGTCTCAAAAAAATATATTTATGGCAAGCAATCAAATCATCCCTTCTGCAACCTCACAATATTCTGGTTAAAACTCAATATATTTAACTCACGATCAGTTCAGTTATGACTCAATTATGTAATTGGTTTAGGGCATCAAATTGTGAAGGAAAATTCCCGGCTTTTTTCCCAATATTAATCAATATTTACAAAATGCAAGTACTCTTCCTGCAGGAAACAAATTATCATTTCTCCCGACTTTTTCCTGATAGCGTGGACACCTTGGAAAAAAACTCCATTTGGGATATTTATTAAAGCGACGGTGTCAACGAAACTGTATGCTGTGTAACCCGAAGTCTGTGGCATATTTCCTTCGCAACAATTGGTTCTATTGTGAAAATAGGGTGCCATTAATTGCCGTGTAATTGAAGTTATTTTCTAAAGAAAATAAATTGTAATGTCAAAATGACCTTGAAATTGAAATTTTGATACCAGTTTGAAAGATTGATTTATTCCATGCTGATGATGGAAAATGCATCCCAATAAACTTTATATCTGGTGTGTTGCCTTGAAGTTAATGTGCAGAAAGCATTATTTCTACCCATTTTATGTGACTTTGCCAGCTCAGATCGAGATTTCTTTCTTATCAAAGTAGAATTAACCCGTAATTTTGGTCAAGGGAAAAACTCTTCAAAAAGACATTTCCTTACAGAAGAGAGAACAAATGTATGACAATAACTTCAATATATGTAGTTAAAACTAAAATTAATAGCTAAAATATCAAAGTAAAAAGTTTTCATGTTGTAGTCAGTCAACCCTACCTTTCACAGCTTTATCCTAAATTCGTAGCAAATAATTACTTGGCCACACAGCCAGGTATATAGTGCAAGAAGGACAATTGATCCATAGACGTACCATAAGATTACATGGCCACATAGCCACATGCTTAATACAAGGAGGACAATGGCTGCATATACATAGAACAAGATCAACTGGCCACACAGCCATGTACATCATGCAAGAATGACAATTGATACAGAGACATAGAACATGATTACTTGCCCACACAGCTAGGTAACAGCTAAAACAATTCTCAAATACACATTTCGAGATCAACTAAAAGAAACTTGGCCAGTCTGATTCAGAGACATAGAAAAGGATTACTTGGCCACAGCGCCAGGTATATAATACAAGAAGGACAATGGCTGCAGAGAGATAGTATCAGAATACTTGACCAAACATCCATATACATAATGCCAGGAGGACAATGGATGCATGGACGTAGCAAAGGATTACTTGGCCACACAGCCAGATTCATAATGCAAGAAAGACATTGGATACAGAGAGATTCACAAGATTGCTTGGCAACACAGCCAGGTGAACTAGCAAAGAGGCACAATATTACTGGATTGGCTAACTGACATATCACTTTGAGAATGTAAAATCACACAGACATATTGAAACTGTACATCTGAATTAAATGCTTGGAGTATTATAGTTGGTAGATCGTATATATGACAATACCTTTTCTGCATAATCATAGCCAGCATTCTTGCTAAATCTCTCCCTGGCTCTGGAATGTTGGCCTTCTTCACTGTAAAGAAACTGTTCATATCTAGCTAATCTTTAAGTATATATATCGAAATTACAAGTTGAATTAGTGATGTACAAAATACGTCATCTATACCTGGATGTTTTCTCTCAACTTTTGGCCATATGTCTGTTGAGCAGTTTCTGAAGCAATGACGACTATACGTTTAGTTGGATTGGCCTCAGTTAAACAAATCTGGCTGACCTTCATGCGAGTATGCTTTCTGTCAATTTACTTATATCATGTCAAGTGTGTATTTGTTTCATAAGATCATGTCATGTGATGGTTCTCTGTTCAGTAACTAAGGACATGGGTTAGCACTGATCAGCATTACAGATCTGACAGAGCTTCATACCAGGATGTCTTGAATCAAATTTAGTCAAATTCTTCTGAGTGGTTTCTGAGAAGGTGTTTAATGGTTTTCTGTTATTAATAATGTTTATTGTCCGTTGGAATCCTTAAACATATCTTAAAAAAAACTTAATACTTGGATTATTTTATTCAAATCTGATCAAATTTGTTAAAGGCATTTTGATAAGTTATAAATAGAAATTGTGAATTAGTGATGCATGAAAGACGATACCATAAGCTTATTTGGCATTACAATTAGATGAACTAAAACGTGACCTGTACCCCGGTGTTTTTCTTTCATTTCTGCAGCAAGGTTTTCCTCCTCTTCATCCAACATTATTTTAAGATCTGCTCGCCGGGACCGGATGAGACATTCTTTAAACTTTACATAGGTATCTTGGTCTCTTTCCTTAATTTGGTCTATGAGGAGTGATATGGCTTTAGTTGTTGTTGTCTGTTCCTGTAATATAAAATTAAGGAAACTGTTAAATGATGCAGTTTGATGATGTTCTCTGCTCCTGTAACATTATCCAAAGAAAATAGTGCTAAATGATATGTCAAATGTTTTATTCTCTAGTAGCATCATATAAAGCAAATAGTGTTATGAGCTCTGATATATCTGATGTTTCCTGCTACTATGGAATGATAACAAAAGAAAGTGTTAAATTATATGATGCCACAGAGTGTTAAATCATGGAAAATAGGTGTAGGATCTTGGATATGATGTCAGGTATTATTCTATGCTCCTATAACATCATACAAATGAAATCTTGTTTAAACGTGTTTCAAACAGAAGTTTAAAAATGTAAGATAACGTGAAAATATAAATATGCACATCCAGTTCCAAGTGTCACCGACACAACAGAAATAAAACACCACTTACTTTTAAGAACTGTATATACTCATGTATAAGCCGAACAAATTAGGAAAAGATAATGGCCTTGAAGAATGGATTGGCTTATCCATTGGCCAATGTCTAAACTTGACAATTTTTAGGTTTTTTGTAGACTACCATATTGTCCATAAATCTTGTTTTTTACTAAATGTCGATCGATCTTCCTGGTTTAATAAAGATGAAATTTGTAAAGACTCTCGGTTTTTCCCTGTGAAGCACCGTATTGTCACAATGGATATACCCTATTGTCAGCTCTGGCCAAGCTGCACACTAGCACAATAATAGTCTTAAATAAACAAGCAGAAAATCCAGCATGACCAATTAAATGTTAATCTTTGTCCATGCAACTATTTTGTGAAAACAAAATGGCCCTCAATCATTATTCAAGAAAAACATGTTCTACACTATTGTGTGTTATTCTAGCACCAATAATCGACACACTCTACACATGCCTCCACACTCAACACAGCAAAATCAAATAATAATGGATAACAGGATGTCTCAATGAATAAACCTACAAGGAAAAACTCCACAAATGCTCAACGGGCAACCACCTAAACATAAACCCCATAAACCCAAGTACCCCTCCACTATAGACAGCTCCAGAAGTAATTTCTCGACTGCATTCAACTGTCGGTACCGCTGATCTGCGGTCCGAATGTGTGGTCGAGAGAAAGTCTTTGATTGGTTACAAATGGGGCTATTCCGAGCATCATGCCCACTTGTAACCAATCAGAAATTAATTTACGTTCGTTTGGGCAAACTTTAAATGTTTGGAAACCAAGGACTACGACTAGAGATCTGTTTCAATACACGTGTTTGTTTTATTTAAAAATCGTAAAATGATGGTGGTAGCACGAGTGATTTTTGATGGCGGTGAAAAATTAGGAGTTTCTCGGGTTTGATCTCGAAAATATTGAGTAAATAGATGAAACTTATGTTCGATAGTTGGATAATTTGCGAGATTTCAAATGGGACAAAGAATATTCTTGAGACTGAATAGTCAGAAAAAGAGGATGCTGAACGCGAAAATGAAAGCGTTTCTGCCGTTCTAGCAGATTGGAGCGATCGTCTTCTGCCTGTCCAAATCAATGATTTTAGTGGAATGAATCCTGGATCTACAACATACAATGACAAATTGACAAGGAAAAAAGAGAATGTATCTTTTTTCACTTGTTATTCTTTCCAGAGACTGGATTTGAAGATTAACAAGTAAATGTATGTACAAATTGTTTCAAACCATATCACATATTAAATTTTCCTTGTTTATTTTAATGGAATTTAGTGCTGGTGATTTGATATTCCTAACAATGTTGCACATAATTTTGTAAAAACAAAAATATTTAAATAAATTGTGAAAGACTTGGACAAATAGAAAGAAAAATACATCATTGTGTAGACAAATTCATTTGGATTAATTGGTGAAAATTTCATGGAATAATATTGGATACAAGATGAGAAATAAAGTTAATGTGAAGGCATGTGTATGATTTTTTAAAAAAATTCCAAACAGGTAAAAACACTCTTGGGCACAAGCAGCTAGACACAGCTTAGTGTGACTGGGGTACAGTAACTGTGTTACTGAGAATTTTGCTGGGGCTGAATGAGTTAGTATACCTTTTTGTCTACACAGAATAAATGAAAAAGATTTCATTTTCTCCAACAATAAACAAGAAAATGTCAAGTAATATCTTTACTTTAAAAAAAAAAAAATCATGCACTTAAACATTATATTTTTGTTATATATTATTTAATAAAGAATAACAATATAGTAATATATAGCAATTGTATTTGATTCTTGGATTAGGATTTTGAACCTAGCCTTAAGAATTTTTTAGTGATATCGATACGATGTCTGCGGTGAGGCAGTTTATAGTGATGTCAAACACTGGGACATCTGGCGGCACACATGTAGCATGATGTCCCACCCAGTCACATTATCCTGACACCAGGCCGACCAGTCCTAAAACTAACCTTTTAATGCTGAGCGTCAAGCGAAGCAGCTGTTTTTACCATTTTTGTAAGTCTTTGGTTTGACTCAGACAGGGATCGAACCCACGACCTCCTGCTTCCGTGGCGGACGCTCTAACCGCTACGCCACCGGAGCGATTAATATATATTGAAAAATCGTATCCTTACACAATTTTCAAAGTATTGCAAAAGAAAGACATTTGCATTCAATCCGCGAACTTTTGCTTTCTTTATAATTAATTTCGCTTATTATTTTCAACAGTTTTTTTTAAATATATAATTTCCCTATCCTAATCTTATTCAGACTTGATGGTATAATCATAAATAGGTTTTTATTTTCTCTGCCCTTATTATATTTGTTGGTGTATGTGTGTGTATATATATAAATATATATATATATATATATATATATATATATATATATATATATATATATATGACCATATATATATGACCATACACACATTTAGTTTTATTAAGAATTAAGTCTGGTGTGGCAGTCAACACACATAATGAAACAAAAGTCTTGTGTGACCAAGAAATACAGGTGGAATGAAAATTAAAGTCTGGTGTGGCTCTAACCACAAGTAGAATGAGAAATAAAGACACTTTACAGATGTAGCGAAAGAGTGACATATTTCTTAGACGTTGACTCTCATAGTGTTGTTATCAATCTGAACCATAATGTTGAACTCCGACAATGTGAAGAATATGAGAAATTATACAGAAAGGTGGGAAGGCACAGGTGTATAGTTATCTCCATTGTAGACATAATGTGTTCACAAATGATGCAGAGTTTTAGTGAACTCCATTCGGTTTAAAGCTACAACTGAGCTCTATGTCTAGTAATGATTGTTGTTGTTTTCTTGTGAGTTTAACATCATTTTTCAACACATATATGGCCAACAGTACAACTAGTCAAGGAAGGACATGGTAAAGCTCCACTAAGAACCACCAAACCAACATCGTGCCTACCTGCATGGGTTTGAGTCTCAGACCTGGCCATAGATTGTGTGAGAAAGCTTGCAAGCAGCTTCCCATCATCTTTACTAGCCAAAGTCTGATATGTTAACCCTATCTACACCTTGGCAGAACGATTATCTATGTATGTGCATATCTGAACACTGTTCCTATAATCAAGACAAGGGGTGCACAAAGCTGTAATAAATAAATAAGTAATTTTCCACCTCTCGTCTGTGTTTGTTCAAATGCATCCTTTCCCTGTAATACACATGTAATGCCTACCTATCCTTTAGAAGACAATTGGCATCATTATTTTCAGCTTATGTCCAGTGTACCACTTTTACATGCTAATGGTTACATGGCATTGCAAACTAAGGATGTGTCCATAACCCGGTCCCTATTCGATGGTTCACAAGTATAGCTATCTGCGTGTGTGTGTGTGTGTATGTGTGTCTCTCTCTGTCTCTCTCTCAGACTATACAATTTCAACAATCTCTATACTTCTAAATTAACCACTAGACAATATATCTGTACTTACTGCATAGTTTGACAACATATATATAATGTAATAAATTTGGAGTATACGCATTTGATGGCACCCCGTTTTAAGCCAATATAGATTTGTGTGATTATTGGGATTCGGCGCCATGGAAATATTCCTACCCCGAAATAATTAGCCAATTACTAGGAGCAAACGTCACGGAATCGAGTGATAGTGAGTTTGAACGATGCCAAGGTTCGCTAGTAGTGAATTCAGGTCCAATCCAAATGACTGTCCCTGGTGTAACATATTCCATATTAAAATCTAGTGGTGTACAATAGTAGTGTGGCTGAGGTGGCAGTATTTACGGTAGGAAAACGGTAAATCACTCAATGAAATCAATAAGTGGGGACTTGGTGGATACAGTTTACGTGTCGATAGTAGAAAACAGATACAATTATATTGGATAAATGTGAAAAGCGATTATTGACTGGCCTAAGCTAGCAGAGTTAAATAGTTCCAAGTAAGAAATAAATGGTATAACCAGCTGATGATACAGAAAACTGATGATTATGAAGAAAAACCAATCAATTGTTCGGTCGATTGAATTTTGGCAAGTTGTTTTATCATGATGTATATAAAAGCAGACTCGTCTGGCTTTCCAATTTACAACTCAAATTGTATGGAAGTCTTTGTAAATTTGGGAAAAACATAAGACTTCCAGCGTCATTCGCGCTAGGGTTTAACACCACTTGGTTAAGTGAGACCCCTGTGCGTGTAACAATACGTCCATAAATCATTACAGAATTGCTTATTTCAACACGAAAAACGCTTAATTTCATCACACACAAATTTTTTTTTCTTTTTTACTCTCACTGGCTCCCCCTATCCTGACCATTATTATTCCTATTGTTACGTGCTTAGGCTCGAATAAGCAGCAACATAGAAAGAAGTGAAAATATCAAGCTTGTAAAAATTAACAAACAATTTATTGAGTACAAATATTTTCATAAAAGAAAATATTTAAACTTACGGTTTTAGAGAATCAAGTCCAAAAATTAATCCAAAAAGAATACACAATATAATCCACTAATGGAATTGCAAGAGTCCTGATAAATAAATGTCCTAATAGTTCCCGGTTCGAATCTTGACGATGTAATCCAATATGGACGACAATGTCACTTGATTTAGTCAGTTCTTGTTAATGCAAATCTATGAACACATATTCTTTTCCAGATAAATAATAAAATAATTCCTCTTGCTCCAACAAATTGACACAATTTCCAGTACACAGTAATCAAAAATAACTCAAAAATAAGACACAACTTAATGTTATAAAAGCCCAAATTATACTGAACAGCTCTCTCCTAAAACGTTGATTTACATTTCTGTTTTTTACGTAAACAAGGGGTCACGTTCAAATAGTCACGTAAATACCATATGACCCAACTAAAATTAGAAAGATATTTATACTATACTCCATTTTGTCCTTGGAATCAACCAATCATTTTAAAATAAAGCTCTAATGTCCTTGGAATCAACCAATCATATTAAAACCTTGTTTACACTCTGAAGCAAGGTCAGAAATTGAGATTAACATCTGGTGTTTACTTGTAAAATACATAGGTCATCCATTTTCTAGAAAATTTCTCCCAACTAACGAATTTTAAACCCAAAATGTCAAATTTGAATCTTACAAACAAAATATATTTGATTTAAATCAAATATACGTAACACTATGTCAAATTGTGTGCTATTTGTTCTAAAGACACTACCTGTAATCGTGATAAAAGTAATCGGTTCATAATAGAAGTATACCTTGTCGCAAAATCTAACTTTTTCCTAAATATTTCTCTCCTTGAAAGATAGCGCCAAGTCAGCGACATGAATCATGATGAATGGTCATTTATTATAATAATATTATAATACACCTATTTTTCATCAGATTTGTGGACACATGGTTCACAACTGGTTACACAATAATAAACACAGTTTTATGGACACCGTGTCCATAACTACAATTTCCTGTCCACAATGTCGCGACATTGACAATCAATAACTCATTTAGTGTACTGTGTATAGAAAACATGTTGGTAAAAAAAAAGCATCAATAGAGGATATTTTCACCTTATTTAGCATTTATGTGTTGTTTCAATGATTGTTTGAGCATGTGTCCATAACCCGATCCTTAGTCGAATGGTTCACAAGTATATCAATCCGCGCACGTGTGTGTGTGTGTGTGTGTGTGTGTCTGATTTGGATTTTTAACATACCGTTAACAATTTTTCAGTCATATCACTATGAAGTCTGCTGTGTGACAGTTTATAGCAATGTCTAGTACTGGGGCATCATGCCGCACACACGTAGCATCATATCCCACCCAGTCACATTACCCTGACACCAGCATACCAGTCCTAACACTAACCTCTTAATGCGCAGCACTAAGCAATGCAGGTGTTAGCACCATTTTAATAAGTATCTGATATGACTTGGCCAGATAATGAATTCGTGACCTCCTGTCCAAAGTTAGTGTGGTTATAATTATGTGTGTATGCACACAGACCTACATGGCGTGTGATGCTATACAACATTTGACAATGCAAAGAATCTAAAGACTTATTTGCAAGAGTATTTTAAATGATGATAACAGTAAATATATCTTAGTGTATTTTATTCCAATCTGAATTAAAAAAAATTAAGTTTATATGAGTACATCATTTATTCCCAATTACTTTAAGTTTATTTCCTTGCACCATGCACTCTGAATCTACCAGATATGTCAGTACATCTCTGACTGTCAACCCAATGTATCACGAAGGATGGCAGTTAGGAACTCATACAAAATAATGTGTTATATTCTCTATGCATTTGCACGCAATAGTTAAGAATCATTCTGCTTACATTGATGTCACGTGTTGTCACAGGATCAAAAAGTTCTTCTTGCTGGATGTACATCATTACATCCCGAACATTAAGATCCTTCAACAGATTTGGCAGGCATCGATCCAAAACAGTCTGATGCAGTTTTTCTGAAACAGTCAAAACACAGCACAGAATTACACTTGTTCATTACTACTTGTATAATTATCTATGAACAATGGGAGGGCTACACTTATCTCATTCCTACTTGGGGCCCCCGAGTGCACTCGTTGTTACGGATCACTACCATCTCACCTCTGTATTCATGGGTTTGAGTCTCAGATTCGGCCAATGTGTGTATGTGAGAAAGCTTGCCAGTAGCCTCTCGTCGGTCGGTGGTTCTTTCTGGGGGGGGGGGGGGGGGTGTTTCCCGGCTTCTTTCTCCACCATTAAAAGTGGCCGCCATGTATAGCCTATGATGTGCTGAAGAATGGTGTTAAACTCCACAAGAACATTCCTTCTCGTACAATTATGTATGACCAAATGGAGAGTTATCCCCCTTTTAGATGCAAATGAGGATCTAGTTGTCTGATGAACACTATGAAAACAAAATGCTAGAAGTAGTAAAGTCAGGAATAAGCTGTCACGCAGTTATGCCCTTTGTAACAAGGCCCCAGAAAAGAATATCAAGTTTTTTTCTTACTCGCACAAATTTTTTGACCACATATATGTATTAAACAAGAGAGAACCTCATAAGATATGATATGTATGCAAGTGTTTCGTTATTTCCTTTTTCAAATATGAAACAATTCTTTAAAATAAAGAAATATTATTTAGCTTATTCAAAATAATTTTTTTTTTGCATTTTACAAAATTATTTCTTGATTTTATTTGAACCAAACAATGTATCAATAAAACGGAAAGTTATTTGGTTATTTCAAAGTCATTTTTCAACTTTATTTATTAAGCAAAATTTGTATTACATTCAAAATATTGGCCTTACGATGCGTGATGTTCTATACAATATATGAAATGTTATAGATGCCAATAATCGTTCAGCTTTTAAAAAATACCGACCTGTTGGCTAACAAATACATCGACCTATGACACAGAATTAGAAAGAAAAAAAAAACTTTTGTTTTGCCTGAGACATGTTTGATTATTGGCGTTGTGCATGCATGTGGCGCTGTCTGGGATGAACGGGTGGTTTTTTTCAGACAAGCAACGAAACAAACATATGACTCACGCTGCTGTAAACTACTTGCGGCTGCAAACATCAGTATCATGATATTCACGGGTATTTTACCGTGAATATTACTCACTGTCCTTTGAATTAAGCATGATTAAGGTATGATAGACGTAGTGATCATTTGGATTTAGTGAGAAGAGCATGTATTTTCACGTGGTATTTATAAAATCCATATGGGTGAGTGTTAAATTTATTTAATTTGATATGTGGAGTTAATTGAGTTTGTATTGTAATATCGTGTAATGATTCGTTTATTACAATGCATATTTGAAACATTGTGAATTGTGAATTTCTAGCTATTTCCAGTTGTTTTAAAGAGTTTAGTGCAATATCGTGTAATGATTCATTTATTACAATGCATATGTTGTGAATTGTGAATTTCTATTTTTTAAAGAGTTTAGTGCATCAGTATTTCCAGAAATTATTATTATTACCAGTTTGGTTTTATTGTAGCTTACAAGATTACAAGGATACGAGGTGGTAACAAGGTTACGTGGTTACGAGGTGATGTAACGAGCTATATAGCTGTCTATATGTATGTACGTCTGACTGTACATGTGGTGAAGTCACGACTATAGACGTAGCTAATGCAAGAGTAATGTATGCTGTCTGTACGTGTATACATATGACTGACTGTACATGTAGTGAATCCATGAAGGGGTGAGCGGCCGATACAAAAGAACGGGTCAAACCAAGGAACGTGGTGAAACTGTGCGGTTTATTGGTGGATGAATCATGCGACTGTACAAAGGTCAAAATGCATATGTTTATTCCAATTGTTGTTTAAATTGGTATATTTGTATTTATATATGATTGTTTTCAATTTTAGATGAATTCCAGGAGATTTGTGAATCTTACTGACAGTGCAGAACATTTGTAACGTATTTGAAAACTTGAGATTTTTTAAATCCCAAGCCTTGTCTATACGTGAAACTATATGATTATTTTAGTGTGTACTGTTATTTGAAATTGAGCTTTCCTTAAGCTGTATATGATAGAGATATATATGTTAATGGTTATTATCAATGTGTGATAGTATAGAGTGATTGAATCAAGTGTGGAGGAAGCTGGTTGTCAGGTCATCAGTGGTGCCCAAAAGGTCGGCAAGACTAAGGGATAGATAGATAGAACTGAATTTGTATGGTCACCCACTCTACCCAAAAATTTATAAAATCATCAAATGACACAACTGTAAGCTTAGTAAAACTTCATGAAAGATAAACACATAACACATAAAATATAGGTCAAAATTAAGCTACCATTGCGCAAATAATGGTTCTGGAAAAATGTGTCTGCATCATCACTGTCAGCAGTACAGCACACTTATGAACAACATTTTTACAGACTGACTGGACACAAATTGATTTATAAATTCCCTATCCGTAATTTTAAAGCATGTCATTACATCTTACTTTGACTAAAATTAATTTATATATACATATATATTCACTGTCTTGAGATTCCGAGTCTTTAAATATTGCCTTGATTTAAAATGGACTGCGAAATTCATTGTCTGGAGCTTGGTAAGCCATGTCTTTGCACATGCATCAACTCAAATTGACTATATATATATATATATATATATATATATATATATATATATATATATATATATATATATATATATATATATATATATACTGACAGTTATTATATAATAATACCTAATCCATAAATGCATTTATTCCACTTATAGTACTTTTACTGACAATTAAATTTAATGTATTAAATTTTGTTTCTGTGTAAATTTTAAACATACCGTTACTTTAAGTCAACTATGCAGATACTTATTACAGTTTCAAATTATAGGTTGTGAGCCAGTCTAATCACATGTACAGATAGTTAATTAAACTTGTCAATTATAGGATGTGAGCCACATTGATCACATGTACCTGTTGTTTATTACATTGGTCAATGATAGGCTGTGAGCCACACTGATCACATGTACAGGTAGTTTATTACACTAGTCAATGATTGGCTGTGAGCCACAACAATCACATGTAAAAGGTAGTTTGTTGCACTTGTCAATGATAGGCTGAGCCGCAAAAATCACATGTATAACTTGTTTAGTAAACTGGTCAATGATTGGTTGTGAGCCATGTTAATCACATGTAAAAGGTAGTTTATTACAACTGTCAATAATAGGCTGTAAGCCACACTTATCACATGTACAGGAAGCTAATTAATCTAGGACCCATGCAATTGTAAAGCGATGATGACTTAAGCTGTAAATTCCAACTATACGGTATGTGATCAATGGTGAATGCTAATGTCATTTTTAAGTCCAACATTATGATCCGTTAGGTTTCTCTTGCAATGAGTTGATACTTTCCAACTGCATTATGAAATTTTTGTAGCAAATGCAATTATTTGACTTTCATCATGTAGTGCTTTTTCTTTGCAGTAAAATACTTAAGTCTTGCACTTGCTGTATTTTTCACTGTAACCAATGAACAGAGTATCTCACACAATGAAGCCCTATTTCTGTATTGAATGAAAAGCCAATTAACTTTCGAATAAAAGCACTTAACCTGTATTGAATGAAAAGCCAATTAACTTTCAAATAAAAGCAACAAATTAATATAGTCAACTGATCAAGATACCGCTTTATAAAAATGACGAATTTAGCAATCATCGACACATAATATTACTAATAAAATTGCAAACTTGCGATTTTAAAGAATGACTAAACCTAATATAGTGGTAGGTAAACTACAAAAGGCTGAACGTGAATAGAAAAATGTGATTGCAATGCAAGCTGCATAAAAACAACAGCCCCAACTGGGCCTGATATTACCCACTACACATACAAAATAATTAACAACTGACCATTTCACTAAGCAGGATTATGACATATTGTAAAATCACAATTTAGGTCACTATCTCTCAAACTTGGTGACATGGTGAATAATTCATCATGCACAATATTTGTAAACTCTGAGAAAGAGTCTTGATGACAGATGGAGGTATGCTATTTTACAATCAATAACCTGTCTGTCGCAAGTAATATTACCTCTGTTTGCTATTAATCAATCAGTTATATAATTGTATGTAGCGTTTAAAAATAGCATTCGAAAGACTGGCTGTATGTCATGCATACTGATCAAAACATAACCAACAGCCTCTTTTCACCACTCACAACCTATAGCTAAGCCATTTTCCCCATGATCCAGGAATATCTGCATATATTTTTTAAAAATTACAACTTGAATCCATTTAAGACCTGGGACATTTGATGATGTACAGTGCCACCTTTATTACAAGCGTGATGGACAGAACACAACGTACTATGAGCACGTAACCATGACCAATTAAGGACACAATGCCATAAATTAAAACCAGATGTATTATGGACAGCACATGACCCATAATGGATACAGAAATATACCATAAATCAAGATGCATGATGGACTGCAATCAATCTACTATGGCTTCAGGACCAAGAATATTAATTAGACTTGTAAGAAATTCATAGTTTAATATAGATTTTTGTAATTCCATTTAATTGCATTTTTATTGCAACTGGATCCGAAAGATGGAATCCTGAATGGTTTGTTTGTTTGTTTAGGATTTTTAACATATCTTAAACAATTTGTCAGTCATATCGCTACGATGTCTGCAATGAGGCCGTTTATAGTGATGTCTAGCACTGGGGCATCATGCCACAGACATGTAGCATGATGTCCCACCCAAGCACATTATCCTGACACCAGGCCGACCAGTCCTAACACTAACCTCTTAATGCTGAGAGTCAAGCGAGGCAGCTGTTAGTACCATTTTTGTAAGTCTTTGGTATGACTTGGCTGGGGATCGAACCCATGACCTGCTTCTATGGTGGACGCTCTAACCACTAGGACACCTGAGTGGTAAACTCTTAATGATAAACGTCAAGCAAGGCTGCTTAAGTACCATTTTTGTAAGCCATTGGTATGACTCGGCCGGAGCGGTTGCAATCCTGAATGGTACAAAGCAAGTATTGATGCTTGGATGACAGATGATATGTAACACATGATGCACAACTGATGCAGACACATACCACAAGCTCACATCGCCTGATGCAAGAGTAGTTACATTCATAACATTTTCATTAAAAATTGCATCCAGCTGAAAACCAGGAAGGACGTCAAGTCTTAGTTGTCAACTATAGAACAGAGACTGTTTATGAAATTACTACTACTACTACTACTACTACAACAACTACTACTACTACTAATAATAATAATTAATAAAAATACAACTAATAATATATTAATACTAATAATAATAATAAATAAATACAACTAATAATAATAATACAACTTATAATAATAATAGTAATAATACAGCTAATATTAATAATAATAATAATAATAATAATAATAATAATAATGAACCCGTTCAATCGATATTATGCTAATTAATGGATGCATCTCTGTTTTGAAGGCTATTTATTATTCCTTCATCAGTAGACTAATTCTCTGGATGTAAACTAATTAGTGACACTTATAAACGGTATTAAAGCAATAACACAAAAAGAAATTGCAGGAGCTAGTTGATTTTGTCAGACTGCACATCTTTAGTTGATTACCAGTCTATTTACCAACTTACATAGCAATCCATCAAATACAACAGGACCAGGTGTGCTAACAATATGGCATGCCTGACAGACAGACAGAGAGACAGACAAGAGAATATGATAAATCTCTGCCTCAACAAAATCTTTTAGACATACCTTTCTTAACGGAAGTAGAAGCATCCACTCTTTTTTCAGATACTTTGGAATCTTTTCCTTTATCAATGCCTTCCATGACAGTCTGTTCCTGATAAAATTGGTTAAATAATTGTTAACATAAAATATAAGCATTCAGCTCATAAATAATGAATGAACAAAGTAATTATTATGACAACATTAATCAGGTTAAGACAACACACTTTAAATTGCTATAATTTTATTTTCCAGTCATTTTGTATTTCTGGACAATTGTAATCATTAAACAAGAATAAAAGTGGCTTTAAGTGGTACTAATGCTTAATACACTGCTATAAGCTACAACATGTGGATAAATGCAATGCAACATTCAATTTTAAGTACAACACTATACAATGCTGCAAGCTTTTACATACTGCTAAATGTAATACAGCGTTCTCATTCAAGTACACCATTATGCAATTCATATGTAGAAACTGGTGTGTGAACATTGCTCATAATATCTATGAAACTTAATTATATGCTTTCTACATGTCACTTAAAAATGTAAAGATAGTCCTTATCACTTCATAAACATTATGCAAATTTGTGTCCTTATCAACCAAATGCCGCCATCTTATCTGTTAAACTACATATTCCATGAAGATCATAACACTCTCGTACAAATTTAACATTTAAATTTAAAATTTGAGTTCATCAATAAAAAGTTTCACTAAATTCCTAATACACTGTGATTTTCCTCATAACATTTACATCTAGAATCTACCCTGATACAAAGAGTCTGTCATTAAGGTCAAAATAGATTTAAATTATACATTTAGGACTTATACATACCCACTACTGTTTACAAGATTTATTTGTACCCAACGTCTGAACATTACAAGCCACAGTACTAAACGTCTTTACATTACAAGACACTGTACCCCATTTATGTACATTATGTCACTCTGCCAAATTTCTGTACATTACAAGCCCCTATACAACTCTTATATACATTACAAACCACTGTACTCATTTCTGTACATTACAAGCCACTGTACCCCACTTATATACGTTACAAACCACTTTACACATTTATGTACATTACAAGCCACTGTACCCCACTTATATACATTACAAACCACTTTACACATTTAATGTACATTACAAGAGACTATAACCCATTGCTGTACATTACAAGTGACTATAACCCATTTATGTACATTACAAGTGACTATAACCCATTTCTGTACATTAAAAGATACTGTGCCCCAGTTTTGAATATATAAGCAGAATGTACTAACGTTGCCTCCTAATAACAAAATACCAAACCTGAAAATATGAAAAGAATCCATGACAATGTAAAGTAATGTGCACTGTCATAATGATTCTTTGACAAACACCTAATGAAAATGTTCTGGGTTACTATTAAACCACATTAAGCTCAATCTATGCATTATATACAATCTCATACAAAACTGGAAATCAAAACTCAGCCAAGGCCTCAGCAAAATAAAGATGCATGCTAAATTTGACTGAAATTGAACAAACTGTTATAAAGTTGCAATGCACAGAACAAAGTCAGCAAAGTCAGCAAGATTGTTATCTGAGTGATAACTCTATTCAATGTCAGCAGCATGAAACCAAATCTCATTTGAAAACTCATCAATATAGCCTGCATGACAAATGTGATTTAAGCAATCAGAGGCTGTAACTACATTAAATGTCATGAGACAAAATATATCACTACAGGCTGCATGACAAATCTGAGTTAAGTATTGGCAATCAATCCCCATCCACTTGATGGAGCAGGAACTGAACTGACATTTCTTATGATTGAATTTAATATGCAAATGTCAAATTCATCTACCTTTCCAGTGGAAAGACCCTGCGGATCTGGGAATACCAAATTAACTTGTTCTTTATTCAGTCTATTCAACTTGGCTTTGTTGGCCAGGATTGCCTTGTATATATCTGTGTGGGGCTTAGGGACATTGCTGAGGAGTATTTCTCTCAGAGCATTGGCACAAACAGTTATCAATGCATTACACAAACGGGCATAGTTGATGTGATCCTTGGTAATAGGTGCATCAACATCATCTTTAAATTAACCATCTGTGTTCTTCACCTGTAGGAAAGGGACAGACTTTAAAATAATGGAAGCTACAAAACAATCTACACAACAGTAGCAATTAAATGCGATAATTCACAGCATAAACATGTCTACAAGATGCTTGTATTTAAATGAGGACTTACTTTTCCCCTGAAACTAAACTAATTCAGAACCTAATAATTTCATTGATGTTTAGAGTGCCTAGATGATAATGCATTGTGGGTATTTGCCTCAGAAAGACATACTCACCTGATCTTCAAACCAAAACTTCAAAAACTTGTTTGACTCAATTATGTTGCGATGGAAGTCACAGCGTACTTCTGCACTTTTCTTCAGCTGGGACACTGGGATAAGGCTGTTTACACTTTCACCATTGTATTCAGGGCACTGTATAAACTCTTCAAACCTCAGGTTATGACCCATGTATCCAATGACCTTGTAGAGTACCTTAGCAATAAACTCTTTCACCTCAATACACAACTTTGCATATGGAGTCTTGTCTTTGATCCCTTGTCTTGTCACTCTCATGAATATGATGTAGCCCGAGAAGTACAGGGTCAGTTTGTGGTAATCGTCAATTTGAAAAACACCGCAGCCACAAAAGATCTGATTCTTATCTGTCATCTCCATCTTCTCTGTTGCTAATGGCCATTGAGCAACACAGGCAGCGAGAAGTCGGTGGAAAATTGGTGCTGGAAGAAATTTTCCAGTGAAGACATAGCACATAACTGATGAACTCTCCATCTGTTCATGAGGTTCTGGGAAGATAACTTCTCTGGGTGGTTTCTCATGAAGCATACATGGAGCAAAGAAGTAATTCACCTCCTGACAAACGAATGGATTAATTAATAATGGGAATATATGGCAATGATATTATTATAATCATTGCTGGGGTTTCCACTGGCACTAAAAAGTCAAAGTAAAGGGATTACATCGTCTTCCCACAAGACTGGAGAAAAATAATGTAACCGCACAAATTTGAATTCATTGTCTTGGTACAAAAGAACAACACATTTGGATGTCATATAAAAAACATAGCAAGTATTTAATATGTTTTATACTGTTAACATCTAACTTTCATCAGTTCTAATATGGAAAACATTATATGCTAGTCAACCATTCTAAATATGTTTGTAGAGACTGTTAACACGATTGAAATTAGGATTGTCTTGGAAATTTTTATGTTTTGTCCTCTAAATATGGCACGTGTTCCTATTACTAGTCCAATGATACTTCATATGAAAATTTCTTGTGTAATGAATCACAGACTTGGTAAGTGCAGGAGATTTCATTGGCAATCACATTACTATGTTAGATTCCAAAAAGGCTGATTACAAGTTGTTTGACAAAACTTGAAGAAGAAACCAGTTTTGCTTAACACATCCTGATTGTTGCTAGCTTTGCGATAGTTCTTGAGAGAGTTGGGAATTTTGTAGAGTGATGTGTGATATATGGTGTTGTTGTTGATTTTATTAAAACTCCATCTGGCTCAGCAAATGACAACAAGACTATTTCTTTTCAAAGTAAATCCTAGAACATGACCATCACAATGACTGAAACATTCATGATTGAGACGACTAAACTGAGACAATCAGACTGAGATAATAAAAGGTCTGTCACAACGGCAAGAGAACTACATCATGTGCCAAGATATAGGCTGGTATATGGATACACACACGTTCTACCAAATGATGTACCCTCAAACAAAAGATATTCCTTCTAACAAATGATGTGTCCTTAAACAAATGAGGTACCCTCAAGCACATTTGATGTACCCTCAAGTAAATAATGTACCTCGAAGAAATGAGGTACCCTCAAGTATATTTGATGTACCCTCAAGTAAATAGTGTACCCTCAAACAAATGATGTACACCATACAAATGATGCACCCTCAAACAAATGATGTACCTTCAAACAAATGATGTACCCTCTAACAAATGATTTACCCTCAAGCAAATGATGTGCGCTCAAGTAAATGAGGTTCCCTCAAACTAAACGATGTACCCTCAAGAAAATATATGTACCCTCAAGCACATGATGTACCCCATACAAATGATGTACCCAATACAGATGATGTATTCTCAAGGAAATGATACTCAAGGTAGCAAGACTTGCAAGCAACGTTCCCTCTAAGCGAATGGTAGATGTGCACGCAGTGCTCGCTACACTGTACAAGCATTACCGAGACGAGCAAAATGTAGCAAAAATTGACAATTCAGCTCCGAGGGGATGCCTGAGCAGCGCGCGCGCTGCCTTGAGGGAACGTTGCTTGCAAGTAGATGTTTCTAGAAATCTTGAAGGCACTGCTACATTTAATTCAATATTCTGGAAGGAAAGAAACTAATTAAATAGCATAAAATATCGACAGAAGAGGTGAGGTAGGGGGAGTATACCTTGGTTGGGTCATTAATAAGTAAAATAAAATATTAGGACTAAATAAATAATATATCAGTGTATGAATTGAATCACCACTCAACATGAACATTATTTGAATTATAAATTCCGGTTTTAGTCACATCCGTGTGCTTTATATTCAATCGAACTGCTGCAATGAGGTTCCCTGGTGAGCCATACACATGCCTGATTGAAAATAGTGTGCATTTTTTGTTCTTATAAAGCCACAAAGCTATGTCTTATGCAATGGTAGATATTTATTTAATTTTACTGTAACAGTAGCCATATCACCTGTCATGATAGATTTAAAACAAGTGTGGTGGTATGGATGAGTACTTCTTGAACAATACATGGATGAAGTTTTAATGGTGAACCATATCAAGAGGTTGGAATTAGTTTGCATTATGTTGCATGGGGGACCATTCCATGAGGTTACTTTTAGTATTTTTAATGGTGAACCATTTTAAGAGGTTGCAATTATTTTTCAGTACTTTTAATGGTGAACCATTTCAAGAGGTTACAATTATTTTATGTATTTTTAATGGTGAACAATTCCAAGAGGTTACAATTATTTTTCAGTATTTTGTATTTTGAACCATTCAGTTATTTTTAATGGTGAACCATTCCAGGAGGTTACAATTATTTTTCAGCATTTTGTATGGTGAACCATTCCAATGTGCTGCAATTCTTTCCAAGTAATATATGTGTTTTTGAATTAAAATTTCCATCATTACATAGATTGCATTAAAATAGTTATCCTTTACCTAGATAGGTTAATAGTTTAGTCCCATTCGAAGTTGTCTCCCTTGCTGTTGGCGCCACAATTTTACATTAAGATCATAATAATTTAGTTTCATTGTGAGTTTCATTGTGAAAAAAAAACAAATGATATGTCATGATGTCTTAGTGTAATGTGTATTGACTTCATATTGTCTTATACATGCACTGCACATCCTATCATGTGACTAGATTACTTGCAAGACCTTGTGGATATTATTTAAAATTTTATGGTCGGGCTTGTTTGGTAAACATTTCATATGTTTTTTATGATAGAGGTGTTGTTTCATGTTGTAGAGCTTCTAGAGACTTTTAGTCACTATACAAAGTCCTCATTAGTATTATTATTAAATGCATTCGGGTATTTGTTGTGAGGCTTGACTACCAATTGAATACAACATGGCATATCATGTTTATACTAATTACAGTGAAACCAGATTGCAAACATAAGACACTGACACAGCTAATTTAATATCGTTCCACATAGAAGTGCCCTGGTATGCAAAGAACGTATGACTTCATTTTCATAATGGGAATAATGAGTATAAGATTGTCAGAAGAGGATGGTAAGAATATTGCTGGTGTGTACACATGGGTGAAGCCAGATCGGTATGTTGGACTGGTGTCCGTCAGTGAAACATAGCACAGAGAACAAAATTTGTGTTTGATTCTGGATTCACTGTGGCGAGCAAAACCAGGAATGTAGAAGAACGAGGAGATCATGTGAGGTAGCTGCAGTAGCCCATTTCACTATATTGTAATGTTACTTATTGGAATTATGCTATATATAATTTTTCTATTTTCTGCAATAGGCTTTACATTTTCATAAAAATGCTCCCAAAAGTATTTGAAATCACTTGCTTTGAATTCATGAGATACAGGTTTCATGTAAATGTAACTTAATAATAAATTTTAAGTGAATATAATTGTGTAACGTATTTTAGGATAATAAATAATTCAAAATATCTGAAATATGGGGACGTGTATTTGAACAGATCACCCCACTTCATATTGAAAGTGGCCACTGCACAAGCTCAGTGAATGAAGACTTGGTAAATGTTAAAAGGGAACTTGCTGTTTACCTATGTTATAAAAACACAACTAATTTTATGTCTTCTCCGAAGTCTGAAATGGAATTTGCTATGGACTATTGAGGAGACTATCATCTCCCTCCAACTGGAATAGCAACAAAACTGCTCTAATTTCCAAATTACTGTTGTGGATAGTAGATTCTTTCCTGAACCAAGAACACTAAAATAATAAACTCTTCCGGTTCCAAATGAACACTTGAATATAGACCAAAATGAGACATATCATGTCTGAGAGCTTGTAGCTGGGTGATCATCAAAACATTGGAATCCCCAGTGACTTTAAGTGACAGAAACTACCCATAACCACAAGACTACAGTAAAAGATATCTCTGTGGATGCTAGACTGAACTGCATACTAGAAAGACACTGAAAGACCTCAAAAAGCAAGCCACATCAGATATTCTCTTTGTGAGGATAAAAGATATGGATGTGATGATAGGCATCCTAACAGTAACGAAAACCACCCTGTTGACAGGTCTCATGGAAATGCAAGCTGAAGCCGTTGTCTCCTTTTTCACAAGTTTCTTCTGTATAAACATATTCAAGAAGGAGAGGTAGATAATTAGCCAAAATGCCCCCTTTTAGGTACAAGGAAAATCCAAGAAAATAAGCCCATCGTCTGGTTACAGTACAACATACTGTGACATTCTGGAGAAGGGAGCATATTGTTTCCTTTAATTACACCAGATTCAATTGATGAAATCACAAAGGAGATTTAGTACAGGACGAACATCTTGAAACGGTATGATTTGTAAAGGGGAGATGGGCTCAAAACCCACCGATGTTTAATGTGTGCCCCCTTTTTCAATCCAGCTGTGGAACAGGAACTTTGAATTTGGGATGTTGCTTGGACAGAGACTGTATGGCATGTTGGCAGTCAGGATGATTGCAATTCTTGGCTGGTTTCAGCTGTCCATGCACTGGTTTAGTTGGTCTGTCAAATCCTTGGAAGTTACAGAGGACATGCGCCCTATGACAAGAGTCTCTGCTTTCAGAAAGCGGCTATCACAAGGTACTTACTGTGCTCCAGTAAGGACTTGGATCCATCTAACACAACGTTTCTGCAAATGTGGAAAAGCTGTGACTATAAACCCATGGATAAACTTAAATGCTTAGATAGTCTGGCCAATCCTTAGAAGAAACAGTGCCAGGCATCTGATAACAGAGATTCCTCCCTGAGCATTTTGGAAATGGAATATGAGAATAGGTTGGCATGCAAGACAATGATAACACAGTATCTAGCTTTAGTTCTATGGCCTCCAGTGTTTTAACTTTAAGGCTGGCTTAGGTCCCAGTGGAATATACTAATGTGGACATCTCCAGCAAGTGTTTCTTTTAAGGGGACAGAAAGGGGTGTGAATACTAACAGTATATATAACAATAGAGACATTTCAAAGGTCCACATCACTTCATCATCCACTGCCGTTAACAAAGATTGCGAGAATACATGGGACATAAAGGGAGAAGCTACAATCTTTGGTTTTTCCTAAGATGTACTTGTGATAATAAATGAGGTCTGGAAGGACAACCTTATATGTGCTTGCTTCCGGGAGGCAGGACATTATAACCCAATGTATGGCTGTTGCTAGGAAAACTTGGGAGTGAAGATGACTTCCATTCATGTTCCCTTTTGTAAAAGACTAAGGGACCGTCCCTAGTGGCAGACCTGGCAGGTAGGTAAGATCAAGTACTAATAATCCTGAGGTGTTGTACGAAAGTCTTCCCCCTTCCTTTTGATATCTGCAACTGCAACAGAGACCTTCAAAGAAGGAGCTAAGGCTCTGAAATCTATGCATGCTTACAGAGATTGGAATAATCGCTTCCCTCTGGGAGAAGGTCAGTTATCTCATTAGGATTTATTGGGATTTGGGATACCAACCCATTCCCAGACCTGCCAACATTGAAGAAATCAAAATCAGGAAAGTCACCATTAAACATCAGGAGACACGGTACAAAATCAGGAGGTAGAAGCATAAGGTGTATATATCACGAAAAAAGGTATAGTCTTGTTATTTCAGTCCACTGTATGTTGCAGACTTGCATTTTTGCAAACGTTTATCATTTATTTGTCTCTGGGTGCCAAATTCGCTAACAAGAATAGCTTTTAGGGTTTATGCTGACAGGTTGGCTCTTTGACTAGTTCTGTTTTTTTCTGACTCACTGATGATCTGCACTTTCCATATTCAATTCTGATAGGTTTGGTTAAGTCTAAACTCTTTTGAGATTATCAGTGTTGATTCCCTCCATTTGGCTGGAGAAAAAGGCGAGGTCCTTAAATGAGGCTACATATTGTTTATCCACATCTGCAATGCTTGAATGAATGAGAAAGTCATCTTTTAATGGAAATTGTTCCTTCATGTATGACAATAATTTGATCAGAAATGCCCTTCAGTGCATTCTTGTTTGTAACTGTGCTTCAGAATTCATCTTCTCTAGACGTTTGTTGCCTCACCCAAGTGCAAGTCCTGAGAAGAAATGTACAAACTTTCATATTTTACATCAATTGCTGTGATGTCGGTCTTGTTAACAATGTGTTATGGTTCAATAACAATCGAAAGGAATGTATGAATGTACATGGATAGTAGAATGTTCCTGGTCTTGCTCATTTCGGGCTTGTCATGCTGTAGTGTTTTGTAGAATCTGTCAAAAACTATTCTGAATCCAGCTTAAAAACTTGCAATAAGCAAGGGTACGTCATTTTCTCAATAAACTCACTAAGTGGCACCAACAGCTCTAGAAGACGCTTAATGCACTTTCCAAGAGAAAGCATCTAGTTGGCCAATACTTCATTATGCAGAATTTGAACATTCTTGAAATCCCGCACCCTTTTTTCACTCGGTTCCAGGTAATAATAAATATCCAGGAAAAGCTCATCAGTCTGCACAGGAAGCCGATAAAAACTGGAAATGAAGCCGGATATGGTAAAGTACTAAGAACCATAGCAGACACAGAAAAACCAGATACATAAACACGGCAAATAAAATTTTTGTTTAAAAAAATACGGATTGTTTTTTTTTCTTGATCAGCTAAAAAATCGGGAGTTTCTTAAAAAAAATAGGGGAATCAGGAAATAGCTCCAAAAATCGGGATTCTGATGATTTGTTCAGTAGGGTTGGCAGGTTTGCAATCCAATTATCAATCATGGCATATATACCTGAATCCAAATCCTAAACAGAGCTCATCCGAAGCCAAGGAGATATGTGAATTACCACAATCTCTATTCCTGAATCATGGGGCTTCAATCAATGGTGACTTGTACTCATACACCGGTGATTGGTCAACGACTGGTCATGCAAATCTGATCCATAGGAAAATCCGTACTCATATCGTGTTGACCTGTATCATAACTCTTTCACCATGAGACTCAATTCTCTTGCCAACAACCGATTTTATGGACCTAAGGAGTGTTGCTATTTGCTCATGATGAATTATGACTACCTCATGGGGGAGAAGGTAATGACCCACTTTAATCCAACACTGAGATGTGGTGAGTATAGGGTGATGCTCCGCCTTTACGGTGTGTATACATGTGAGACTCACCCCTGCCAGATAGACTGAGGTGGGTGATGCTGCTCCATCATGGATGTTCTGACTCAGTCTTAACTTGTGCTTTATGTGGCTATGAATAGACTTTTCTGATCCTATACTGAGACCCAATGGCCTCGGCAATGCAAAAGAACATTCTGAGAAATAAACATATGTATACCATGGTTAATTTCTGGTTCACAATTAGCTTTCATAACATAAATCAGAAATGCAGAAATGCATTATTTCTTCCACTTTCTATGAAAAGTCGAGACGGTTATATAGATCTTGGAAACGCTTTATTACGCATATTTAGACGCAAATATTTGCTCTGCAACAAAGAGAATCACCCATGCAGGAGTCCTCCATATGATGAAAATAAAATTATGCAATGCTTGTCAACTGAAAAGCATCGATTGTCACCAGAATATTATATTTAAAATAATACTAAGTTTGGACAAACGGGATACTTCCACTATGTTTCCACGCCTCGAAATATGGCGGCCTATTCTTCACATGGCTTTGAAAAGATGTAATGTATATGCATCAGGCTATGAAAATGAAATACATTATTTTGGACTCTTTCTGACATTTCTTCCAAAGCGTGAACTATCAACCAAGCCAACATGTAATCCAATGTTTACATAAATGATGTATCGTTGTGCAGAATTACCAATAACGCTGAATAAGCTGGCAAAGTATAACATGTCGGTGTTATAAGGAATGTGGAAATTACATTCAATGGCAACCAACAGTTCTTCTAGTCTGCCAAGTTCATCATTGTCTGGAATGGGACTGCAACTTTTGCTTATGGCACTCCTAGTTTTACCAAAAACGGAGTCCTGAACTCCTAGTTTTAAATTCCTAGTGAGACCCCTGTGTTAATTATATATATTTTATACCTCTCTTTCAGTCATTCCTATTTAAATGTGAAGCGTGGTCTGCTATGTTCATTTTTTTTTCATCTGCATGGAAATTTGCTATGCACCAAAAGACTATTCTTTGCAACATGATTGAATTTGTCTCAGCTTTACAATCTTTAATCTACCATGTAAATCTCAAACCACTTACAATGTTTTATCTACCATGTACATTTCAAACCCCTTACAATGTTATATCTACCATGTAGATTTCAAACCCTTTAAAATGTTTTATCTAGCATTTAAATTTCAAAATCCTTTATTGTTTTAAAACTAGGATAATTGTTTTCTTCAATTTGTAAAAAGATAGATGAAGTCATATGAGAGGTATCGTAATAACCCATCTCTTAGATGAGCTTAAATCACAGACCCATGATCCTATAATGGACTGATGTGTATTTGTTAATTATTGGTGATGATATGGTCATCACATGTCATTTGGACTGGTACTCATGTTACAGTCAAACAACATAAGGTTTAAATAAATCTAAGAGTTATAAACTATGAGTGCTTAATACCTGTTTATATTTTTGGCATCCAACATCTTTCTTCTTGTTTTTAGTTGTTGTGTTTACTGTACTGACACAATGTGCTGCTTATCTCTAACCCTGTTCTATTTAGTGTCATGTCTTTTTATTTTCTATGCATCAACACCTGTTTATCCTTTAATGCTTATATGAGTTAGTCAATAAGAAAATCCATGTAGGATTTATATCACTTTTTGTACATTGTGTTGTGGACTCATTACCTGGATGAATATTCATTATTTATAATTAACAGACCTTGGTTTCCGATGCTTCATCGATGTTCAATTTTGGCTTGGCGATGATGTTCAGCTCTTCCATGAGCAGCAAAATGTGCTCTTTGTTGTCATGGAGATCTGCATTCTCATCTTTTGTCCAGAGAGCATCTTGAAATGAGAAGAAAATAACCTTTACACAAAGAATATAACTAATTTTATCACAAATATTCAGTATGTGATATAAATGTGAAGTATAAAAAAGTCTTTCAGCAGAACAGCAAATGTAATCTTTCTGATCAGATATATAATTAAAAAGCAGTATGAACTAGTAATTTCATTTGTCAGTCTAGCAGTATGATCTAGTAATTTCATTTGTCAGTCTAGCAGTATGATCTAGTAATTTCATTTGTCAGTCTAGCAGTATGATCTAATAACTTCATTTGTCAGTCTAGCAGTATGATCTAGTAATTTCATTTGTCAGTCTTACAGCAGCAAACACTAAAGCTTTCAAGAAAATGAAAATTAAAAGGTCAATGATGCCAAATCGAGGCATGTAACTGACCGAGAGTTTTTCTAATAGGGTTAACTTATTTTTGCTACATTATCCTGTTATTGACCTTATCTTGTGTTGTTAGTGTTTTTTAAAATTAGTATATATGTTGTGTTTACCCGCGTGAATACTTCCTTGAGGTCATACCCTTTCTGCTGCTCTTTAGGTCTGAGTTCAGATAAATAATTTAAATTAAGAATTATGATAATGTCACTTAATCCCAAACGTGAATTAGTAAATTAATTTTAAAAAATGTATAAATCAAGCGAGAGAGAGAATCGTATACATGAAATAATGTAACGAGATAAAAAAAAATTATAAAGCAGATTTGAATAAAGATAATTGGATTAAAAAGATGCTGATGACAATTTTAGAAATACTTGACAATTATCCGAAGATTCGTATCAAGACGTATGGATATCTTGATCTTGGAACACGCAAATGTATTGTTATAAATCCGTGTAGGGCAGCTTGTGCATATCAAAAGAAGTTTTTAAATTTAATTATATCTATATTCCCTGAACACCAAGTCTGATGAATATTTTGCAGAGTAGGTGTGAAAACATCATTAAGTAGAGCTCATATATTAGTTATCTCTGATCACTTTGGAAATTTGTGCATATTGCTGAGTAACATAAATGACACCTGTATTTTTATGTGGGCTCGAGAAAATATCCGAGCTGGATTTGATTGTTTGCCAAGCATTACACCATCGTTGACCATAGAGTTCAGTTACTAACGGAGCTTCATCAATATCAGTGATGCAATTAATAATATCATCACCTTCTTAATTTAATAATCTTGTGTTCTCAATAAAATCTATAAGAACATCGTAGCATCGTTGATCATCTACAGATGATGCCACTAAATATAATAGGTCCCAATTTAGCCACCTCGTTATTAATTTAATTATTAATTGCACTTTACCACACCCAGATGGAGCTATTCGTATTATTCGGATAGATGTCGGGAGTGCTGGATGATGTTTGACTTGTTTTCATGTCGCTGAGAAATCATTGATGTCCACAATAAACAATAATAAAAAAAATTAAAATGGGTGCACTTACAGGCAAGTGTGTAGAATGTGGTACACAAAATACAAATTTATTTCATCCTTGACGGATGTCAAGAATGGTGATACGACTGCATCATTATGAAAATTACCAGGAACTCCATGGTATAAATAACCAGGACACAAAAAACATCTTCCTGGATTTCCTGGAATCTGACTTGATATCCAAAATGATAAACGAGATCAACCAAGACCTGGAGAGTATCCAGACATTGTAATTGATCAAACATACCACATTCATGATGTATCATGTATAAAAAAGATTTACGACAGTAACAAATTGCAGACGTGAAGTTGATTCCCTCATTGAATTCCATACAAAAAATACATTTTTCAAAGAATCATTAGTTAATTGGTTGATAAGATCTGTGATGAAAGGTAAACTAGTACTAGGGGATGGTAATTAATCAACTGACTATTATTAGAATGGAATCGGTTTAGTAGAGCCCAATACCCATCAAAATTATAATGATACAAATTTTGATCAAAATTAGTAAATGAATAATAAAATAAATACCAACTACATATCGGGGGGAATATAGCATCACATGAACATGTTTTCTTTTTTCAAAAGAAGGGTGGGGTATTTGTCTGGTGCCTCCAAAAAAAGAAGTACGGCAAATTTGTCAGTAGAGTAATACTAAGTAGCTCATTATACTAAATAGATGATAGTTTAGCGACTAATTTAAGAGACCAATGACAAATGAACCTGAGTTTTTTCTTCTTCAGGTTCAACTTCAAATGTTACTTCATTGTTTTGCTACAAAATCACTAACAAAAATCCAGAAGAAGCCAGGAGTGGATAACACCATGGTATTGTAGTAGCTATTGTAATGCTGCTAACACTGAGAACCTGTATATACTGGTAACCTCAGTGCGATATATACTGGATTTATTAAGTGGCGACCATAATACATGTACTTGTCAAGACACTATTGTTTATATTCCAATGAAGGTGATCTTTTTAATATCAAAACTTAATACTTTAATATCAAAGACTGCTTGACTTCCATAAAAAGTAATTAATGGCTCTATATATGTTTCTATGAAAACTCAGAATATGATTACGTGAGCAGCATGACCAGATCTAAGATTGATTTGTACGCTATTGATTCATGTTAATTAGTTTGTCATTGATAGGTTTTCATCATCGACATACTATTTTTGTTGCAGGGTCATCATTCTATTTTGGTTCTCTAAGACCGGTAATTTTATTATTAGTCATATTGAGAGAACCAGTCATTGTATCATAGGATTTTTGTACTTGACCATGAATATTATGTAATATTGACGAAGCGTGAGAAGACTGTTGAGGATGTCGTTGAGATTTGCAGTTTTTGTTTAAGAGGTTATGGATTTTATTGTAGAGGTTGTTCTTGTTTTATTTTTGTTTGTTCTACTAAAAATTGATCACGAGATTTATTTATTTTAGCACAAAAATTATTATATTTTGGGATATTTTTGATTTGTTTATTTGTTGTAAAGTGCATGATACATCCATTTAAGATTATTTTCATAATTTACAGTAACATACTTAGGTTTCAAAATATGCTTTTCATAAAATCTTTTCACAACAAAAATCAGAAAAATCTTTTTTTTAGGTCTTAATATTTTTTTAAGACCATATTTTAATCAATATTTTTTTTCTTTAGATTCTTTTGTCGCTATGTCAGCATGAGCTTGATCAATATCCTCAATAATGTATTCCTTTACTTTTTCGATAATAATAATAATAATAATAATAATAATAATAATAATAATAATGCTTTATTTACAGAGGGTGACTCAGTAGTCAAGTACTATTTTCCCTTGAGGCCCTCTTAAGGAGAGTATAACACTGCACGTTATATGAAGATAGCAATAATCAGTGCTTATTTTAGCATGTTTAGTATTAAAATACTAAATTCCATTATCTATTAGAAACACATGCATCCTCATGATATCTCTTCTTAAATACGTTAATATTTTCAGCAGATTTTGCATGTAGTGGAAGCTTATTCCACATAACTGTACGAGAGTATTGAAAACTTTTGAATTGCTCTGTTCCTGCTTTTGATACTAGAAAGTTTCCATGTGATATTGATCTCAACTGGTATTGTATTGAAAAAGGCTTGAATAAGTCCTGAAGACACTATGGTGCAGTCCCCTGTAGACATTTATATAAAAGAACTGCCTTGTGAAAATCTATCCTGTCATATATTGTGAACCATTTGAGGTTTGTAAATAATACTTTGAGGGATGATCAACAAATGTATCTAAAATTACACGTGCTGCTCGCTTCTGGAGTTTTTAAATCCTGTCAAGCTCAGATTTAGCAGTTTCCCCATACATTAGAACAGTAATCCATTGCTGGAAGAAGATATGACGTGTAGTATAGATTGCAAGTTTCCATAGGCAAATATTTCTTGATTCAGCAGCGAAGGGCATATTTGGATGACAGTATTTTTCAAAGCTTATCAATATGGTCATTCCATAATAAATTCTTATCTATGGACACACCGACAAGCCTTTCATGTTTGACATTTTCTAATGGATGAATATTTATTGCAAGAGATAGTTTTGGGTTCCCTGACTTGTGTAGCTTTTGTGTTGTCCCCAGAATCATACATTTTGTTTTACCTTCATTTATTACCATCCTATTTTAGGTTGAGCAGTAGCTATTTCAGTTGGAAGATCTCATTAAGGTCTTTTTGTTTTCTTAGTTCTTTCTGCTATTTTTTTCCAGTTGCTCTAGCGATTTTTTCTAACATAGGAAGAAGACCTTTAGTAGCTTCTGCAACTCGTTGAGTAACCTTCATAACAGGTTTAAGTAATTGGTCTGAACCTCTGCAAATTCCACCTGAGACTCTTGACGTTCTTGTCATTTTCATCGGACAGAATAACGGACATATATATATTTCTTAATTGCCTCTAGTCGCTGTGGAGCTAATCTAGCCGTTTATGATTCCATAGCCATATTATTGATTCAATGATATAATTACTTAAACCTATAGTGTAGCACAAAGGGTGTGACCTAAATGAAAATTGCAGGTGGGTAACAAAACATACATACATTTGTTTTTAAAAAATGACAAATGACAATGAGCTAATTTGAGAAACTCTCTGTCAGTTAGAGGTCACTTTGGTGTTATTGCACTTATATTTTTTATTTTCAGAAAAAGCTTTCTTTTTTTTCAAACATGATGTTCCAGCAAATGATCTGTTAACCCTTTGTGCTGCTCATATCCATATGTGTATAAAAATAGTATGATACTGTTATTTCATGTGTCAGCCATTTTCCTCTCCTTACAAAAGTAGTATGACCTTGTACTCTCATGTGTCAGCCATATTCCTCTCTATCCAAAAGCAGTTTGATCTTTTAATTTCGTTTGCCAGCCATACTCGTTTCATAAAAAGTGATATGATCTTGTAATATCATTTGTTAGTCAAATTCATCTCCATGATGTTCAGATCCAAAAATGCCATAGTAAGTTTGTTTTAATTTATAAAATTTCTTAAGCCTGATGTAATAGAATATACATATTATTTCTGTATTAACATAATGGGGTAGATACAATTAGGTCTCAAACATTTTAAAATGTTAATCTATTACAATGGAAAAAATATATCGGCATGTAAAAAACAACTAACTATAGTTGAGTTTTGAAATTATTGGATGTCAATGTTACATGTTAATGCCATCACATTTGATTATAAAAGAGTCTTAATGTGCCAACATTGGGGTTACTTTTGTATGTGTATGTAATTGTTGATTATTTCTGATCTACATTTATTTACAAACAACAAAATACACAGCTAAATTATCTCTATGATTGTTGATTTAATATTCAGATCAATTTCAATCATAATTTGGTTCTGATTTTAGGACATCTGATTTCCACATGAAAATACTTAAACTTGTTGACAAATTTGAATGTTTTTACAAACATAAGAACTCCAGCCCAGCTGATCTATGTTGTGGTGTTACACAGGGATTTGTTCTTGGACATGTTCTCTTCAGTCTATACACTCAGCCGCTCTCAAGCATCACAGATCATCACTCAGAGTATCACCAATTGTACACTGATGACACCTAAATATACACGATTTGCCACCCAAATGAAGTTGATGCTACCATCCGAGGTAGAGAGGTGCATTTCTGATGTGAAATCATGGATGACATATAACAAGCCGCAGAAGCAAGATGATATAATTAAGGCCTTTCTAATCACAATAAAAAGACCTTCTCAGTCACACTCTATACCTCAAACAATATATATATAAGCAACACCAACATCAACTTCATGCAACCAACACTGTACATTCACCTTGCACCAACATATCAAAAACATATACAAAGCTGCATATCTTGAGATCAGATTCATCAGCTCCATTCGCAAATATCTTTCAGATGATGCCACTAAAACACTGGTGTGTTCATTAGTACTTCCAAGACTGGACTATTGTAACTCAAGTCTGTCTGGTTAGTCTCAATATCTACTCATGAAACTTCAAAAAGTTCAAAACACAGCTGCTTGGATCATCCTCAGAGTACCACAATCTGAGCACACATCCCCACTGCTCTGTACTCTACACTGGCTATCCATTCGATCCAGAATGAAACACAAAATGTGTTATCTGTGCTATGTTTCAGTAACGGACTCCAGTCCTACATACCTTTCTGGCCTCAACCATGTGTACAAACCAGCCTGATATTTACACTCCTCGTATAACGGTCGTATATTCGTTATTCCCACTATGAAAATGAAGTGATATGGACAATGTTCTTTTCAATAACAATGCCAAGTAACCGGGAACAAATTGCCCACTGAAATTAGACACAAAGACACAGAGATCCCTTTCACGAGTGCTCTTTAATCTCACCTTTATCAACTGTAAGAAGAAACATAAAGACCTGATGATGTTTCCAACTTAAATATTTTCAGCACTTTTTATGTTTTCTAATTTCATGATGTTTGTTTTTTGTAGTCATATTATTATAGATGTTGTAAGGCACTTAAAGCTTGTAACGATTAGGCACTATACAAAGTTCAAATTGTATTATTATTATTATTAGTAGTATTAGTAATAGTAGTAGCAGTAGTAGTAGTAGTATTTATAAGGTGGCTGACCTACATCTTGGCTTTGTATTTGTGTCTTAACATTTGATATTACGTTTACCTTAACATGTTTAGAGGAATCAGTCCGATTGTGTTGTTCAGTATTTAATTTGGGTAGAATTATTTATTTAAAATTACTATTCACTGGAAATACAAAGTGATCAATAATATTCTTGGACACGGAACATTAATTTGAAATGATAGTGAATTCAGTCAAGGACATATCTGGATTATATTATTCTTATTATTATAAGGGAATAAACCTAACAGAAAATCCAGAGACAAGAGTCTGTAAGGCGACTTTGCATTGGTTTCAGTGTCATCTTGTCAACTCCTTCAACACCATTGTATCGACTTGTCATTTCTCTTTGATCCATCATCTGCATGGAGGGGGGGGGGGCAGAGTAATCAGCTGCAAGGGCAAAAACTGATTCTCGATATCACCCTGCCCAGGTGTGCGCCTTGGAGAGAATATTCCAGCTTTGCTTCACAGGCATCAACACTACACAGGAAGCAGTAGTTTACCAATTATAAGTCTTAGGTTGATTGGCTTAGAGTCAGATGCCATGGGTTGCTTCCGATGGTGGAAGAAACAAACAAACCTTACTGGACAGCTACCACTCGCCTAAAACTGGGCAGCCTCCAGACAATAATATGCTGTCCCGCCACAGTTTCTCTGCCTTTCTGGTGCGTAGGGCATAAGGTACGTAAATACCTGACAAAGTGGACAAACGTTTATACCAAGAAACAACAAACAAAAAGCAATAAGGAAAACTTCAATCCTCAAGCTAGGAGCCTGGAATATCTGGACCAAACTGACTGGACTCTCAGATTATCTCCAGGAAATCAGCAATGTTCTATATACTTCAGTCATCAGTGACAAACTTACAAGACTCCAGGTCAACATTACCGCAGTACCAGACAAAAGGCTACCATATTTAGTGACCCTCAGAGAGGAAAACGCGTTATTCTGGCAAGCAAAGAGCGCAGAAGAAGCCAGAGAGTTTGGTGTTGGATTTGCCGTTGGGAACTCCCTGCTGGGGATGATTAAACGTTGCTAACAAGGAAACGGAAGACTGTCATCCTTATGCCTCTATACCAAAAATGCCTGATTATCATTTACACTCCCACACTTAGCGCCACCGCAAATAACAAGGACGAGTTCTACGATGAATACTCACGATCAACAAATTTACCAAGGAAGAGAACTTGATATTACTGGATGACGTCAATGCAAGGGTGGTTGATGACCATGACTTTTGGCCCTCCTGTCTTGGCAAGTTTGGCATTGGGAAGATTAATGAAAACAGGCAGAGACCCCCAGTGATGTGCATGTACCATGATCTCAGCATCACCAATTCCTTCTTTCAGACAAAACCACAGCATAAGTGTTTTGGAGGCATCCCCAGCCCAAACATCGGCACCAACTGGACTATCATAACAAGACGGTTTGCCATGAAATATGTGCTTCTTACCCGGACCTTTTACAGAGCTGACTGCTACGCTGACCACTCGCTGGTGTGCTCCAAAATGAAGCAGCCAAAGAAAATACCCCGCTCAACCGCTCTAGACAGAAGTGTTAAACATGCATTGACGTGAGTATGACTTCATATCCAGACAAGGCTGAGGAATTCACTTATGCCCTCTCCAATATTTTTCATTCAGAACCTAACATCAGTGCCAAAGAGATATGGAATCACAGTAGAGAGACCATGTACAGCTCAGCAACATGTATCTTTGGTAAGAAGCTTTCAAAGAACGACTGTTTTGAGGCTAACTCCGCCACACTCACGCTAGCCATATAAAATTTTCACAGTGGTCACCTAGAATGCAAACAATCCCCTGCCAGAAGACTCTGCAGGTATACAGGTCGATCAGAAGCAACGTGCAGAGGTTATCATGGCAGTGTGCCAATGAATAGTACCTTCAGCTTTGTCAGAGCATCCAGTGAGCAGCATATATAGTAAATATGAGAGGTATGTATCATTGCATAACAGAAAGCAATGGATCCCACAAAGAACGTGATAGCACCACTGAAGTCCGCAACAGGCAATACCATCCATGACAAGGGCAAGCAGATGAAGGAATGCTTCTCTGAACTGAACTCCTAAGTGAACCACGTGACAAGCAATTCCCTCAACACCATTTAAAACCTCCTGCTCATGGCAAAACTGGATGAGAAACCTAATGTGGCAGAACAAAAAGGCCTTAGAGAAATAGTCCTTAGGTAAAGCCCCACGGAAGAATGGCATGCCAGCAGAAGTAAACTGAGTTACAGCATGTGGCAAGTTTGGGTTGGCCATCAGCCTTAAGAAAACTAATCTGATGGGATTCAATTCACAATACTGAAAATTCTTTTCCCATTATCAATTTGTATGTTTGGACTCGTAAAAGGTTTTCCAAACTTTAAGATGGTCCACATGTGGCAACCGAATTAATACTTTTAGAGAATACAAAGGCATGCATGAATATCCACTTATCAGAATACTGATTTGGTTGGCACATGTGACAAATCAAAATATGTAAGTCACTGACTATCTAAAGTTAACTTTTATTTATCTCAGTCAAAATAATTAAAGAAAATTGTAAACCATAAGAATGGACACAGATCGTTGAATTTCAAAGGGGTAATTTTCTCCTTGATGGAGAATATACACTTATTACTTCATCCACTCGTTCACTGTCAGCTGAAAAATGACACATGAGAGCACATGTCATTGGAGTATGTACTGCTGAGTATTAACTCATACATCCAGACATTAAGACATAAACTCGAAGGACTTGTATGTTTTCATAACAGATAACAAGAATCCCTACTGATATTCTACTGGCTGAAAATAATCTGAAGAATGTACCCCAAGTTCAACTGACCAACAACATTCAAGTTAGTAACAGAAATGCTTAATTACACGTATTGTGGACACAGGTGTTTGATCTGGGATGCAGACAATACCAAATGCAGGAGTCCTCCATAAGCATGCAAATGGTTTGGCAGTAAATTTCAAGGCTTTCCAATCCTACTTCAACAATCAACTAAGTAGGAGAACATGTTGATTATTTGATCATCACATAATCCAGTACTTTAGTATACCCCCAGATGTGCCTGCTCTATTTATAAGACTACATAAAACACGATGCAATAGTTGGGTGGCCAGTTCGAATATTTCGACTAGCAGCATGGGTGGGAAAATGTGTTGATATTTACAATGACTCATTTCATAGGCAGAAAGACACAGAGATGTATATATGGTTATTATGAGTACATCAGAACGTCAGCTTCCATTGTTGTGTTCATTTCTGATTGTAGCCAAATAAATATTTAATGCGACCGAGAAATCAAGGCACATCAAAACTTGGACAAAATGTCGTTTGAGAATTTAGATAAGTATTTTGGGATTAAAAGGCAAATGGACAATGACTTTAATGCGAGTCAGAAGAGGGCTAAAGTTCTTAGAACTGACAGCTTGGATGGGACAGTAACCAAGCGTAAGAAAGTGTGTGATGCCTGGCTTTAGTGTTTAGAACAACACCATGCCTTGGACTGACAAAATTCATTCTCATCCCAAAGGATTAGCAAGAAATACACAGCTGTCAGGCTACACATCTAAGATCACCAATATTGGCGCAACCTCCATACTGAATTCAATTGACGAAACTAAAATTCTGCAATGCTTACCAGTAGAAAAGCGGAAATTGTTACCAGAATATTCTTTTTAAAATAATACTATGTTTGGACAAACGGGATACATCACTCTGAGGTGGCGTAAGAAGTATGCGGGTCCTAGGGCTGACCATAACCGGGTAAGGGCCTCGTTATCGGTATTTCGATTGGTATCCTTGACAAACTCATAAGGAAAACCTTAGGACTGAAGTGCACGGCCCCTTCAAGATGGTGGTCCTAGGGCAGTCGCCCAGATTGCCACCCCCAAACACCATTCATGACCACATCCCTAAGTTTTCATGGCTCCATATATGGCTATTATGCGCATGGCTTTGAAAAGATGTAAAATATATGCTTCAGGCTATGGAAATTAAATAAACTAGTTCAACAATACTGCTGTTGGCTTTTCAGCCAAAAATAAAATTTTCAACCAAACAACCACTTAATCAAATGTTTACAGAAATGACGTACCCTTGTCCAGAATTACCAGACATTCCAAAACGGCTGACATGGTTCTACATGTCAGTGTGATAAAGATTGTGGAAATTAAACTCAATGTGCACCAACAGTTCTTCTAATCTGCAAAATTCAACATTTTCTGGGCGGAGACTGCAACATTTGCTGATGGGACTCTTATGTTTACCACAATGAGACCAGGACTTCAAAGTTCAAAATTCAATTGAAACCTCAGAGTAGCAGACATTACAATGGAAGGAGACAGATGAGCAGAAGCACAACAATGCGTAGTATACTCTACTGTATGGCGAGCCTATACTCAAGTGCAGAGGGTCAATGAAGGAGATACACTGTATGCTGCCCATACAGAGAGTCAATGGAGGAGATAATAGTGCATGCTGGCCAGACAGTATCAATGGACGAGAAACACTGTATGCTGCCCAGACAAATAGTCGTGGGAGGTGATTCACTGTATGTTGCCCAAGCTGAGAGTCAATAGAAGAGATGCACTGTATGCTAGTCAGAGAGAGAGAGAGAGAGAGAGAGAGAGAGAGAGAGAGAGAGAGAGAGAGAGAGAGAGAGAGAGAGAGAGAGAGAGAGAGAGAGAGAGACGTCAATAGAAGAGATACACTGCATGCTGGTCCGAGAGAGTCATTGGAGGAGATACATTGAGACAGTTATGTGTATGGCCTGGTTTTAAACATCAGCTTGGGTGAGACTAAATAAATCTGTTTATACATTTCCCCAGTATTAGGCTGCACAAAATACAATAACTTTTGTAAAACAGTGGTACTCAATCACTTTCAAAATGGCCAAAACTGCAGCAGTGTGTTTAGGGTAGTGATGAGGGAAACGTGAATCATGAAATATGCATCTGTTGCTATTACATTGCTTAACTATTCTAAGTTAATGAATCGGTGGACAAAGACACATTCCTTTATCTTAGCTTGAGTTAACCTTAGAACTGTTACATGGAGGTACTTGAAAGCTGCGTATGTTATGGCCTTGACAACATTTCTCATCATACCCAGCTTGATGTCTAAGTGTGGTAACAAAATCTTCCTTGATTCAAATAGTGGTGGATGATAAACTTTCCTCCCAGGCTCAAATGACTGTCAGAGTGACCACTCACTGTTAATACTTTGTGTATCCAATGTGCAGAACAATCAAGAGAAGAAGTGTCTGCAAAGAGCCACAAAGCTGCCACTGATGTTGATTATAGTTTATGCACCTCAAAAAGTTGTTTCATGTTTTCATAGTCTTCCTTCATATGAACTGCACGATTAACTGGAATAATGACAAAATATTGCTATTTTTCAGCAACACAAGACTGTGAAAATAAACATTTCTATATGAATCTAATCCACTGAGCATTTCGACTGACACAGGATATATGTTTACTGCAAGCACCAAAATATTGCAACCTCTAAATATTCTGGTTAGAACTTGATAAATTTAACTCACAATCTGTTTACTTACGTTTAAATTAAGTAATTGGGCATCAAGTAATGGCAGAAAATTCCCTGTTTTTTCCTGACTTTAATCAATATTTGCAAAATTCAAGAACTTTTCATGTCAGGAGAAAAATTGTCTCCCCCTGGTAGTATGGGAACCCTTACGACAGACTCAGGACTATGCTGTAAACTCATTGTATTTCACAAAAAAGCTGACATTAGATAACTACTTCAGATGAAACATGTACATTCACAAATATGCTGACATTAGATAACTACTTCAGATGAAACATGTACATTCACAAAAAGCTGACATTAGATAACTACTTCAGATGAAACATGTACATTCACAAATATGCTCATGCAAAACATGAATGGCAGAATAATAATTGTCAAGTTTGTTCACTAATTCGATGGGGACGTAAGTTATGTAAGGAAACATTAGATTTATGAAAGCACGTTTGATACTGCACTAAGCTGAAATAACATGAATATTTACTTTGGAAGAAGTCACATTCTGAAAATGTCCTACAAAGTCCAAATTATTATAGTCATACCAATGAGTTCTGGATACAATTTTCCATCATTCTTGAAATCATACCACATGGTTGTGACTGATAGAGCATGTTTCAGGACAAACTTCTCTGCCGTGATGAGGGACTTCAGGGCTTTAATCATCCATTGAGGTTCCAGCACAATCTTCCCTTTCAATAATTCTTTGCTGTAAAAAAAAAGAGTATTATGAACATTGATTACCAAAATTGTACCGTGTTTGCTGTACACTTGATTACCACAGTGTAAAGTTTGCTGTACATTTAACTGTGTTTGATATACACTTGAATAAACTGTCGTCTCATAATACTGATTTAAAAATTGAACTGTGTTTGCTGTACACGTGAATAAACTGTAGTCTCATGGCAACACTGATTAACAAAGTCTACTGTGTTTGCTGTACACTTGTATAAACTGTAGTCTCATTGCAGCACTGATTGCCAAACTGTATTGTGTTTGCTGTACACTTGAATCATTTGTAGTCTCATAACACTTATTACCAAACTGTACTGTGGTTGCAGTATGCTTGTATAAACTGTAGTATCATAGCACCACTGATAACCAAACTGTACTGTGTTCCTATAAACTGTACTTATATCTTAATTTCAGACCTGATCTACCAAAATAGGTATTTCAGATTAAGCAAAATACATAAAGGACCACTGAGAGGAAATGGTCTCAACCATGACTGTGTGTCCAACCTAGAGCATGGTACATAAAGGAGGATGTCCAGCCTAAATAATGGTATATATATATATAATCACTGGTAGTTCATGGCCTCCACCATGACTATATTTTTGTGGCATAATTCCCCAGCTTTAAACATCACTGTAAACTGCCAAAATGCAGATATCATCGCGATATTTCTTAATTGTTTTGTAAAGCTACATTCATCATCTTCATCAGTCTCTTGACCTAGTATAGTCGTTGAGACACTGTGCTGCTGAACATCTGATCATTTCCCTCAACTTGTCTCTATCATGTGCCAATGCCTTAGTCTCCGCAAAACTTTACCTGGTGCATTCTGTTGTCAGTCAATGTTTTTTTCTGTCTACCTCTCCTTCTGCCACCATGGACGCTGCCCTAAAATACTGTTGGCTCTAGTGACATGGCCATACCATGTCAGGTTTCTCTTCATGAGAATGGTCAGGAGGTCTTCATACTGGCCTACTCTGTGCCTGATGTTGTTACACACTTCTTCATTTGTGATGTGGTCCATGTAAGAGATGCCAGGGATAGATCTGTAGCATCTCATTCCAGGTATATGAATTATTCATTTTAATTCTGCTGTCAGGGTCCAGGCCTCACATGACTACAAAAAGACTAAGATGGCTAGTGCTCTCAATAATCTGATTTTAGTTTTTAGATAGATATTCTTGCCTCTCCAGAAGGGTCTTAGCTCTGACACAACTGCTGTTGTTTGTGCTGCTCGTGACAAAATTTCTGCTTTTGAGCCCTCTTCGGTGATTATAGTACCAAGATACTTGAACTGGCCCACTGTTTCCAGTTCCAGTTATCTGACACAATTAGTCATCAGCTTTGTGTTCTCAGTGCTTATCTCCATGTACAATCTGGAAGATGTTTCATCCAGATTCTTCAATAAGGTAGCAAAGTCGTCCTCACTGCCTGCCAGCTCACGAATATCATCTGCTTGTGATGTTACGCCCACCAATGCTGACTGTCCAACAGTGGTTTTGCAGGGCTTCACGCATGATGCGCTTTAAGTAGATGTTGAAATGTGTGGCTGACAGGATGTAGTCTTGACATTCTCCAACTGTTGTTTTGCAGTCCCCAACAGAACATTGAGCAATTACTGCACTGGCATGGCGTACATCTGCCTGTTGGTAGTATTGGTCAACTTTGTACCCATGTTATACTTCATTTTGGCCCACAATGCCTAATGCCACCCACTGTCAAAACCCGTTTTGAAATCTATGAATACATGATAGATGTCTTGTTTATTTTGCTAGTACTTTTCAAACAGAGCCCTGAGATTGAACTGTTTATTCTGTTGTGCTTCTTCCACTTCAGGACCTGACCTGTTGTTCATCGATTATTTATCTGCTGTGGTTTCCATGTGTTCATGATGATCTTCAACATCACCTTACTAGCATGCCTGATCAAACTGTGAGTCTGTAATTTTGGCACAGCTGGAGATTGCCTATTTGGGGGAGTGTTAGATTATCTATATTAGGCTTGGGTAATGCTGATAATTAGGTTATTTAGCACAATATATTTGGATTATAATGATGCTTATGTTATTTTCAACATTTGGTTTGGGTAATTCTGGTATTTAGGTTATTTACATTCAACTTTTGTAATAGTGGTAACTATGCCATTTACCAAATTAGGCCTGGATGATACTAGTTCAAAACACCTGCTCTTAGAAAAGTAACATTTTAACAATAAATATGATATACATGTATTATGCATATTTAATGTGATACTAGTACATAAGGTTCACTACTGGTAGAGATTGCTAACTTTAATAGATAGGATATATAATGTATATTTAATGTAATATAGGCAAATATGATACATACAAATAATATCAATCTCACCTGAAGTAGATGATGGTACCAATTTCGTGTTGGAACCTCAGGAACAAGTCCAGTTGATCTGTGGATATCTGAACACCTCCTGCTTGGTTTTTGTTTTCCAACAGACTCCGATTAATCACCTATAGATATAAGAATACATTTAGTGCGATGGTGCTATTTCGATAATTCTCTTTTCGTTGTACAAAGTTCATTTAACTGCTGTAATCTTGGTCTGAAATAAAAAATACTAAGCAAAACAAATTGTCCCTGTATTACCATATTATAAATCTTACAGTGTTACAGGTGTATCATTTACTTAAAGGAAACTTATGTATCTTACTTTTCTACAGGTATATCATTTATTTCAAACAAATTGTCCCTGATATGACCAGATTATATATCTTACAGTATAACAGTTATATCATTTACTTAAAACTAATTGTCCCCAATATGACCAGATTATGTAACTTACAGTATTACCTGTGAATCATTTATTTATAACTTCTCTTTGATATGACCAGATTATGTATCTCACTATATTACAGGTATTTCGTTTATCTAAAACAATTTCTCTGTGATATGACCAGATTATAAAACTTACAGTATTACAGTCAATCATTTATTTATAACAAAACATAACAAAACGTCCTTGATGTACTGACTGAATCTCAAGTTTTGGAGCAGTTTCCAAACCTTCTAGAGTATGGAAATTCTATAGGTTGTAACTTAATTATTTTTTGAGATTTCTAGTTTCACTTTCACTGTCCTGGAAACCCACATGCACATAAAATTTCCTAGATTCCATTCCTATTTTCAACCTTAAGTAGTCTGTTAAACAACCCACCCATAAACTTGGTCACATTTGAGACTGTATAGTAAATAGAACCAAACTAATGCATGCCATCCAAGAAAACATTTAAACATTCTTATGTCGTACAGCAGAACAACTACCGGTAGATTACAGCCTGCTTTCTTTGCTTGAGAAATATGCCACAGGCACCAAGTACATAGTATCAATTAAAAAGTGTTCTCCTTGGTATAGAAGTGTTAGCGACCAGCTTACAATGCTAAAAGACACCGCTGTAAAGCAGAGTGGCATTAGATTTCCACCAGACTCACTATTCATAAACAAATCGATGAAGCCACTAAGAAGATTGTCACAAACATAGTCCATTTAGCCAAATTATCCCACCACAATACTAAGATCATGGAGAGTTCCAGCTACAAAGAGCTCTTAGTGAACTAACAAACTAATGTCAAGGAACAAATATACAGAACGTCCAACGACATTCTTTCCAGTAGACCTTAGCAAATGTTTTTCTCATTTAATATATATTGATCAAAAATGGTAATTGTGTCATGCTTTTTCGCACCCGTCTTTATGTAACCCCTCCCCAATTAAATCAAAAAATGTGTTGATATTGTACATGGTTGCTTATAACACGGTTCGGTTCATAACACGGTCGGATTCTATGGCTCCCAACTACCGATTTATAGCGGGGTCCCACTGTACTATGACTGTCCTGGTAAATCTACCTTATGCCCTTGAGCCCTCAAGTTCATCAATACTTGTTCCAGGGGGAGCCAACTTGCTGGTATCTCCTCCCCCCAATATGGCTGTCGAGATGCAACTTCTACAATTTTCTTCTTTAAACCCTCCAGTTTTCTGTCGACAACAGTGTTGTCAATGGCAAAGTCCTCTTCAACAAGATGATACCTGGAAGGTTTGTCATGAAGATGAGAACGGATTTCTCCGAAGTAGTTTTCACAGATTTCATGACGGTTATCCTAGAATTAGAAGAGAAACTCACATTAAGTCATTAAAAGTCCCTCTTCTTTAATAAGAATGATACACTTTAAAATTTACATATATTGATTGTATTTCTTGCTTTTAAAAACTATAGACAATATGGTAATAAACATGACTTATTCTTATATCTTTCAAATTTGATTGGGGAAATCATATTTATATTTGAAGTTACCATTTTGTATCATATAAAATCATTTCTGAATTACTCCTTTCCTTTATAACAACCTAAGTTTGTTTTACCAATGTTTAAACCTTCTTTTTGCAAGTGGTCTTCTGTTTTTCACTCAGTTACAATAATTATTTTCTCCAGCCCTAAAATGTGTCTCTTTCTAGTTGCAGGTTCTACATGCCTAATCAGACCCATTTTGAAAAATGTTCTTTCCTTTTCCTCAGTCACCACTTAATTATCTAAGTGTATGAGTGATATGTTTTGAGTTCTCATACAGATGAACCCAGTCATAAAGTTTGTAGGCATAAAATTGGATACAGGTTCTCATATTAAAGATATGAGGTGATATGTTTTCCGATTATTTGTGAACCAGAAGTATACTTAAAACAATGCGTTATATAAGACTAAATTAAATATGTGATTATGGGAGTGCTGACACAAACCAAGCCCACTTCACTCTGAAAGTAATGGTACAAATCTGTTACAAGATCTGACATGACATGTGTGCTTGCACAATACTCTTAAGTGTAACAATTTAAGAATACCATACAAATCTACATATATGTCAGTGGGTGAGTACTTACAGAATACCACACTCTAAGAGCAATAATTTTACAATCAAACAAATATATTAACAGATCTGTCAATGGATGAGTGTTTACATAATATAGCACTTTCATGATAATGCTACATAGCTATAGAAATCTGAACTAGATATGTCAGAAAGTCAGAAATAGTTACATAGCTAAACAAAATCTGAACTAGATGTCATTAAGTCAGTAATGTTACATAGCTATACATAAACTTAAACAGATCTGTCATTAAGTCAATATTGTTACATAGCTATACAAAAACTTAACTAGATCTGTCATTAAGTCAATAATGTTACATAGCTATACAAAAACGTAACTAGATCTGTCATTAAGTAAGTAATGCTACATAGCTATACAAATCTGAACTAGATCTGTCATCAAGTCAGTATTGTTACATAGCTATACAAATCTGAACTAGATCTGTCATTAAGTCAGTAATGTTACATTGCTATACAAAAACTTAACTAGATCTGTCATTAAGTCAGCAATGTTACATAGCTATACAAAACTTAACTAGATCTGTCATTAAGTAAGTAATGTTACATAGCTGTACAAAAACTTAACTAGATCTGTCATTAAGTAAGTAATGTTACATAGCTATACAAAAACTTAACTAGATCTGTCATTAAGTCAGTATTGTTACATAGCTATACAAAAACTTACCTAGATCTGTCATTAAGTCAGTAATGTTACATAGCTATAAAAAAAACGTAACTACATCTGTCATTAAGTAAGTAATGCTACATAGCTATACAAATCTGAACTAGATCTGTCATCAAGTCAGTAATGTTACATATCTATACAAATCTGAACTAGATCTGTCATTAAGTCAGTAATGTTACATTGCTATACAAAAACTTAACTAGATCTGTCATTAAGTCAGTAATGTTACATAGCTATACAAAAACTTAACTAGATCTGTCATTAAGTCAGTATTGTTACATAGCTATACAAAAACTTAACTAGATCTGTCATTAAGTAAGTAATGTTACATAGCTATACAAAAATCTTAACTAGTTCTGTCATTAAGTGTTTTCAGTCACTGATCCAATTTGTCTTTCCCTATATTGAAGTTATCCACAGAGACTGTTAACTACTGATGGTGAATAATTCTGTTTATTGTTTACAAAGAATCATGCATGAATTGTGGGCCAAATATAACACCATAATATATTCAGTCTTATAGTGAACATATAGTAAGAGTTCACTTAAGGGACTGAATCTTTACCAGGCAAAACCTTCTTGTTTGAGGCTTAATGCCATTTGTCAGCAAATAATAGGCTATACATTGTGGCCAGTAAGTGGAGGAACAGAAACTTCATGGAATAACAACCGACCAACATGAAGCTACTGGCAAGCTTTCTCTTCTACCCAAGATGTCAAGCCTGAGACTCGAACCTACATGAACAGTCGTGAGATCCTAGTGATCTGCACATGTGAGTGCCTTAGACCACTGACAATCCACAGACCCACAATGAAACGAATACTCAAAGGAGGGGGCCCCGAGTGACCGAATGCACTCTCCATTATGGATCACTGCCATCACACCTCTGTCTGCATGGATTCGAGTCTCAGATTCTGCAAATGTGGGAAGTGATAATGCTTGAAAGTAGCTTCTCGTGAGTCTCTGGTTTTTCCCTCGACGGTTTTCCTAGTATCTTCCTCCATTAATCCTGGACACCATGTATAGCCTATCGTTAATGAAACATGGTGTTAAAGCCAACAACAACAATAACTCCAAAGAGCAATCGCCGACATACATACATTTACAGAAGCTACAAGATATTCAATCAGCATTTTAACAGATGATGTTGACATCGCTGTGTACATTTTAGCATTGTTACACATTGCGCTGACAATACTGTGTACATTATTTCAATTATTTCAGCATTGTTATATATTGTGTTGACATTGTTACACATCATTGTGTTGTCAATATCACCTGCCAGGAACAAACAAATGCTTCACTTTGGCCACAGGGAACTGTAAATAAACTTGAAACTTGATTATATATTACATTTAATCTAGATTAGATTAAAAATGGATATATATGTTTATGCAAATACATTGACTCCACTGAATATCCATGTTCTTGATTTGCGGAAACAAATTTGTTAATTTACCAAAAAAAAAATCAAATAGGACAGACTTGCTCCCAGTTAAAACTTTAAATTGCTAACCATGACCCATTATTCTACCAGTTTTGGAAGCCTGAGACCCAAGAAAACCTGCCTTATTATAATGACTGGTTTTGGAAGCCTGAGACCCAAGAAGACCTGAATTATACTAATGACTGGTTTTGGAATCCATTCAAGTGATACAATATATATGGATTTATTTTTTTCCCAAACTATACCTTAGTTTGAGGCTGATCCAATTCTTTCTTTGCACCAGCTTCCATCTGACTTTTTACCTTGCTGGCTTCCGCACCTGGAAAATAATTAGATGTTGGAATCATCTTCAAAACTGACTGAATGTCTCATTTGACATTCACAGTTAAGGTGTCAACAGGATCAATCAAACTTAACACAGAATGGGATTCCAGATTCCAAACTGCATTAATTTAAATCACATTGTTAATTTATTAAAGTGGAGAAAGTGTCGTCAATAATTTCCTCTTCACCAACATAAATAAGGGCTTGTCGACATGGCAGTTGTCTTCCATCTGCAAGCAAGTGCAATCTGATGGATTTGATAAACCTGCTAATGGCATACGACATTGTAAGTATACTGAGAATGACACATGAAAAGGTGAGTAGTCTGAAAATGACATATCAACAGGTAAGTAGTCAGAAAATGGCATATAAACAGGTGAGTAGATTGAGAAAGGTATTGAAACAGGTGAGTAGTATGATAATGGCATTGGAACACGTGAGAAATCTTAGAATGACATGAACAGGTGAGTAGTCTGAACATGGCATATAAACATGTGAGTAGTTTGAGAATGATATATGAACAGTTGTGTAGTCTGAGAATGACATTGGAACATGTGAGTAGAATGATAATGACATATTAACAGGTAATTAATCTGAGACTGGCATATGAACAGGTGATAAGTTTCTGAAAATTGCATCTGAACAGGTGAGAAGTCTGAGAATGGCATGGAACAGGTGTGTAGCCTGAGAATGGCATATGAACAGGTGAGTATTATGAGAATGGCATTGGAAACAGGTGTTTAGTCTGAGAATGGCACACAAACAGGTGAGTACACTGATAATGGCATATAAACATGTTAGTAGTCTGAGAATGACATATGACCAGGTGAGTAGTCTGAGAATGGCAGTGGAACAGGTGAGTAGTATGATAATGATATTAACAGGTGATTAATCTGAGACTGGAATAGGAACAGGTGAGTAGTCTTATAATGGCAAATGAACAGGTGACTAGTCTGAGACTGGCACATGAACAGGTAAGTAGATGATAATGGCATATGAACAGGTGAGTAATCTGAAAATGGCACATGAACAGGTCTGTAATCTAAGAATGGCATTGGAACATGTGTATAGTCTGAGAATGGCACATGAACAGGTGAGTTGTCTGAGAATGGCATTTGAACAGGCGACTAGTTTTAGATTGGCATTGGAACACGTGAGTCTAGTCTGTATGTAATCTGCAAACTGAAAATACAACCAAAATATCAAAGCATAAAACAGCTCCAACTAACCACTGACAGACCTTTAAATAATGAATTATTTGAAAAGACCATGAAATTGATATGTGGATCAATAATGTAATGTATCATATATGTTGTTATTGTTGTAGCTGTTTAGTGTCATTTTTCAGCACAATATAGCCTTTACATGGGGGTCAGTATATATGATGGAGGATGATCTGGGGAAACTGTGGAAAGAACCACCAACCTACAAGAAGCTGTTGGCAAGATTTCTCACATATCCTTATTGGCCAAACCAAGGACTCAAACCCATGCAAAGATGAAATGGCAATGATCATAATGATCATAATGGTGAGTGCTTTAGACAACTGGCCACTTAGTGCCCATTTTTCATAGTCTGTACATTGAGAATTGTATTGATATGCAGCACAGGCCAATCGAATCATTCTAATTATATTATTTTCACTTGAAATTACATTTCAGTCTCACCTACAAGAATTACATTGTCATTTCTGTAATGTGATTTGTAAGAAAAACTTCCCAAATTTTCTCCAGAGTGCCAATTTTTTTCCCACATAGAAGACTAAATACAGACATGGCAATTACCATGTAATTAAAGGTTAGAAGAGACTGATACATTGACTTTGTTGAAAATGTTTATGAGGATTCTACCTAAAGTGTTTCAGTTCAATTACTAAGCATTCCAGTTGTTGGATATTCACATGAAGTGATGACTACTAGATGCAAAAATTCCAGATTCAATGTGCTTGTGATATTTGTATTATTTGATTTGCAAATAGACATAGACAGATTGTATTTAGCATGAGAATTGCATTACCTAATGAGAAACATTATATGAGCTAATTGGCTGCATAAAAAATGATGTGGTTGGATACTTTTGTATCAGATGGACATAATTTACATTATCACATGCTACATAATGGTTAAGAGGTTTTAGTGAAATCCCACTGTCAGTACAAATGTCAATTCAGAAAAAGCAGTCATACAAATTTTCATGATGACCTTGAAAGTGTTGATTTATGGAGTTCTATCAACATCATTGCATACAGACACGCCTATATATTGCAAGAGAGACACATCTATATATTGCAAGAGACACACCTATATATTGCAAGAGACACACCTATATATTGCAAGAGACACACCTATATATTGCAAGAGAAACACACCTATATATTGCAAGAGAGGAACACCTATATATTGCAAGAGAGACACACCTATATATTGCAAGAGAGGAACACCTATATGTTGCAAGAAAGACACACCTATATATTACAAGAGAGAAACACCTATATATTGCAAGAGAGACATACCTATATTTTGCAAGAGAGACACACCTAAATATTGCAAAAGAGACACAACGATATATTACAAGAGAGACACACCTATATATTGCAAGAGAGACACACCTATATATTGCAAGAGAAACACAACTATATATCGCAAGAGAGACACCTATATATTGCAAGAAAGACACACCTATAGAGAGACACACCTATATATTGCAAGAGAGACACACCTCAATATTGCAAGAGAGACACAACTATATATTGCAAGAGAGACACACCTATATATTGCACGAGAGACACTTATATATTGCAAGAGAGACACACCTATATATTGCAAGAGAGACACCTATATATTGCAAGAGAGATGCACTTTCTTTACCATTTTTAAATATGACTATAATTAATAGTAAGAAGAAAGAGTGCAAGCATTTTCTGTGGGATGTATAAAGGACACCGTCTTTCATCATGTTTCCATGTTTAGTGAATTTCCATCAAGACTACCGCAATATCATTCTGATTAAGAGTATTAAAATATCATTCTGATGAAGACTACCATAATATCATTCTGATGAAGACTACCACAATATCATTCTGATGAAGACTACTACAATATCATTCTGATGAAGACTACCAGAATATCATTCTGATGAAGACTACCACATAATCTATCTGATGAATACTACCACAGTAAAATCTGATGAGGACTACCACAATATCATTCTGATGAAGACTACCACAATATGAATCTGATGAAGACTACTACAATATATCATATGACAAAGTCTACTACAATGTCATTCTGATGGAGTCTACAACAATATCATTCTGATGGAGTCTCCCACAATATCATTCTGATGGAGTCTACCACATTCTGATAAAGCCTACCAGAGAATTATTCTGATAAAGAATGTGAATAACCATACAGACACCAAGATAAACTGGTCCATTATTTTGCCATTTAGCAATGTCACATATGCAATTAGTCATTCCCATGAAACATGGAGACGAACACTGGTGTAATCATCTTTGTAACTGTGTTATACTAGTTAGTTTACCTATATGTTAAGAATGGTGTAAATACCTGTGGACTTACCTGTCTAATGGCAAATTTAAAAGTAGTTATCTTCTGGACATACCTTTCTTATTGAAAATGCTTCTGATGAGTTCAAAAATCCTAGGTTGCTTTGCAGAATGGGCGGGATTTGATGCTGCATCTGGGACCAGTGCCATCTGTTCCTCCTTCCCAGCCTACAAATATGTTTACAAGAGTATGAACAAACAACTAAAAAATGACAATGGAACATTTAAACACATTATAAACATTGTACACATCTTTAATGTTACTCACTTTTTATAAAATTATTATATGATCCGTTTCATCCATGTCTTTTCATTTCCCTAGAAACATGCAGTATAGAGATGTAGGACACAAAGCAAGAAGCCTACATAATTGCAGTATACCTTTACTCAACGCATTTCCTGCAACTGTTTAATCTGAAGCTAGTTCTTACACAAGCTAGTACTTACACAAGCTAGCATTCACACAACCTAGTACTCACACAACCTAGTAATAACATAGCCTAGTACTCACACAGCCTAGTAATCACAAATTCTAGTACTTACACATCCTAGTAAACACATAGCCTAGTACTCACACAAGCTAGTAGTCACACAACCTAGTAATCACACAGCCTAGTACTCAGAGACTCTAGTAATTACACAGCCTAGTAATCACATAGCCTAGTACTCACAGAAGCTAGTATTCACACAGCCAAGTACATTACACAACCTAGTACATTACACAATCTAGTAATCACACAACCTAGTAATCACACAGCCTAGTAATCACAAAGTCTAGTACTCAGCCTAGTAATTACACAGCCTAATACTCACACATCCTAGTAATCACATAGCCTAGTACTCACACAAGCTAGTATTCACACAGCCTAGTACTCAAACAAGCTAGTATTCACACAGCCTAGTGATCACACAGCCTAGTACATTAGACATCCTAGTAATCACACAGCCAAGTACTCACACAACTTAGTAATTACACAGCCTAGCACTAACACAGCTATTATTCCATCAGAAATATCAGTTTGTCAGAGAATAAAACAAGAAATAACTTGGCTTCGCCTCAGAACGATTTGACTATTTTTCACTGTATATGCATACAACGCTATCAGAACGATTTGACTATTTTTCACTGTATATGCATACAACGCTATCAGAACGATTTGACTATTTTTCACTGTATATGCATACAACGCTACCTATTAAGCAACTGACCTAGCATTTATCTTATCGGATATCACTTGCGGTGAGAGAAACTAAAAGCACATTATGTACAAGTATTTCACCGTTAATAATACTCATTCTCCTGTGGATTTGAGACAGGTCTTTTTTATAAACTGACACACTGGTCATTGCATCTTGTCAAGCAGTGAACGGTCTCCATTTTTGTTCTCCAGATATAGAGCTGTCTCTTTGCTCTGTATGCATGTCTGTGTGCATGGTGGATCCATGAAAGGTGGAAATGGCAATACAACTGTGCTAACCCAATTCCTGAGAACTGTGTGCTGTCTATACAAATGTGTGCTGGTATAACATGCTGGCTGTCTGGCCATCTGTGTAAGTGAGTGCTGACACAAGCCATACTACTCAAACAATGAGTACTTACAGAATATCCCATTCTAACTGTCATAATTGTACAATACCATACAAATCTACATTATATCTCTCAATGGGAGAGTACTTACAGAATATCCCAAAATCTGAACTATATCTGTCATCAAGTCAGAAGTATTACATAGTATTAAAATATCCTTGTTGGAAATATTACTAGTTTTCAATTTTCTCTGTCGGTCTTGGAATATAATGATCTAATCCTGTGATACGTCTATGAGATGTAATAGCGCATCATTGATAAGTTTTTATTACAATATCGAGTGAAACCCCATCTTTTTTTCCCCTCATGAGTGAGATCTTCTCCAAATATCTACCATTATACATTTTAGATCTTTTTAAAAGTTATCGCTGGTGTATTCATGTACAACTAGTTTTGTGAGGTGGTTTCGATGATGACATACGCGATGCAAAAAAAAAATAAATAACAATAATAACAATAACAATTGCATGCATGTATACAAATGGTCTGTGCCATTCTGTGCTGCATAGCTATACAGAATTTGAATTATATCTGTCATTAGGTCAGTAATGTTACATACCTATAAAAATCTGAACTATATATGTCATTAAGTCTAAGTAAGAAATGTTACATAGCTATACAAAATCTGAACTACATCTGTCATCAAGTCAGAAGTGTTACATAGCTATACAAAATCTGAACTATATTTGTCATCAAGTCAGAAGTGTTACATAGCTATACAAAATCTGAACTATATGTCATCAAGTCAGAAGTGTTACATAGCTGATTTGTTTGTTTGATTAGGATTTTTAACTTAGCTTTAACAATTTTTTTTGTCACATCGCTACAGTGTCTGCAGTGAGGCAGTTTATTGTGATGTCTAGCACTGGGGCATCATGTCGGAACCATGTGACATGATGTCCCACCCAATCACATTATCCTTTGAACTAAGTACAATTTGAGCCATTTTGATTACAAGAGATTTATCAAAATCTTATTTTCATTCCATGATATTAATTTATTCTCACTCTCATTATGTGGGATTATATGAATCATATCATCATACATGTTCTTATTTGTGAATGTTTGGGATGGTGTAAATGAATAGGACATGTTTTGAGCATGAAATAATCACTGTATTTGTCAAATATATATATATATAAGCAGCAGAGGGAGAGAACCCTACAACCTTTTCAGACAAAAAATAGATTGAATCTTTAAAACAAAATATGAGATTTCGTTGGAAGGCTCATATTTTAAAAAAAAAAAAATAAGTCTCCATTTGGCAAACGGAGACTTTACGATTTTTCAATCAATTTTGGTCGCAACCTGTTATCGTTCGCCCCCTCTGCTCCTATGGGTTAACAAAAAATAATAAATGATTTTAACCGAATATTTGATCAAGTCCGATACGATATCGTGTCCGAGGATCATGTAAATTTATTGTTACAAATCCGTACAGGGTTGACTGAGCATTAATAAAGAAATTTCTAAATTGATTGAAGTCCATATCAGAACACCATGTCTGCCAAATATTTCTAAGAGTATGAGTATCAACTCCGTTGAATACAGCAAGAATATTACAATTGTCTCTTATCACTTTTGGAATCTGAGTGTGGCGTTGAGTGACATATATCACGTCGGTGTTTTTATGCCTGCCTCGGGAAAATATTCTAGCAGGATTTTTTTGTTTATCTAACATTACATCATCGTATAGGACTAAATTGTTAATACTTCCAACAAGATCTTCTACTGATGGTGCCTCGTCAATATCGGTTATAAATTCAATAATACCCTCACCGGCAATCTCTGAAGCATTTTCATTAAAATCCTTTAACACTTCATAACATCGTTGATCATCTACGCTAGGGGCAATTAAATACAACTTATCCCACTTCATCCATCTCATTATTAAATTGAGCAACAATTGAGTCTTGCCGGATCCAGATGGCCCGATTATAATCATCCGGATAGAGTTTGGTAGCGCTGCATGATGCTTAATCGGTTCTCTTGCTTTAGTCGCTGACAAAATCAATTATATCCATATTTCTATACATAACTTATGGATCTATATTGTGTGAAGTGTAAAACGCGTACTGGCACAGATGACTTGACGACGATTACAACTAAAAATAACCGATCAGCGCTTTCTGGTAAATGCGTACAATGTGGTACAAAGAAATTTAGATTTGTGTCTATGAGATCTGCAGGAAATGATGATTTTAAAAAAAACGAGGAGGTGATATCGCAGCCAAATTGGCAAAACTCCCTGGAACCCCATGGGCAAAATACCCCGGAGAAAAGCACCTTCCAGGATATAGCTACTGTGGACCGGGAACACGATTAGATATCAGACTTGATGATCAAAATCAGCCCCGACCCGGCGAGTATCCGATAAACGCTATTGATAAGGCGTGTCATGTTCATGATGTTGCATACAAAAGCAGCAATCTGCAACACAGGCATCTCGCAGATGTGAAATTAATTCATGCGTTAAATGCCATTCCTGATAAATCTTTCAAAGAAAAATTGGCTTCATTTTTGATAAAATCGGCTATGAAAGGTAAATTGATGATGGGCGCTGGTAATTAATAACAACATGGCATCTATTTATTATTCTCCAAAAGGATACTGGCGGGGTAAAGCAGCAATTAGTAAACTCGCTAGCGCCGCAAAAGTGAAAAAGGCCACTGCGGCTAATTGGTTATCCAAACAGGCTATATGGCAAATTTATTTACCGCGTCCTAAAGAAATCAATTTCTCGCATTTTGATGTGACCGCTCCTAATGAAGTTCATCAGGCTGATTTATTGTTTTTACCGCATGACAACGGTTACAAATACGCGCTAACCGTAGTTGATGTTGCGAGTCGATACAAACAGGCAGAACCGCTGAAAACAAAATCATCACCTGAAGTAGCTTCTGCATTTGAAAAGATTTATCGACGAGGCCCACTACGCTGGCCAAATCTGTTACAGGTTGATCCTGGCAAGGAATTTCAAGGCGCTGTTTTATCAGTGATGAAACATCACAATGTCACCATCAGACGAGGGCATACTGCGCTACATCGCGATCAGGCAATTGTTGAACGATTTAATCGGACTCTTGCTGAACGGTAATTTGGATATCAATACGCGAAGGAGTTTATTCAGGATAAGAGATCCCGTGAATGGGTTAAGAGATTACCAGCTGTGATTACCGCGCTCAATAATGAGATTACTCGAACAATTAACATGAAACCTGTCAACGCGATTAAGAAAGCGTCTATACCTAAAATGGAAATTCAAGGGATTTCACAAAAAGATTTCAAAGAACCAATTCTTGGTAGTAATATTACTGTTAGGTATTTATACGAACCAGGAGAGCTTGAGGGTGGTAAAAAAAGAGCTACCGATCCTATTTGGAGCGTCACTACGCATAAGATATCCGGTATAACACGATCTACTGGTAGACCTCCAATCTATAAACTGGATTCAACTGCTCCTCAGCGAGGATTCACTCGACAACGACTACAGGTAATTCCCGAGGATACTCAATTACCACCGCGTGGTCTTAACTAGCACCCATGGTGCTGGCACCCCGGCGTCTGTTGCACTCAAGACAGGTCAACATCACATTGTTTCTGATATGACCAATGCTGCTATTCTTTCTGTCTACGGTAAATTGGCGAGGATCTTTATTTGAATACTGCCAACGCATTATACAATTGCAACTCGCGCAGTGATTATTCTGCTGTTGCTTCAGCGTAATTATTAATTCAGCATCAATGTCAAATTTTCTATTATTTTTTTTATCCTGTTGTTTATAACCAGAGAGTTTTTTTCTGATTATGTCATTGACGTTGTCAACGCTGACAATATCACTTATTGAAGTGTCATTATCGTCACTGACTTCGTCAACAACAATTCTTCGAAGTTGATTTATTCTTCGTACTCTGGATACTGCGAGATAAACTAAGTTTGACCACTCAATGCGATTATCTACTATCCAAATAATTGTGTCTGTGACAGTTAATCCCTGTGAAGAGTGTATTGTAGTTGCGTAACCTAACGTCCACGGGGATTTATCAGCACGCAATGCATCTTCGACGACGCTGATATCAACCAGCACAATATCATTTAATACTAAATTCTGCTTTTCACGTTGTCCAGGAATGTCAACGTCGATATTCTGCTTTCGTGTATCCGAAGGCCTATAACACAACGGTACTGGAAGTGTTGCAAATTTTTCTTTATGCAATTCAAATAATTTCATCTGAAGTTTATCTCTGACTATTTTTCTACTTGCTATTATCAAATCGTCTGGTCTCCACGCTTCCCAGAAATCATTCATTGGGGTTTCTGAAATTATTTCACGCATTATTTCACATTGGATTCTATCCGATTGTAATCATATTAGTTGTTTCAACTCCTTTAATACTTCATCTAATGATCTAATGTCATCGTTCATCTCTTCGTAATGATCAACGTGATCCTTGAGCCAGTCATGAGGTGGTTCACCGAAAATTGGCGGTGGTTGACCTTGATCACCGCACATAATAATTTTTGTATTTTTCGTTTTTAACCAACCAAGAAACATGTTTAATATATGTAACGGTACAGTACAAATTTCATCCCATAATATCACCGGTGAAATATATTTATTTCCCATTCTTTCAGGGGTCCATTGATCTCCTTTCCATCGAAAAAAACTGTGATAAGTATTAGATTTTACATCTCGTTTGGTTATATCTCTGGCGAGTTTATGAGTTGGTGTTAGCGCTTTCATGTTGATTTTATCCTTGAATAAGTTAATTACTCGTGTTGTCTTTCCTGATCCTCCTAATCCGTTTATATAAACGATTTTATATCGCGTAATTGGATCTGATATCGGTGGTGCATTAGAAAATTCTGATAATTGGTTGCTTTTCAAGTATTTATCGTCGTTGGTAACATCTGCCGATTCACAATACTCATGAAGCGTTTCCTTTTTAAATCTCAAACGTCCCCACGCTTCCTCCGGGGATGTGAATTCAGCCACTGCTGATCTGTATTTCTCGTGGATATACATCGAATCAGTGGCTACTCTAACCGCGGTATTAGGAAATCTATTTATCATCGAAAATAAATTGATAGAAGCATAAGCTAGCATAGAACTTCTCAAATGCGTATATTGTTTAATATATTCATCACAATAGGTAACAATTGTACCTAATCGTCTTCCATCGGATAGGAAAGCGTCTTTACGATTTACAAGTTTTCCCTGTTTCGTTAAATCCGTTACAATAAAATCGTATTCAGCGATGTCTATGATCAACCGCGAAGAATATTTTGCATTGTCGTATCTTCCACCCTGGGTAAATTTACCGATTATTCTTCGTCCAAAATCTTTTGCTTGTTCTTTTTTAATTTCATATAACTTCTTAGACCAATTCATGATTTGTTCTTCATTGAAATCAGGAAACTGTTTTCGCTGTTCGCTGATTATACGATCTAGATCGGGTTGTGGTAGCCAAACTTCTTTCTGAGCTCGATAGCATATAATAGCTTCGGAAACAATTAACGATATTAGCATACCACAATCAATCAAATATCTCAATAGCACTATTGGCATCCAGGCCTTTTCAGATATATGTCTACCAAGCCAAACATAACTACACGGATGTAACCCTGTAGCGAATTCGAATGATATCACACGAGCGAATCCAGTTAAATCAAAATCAGGCAATGGACCATTAATCGCAACACGAGTCATTTCATGCGTGGGGTGTCCAAATCGTTTAAAGTACTCAGAGCATTCTCCATACCCGAGAAAACTTCCAGGATAACACGCGGATATATCAATTGAAATCATACCGCCACGATGGTATTTCGTATTCCACAGTCCTCTATGACTAAATTCGACGCAACTCAATTTAACGTCCTCGAGAAAATCACTTTGTGTTGGACGCCATGAGTTTTTTTCTCTTGCGAAGTGAGCTACCACTGATGGAATAGTAAAACTATCTGTTAATAGTTTTTCATGGGAACTCTCCGGTGAAAAATCACTAGCGATTTTTCTCATTCTGTTATCTAATTCTTCAACGCGATATAATTCACCATTTGGTCTTACAAATTGATCGAATCCTATTTCGGGATGTTCATCACTTCTAAGTAACCACACTGACACAGGATCATCCTTACACAGCTTGTGAAAAGCATCGAATAATTTCTCATTATAAAATACATCCCCGACGAATTCTGGGGGGATATATCTCACGGTTCGTTCTCGTGGAAATATTGTTACTGCAGGTGTCCACGCGTGTTTGTTATGATCAATAATTTGTATTGGCGCTCCATTTTTGTTATATTTCGGTTCGTATAAAACTTCTCCGGTTATCGTCATAACGGTTATTGGGAATCTTAATGATGTTTCTAATTTAGCTATATCAGAAATCTTTGCACCGTGCTGTTTCACTGTCAGTTCCCATTCGGTTATTTTCCTACGTCGCAGATCAGTTAGTTTATTTCCTCGGGATGCATTTGTGAAGTGTTCCATTACCCGTGTTGCTACACAATTCAGTGAACTAGAATATTTCATAGGAGCTAGTTTTGCGATATCGGGTTTATCATTTAACGGATATATCCCATAAACGATTGCTGTTATAGGATAAGATCTCTCGTAGTATGGTTTGTCGATTCCAGTTAGAATTCCTGGTTTGGAATCTCTACTCACAATGACAGTTTTTTTATCCTTGAGGATTGGTTCAAATTTATCCCTGATAATCCATTTGCCTTCGACTTCGATAATGAATTTTATTCTGAAAAAATACTTCTGTTGAGAATCTTTGATTTTCCATGAAAATCCTTTGGATTTTACACCCTTGGATTTCCAGCCCCTTGGCGAGCCAAGGTGTGAGATTATCTCAGCTGCTCTTTCATCGTTCATGGTAGCATCGATGTTGGGTACATTGACATCGTCATGTATAATTCGAAATGTCGACCAACAGTGTACTGCACCGTCTCGGTAGAATTCATTAAAACACTCCCTGATTTTACCCAGTATAGTTCTATCACCGATTAGACGTTTTGGTGTATCAGAGACTTTATCAAGATTGAATTTAGTATTTTTCCAGGGTTTAATTTTCGATAATCTTTGGAACTCCTTATCGAGATTGAATTTAGTATTTTTCCAAGGCTTAATTTTCGATAATCTCTGGAATTCTTTCATGGTATAATCAATAAATTTAGCATTTTTTTAAGGCTTATTTTTTGATAATCTCTTGAACTCCTCCATACTATAATTAAAACAAGCATTTAAATAAAAGATTTATGTATAATGAATCACTGCAAATGGCTCATGATTGGATCAGTGACACCGTGTAACAAATCATGCAGAAATGAATTCTGTGGGTATCATATGCAAAGCTTTCGACGTGGAAGCCTTGGTCCATTACCTTGTATAAGATGTGGGGTTGGGGTTAGGGGAAAATCGCAATTATGTCTAAATTGTGGTGGCAAACGATACAGGGAGTTGAAGCGTTATTATGACAAAAGAATCAAAAATGGAAAATCAATTAAAAATTCTGACACTGACACTGACAAAGTCCTTGACGCTGACAAAGTCAGTATCAAGGATAAAATCATAAGAACTCCTCAAGACTACATTGAAAGATTCTCCAGTGATGTAATCATTAGACCAAACAATGAATTAGACAAATAGTATTAGTATACGAATGAACCAAGAATTCAAACCACACCCTGTGATTACATATTATGAAGCATCCAGTGATGGTGTTGTAAGAAACCCTAGGGTGAAGAAATCAGTTGGTGTTGTGAATAATCATGTATATTTGAGGTTTGGCGCTGGAAAGAAGAAATATCTCAATCATCGTTTCGTATTTGAATGTTTCAATGGATTGATCGAGGATGATTCTGTCATTGATCACATTGATTCTAATCCAATGAACAATTCTTTATCAAATTTACGAGTTGTTACACAGAGTAAAAATAATTCATCTGGAAGGACTGGAAAATGCTCAAAAAAAGGGAGACCTGTGAAATCTTTGAATACAACAACTAACGAAGAAAAAATATTTCAATAAATGTATGAAGCCAGTGGGTATTTCAATATTTGTTCACCCTCAGTACGATATGTTGCAGAAGGGCGTTATCGATCTGCCATTTCAAAAAAGAACGGACAGAAAATTCAGTTTATTTATGTCTGATGCGTCATATTTTTCATTTAGAAATATGTAATTGTAATAGAATATGAATTCTGAAAACATGAATAGCATTATTGATGAAATTGCAAAATTGAAAAGTCATGATATTGAACTATCAGATGGGTTAAATCCTGATCAAATCATGTCAGATTTTCAGGATATAGAATACGGAGTTAGCACTAACAAATATATGCTGCCAAAGAAATATGCGCTCATCAAGAGAATTCAGAATTCTATTCGGGACTCTCTTGCATTTTCCAGTAACGTAAGTGTGTTTGTTCCGTTATATACTATCGTGGAACGAATACGAAAAGAATTAGGTAACGAATACGAATTGAAAAAAGATGTCAATTCGAAGATTAGAAACATAAGAGCGTTAATTCAAGAAAATGAACGATTTTGACCTTGACCGACCCTCAAAGAGATTTTGTCGTTTTTTGATTGTGACCCCTCAAAGAGATTTTGTCGCTTTTGATTGTGACCGACCCTCAAAGAGATTTTTTTTTCGACCCTCAAGGGAAATCAGTGAAAATATTTCACACTGAATAAAAAAAAAAAAATATTTCACAGCAATAAAAAATAAAAATATTTCACACTGCGTAAAATTAAAATCAAATCCTGACAGCTTTTTCCTATGGGAAATCCCATGCAAAATCGACTACTTTACCCGACGAGATTTTTTATCGAAAATCAAGGAAAACTGACCAAAAATCAATGAAAACAGGCAAAAATTGATGAAAAATGACTAAAAAACCATCAAAATGAATCCTAACAGCTTTTTCCTATGGGAAATCCCATGCAAAATTGACTACTTTACCCGACGAAGACTGATCAAAATGGTATAAAAAACAGTGAAAAATAGGCAAATCAGTCAAAAAACAGGCAAAATCAGTCAAAAACAGGCAAAATCAGTGAATAAAAATAAAAATATTTCACACACTGAATAAATATTTCACACACTGAATAAAAAAATAAATATTTCAATGGCGTTGGCACTTGCGCCATCAATGAAATACTCCCACGATGGTGTTAAAAATCATCCGACATGTCAAATTGGAAAATTGTTTTCGTCGGTTAGGTCAGATTCGGGAAAATTGTTTTACAATTGAAAAATTGTTTCTGATTTCAAATAATGGTCAATGAAGCATTAACAACTAGATTGGCTCGCGAACGACTGGATGCAATTAGGAAATTTATACCAATTCGCGAATCTGTAAGGAATAAACTGCAACAACGACAGAGTTTACAAACTGATTTTGCTGCGGGATCTGAAGAATTGTTTAAACCAATAACTACAACAACGAAACAGATAGTGTCAACAATTTCTGAACAAGGAAAAAAACAAGAAGAGACTTTTCTCTCTGTGTTAGAAAAAATAGCAAAAAGAACTAAACAAACAAAAAAGTCTTTAGAAACACTTCCAGTAGATATAGTAACTACTTCACGGCAACAACAAAAAAAAGAGCGAGTACTAGAAGAACTAGGTGCTATTGCAAGAAAACAAGAAGAAGAGGAAGAAGACGTTGCGGAACCACAATCACGCTGAAACCCAATCAAATGACTGGCGGGGCGAATAAATTATCGCTGACAACTCGTCAAATAAAACATTTCAATGATGCACTTGTAGCAAAAAAGGGTGTCCAGATTACTCTTTCTGCGGCTGCTATCAAAAATATGATGAAAACAGGCGGTATATTCCCGTTGTTAGCTGCAATACCGGCCTTGATTGCGGCAGCAGCCCCACCGGTGGCTAAAGCGGCAGCGTTGGGAGCTGTTGGTACTGCAGCAGGAATGGCGTTGAAAAAGGCAACTGGGAAAGGATATAAAAAAAGGGAAAGGGTCTAAGACTACCAGGAACCCCGTATTCATGGTACAGCGGAAAAGGCCTGAGACTAGGACCGGTTTATTAGTTGGAGAATCTTTGATTGAAGAGTCTTTGACTCCAATGTCCAATTTTGATTTACTCGATGCTGCTAAAAAAACTGGCGATTAAAAATTTTAGAGGTGTCTTTATGAAATATGAAAAATCAATTACCACATCAACCAAACAGCGTTGAAACCGGAATCATTAATTTAGATAACAGCACCGGACCCGGAACTCACTGGGTTGCATACGCTATTGATCCACGTGGGACTGTCTATTTTGATTCATATGGATTAGCCCCACCAAAAGAATTTATGCGTTATATAAAAACTTTTCCAATGAAGACTTGGTATTCTACGCTACCAACACAACAAATCAATGACCCACCAATATGTGGCACCGAAGTATTAAATGTCCTTAACGCTATTTCTAACTCGTTGGGTAACCCAAGGGGAAAACCACCACATGTTGTCGTAAATGAATACACTAGTAATCGCTGGAAATCAAAGATTTTAGAGAGAGAAAGAGTTTTACAATAACAATGATTGATATTTGGGGAAGACCTCTGAAACCCAAACTCGATGGCGTTGCAACCCCTGATTCTATCAAGGATATAAAAAAAATAATTGAAGATGAAATCGCTGAGACGTTGAACTTAACAAGTGTTGACCCCGGGGAAATAGTTGTATTTCAAGACAAACAGGGTAAATTGAAAACTAGTGATGTGTCGTTGGATGATATTTTAGTTAAACAACAAAACGCAATCGAGAATACTATCGTGTTATTTTCCGATCAGGGTAAACTCAAACCGGGTGTACTCGTTTCGACTATTACAGATAGAATAGAAACTTTCAACAATGAGTTGGAAAATTCTCTGTTGGAACTAACAACACTTCAATCTAAAATTGAAGAACACGGAAAACAGTTTTCAATTTTTCGTAGAAATATCATTGATAAATTTCTTGGAACTACATTCGATAAACTCGACATAAAACTCCCTGATATCAAAAAATTCATCGATGAGACGAAAACCTTCATCGAAGCCATCAAAAATGATTTTTCGAGGATGATAACAATCATTGAAAAAACAAAAATTCCTCATGAGAAAACCAACAACGTAGTATACACGATCCAACACGGATCATTTGCGTGGACACCTACAAACAACAAATTAGATATCACTGCAACCGTCAAGGGTATATATCGATTAACACTAGTGACAACGACTTAATTTAATATTTCATCGTCGAGTTCATCTGGGGTCAACAATACAATTTCAAAGATCATCGACAAGGATACAACTGAAAAGTTCACAATAACATCTACTGATAAAAATTTGGTTAGGGTTTCAACAACGTGGTATGTGGAATTCGTAGCGGATTTAAGTAAATAACGGTTTCAATTGAAATCGTAATTGAAAACGCTAGCGTTTTTAAAATAAAAATGATTTCATCATCGCAATATCGCTATAATCAGGTCAGAGAATTTCAAACTAGACTCAAAGCGTTCGCCGAGGAGTATCAAATAAAAAAAAAATACCGACGAAGAATCACCGTAATTGATGTTACTATGTACTCGGTGTCAGGCGTTCTCACTGGCGCCGGAATAATACTTGCATCGGTTACAATGATTGCCCCGGTCGTAGTTCCAATTTGCATTTCTGCGGCGGCTACAATCGCAGGTATATCAACCGGGATAACAAAAAGGATATCATCATGCAGCCAACGCAAACTGCAAGATTACTTAATTCAATTTCATGCTGTATCAACCGCATACTCGCAATTATCCTCGATGATATCGTCGTCACTCGATAATACAATTATATCAGATAGTGAGTTCTCAGCGATGGTCAGTATTTATGACTCCGCGATATCAAAATTAGAGCGACAACAACAGTATAATAACAATGACAACACCGATGGAATTGGAAAACACGAACCCGAAAACCAGAATGATCCCAATAACCTCAACGATATCAGATAGTGAGTTCTCAGTGATGGTCAGTATTTATGATTCCGCGATATCAAAATTAGAAATAAATGAGTATAATAACAATGACAACACCGCAGGAATTACTTCAACGAATAGTGGAGAACACGAACCCAGTACAAACAAGCATGATATCAATAACATCAACGAATCCTGAATTCAGTGTGAATTTCCCTAGCCCAGTCCCCGTGAAGGAGATAGCGCTAGCAAAACTACGAGTGTATAACAGTTGGCCTAATATCAGATCAAAATCATTTGGTGGTCAACAACCGAATAATTCACTGGTATTTGCGAATAAGAATAAAGACGACGGGACTCCAGACTGGAACGTTGTTTCCATACCAACAGGGTCATACTAAATCGAACAAATCAATAATGAATTCGCGCGTAGAATAAAATCGATTACTGGAGTAGAGTCAAAAATCGCTATAACGGTTCATGAGCCGACGCTATCATCCGCAATTGAAATAAGCACAGAAGGATACGTCGTAGATATCTATCAGAGTTCTATTAGAACCGTACTAGGATGGCCTGAATTACCACCAGGTGGGAAAACCGTTGATTTACCAGAACCAAAAAAAAATGATTATATCACCGACGTGATAGCACCTGATAATCCAATAAAAAGTTATAAAGATCACAGAATTACTTTACAGTTTTTTGATATCGGAGTCCTACCACCTGAGAGAGGGAAGGAGAAGGATCCCTTAGAGACATATCATATTGCTAGTGAACGTAGAATTATTGAAAATTTCACAGCGATGAATAATGATTTTTCACTGTTGTTAATATCTCTTAAATCCGGCTTTCTCACTCGAGATGAATTTATCAGCGTCGTATAAACATGTAACAAAATCATCGACGATATGGAAACATTTAATTTCAAAATTATTCAGGATATACTAGATGACGATAAACCCCAATCGAGAATAACATTTGCATCAAAATTTAAAATCCCCGTCAAGGATATCCCCACATTCAAACTACCAGGATATAACGTACCGGAACTAAAAAAACTTCAAAGTGACACCATCGATGTTGGTTTTAAAATAATTCATGATTCATGGAAAAAAACAGCATCACCGGAAATAAAAATCCTCAAACATAATAATGATGCAGATGGTGGCAGTAGGCATATCGCTCCGTTCAACGTGAATATATCCTCAGTGATTGCGCTCAATTTAGTATGTGATGTTATCGAAGGAAGCTATCAAATTAATCTCGAACGATCAAATCAAGCTCAGCAAGGATATATTCTTTATTCGTTTGCACCAATAGCCCCTCCAGGATTTTTAATAATCGAGTCTCCGGTTAATCCAGTCTATATGCGGTGTCATAATGATTCATTAACCAGAATTAATTTCAAACTCACAGATCAGTCCAATAATCTAATTGATCTACAAGAGGAGGTGTTAGCGATTAGTCTGTTTGTGAGATCCTAAAGACTCGCTCAAATATTCGGTTAAAATCATTTATTATTCTTGCTAACCAGAACTGAAAGCTTTAGCAGCAGAGGGGGCGAACGACAACAGGTTGCGACCAAAATTGATTGAAAAATCGTAAAGTCTCCGTTTGCCAAATGGAGACTTATTTTTTTTTGTTAAAATATGAGCCTTCCAAAGAAATCTCATATTTGTTTTAAAGATTCAATCTATTTTTTGTCTGAAAAGGTTGTAGGGTTCGTCCCCTCTGCTGCTATATATATATATATATATATATATATATATATATATATATATATATATATATATATATGTTTAAATTTTCATAAATAATAGCATGCACATCATTTTTATATTATTATTAACAATATGACTTGATCTTCCTTTCTATGTCCTTAGCAAGGTAAGATCTGAATGAACTTAATGAACAAAGAATATATATATATATATACAAAAGCAGAGCAGTCTACACTACAAAAGTGTCTTGCATGATTCAGACATTTTTCAAGGCTTCAAGTTTATCATTGATTTGCTTGTCCAGATCCAACTATTCTTCCAGTTGTTTTTCTTCACAGATGTACTTGAGCTATTTGATATTTCTCACAGAAGTCCTTGTGCTATTTTACTTTTTTCACAGATGTCCTTGAGCAATTTGATTTTTTTCTCACAGATATCCTTGATATATTTGACCTTTTCTCACAGATGTCCTTGGGCTATTTGACTTTTTCTCACACATGCCCTTGAGCTATATGACATTTTTTCACAGATGTCCTTGAGCTATTTGATGTACTGATGAAAGTAAGGTTCCTCGGATGTTCAGCTTTTAATGCATAGTCAGCTACTAAACTGTCCATTGTTTCTATACCACAAAATTAGTGCAGAATTTGTTTCTTTGTCAAATCTAAAATACCTCATCCAATGCTTTTTTTTCCCATAGTTGTTGTCTCAATCTCCTTTTTTTCTCCTCATCTTGATAAAATGTCTTATATCTGCGGTATTAACTACTGCACTGATAAGCAGCCTTGGGGTGATATCAACTTTATTGATTCCACCAGCAGCTCTAACGGCATCAATAATGACTCTTTAGGCATTCAATATTTTTTCTGCTATAATTATCTCTTCAACTTCTTTATTTACTAAGACCCCATCTCAACAGTGGCATGCCCATGTGACAAGAAAAGCTGGATCTTCACAACTTGCCAAAAGTTGGAATGTTGCTGCTGATGAGCAAGCCTGTTATAATTGAGAAGTGCCATTACATTCTTTATTTCTTACAAAGGATTTCTTGAAAAGGACCCAAGTGATCCATTGGTAATGACAAAGTCAACAAATGCTGAAAACACTTTAAGAACAGCATCACAGCAACTGATACTGAACTTTCTCTATCTAACTAATGAGTGCTTGATTCTCTTCAATTAGCCTCTAATTGTGCTTTACTTTTTAAAATGACAGTAGTGTTAAGGCATGCCTTGTCTTTCACTACACCATAGTGAAGTGTTGATATTGTGTGGAATTTGTCACCAAACCAAACAAGAATACTTTAGCATGCATCCTAAAAGTCATAGATTTGTAGCTGACTCACTCTTTTGGCTTTTTTAGTTCATAAATCATAGACTCTGCTACAAAGCCAACATCAACCTTGTGTCTGGTAACATGATTGATTGGGTCAGTCACTTGAAATGTAACCATGCTTGTTGTTGTTTTGATTTCTTCAATCATTTTTCTGATAACAAAACTCTTTAGAAGGCTTATTGCCACAATATTTAGATCAAGATTAGTAAATTGTAGCATCGGTGTTTGGTGTTCTGTAAGGTAGGACTCGACATGGTTGAAATGTGAAATAAAGAATGTGTGGCGTTGGCCCAACCCAAAATTAAATTAGAACCATGTGTGATCAAGTAAGTCGGATAAGCCACTGTTTATTGTTAAACATGACCGCAGGCTAACACCATCCCTTACGTAAGTTGCCGTAGCTAGGGAGGAAGCGGACCCAAGCCTGTCAGAAGTGTAATTAGCACCTTGGGCTGGAAGGATGTTTTGTACATCAAGGAAGCTGCCAGAAGGAGTTGGCGTGCCTTATCTTCTGGATACGCTGACTGACCGCCAGATTGAATTAGTCGAGTGGATAGGGCCCCAGCGTTACCCAATCAGAATCGAGATAGGGGTGGGACCCTGATTTATTTTAAAGTATATTATCTTGAACCCTGACGGCGAGCGTTAGTTGCCATAGTCGTTACAGAGAACTTACGTGAATTGGAACTCTGTGCGGCCATACGTTAATTGGCGGAAAACCTTAGGAACAGAATTCTAAGTGTAGCTTCTAAAAAGGAAGCTTCGAGGGACAGACTAGTGATAGTGGTCCCAGTGTCTCCGTTAGACACAGAAGGAAGAGAAGGAAAAAGGGAAATCTGGAGAGGAAGCTTCGGGGGAACAGACCAGGGAAAGTAGTCCCAATAGTCTTGATAAAGAACGGAAGGAAAGAGAAGGAAGGAGAGAAGTCCAGAGAAGTGGAATCCAGGAGGAGTGGGAGGATAGAATAAATAGATGAGTACAACCAAAAGCCAGGTGGAAAATCGAACTCACACTGAAATCATGAGATGAAATAGGCTATCGCTTAGAGGACGAGTGATTGTGTATCATTTAAATCTATAGACTTTATTAAATTGTTTTATTTGAATTTCATCTTCCAGTTATATATATAATTTAACCGTCGGCAGTGCTGACTGGGAGCTCAGAGCCGTATACCTATTTGGTCATTAATTTAAAATTTATTCACGAGCCAGGTGGAACTTCCATAATATTTTAATTTATATTTTGGAAGTACCCCACCCCAACCTTTGCAGAACACCACAGAATGCCATCTTTGTTGCCAAAAATTCATCCTTAAAAAAAGGCTTCTTTTGTAATCGTAAAGGACTCAGTTTAGAAGTCAGAAACACTTGATTGTCATTACCTCACCAACATATCTTCTTAAAGGTTCCATCACATTTCAAGCCATCTGAGCAAGAGCAGTGTTCTAAAACCACCTGTGTTTCCAGAACAGAAGAGAAAAGTTGTTGTTGTAGTGTTTAATGCAATATTTTCGCATACAATACGCTATACTTGGCATCCAGTATTAATAGGGAGAAAGAACCCGGGAAAAAACCTGGAAAGAACCACCGACCATCGGTGAAACATAGCTCAGAGAACAAATTTCATGCTTGATTCTAGATTGAATGAATAGCCAGTGTCGGTTACAGAGCAGCGGGGAGGTGGGCTCTGATTGTAGTACTCTAAACATGATCCGAGCATTTGTGTTTTGAACTTTTAGAAGTTTAAAGAGTAGATATTCAGATGAACCAGTACTAATGAACACACAAGTGTTTTAGTGGCATCAGCTGAATAATATTTGCGAATGGCGCTATTGCGTCTCAGCTCAAGATATGCAGCCTTGCATATATTTATGATGTCTTGGTACAATGTGACAGTATTGGACAGAGCAACACCTAGGTTTCCTTCGGTGTGACTTTAATGTTGGTGTTGCTGATATTTACTAATATTTGAGGCAAAGGATGTGATTGAGGAAGTATTTGTGTTGTGATCAGAATGGTCTCAGTTTTATCACGATTCATCTGCAACTTGTTACATGTCATCCATGATTTCGCATCACAAATGAACATCTCTACTCCTAGTTCAGTAGCATCAACTTCAGTTGGGTGGCTAGACTTGTATATTTGGGTATCATCAGCATACAATTGGTGGGACACTGGATGATAATCTATAACACTTGGGAGCGACTGAATGTGTAAAATGAAGTGAACAAGTCCAAGAACAGACCCCTGTGGAACACCACAACACAGATCGACTAGGCTTGGGTGTATTCCATTTGCAGGTAACAATTTGTGTCCTATTGACTAAGTAGGACTTCAACCCAAGTAAGGCCGTATTGTGAATGCCAAATACATGCTTGAGATGGTGAATATATCATGGTATATTGTGTAAAATGCTGCAGACAAATCAAAGAGGATGAGGACTGTAATCTTTCCACTATCCAAAGCTGAGAGAATGTCATTAAATACTTTTAGAATATTAGTTTCAGTACTGTGGCAAGGTTGATAAGCAGATTTTACATTACTAAATAGACTGCTTGAATTCAGATGAGATTAAAGTTGGGTTAGGACAACTTTTTCTAAGATTTTGTACATGAATGGGAGATTAGTTACTGGGTGGTAGTTCTTTTAATCGCTATGGTCGAGTGTTAGCTTCTTCAGCAAAGTTTTTCCAATGGCAGTTTTGAAACATGATGTGAATTCCCAGGATGTGATCTTAATCGTCATCTTAGTATTGTAGTGGCTAAACTAGCTAAATGAACTATGTTTTGTGACATTCATTTTAGCAGCTTTATAGATTTGTTTATGAATAGTGAGTCTGATGGAAAGCCAAAGTATCTTCCTTTTAAGGCGGTCTCTCTTAGCAGTGCTAAACGGAGCCTAATACTGCTATGCCAAGGAGAACACTTTTGAATTGATCCTCTGCCCTTGGTGGCTGGGGCATGTTTTTCAAGCAATTAATGCAGGCAGTTATCAAGTTTTTCTGCAGTAGGAGGTAAGAAAGTTGTTAGGTTTGCTTCAATGTCATGTATTAATTTGGTTCTATTTATCAGACAAAGTTTCTCTTAGTAGCAAATAAAGGTGGAAGGTTAGAGACTGATACGTACAGATGGCATATACTGCAGAGGTGATCGGATGAATGTTCATGTGATACAAGGGTAGGCTGTAGAATATTATCATCAGGTAAATGAAAAATCCAGTCTAAAATGTGATCATGTTCAAAGATGTGTTGGTTAACTGACTGTTTAAGGTTGAAAACATGAATGGACTCGAGAGTTTTGATGTGTATGGGTTTCCAGGACAGTCAAAGTGAAGGCTGAACTCTCTAAGAATAATTAGGTTGCCACTTATTGAATTTCCATACTCCAGGAGATTCAAAAAGTGCTCCAAAAAGAGAGATTAAGTCAGCTTGTTTTTTCTACTTGGTGCAGGGTGGTAGAGGCAGACAAAATGGACTGACCTTTTCTCCACTGTGAGTGTTGTTTGGACTAGTTCAAAGGATGCATGGCAGAAATTGAAAGTTGTGGTGTATTTAAGACATTTTATGTGGACAAAAATAGAAGAGCTGCTTCAAGCTGGTGAAATGATAGAGGCCATGTTTCCTGAAAAGTCCAAATGTACAAGATATAGTGGAAAAAATAGAACAGATTAAGTTAAAGAAGGAGGGGGGGAAGTCTTGTTTTAGTATACATTAGGGAAGATGTAAATGAAGAAAGGCATCCTGACTTTGGAGTCGCATAAAACTGAATGTTTTCAGTGGAAGTTTCTCCAAAAGAAATGCAAAATCATTGCTAGTTGGTTTCATTTTATAGGCCACCTTCCACCAGCATATTGGAAGGAGAACTGAACTTGTTGAAACAAATAGAAAATGTCCTTGCACAGGATAAGGAAACACATATACTTGGGAATATAAATAAGGACCTACTCAGTACTCAAATAAAGAACAACTTGATTAAATTTATTGAATCATTAGGCCTAGTCCAGCCCACATGGATACCTTAAAAAGCACACACTCATATTGATCACATTGATACCAACCTTCCAGACAATGTGACCTGTTTTGGTCTTAGTGACCACTGTCCTACTTTTTTGACAAGAAAGGTCAACTACAAGAGAAATAGGAAAAATACACACAAAAAAAATGACTTACAGATCATTCAAAATTTTTAATGAGGAACAATTGTTTAATGAAATGTGTAAAGTTCCATGGAATATGATTGAAACTTTAGATGACATAGATAAAGCTCTGATAGAGTATTCTCTATGCAAGCACCACTGAAAGTAAATCGCATAAAGTATCAAATCCAACCTGATTGCGTTATTAATGAAATCCTAGATAATATGAAGATACGAGACCAACTGAAGGTTATGGGAAACCATGCACAATATAAAGCATGGGGAAATAATACAACAAGTATGATTAAATAGTCTTAAAAATGTTTATATCAATCAATACTTGAAAACACAAAAAGCAACACAAACTCCATCTGGATAGTATTAAATGAACTCATTTGGGTAACACACATACATCAAACAAATAAAATTCACTCACCTCTGGTAAATGACAGCACAGTTACTGATGACACTGACACAGCAAATGTTTTTGATGATTTGTTAACTAAGTTAAAAGCACTAAGGAGGCATGTTTCTCTATTCCACAAGTTTCAAAGAAAATTTGTTTTTAAAAGAATGTCTCAATAAACTATATACAAAGAAAGCAATATGATTTGATCAGATTGGTACACCACTCATTAAAACGTCTGCCTCATATATTTCTGAGAGCATAACATTCATAATCAATTGAAATATTGCAATCTCATCTTTCCCCAAAATAAGGAAAACTGCAAAAGTAATGCTTACGCACAAATCTGGTTCTAAGACTGATACTGATCCCTACCAGCCAAATTCAATACTACGAAAACCTGTCAAAATTGATTGAAAAATATATCCATCACACGTTTATGTCACATGTAACAAAACACTTGCTGATGTTACACCCTAATCAATAAGGATTTAGATACAAATATTCATGTGAGACTAACTTGATCAATCTAAATGATAAATGGCTTAAGGCCCTTTATCAAAATTGAATAATAGGATCTATATTTGTAGATTTCTGGAAAGTTTAGAACATGGTGGATCATGAAACATTTTTGAAGAATCTGGAACATTACCAATGTGATGAAAGCACAATTAGATGGTTTATTTCATACTTAAGTGATAAAATACAACATGTTTATATAAATAATGTTCTGTCCAAACCTGGAACAATTATTATATATGAATTACCAAAAGGGTCAATTGTAATCCATTATTATGAATTTTATTTATTAATGATCTACCACATGTTAGGGGACAGGAGTGGGTCTAAAGTGCTCACAGTCTCAACACTAACTACGTGGGAAAAATTAAAAAAGGAAAACATGTTTTACCTGTTCAATAGCATCAGCATGCGTTCCCACGAGAATAATTGGGGGAGGGATGACTTTATTGCTTTCGTTGTCTGGTGGAGCACAGGAATGAATGGAATTCATCCAAACATCAAGTAGCTCTGAAAAGATAAGGAAAAAAATGTATAAATAACAATCTGAGTACAGACAAAATAAATTACACTGTGACTATTATGACATTTTATACAGCAGTACTGACTTTATGAATAATCCAGTTCAAGACAGTTTAAAGATGGTCAAGTATTCAAAATATGAAAAACTCTAATATTGCAGACAAATGTACAAATAAACAATGCCTGAATAGGTTTCAGGAGATAAGTGTAATCAATTAAATCATGTGTATGTGGCCAGAACAAGGCTGAACTATAGTATCTCAATACCGTGTATTCTGACTCAGACACTCACCCCCATTACAGAGGCCTAAACGGCGGTGTCCTACAGTCTATCTTAGTACCCTCTATGTTTTTTAATTTTGTTCCAAATAGTCAAAACATGATCCAACTCAACACCCAGTCATATTATTCTGACCGGTCCTGACACTAACTTCTTAATGCTGAACGCCAAGCAAGGCAGCTGTTGGTACCGTTTTTGTAAGTCTCTTTAAGATTGAACCCATGACCTGGTGCATCCAAAATGGATGCTCTAACAACTAGGCCACTGGAGCAGTCCCCATGCTACCTTGAAGAACAATGTTACAAGTAACTGTAAGGAATGCCTGAAATATCTGAAAACTTGTAAGCAGATAACAACTGCCTCAACTATTTAAATCAGAGGTCTCAGAAACACTTAATTACGCGTATTTGTATGCAAGTTTTTTTAAATCTGGAATGCAGAAAATCAATTACCCAGAAATCACACGCATTCCAGTCCTGCTTGAATTACCTGCTGCAAGGGAAATGTTGATCAATTTAGCTGTACTGATATTTACAATGACAGAATTAAGTGGCTGAAAGACCACAGATGTATGTTGTCATTAGAGTACATCAAAAGAACATGATACAATAGCTTGGCGGCAATTACAAAGACATTGGCTAGCTGCTGAGTGGGGACAAAATATGTTAATATTTACAATGATTGAATTCAGAGGCAGAACCACACAGTGTTGCACATATTGTACATCAAATCAACAAATTTAACTTTCATAATTGTGTTAGTTTCCTAGTGTAGCAAAGTAAGTAGTGTGTGTGTCACCTCGAAATAAACACACATTGTGACTTAGAAAAAATGTTGTTTGCAAACTTTGGACAAGTATTCTGGTGTTAAAAAACAAATTGATGAAGATTTCAATCAGATTCAAAAGAGTGTTGAAGTTGTTTGAACTGATTGTTTGGATGGAACAGTAGCTAAGAGTAATACTGTGTGTGATGCCAGGCTTAATGTTTGGACTAAGCTCTTTATTTTGAATTTATAAAATTCAGTCTTAATATAATAGACAAACTAGCGCTATATGTCAGTGGTGTAAAGAATTTGGAAAACTAAACTCAAAAACATCCACTTGTACTGCATTAAAATACTTTAGGTATGCCCCATATGGGGACTGCATTTTTGGCTGGTAGGACTCGTATTTTGGTAAAAATATCAGTCGTGGACTCATAGTTTTAAATTCCTAGTGAGACATCTGTAAATACTTGTACGCAAATAAATACTGCCTGAAATATTTGATACTAATAAAAAGCAAATAAACACTTATTGATATTGTTTTGAAAACTTTTTAGCAAAGAAATACTGCCTGAAATATTTTATACTTAAAAGCAAATATACACTGCCTGAAATATTTGAATACTTCAAAGACAATAAACACTGCCTTACATTGTCTTGAAAACTTGTCAGCAATCAAATACTGCCTGAACTATTTTTGAATACTTGTTCAAAATAGCCTTGAGTAAAATTAAATATGTCTCTCGTTTTATAGGATATTTTGCTCAAAATGATCATGATGAACATTGGCAATATACTTAACGCAATAAACGTTTCATCCAAAAGTACTGAATGAATATAGCTCTGATTCAGCATTGCCAACCTGAGCAACAAATTGGAAAATTCAATACACAATTAGAATTTCTGATTACTACTTAGAACTGGGCATGTAAAGTTTTAATCCCTGAAATAGGCAACTTAATTAAATACTATCGTTGATTAAATGATTATTATCTAAGAAAAGTTATATTCTAGTAAAGAGTGAAGTAATTTGTCATCACACAGTATTAGAAGCCCTATACTCACCACGCACTCTACACTTCATTTTGCCTTCCTTGTCAATGCAACAATCATCATCTACCATATCGTCTAGATGTTTACTGATATTTGATACCAATAAGTATATGGCACGTCTTGACAGGAACATTTGGTGTGTTGTGTAGAAGGCATACTGCCCTGCAAAGTCCCAAATATTTAAGGGTGCATATTTGCTGAGATCATGTTTTATTTTATCTGCATTCTTTTGCAACAATTGTAACATTTCCTTGTTGAGATCCTTCATATGACTTTCACTGGAAACATTTGCTCCAGATTCTGATCTAACCATGGTTTTTGTATTAGACATTGGAAGATTTTTCAGAACTACAGGAGACCCTACTTGTTGACTAGTTTTGACCAATTCAGGATGAGGAGAAACAAGGTTTGATTCTTCAGCAACATGGTCCTGTGCACTAATGTCAGTTATCTCCCGTTCATGGGGAATTACAACATGTTTTGCATCAGCAACCTCACTCCGCACTTGTTGTTTCTCAATGATAACCGTAGCAAGTTGTTGCAGTCGATAATCCTGTTCTAACTCTGAAAAAAGAGCAGTTTATAGAACTGAATTATGCACTGTATGAGACAATCAAACCGAAAATATAATTCAAGAGTAAATAGAAGGTTAGGATTAAACTTTACCATCTCACCTTGATGCAGATTCTATACCACTTATTTAAGTACAGGTGATGCAAACACTTTAATAAGAATCCAGAAATCCTGATTTATTTGCCTTGAATTTTATCTAATTAATGTAAAGTCTCAGATTCATCTTGTATAAACTTGTACTAATACAAGAATAATTTTCAACAAAATAAGGAATGAAAATGAAACTAATACAAAGATACATTTGAAGTACAAATGCTTATTTTTATATATATATTTATAATTATACCTTTACTAACAATGGTTATTTCGAAAACACCATTGACAAGAAGAATGTGTACACTATTAGTTTTTCGGAAAGCAGTTAATGCTTTTAAAGGCATACAACTTAAGTAAAAACGAATGAAATTATATATTTCTTTTCTCAGTTCGTGATTACTTATTTAGTTGAAAAATTACGATTCAGGCTGTTACTGAGGCTGAAATCAGGCTAGTATCGGAAATTTTGTGATAAAATACGCGATTTTTCATTATTGTCTGGCAGACAAATATTCGCAATTTGCCACGCCTATATTCATGTATCCTCTAAGTTGACCTCTCCCGAAGATTAAGAATTTTAGCCATGCACAAACACGTATTTACAAAAATAATGGCGGACGCAGTCACGCAACTATAAATCGAAAGCGACTCTGAAAGGAGGGGGGGGAAAGGCTGGCAGCACACGCATATGTATTGGTAACCAGCATGAAATAAAAAGAAGTCCATTTTGTAGCTGAAAACTAATCCAACGGTCGCCAAATTCTTGCTGGATAGGTGAGTCTCAAATTTGCACTGAACAGTCAAATTTTTATACCGCTATTTTATTTCTGTATTGTTAATTCTTTATCAAACTTTTAAAATAACATGTGATATTGGCATTATTCCATTTAGCTTGAAATAAAATGTCACAGCCCTGCAACAATATCGCTGAAACCCGCATGTAAACCATGACATATACTGTGCTGTTTTTGAGGCTACCAACGGGACTTTAATGATCATCTTCATTTACGCATGCAACCAGAAGACTTTATTTAGAGGCAAGCAGTCACTACTGTTTTCTTTAATAAAAAATATATATAATGTTAATGGTGATGGCTGTAAATGAAAGTAATGCAATACAGTTAAGTATATTTTATAAATACTATTATTTGTAAAGTATATATAATTATTGTGTCTAATGAAACATTTTTTTCCCTAGCTATATTGGTTATGAATTGAATGGCAGTGCGAGGAAAACGTCAGAAACAGAGACGAATGTCACAGAAGACATGGCAACAGCTTATACACCTGGGCTAACAATTGATAGGATACAAATTCCTGCTGTGTCCCATATAACCACACCAGAATCAAATATGGCATCTGTGTAAGTATTACTTCATTTCATTAAATTTTATGTATATTTACTTGTTTACAAATATTTTGGTAGATGCACATCTAAGGAATTTATGCATTACCTGTAAATGTATCATTCTATATTAGTTTCATATTTTGCAGTTGGTAAAGATTGTGCATTTAGTTAAAATATGGTTTGTTTTATTTAGAATAATATTTTTGTTATAAATTGTTTGTTGGCATATATCTTTTTTTGTTATTTACATGTTCCTCATCATGCTTTTTGTATTTTAGTGAAAGGGCCTCAAGGGAGAATAGTCTTTGACTAAATCAGTCACCCTTTAAAAAATTATTATTATTATTTTTTGAAGCATTATCATTACCATCGTAATACCCTTGATAAATCATAATGCTTTCTTTTGATACAAAACTAAAGATTTCCAAGTTCAATATTAGTATTTACACATTTCAAAATTTTATTTTAAGTGATTCAGTCTTGCCTGAAGCTGAAAAACTTGAGGAAAAGGAAAGTGTTTTAATGGAAAAGTTTAAAAGTTTTATCAACCCATTTGAGAAAGAATACTAACAAAAATAATTGTGATACATACATAAAAGGGGAACATTTATGTTAAGTATATTAATAAACAGCCATTATAATACATGCATGATATATGTAACTAAACTAAAAGTAATTGTATTATTATTATATGTATATTATATATATATATATACATATATATATATATATATATATATATATATATATATATATATATATATATATATATATATATATGTATATATATTATATACATGTATAGTATTGTATTGGTATTTGTGGATGGTATTTGTGTATGAACCAGAAAGTTGCTCCAACAAAAGCTTTCTTTGCTTTGTATGAACATACAAGTTAAAAATGTGTAATTACAATATATCTTAAATATCGTATTGATTCATAATTGAAAGAATGAAGATATATTGGTTATTATATTAAAAAAATGAATACATTGTATTATAAATACAAATCACACTAAGGCCATAGTTATGGTTTGTCCGTTTAGTACACATGGAGAGGGCAAGGGCTGTTTACCCAAATGCATATGCTTGTGTATGGGGGTGGGTGGTCTACTGATAATGTATTTACACATATACCTCAATAGTAATTTGTCTAATATGTAACCTGCTTGACTGGGTTCAGTTGGTGTTTGAGTTTTAGTGGACAATAGATAAAGTTTTTTAAGTTATGCAGCTTATTTCTTTGACGCAGCGAGACATTCAACATTGGTGGACGATCTGTTAAATTCAATACATAATATTATTCATCCTTGATCTTTTCTGTGAGGATTAAATATTGGCTGTTCTACAGAATGAGGAGGGCAATTGCATGTACGCAGATTGTGTGTGTGTGTAAGAAACAAAGTATGCAAGTGTACAGGGAGGGAGGGGTCAAGCTTTGCCTGATTTTTGTGCACATGCCCATTGTTGGAAACAGATTTTGTTTCCGGATTTTTTTTACTTTTCTGCTTGCAGTCTAATTCACACTGTTCTGAGCTATACACAGACAGGTGAACATTTGCTAAAGTAGGATAAACTGGGGATTGGAAGTAAAATGTGGCCAGGAGGAAAATGATGGGTCAGAAGAAGAAAACTCCAACTTTTACCCTTTTGCAGATTCTGAATGATGTGTCTAGCCCTCCTATACATATATCTAAGCAAATAATTCTCAGGTATTAACAGCTGCCTCATTTGGTGCTCAGCATTAAGAGGTTAGTGTATGGACTGGTCGTCCTACTGTCAGGATAATGTAACTGGGTGGGCTGTCATGCTACATGTGTGCGGCATGATGCCTCAGTGCTGTACATCATAATAAACTGTCACACTTCAAACATCACAGCAATATGACTGAAAAATTGTTCAAGGTATGTTAAAAACCCAAATCACACAGTCTATTACAATTTTGAAACAGAAATGTCATACTTTCATCACTGTTCAGTAGGCCCAACTTCATGAACTCGAGCAGTGATATATTGCTGCAAGCAGGGTTAATGGTCAATTAGCAATTAAAACACCCCTGTGAATGTGTATGAGTTTGTTTGTCTGCGTAGGCTAATTGTTATCAACACTGCATAAATAGATTTTGCCTTGGGTTACAACACTGCCATAACTTAATGGGTACATGAATGTCGGTATAAAGTACAACCAGTCATTTTGCGTCTGAAAAATCAAGAGGGCAAAGTCTCTTCGCCTGATAGCATGACCCCTGCATTCCTGAATTTATCTGAGCCGGTTTTGCATTGTATATACTAATCAGTATATATGTGTGTGTGTGTGTGATGGGGTGGGTGGGCTTAATTTCAATATTTGTTTCTCTGCAATAGTTTGTTTAGGTGATGTACTATAGTTTGGCATTGAATAAATGGTAATCACTTGTCAAAAGCATAGGATACTAAAACATCAATGTAATTTCTATAAAAGTGTCTAGTATTTTGGAATGGGATGTCTTTTATAGTAATGGTACACTAGTTTCTCATATAAAAGTCGAAAAGGCCAAAAGAGCGACAGAGCTGAAGCTGGTCAAGACAGCAGCGAACAGTGGGACAGGCAGAGCTGGCCACGATAGCAACAACAACACAAAGTGAATTCACTATTTTTCACGATCGTTCGACGGTCAACGCGAGGTCATACTCAAGGAGCATGTCTGGAGTACTTACCGTCGCGAAGGTTGACATTCTTTGCAGCAGAAAGAGAACACCGGACACTGGAAGTGATCATCAACATGGCAGAGAGATACGAACAGGCACACACAAATAGTAGTGGTTCCGGGGGTAGATTCTGACCCCGACCCACTGAATTATGACATGTCAGTGAGGGAGAGCCAGCTGTCCATAACTGTCAGGGCGATGGAAAGGTTTAGAGGGATCTGCAGGTAAGGATGCCGCCCATAGACCAGAACAGGCCTCGCCCATAAAAACGAGCCATTCAAGTCAGCGAGGGAAGTCAACATGTTATAACTGCAAGCGCCCGGGGCATTTTGCCAGGGATTGTCACAATGGCAGACAGAAACAGGTGAATACCGTCACTTGGAAGGCGTGCAAGCTGGAGGCAAGCTGTAAATCAGCAAACCTGCAACTGTCAACAGAGAAGGTGCCACCATGTTGTGTGACATTTGGTGTAGCGATGCAGTCCTTGTTGACAACAAATACGTGAAGCCTAAGGATTACACAAGAGAGATCCAGTACACAAACAGTGAATAAATTGTTGCCAGTAGGTATCATTGACCTCGAATCACCGTACATGAAGGGGAACCTTGAAGCTGTGCACACACTGTCGTGTGGAAATTGGTATATTGTAAGGGTAGTAGATTATGCTCCATGTTATCTACAGGCTGACATGTTGAGTAATATGTAATCGGAAATCGTCACTGAAGCGCAAACTACCTGATGAGATCTTGGTCGATCAAGGTACACAGTTCATGAGTCACATTATGGCAGAGGTGAACCGACTCGTATTGAATAATGCACCTCACAATTACACCACATCACCCTCCAATGTAACTGGTCGAACAGTTTATTGTCGCAATGAAAAACATTTAAGAAGCTCTGCTACGTCCACCCTTAAGATTGGGATTGGTATCTTCCTGTCATGCATTTCGCATATATTTTCGCTTCTGTCTCGAAAGTGAGATATTTCTCAAAGTTGGTTCTGTACAAGGGCTATTGGCAAATTCCTGTAAGGAAGGAGGATAGGGCAACAGAGATCTCGGAAACGCTTAATTACGCGTATTTGGACGCAAACGTTTGGTCCGGGACGCAGAAAATCGCCCATGCACGAGTCCTCTGTACACACGTTTTTTCTGTTGTTTTTTTCTTCTTCTTTTGCAAACAGGTAAGTTTTGCGACACAATAAATATGTTCTAATCACTGTGAAAAATGAGGCAACGCTTTTATTTGAGGTGTTTTTTGCTGACTTTTTTTGAGCAAAGGTCGTCGGCTTACTTTGATGATGGTTCGTTTGTTATTGAAGGCGCCGCTAAAGGCTCCAGTTGAAGGGTCAAACAAAAACCTGTTTGTTATTGCTGCGGCAACTTCAGATAATTGTAGAACATTGAAACATATTTGTTTTATTTGTTTAGTATATATCAGTGCTTCAAAGGTAATCGGTTCTCTTTGAAGTGTCAGCAAACGTATTTTTTCTTCTTCCATCTGGTATTTGTTTTTAAATTAGTGTCATCTGCTTGACTGTACTCATTTTACGTTTCCGCCTTCTGCGGATTCAGATTTTAACTACCGGTAGTCAGTTGCATAAAGTAATAAGGCCAGATATCATCATTAGTGGATTATGATATAACAGTGCACTGTTAGGGTGGTTTGTCAGTATGAGACAAGGACTTGTTATTTTAATAATATATTCCAGTACATTGTTTCCTGTCATGGTGCCTTTGATTTTCTCTACTCCAAACGCAAGACTGTATATACGGTTTTTGTCAGCCAAAATTGGTGTCGCCACAAATATCACCAGATGGTATAATTTGTCACCAAAACGGAAAACAGAATCGCAGTTTGCTACATCAGCGAAGCCCCGTGATCCTGTAATTGATTTCATTTCCGATTATAGCTGTATAAATATTGCATGCGAACTCGAAACCAAGACACATCTAGACTTGAACAAAATGCCATTTGCAAATCTAGCCAAGTATTTAGGGGTTAAACGAAAAAATGATGAAGATTTAAATGAGATTCAGAACTGTGCTAAAGTTGCTAGCACAAATAGCATCACACACATATAGCACACATAAGGATAATAAGGGACCACTAGCCATGGTCAAATAAAATTAAAGTAGAATACTAGATTGGGTAGGCCAAATCCCAACTGGTAAAGACTACTTTAATAAACACTAGGGACCTAGACTAAAATTACACCTTACCAAATTATATTATAAACCCGATGGGGAAAATTAAATGGGGAGTTTAAATAATTTATAAATAAAAAACAACATAAAAACATATGGGAGACACAAACATGCATACAAACTTTTTTAAATTTTTTTGATTGGGGGGGGGGGTCTGTCTGATGACCCCCCCCAAAAAAAATAAAGTTGCTAGAACTGTAGTTCGGATGCGACACTATCCAAGTGTAATAAAGTACTGGGACTGCAACTTTTGCTGGTGGGACTGCAACTTTTGCAGGTGGGACTCCTATTTTTACCAAATTAGGAGTCCTGGACTCCTAGTTTTAAAATCCTAGTGAGAACTCTGCCGGGCAAAGCTCGCTTTTGTTAGTCCTGATGGAACATACTAATGGTTGGTCATCATGTTCAGAGTCCAGATTCCGTCTAGCATCTTCACAATAATGATGCAGTAGTTGTTGAAGCCCTTGCACAATAGGTGTGTCCACACCATCATGGATGATCTCTTGCTAGCCTAATAGACTTGGAATGAATGTTTCATTCCTGAATGCAAGGCTAATGTTTCCCTTAAAAAAGAGCACATTTTAACTGATATGTAGCTTAATGACGAAATGGTATTAATCCAGAAGATGAAAGGTCTAACTATTAACGATTAGTGGTGTCCACGCATTAGTATGTACATGTTCCATTTTCTTTAAACCTGTTGGGCCCTGGTTTTGTTTACGAACATTTGTAAAACTTCCGCTCTTCATATAGATAATATATCATACAACGTTTGCTACAGGGCGAACTGTAACGATTGAATATAGTTATACTAAAAGTGGCACTAGCACATACAGGATCATTATTGGCATCGTGACCACTGCTGCTATTTTGAACACCACTCCACAGAATAAAGTTATTTTATTCCTGATTTAAGCCGAATGAGAACTGAAGAATTGGGGAATTTGTGAATTTTTGTATGCGACGTATATATGTGAACTGCTTTGAGAGTTGTGAAATTCACAAATGAAAGGACTAACTTATAACCTATGAGTGCAGACCTGCCAACCCTGACAAGACCATCTCACTAAGGCAGTTTACATTTTCCCGTAACTTTGACCAGTTTTCAGTAAGGTGTAACAAAATATCATAAACTGCTATTGTAAAGCTATAAAAGGTATTCAAACGTTTTGTATGCTAAACATGCAGCAACAGTAAACATTATATTCAACTAAAATGTTTGTACACGCAGACCTTATTTAACAATAGTACAGTTGTACAAACTTCAGTTCCAAACTCTGTGCAGCTGAATGTGCGGTTGCTATTTCTCAACTTGACATAATTCTTGGAATATTTTTTACAATTTTACCCAATGACAGCAGTTATATCTCCCACCATAAGACATCCTTAAACTGACACATGATATGCAATAAACGTAATTGTGTCCCTTCCTGCTTGCATTAAAAAAATCTGAATATTCCTTTATAAGTCTTTTTCTGTGCTGATTATTAACACTTTTTTAGGTTTAATTTCTGTTTCGTCTTCATTATGCATCGCTTGCTGGATGACATTTCTTTTAACTTATGTTATCAAACAGGTTGATCATGCAGACACTTTGAACGAAACAATGTGTAGTTTAAGATACAGTTGAGGTACAGATGTAACGGTTTAGTCTGGTTCCATAACTAATTCCAATAATTTTAATATGAAACCCGGATCCAAATCAAACGCAGATTAGCCAATTATCCTTTTCAGCAGCAATACTTTGTTCCATAGTTTTTCTTTTATTTAGCAAGATCGTATTTTAAGGGTCATTTTTGTCAGATTTGTGGCAAAATTGTAAGGATTGCCAGGTCTGTGATTGCAGAGACTGAGCATGCTCTGTCCTTAGAGTTGTAAGGTAATATCTAATGCTGAAAGTATGGAAATATAAGATTGATTCATTTCCAACAATCATAAAAAATTCTTCAATTTGCATCATACACAAATGGAATCTGAAGACCTGCCTTTACACATTTACATCTGTAGATGTTAACACGGTAGAATGTCACTCTTTATTTGAAAACTGTATACACAATGTTCATAAGGATAAAGTTTCCTAATATGACTAAATGAGCACATTTTCCAAAATGAAAGGAGAAATCCAAACATCTGACGTAAAGACAGTGGGTGTGTATACAATTACCTTCTTTCCGGAATGTCCATTCATGGCTGGATAATGAAACATCACAGCAATGCAAATGGACATCTATGCCCTCGGTGCTGTCTGTCTTTGGCATGTCTCCATCCTCTCCAAGAAGTCTCTTTATGAGGGTTGTCTTGCCGACACCCTGATGTCCGACAACCATAACTCGTATACCGTAAACTTTCACCTTTCCATCTTTTAGTGCATTTTCAAAAAGTTGGATGGATCTGTCATCCATGTTCAAAATTTCTACTGGAATTCCTGTGCCTGTAATTGATGATTAGTTACATATTACTGACATATAAACTGAATAAACTAGAATAGTATACATGCTGGACCTCCACTTCCACATTTAAGTCTAATGACCCTGATAATAAGGCCCCAGTTTCTCAACTTAATCTGCTATTAATAAGGACCCAGTCTCTCAACTTAATCTACTATTAATAAGGCCCCAGATTCCCAACTTAATCTACTATTTTAATGAAGACCCCGATGCATTTTGAAGGTTACAACCAGTCCACATCCATTTTCTTTCATTGATAAAAATATAAGACATTATGAATACTCTAACTATTATCCAAATATATTTCAGTGCCTACTGGACACAGCCTAGAAAGTATCATTCAATAATGACTACCTTTACATCTTATTGGTGAACACTCTTACTATTATCCAAATATATTTCAGTGCCTACTGGACACAGTCTAGAAAGTATCATTCAATAATGACTACCTTTACATCTTATTGATGAAATGATTCATAAATATATCAATTACTATTATTCAAATATATTTCAGTGCCTACTGGACACAGCCTATAAAGTATCATCCAATAATGACTACCTTTACATCTTATTGGTGAAATGATTCATAAATATTTCAAGGCATTGATAATTTTACTGTTCCAATACACATATCGATACAAGAGGTGGAGAATCTAAACAAAACAATATTAACTGGATGCAAGTTATTTTTAACTAGTGCATTCATGAGTAATTATTAGACATTTGCCTTGTTATTACTTAAACATAGAAATCATCCACGACAGATTTTGAAAGCACATACACTCATTTATTTTAGTAAAAATGAAAGTCTTGAAACACCCACTTGATTTCTGCAAGCTAACACAAAGTGATGTTGCTTGTAATTTGTATCCATACATTAATTCCATGATAATTAGTTATCCCTACAGCATGCTCAACATAAAGGAGATATTCCAAATGTGTTCCACATGTATAATGAAATACATCAATCATCATTCAATAACCACTTTTAAGCAAAGTTTCTTTGTTGTTTTGTATTTTGTCAACTTAATGGTATATTAACAAATCTACAGTAACAGCGTGTCACACAGTGAAACAAGTTACAGAGAATTATCAATGGGCCAGGGTAAACAATAACTACCAATCCAAACTTAACTAGCATATTCCCTGCAGGACAAACAGGAAGCAGTTACCAGAGCAACTGATAAACTTGACCAAAGAGTGGCCATAATTGATATGTAAAGCACTAACAAAGAGATGATGCCAGGCTATGTGATTGTGTGAATAAGCAACATTTTTATTATCTTTTGCCATTTTAATGTCTGAAAACACTAGTAACTGAAAAAGGAAAGTTTATTTCTAAAAGACATTTAAAACTCAAATTTCGAACTATGTACATTAAGGTTTTCTCTGTCATTTATCTACATCGTAAGTCCAGGCTGAGTTGTGTGAAGCAGGATCTTTATTAGCTTATTCGTGCTCTTGCATTTCATGGGCGCCTCCGTGCCCAATAGCGAAATCACGTTACACAATTTATAGAATGTCAATTTTTCTCCTTTGCTATATGGTTTCACAAATCTATACAAGACGGCACAACTATCCTTCCAGATGTCTCCTGCTTCTCCTGGAGAAAATTCTGAATATCCTGCCTTCCAATTTATCATGATTAGAAGCTGAATGTTACGAAGACTAGATACAGCAACAGCTGTAACTATTGCGAAATCCAATATGTCGGATAACGACAGGCCTGGTAGCCTCGATTTCGAATGAACCAATCGTATTGTAGAACTGAATTCGTATATACATGTGATATTCTGTCAAAATAGAACAAAGCGCGCGTTCTAAATTGACAATTCCAAAGAAATTTTATTATTATTTGTTAAATTCAAAAACGTATTTTTTGCAACAAAAAAACGTACACCCGTATTCAGGTCCAAAATACGTGACAAATACGGAAAAAACGGGACAGTTGGCAGCTATGGCCAATCATAGTCTGTATGTGGGGAAAGGGTGTGGGGTTACGATATGTGTTAATAACGGTTAGCCAATGATAGTCTGTATGTGGGGAAAGGGTGTGGGGTTACGATATGTGTTAATAACGGTTAGCCAATGATTGTATGTGCGGAAAGGGTGTGTGGTTATGATATGTGTTAGTATTGGTTAGCCAATCATAGCATGTAGGTGGGGAATGGTGTGGGGGTACGATATGTGTTTACAATATATAGTGTGCAGGTAGAGAAATGAAAAGACAGAAGGACACAAAGCAGAAAGAAAAGCAGGCTGAGAAGAAAAATGGACAGCAGAGATAAGATGTAGTTGGATCTAACCATGGTGCTTGCATAAGACTTTGGAAGATTTCTTACAACTTAACGGCATTTATGGAGGGTTTTGAACAAAGAATTGGAATCAAGTGTCTAGACATAAGGAAAGAAACTTAGAAAACTATGCCATGTATTCATACTGGCAAAATCATAGTAAGAGTTGATACAAGGGACACAAGCCAAGTCCCTAAATTTTTTAAAGTACCAGTCCAAACAGGGTTTAATGGTTGTATACAGGTGCAACTATACAGTACTTGTCGTCAAACAAGAAATAGCAAACAAAAGAAACAACGATACAGGCAACATCAACAATAACAAAACATAATACAACCAAGGCAACAACAATAACAACAATAAAAAGCACATCACACCCAACAACAACGAAATCAGACAAACATGGGTGATAACACAAGTCAGTAAATCAAAGAACAAAGTACAATGAAATAACACTAACCACAATTTACAACAACCACTACCCTTAAAATGGATGATAAGTACATTTTAAAACTAGTATCCATGAATACTAGAGGACTAGACATACCAAAAGGTAAAGAACTCCGAGAAATAACACAATCATATGACGTCATTGCAGTACAGGAAATACACAACATACATACAAAACATCAATTTTATTAAAGACAAACTAAATGCCATCGTGATAGTACAAAAAGAAAATACTCATCATAGACCAAAATACCATCAATTGTATTGAAGACAAACTAAATGCTATCATTATAGTACACAAAGAAAATACACAACATACACCAAAACACCATCAATTTTATTGAAGACAAACTAAATACCATGATGATAGTACAAAAAGATCCATGCAACATTAACTCAGGAATAGAACTAATTATTAAGAATAAATAGATACAAAACAACTGGAAACATTACACCACACCCACACATTTTAGAGGAAGACTTTTACACATACAAACACAAAAAACACATATCATAAATGTATACACACCTGCAAGACAAAAACAAAAACTACCTTTTCTACATGATCTCTCAAATTATTTATCAAATTGTAGTCAAGAAAACATCAATTTATTAGGAGATTTCAACGCATGCCTAATAGAAATAGATCGACTTACACCCTATATTGACAGAAGATCAGCCACAGCCTTGATAGATATGATAGAACAAATCTTGCTCATAGATGCTTTTCGACACTTACACCCTCACGAAAGAATATACACATTTGAATCCAACAACTATGCCTCAAGAATTGACCATATATATGTCAGCAAGAACAACACACCAAATATAATTGAATGCAAAATCATAAATAAAAATCTCGCGGATCATAAAACAGTTACTCTAAAATATAAAACACCAGCTACAACCAAATGGGGAAAGTCACTGGAAACTCAATAAATTATTTTAGACCTACCCGAATTTCAACATGAAACAGAAAACTTCCTTCAAAACACAACCTAAATATAATGCAATTTTGAAATACAATAAAAGATCAAATTAAAAACGTCAAAAATATTCTAGATTACATAGCCATAGCAATAAATTGATTGAAAAAAAATGCGAAAGAATACTAAGTGACAATAACACAAGCGAAGAACAAAAAACAAAAAACAATAACTAAAAAAATACTCGATAAATTACAACTATACAAACTAAATGGAGAAAAACAAAAAAGTGTTTTATTCCAAGATGTGTACAATATTGGAAAGAAAATATAGAAAAGGGAAGAAATTAGAAGAGGAAACGATGGATCAATGACTACGCTAAGAGCCAATAACAATATTAGAAGAGAAACATGACATCCTACACAAAGTCAAAACGTATTACCAATCACTACACAAAAGTAAAAACATTTCAAATAATATCAAAAACTACTTAAACAAAACTGAACTTCCAACTACAAAACAAGAAGAAAAATAATTATGTGAACAACCAATATCCTTATTTGAAATTGAAACAGCCATAGACACAGTAACCAACAACAAGGCACCTGGCCTAGACAGTTTAACAGCAGAATTTATACAAAAATTCAGGGGCACAGAGTGGCCGAGTGGTCTAAAGCGCTGTCTATTACGGACCACTGCCATCTCACCTCTGTCTACGTGTGATCGAGTCTAAGATTCCGCAAATGTGGATATGTGAGAAAGCTTGCCAGTAGCTACTCGTGGGTCGGTGGTTCTTTCCGGGGTTTGTCCGGTTTCTTCCTCCACCATTAATACTGGCCGCCATGTATAGCCTATATTGTGCTGAAAAATGGCGTTAAACCATAAAAAACAAACAAACAAAAAAAAAATTCAAACAAATAATTCTTACTAAACCTATATATGCTTGAATTAAAAAACTGGCACCCTATCTCCCTCCTGAAGCTCGACTATAAATTCCTTAGTGCTGTCTTGGCCAATACACTCAAGACAGCACTAAGTGAAATAGTCATGAGCAATGAATCATGCGGGGAGGAGGGAAAACAGATATCAGATAACATTTTATCTATCTATAATAGAATTCATGTATACAACTAATAAAAATGGTGCCCTTATCCTTTTTGATCAAGAAAAGGCTTTTGATAAAAATGAAATTAACTTTATTATCCAAACACTTAAAAGAATAGGGAACTTACAGTTAAAGTTGTGGTTATATTACTCATTCTGATGCCCATTATAAATAAAATAATAGTTTGGGGCGACCCAGTTGCACCGAAAAAAATGTACAGTACTGTATAGGGTTAGAATTGTGTGAGCGTTCCGATATGCATATTTGTTGAGTGGAAACGAGGCTGAATAAACGTGACGTCACATGATCTTTACCAGCTATATTGGCTATTGTTCAGCATCATTTTGATCCACTGTGCTTGAGAGTAGGCAGATTATGTTTATTTTCCAAAAATCTTCCAAAATGCCCCACTGTGCAGCGTTTGGATGCAACAACAATTCAACCAATAAAATTTGTACGATTTCCGAAAGACAAAATCCAACGAACAGCATAGATCTATTACTGTCGCCACTTAAGAAAAATGGTTTTAAAATAAACTTCATAAATTGGATAAAAACCTTATACAACAAAATTCAATCTACTGTACAAATAAATGGTGCACAAACTGACACCTTTCAAATAACATGATCGGTAAGGCAGGGATATCGAATCTCAATGCTACTGTACGTGATTTGGATTGAAACTCTCAACAGAGTAATCCAAAATGATAACAACATTCAAGGCATTAACATTCCAAATTATAAAAACCAAATTAAAACGTTTCTACATGCTGATGACTTATCAAATTTCATAATTACCTTTGTTCATGTAATCATTTAATAAAACAATTTAAACACTTCAGTGAAGTCTCATATTAAAATCATGATAAAACTGAAATCCTACTAATCAGAGACTGGAAAAGAAATCATTCACAACTCCTGTGAGAACAAAATTAAACAACAATTAAAAGTCATAGTAGTATACCTAGGCAATAACTGTAAAATGCTTAATTTGAACCAAATAATTAACAAAATAAATAAACACAAAATGATATGGAAAGTGAGAAACTTTAGTTTTCTGGAAAAAATACAAATAACCCAAACCTACTTTTTTTAACTCAATTTGGCATGAATTTAATATCATGGATTATGAATTATATTACATAAAAAAATATAGAGAAAGAAATATACACATTTTTGTGGAAGAAAATTTGTAAATTGTCACGTTTCACACTTCAAAAAGCTAACGATAAAGCAAACATCTATATACCTTGAAAGAATCAACAACTTACAATACCCACCTACTCATCCTTGGCAAGGATTGGTTTGGCTTTTTGCTAGCACACAACAAATCAAATATATAACAATAACAACATCACTAAACTGATTGAACCACCTAAATTAACTTGCAGACAAACACAAGCAATAAGGAAACACAGAACAAATAGTAGAATATGGGAAACAAAAAACAGCAATGAAATTTGATATCATAAAACAAACAAAATTACCACCAAATAAAATATAATTAGGCAAACCTCACCTAAACTGTATTGCTATATGGAAAAATTGGCAAACAATTAAAAAACTAAAATACCTATTGCAAATTTATAAATATATACATGACGCACGGTGGCCAGGAGAACTGGCGTACAAAACAAAGTTATAAGAGCCCTCCCACAATGTCCACTATGCAAAAAATATACAGACAATAAAATCCACTTGATCCTAACGTGTGAAACGCTAAATGATAAAAGAAAGGAAATAAAAGAAAAAATGTCACACCTAACAGGTCACTTTGACCTCAATTCACTTCTTTATACTGATAAAAAAATGACTAAACAATTTATCAGAACAATATCAATTTCATACTTCATAAATTCAAAAAAAAAACAATCTATATGGGTACCGGAAAATTCATAATAATAAATCAATGGCTAGTTTTGAAGAAGAAAAAAACACCACTTAAATAAACAGATAATAAAATAACAAAAAGAAAAAAGATATATATTCTAATTAAATTTTACAACCTAATCCCATACAACGGTTTTCCAGCATCTTTACAACTTACTTGTGGGCACTAGAGAGCTGTAATTACAGACAATAAGGATAAAATTAGTGGCGGGATTTAGCGTGAGAGGTCAATAACTGACACTTTAAAAGGACTCATGTGAACCCCTCAACTAAAAATTAACAGTAATACTAACAACTTTCAGATGAGTCCTTTTCCTTTGAGAAGATCTAAGAAATAAACCCATGACTTTAAATAGTGGCGGGACTTAGCAAGGGATGTTCAAACTTGACACCTGAATAGGACCCATGCGGGCCCCTCCATTAAAAATAACAAAAAAACCCACAAAATTGTAGTAATTACATACAGCTATTTAACATCTCTACAGCCCACTGACATATACTAGAACTTGAATAGAAACCCAACAAGTGAACAACTATAACTATAATGAAACATTCCATATAGCCATATGGCTACTTTACTAAGACCGGAATTGTAACATATATACAGCATATAAACATAGTAAACACTGACCTGTTTGACCTCACACAACCTGCAAGCAAATGGCTTACCAATGAACTTAACGGTGAGGCACACCATGGGTTCTCACTAACAACGCCATATAATGTTACGGACAAATATATGGATATAAATAGTGGCAGGACTTAGCATGGGAGATCAACAACTGACTCCTTAAAAGAACCCATGTGAACCTCTCTACTATATAACTATCCTTTAATACACTAACACTCTATGAATAACAATATATTTTCTTCTTCTTTGGATGCACAAAAATAAATACATAATTACAAATAGTGGATGGACATAGCAAGGGATGTCAAATTTGACCCCTGAATTGGACCCATACTGGCCTCTCCACTATAAATAACCAAAAGGACAAACTCCAAATTTGGATTTGGCATAGACCCATGCAGGGCCTACCATTACAAACTCAGAACATAGTAGTGAAACTTAGTTGAGAAGCCAGAATTTAAATAATTATACAACAGAGCAATTAGTTTTGGGAGGAGACTTTAACTGGGTGGGAGAAAATGTGGATAGGATAGGGTAATTAACGACAATGGATCTTTCTTCAAGGGAAATTATTGGTAAAATGCTAAAAGAACCTAAACTCACAGATGTGTATAAAGACTAAATTTATAAAAATCCGAATATACACATGAATATATAATCAAAGGAATAAATACAGTAGGAAAAGGGGCAAGCAAAATTAGACAAGTTTTAAGTAACAAATTTTGAACCTAAAATATACCATTGTGAAAAGTAAATTTTAGAAATTCAAATTTCGGACCATAAACAAATAACATTAGAAATGGTGACAAAAATAGAAATAAATGGGAGAGACGAACATCTGGTTAGGGAAATAAGAGAAGAAATCCCTAAAATAATAACAAATGAAAAGGGAAAATTAGAAGTAAATATAATGACTTATTGGGATAGATTTAAAAAGAAAGTTAAAAAGTTAGCAATATATCACTTAACTAAGCGAAATGCATTCAAAATATTAAAATTGCAGAAACTAAACAATGACACCACACCTATAAGGGAGAGGGTTAATTTCTCCAAGCAATTATTATTAGAACAGTTAGAACAATAGGAAACAAAGGGAAAGGAAATAAGGGCAGGAAAATTAAACCATATATACAATCAGGCTAAGGGACTATATAAAAGGGAGGAAGAAAGGAAAGTGGTGGAGAAAACACAAGACACTTTAATAATTATTGGGAAGGAAGTGAAAACTAGAATATAAATTATGAAAGAAATACAAAACTTCTCTACAAACTTGTATTCATCTCAAAACATAAACATACAAACATTAACACAATACTTAGAATCAATATAAAGCGAAAAGATTTAATCAGAACACAAATTTGTGTGATGAAGTCATTTCTGTGGAAGAAGTGCAGACCACAATAAACGAGCTTGCAAAAGGAAAATCCCCAGGGCGAGATGGCCTCAGCGGAATTTTACAAAAAAATTCAAAAATGTGGTGGCACCAATTTTAGAAAACCTATTTAACCATATACTTTTAAATAATGAGTTAATGACAGATTCAATGAGGGAAGGGTTGATCACTATCATTTACAAAGGGAAAGGTGACCGAAAAGACTTTAAAAAAAACTGGAGGCCCATCTCCTTCCTTAACACGGATTACAAAATATTTAGTAGAATTCTAGCAAAGAGGGTAAAGCACTGGATAAACACAATAGTAAACACTAATCAAACATGCGGTGGCAAAGGTATAAGCATACAAAACAACATACTTAATATTAGGACAATAATATATTTCATAAATGGGTCAGATGCCAAATGTGCTATGGTACTTTTCGACCAAGAGAAAGCTTTTGACAGATTAGAACATAATTACATACAAATAGTACTGGAAAAATTTTCATTTGGAATAAACTTCCAAATATGGACCAAGATAATGTACAATAAAATAACTGCAAATGTACAATACAATGGGGCGATAACAGAAAAATTTGAAATACAAAGATCAGTGAGGCAAGGCTGCTCACTATCTATGCTATTATATGTAATAGCGATTGAAATCCTGATTATCAAAATCAGGAATAACACTAATATTCAAGGAATCAAAATACCTAACTTGAGAGAAAAATTTAAGATGCTACAACATGCTGATGATTGTATGAACTTTATAAAAGATCCAAAATCCTTTTTATACTTACAAAAGGAATACGAAGCTTTTAGTATAGCTTCAGGGTTGCAAACAAATCACGACAAAACGGAAATTTTGAAAATAGGAAACTGGAGAGGTAATCACCCTGGATTACCCCCACATTTGATAAAAATTAGAGTCAAAGTCCTAGGGATATTCTTTGGGGCAAATGAAGAGAAGGAAAACTGCCTAAAAGTTAAACAAAAAATAAAAGAAGTAATAAATATCTGGGTACTTACACCACTTAGTCTAAAAATGCCCTGTTCACAAAAAATAACATGATGACTCAATGCGACAAAACAAAGGAAGACTGGATCAAACTGATAATGGAAATCATCAAGATAGACAAATATGACAAACGGCAAATACTCTTTCTAGACGGAAATTTCAACAAAAACTTAATTAGACAAATTACTTTATAACGAAGACGATGTTTAGAAGTGGACCGATAATTACGGTTAAGAAATAGTATATAATGTAAACTAAATTTTTTTTATTTATTCTTCATTTTATAATATATGATAAAATTTATAAAAGTTAAAAATTTTAAAATTTAAAATATATATGTGTATTACAACCAAGTACACCTTAATGGTGCAAGTACATTAAAGAGGACGTCATGGGGCTATATCACATGGCGGTACACGGAGTAGGGAGGTGTGAAAGAGTTTGGAAAAACACCCCATCAAGGAAAATTAATTACAATACTTGCAATATTCTGTTTACTTCATTTATCTATTTTATGAATGCAAAACAAAACATGGATACTAAATCCATAAACTCTTTATCCGTCAAGATCATATACTGGACAGGGTACCCATTTAAAGGGAAAATAAAATTACAAATATTTGAAACATTTTAATAGGATAAATTAAATAATTAAAGATGACCCAAATTGAGTCAGGAAAAATACAGCCAAATAAATTTGTACAGACCCTGACTCAAGGCAGGCGGACTAGAAGAAATAAATATATAGTAAGTAAAGTGAGACAACTTAAAAAAACTATAAATTAAAACACCTCACTTTTCACAAAATTCAAAAATCTCATAATATATTTTTAAAATTTAAATAAAATGAATAATGTGATAACCCATTTAGAGGTAAAATCACAGAATAAGACAACTGGTGAATTTTAATTTGAACAAGAAAAGACTATCCTAACAAAAACACAATATATAGCACACATACAAATAGCACTAACACAAATAGCAAACACAGGATATAGGAGACCACAAGCCATGGTCAAAAGGAAAATCCCACTTCGCAAATCCCGCTTTAGAAACACTAGGGAAATGAAAATACCCCTTTCAAAACTTTATAATCCCGATGGGATAAACTAAATGGAAATTTAAATGAAAATAAAAATAACACAACTAACCACATATCGGAGGGTGCACAAACACAAATAAAAACTTGTTTACTTTTTTGATGGGGGGGGCACCTGTCTGGTGTCCCCCCACAAAAAAAAGAAAAGAAGTCAGAATTTGACACCTGAAAAGAACTCATGTGAACCCCTCCACTATGAATAAACATCCAAAGAAAAGTTGTTAATCTTCAAAATAATACAAAAGTGGAATATATAATGAGAATCAAAAAGAATAATCTGTGATATTTTTTTATCAACAAAAGGACTTTTGATCCAATGCACTATGGACCAATAAAACAGATCATGCCGATAAGGGGCTAAGGCCCCTTACAAGAACAAAACTTATAGCCATACACATAAACTATATACACATATTGCCCCCACTCATAAATCCCCCAACCAAAACAAGGAAAAACGAAATATATATAAACAAAATTGAATAAAAATGAATAATAAATACAATACATACACGCATTACAAGACGCATATAGTTACCAAAAACAGACAATTCCTTTTGGACTTTCTTTTAAAATACAAAACTACATTAGGTAAATAAGGAAAAAAGCTGGAAGAACTTGATATATGCTGTCCAAGACATAAACACAATACAATACACACAATATAGCATATACACATTGGACAAACAGGACTCTGGTCCAAGACATAAACACAATACAATACACACATTATAGCATATACACACTAGACAATGACTCTCGTCTAAGACATAAACACAATACAATACACACATTATAGCATATACACACTGGACAAACATGACTCTGCTCTAAGACATAAACACAATACAATACACACATTATAGGATATACACACTGGACAAACATGACTCTGGCAAAGTCACTACCCAAACAATTCAAAGAAGACCAAAGGAAAGGAAACCCACCAAGGGATTAATATAATCCTGTGAGTGAATTGTACAATCCTTGTTAAAAGAGACAAACTGTACAGGAAACCATAACTCACTGATACCCTAAGGTAAGGGTAATACCCAAAGCCAGCACAGGCGGAGGGGTAGGGAGTACAACCAGTATGCCTCTTTTGGGGTAAAAAAAACCCCTACTAATATATTATAAATGAAACAAGTAGTAACCCTGAAATTTTTTGTTTTTCTATAAATAAATGCGAAAAGAAACTAATACAAATACATAACATGCATGGGAGGACAAGGGAAACATACACTTAAAAAAAACATAATTTCGGAAAACAAGGGTGTTACCCAAAATTCAAACCAACATAAAATGTTGAGGAGAGTTTGAAGCGTATCAACCATGAGAAAAAAAAAGGGACAGCAGAGACAAGATGTAGTTGGAAATAAAATTCAAAATATACAATAAAGTAAGTTAAAAGACATAATACCTAATACACATAATGAAATGATAGATATTCTGAATGGAAAAATATAGTGAGAAACAATGTAGATAAACATTAGTGTAGAATTTGGAGACGTGGACAGAACTTGTGTGCATATTGGATATAAACAGTAGATTACAAAATAACTAAGTGCTTTAATTAGTATTTGTGTACGTGTTATTTTTTAAATATTAAGGAATAAGCTGATTATTATTATTATTATTATTATTATTATAGTCTTATTATTATTATTATTATTATTATTATTATAGTAATAGTATTATTTTTTATTATTATTATTATAGTATTATTATTACTATTATTATCATTAGTATTATTATAATTATTATTATAGTCTTATTATTATTATTATTATTATTATTATTATTATTATTATTAAAGTATTACTATTATTATTATAATTATTATTATTATCATTATTAAAGATTTACAGATACAGAATGCTCATATACATCAGTACTATAATGGAACAATAGGAACAAAAACGGAACATTGGATTTTTTTAGCACAGATCATTCTGACCTCTTTTACAACCAGTGTATATTGTATTCACTTTGAATGGAAGAACTTAACATAATCATACATAATGACAACATGAGACAAAGATGAAATATGAGTATGTATATTAACAATGATGATTTTTATAATTATGCAGTGTTTGGTTAGAATACAGTAACTTCAAATTACTTCTTCTAATCTGAACTACCAAGTTTTTTCTGTACTAAGGTTTACCTGGTTAATGGCTTATATGGTTAAGTACAGATACCATTCACCATGTAGCTATGTTACAAAGCAGGTTAGCATGCTGCAGAGGATGATTAAAGGCCAAGGAGTGCATAAAGAAGGTGAAAAGCAAATGCTGGAAATTGCATATAGCTCGCGTGTGACAAATAATATAAATAATTACTTCAACATCCAACACTTTAATTTTAATAATAATGTCGGTCGTTATTTTACAATATTACTGTATAATATTATTTCTATAATATTTCGCCATATTCATTCATCTAAGCACTACCTCTATTTTCAGCCTCGTCTGTTTCATTTTACAATTGTAAGAACTTTGCACCCTTCAACTAAAACGTGAACAGATCGTAGGTAGTAAATATAGCGCGCAATGAATACAGTAGAATATCAAAAATGGTATTTATATATATTTTTTAAACTTAACTGTCCAGTTATCTTGTTATTCGATTTGAACTTTGTTCGTTGTGAAATGCACCTTGAAAAATCGTCACAGAAACACTCCATCAAAAATGAATTATCTCAACTCAAAATACGTGGAAATTTTAGACGCTGAACGAGATCCGGTCGCGTGCATGTCGCGTGCAATGACAGTACCACACGATAACACAATGTGACGAAACAAAGGAAGAAAGGATCAAACTAATAATAGAAATAATGAAGGTAGACAAATATGACAGACGTCAATTACTCTTCCTTGACGAAAACTTTAACAAACAATTGGTACGACTAATAACAGACTTTATATCGAGGACACTTATAAAATGTGGACCACTGATGAAGGTTAGGGAATAATTTTAAAATTTAAAATATATTGAAACCTTAAATAAATTTAAAAAATTGTTTTTTTTTTTAGTTACTCTGTTAATTCTTTATATATACCATGTAAGGGGAAAGTACACATGAGGACGCCATGGGGCTAAATCACATGGCGCCACGCGAAGTGAGCAGGCCTGTGGCAGAGTTTGGAAACAAATCACCCATAATTTTAAATTTATAATATTAATGCACCTCTACTTCTCTGGATACTAAATCCATACTTTCTCTGTCATGTCTATCTCCCGTAATAGACATGGCTCCCATTAAAGGGAACTTAAACAATTTTGAACTTTTTGTATTCTTAATTAAAATAAATAATTATAGGCCGACCCAAATTGAGACAGGAACTGTACAACCAAATAAATTCGTACAGATTCTGTCTCAAGGCAGACGGACCTAAAAATATAAATATTATTAGATAAATTGAAGCATATTAAAAAAATTTAAATAACACACTTCAATTTATACAAAATTCAAAATTAAATTAAATTATAATTACTAAATAAAGAGAATGTCTTCAATTTAGAGAAGACAAAAAGTAAGAGAACTGGTAATACAAATTTGAATGAAATGGTAATCCTTTACACAAATACAAGGTATATACCTATATAGCAACAGACAAATAGCACCAACGCAAATAGCAAACACAAGGATAATAGGAGACCACTAGCCATGGTCAAAATCAGATAAGAACGTAGACTACTAGTTGTGGGTAGATCAATTCCCACCTAGTAAGGATCTACGGAAAAAAACACTAGGGATATTAAAAATACCCCATATCAAATATATAACCCCGATGGGGAAAAATTAATTTGGGCGTTAAATGGAAAATAAAAAACAACAAACAACATACCTGGAGGAGCACATACATACATAAAAACATTTACTTTTTTGTATTGGGGGGGGCATTTGTCTGGTGCCCCCCCCAAAAAAAAAAAAAAAAAACAACAAAAGCAATGACAGGTCGTGTGCAAAGATTTATCAATGAAAGCGCCACCTTCTGGGGAAAAATATGCATTGCCCCGAACTGGTGGTGATGATGTGAGTTTTGCAGATAAGCAGCCATTTTGATAGTCCATACAGATTTAATATTTTTATATGAAAGTTATGTAGTCACAACCAACGAGCAGACGACTGAACAATCATTAATGAATAGAAATGACTATAATATAATTTGTAATGATATTTAATATAACAAAAATATTTTATTTATATTATAAATCGATAAATATGACCATGCATGACTAGACCAGCTAAGTTGGTCTTTAAGCCTTTTTTTATTTTGACTTCGCGGTTTGTGAGACCAGCCGTCTTCTGCATTAACACTATATGGTATATGTCCGCATCGCAAAACCGCGTACGATGGGATGCACGATATTAATTAATAAATTTAATAAATACACTAACCTTTGTATAATCCCTCTTCTAATGATCCACTGCGTTAAATCCGTTTAACGAAAATATGATTGAAAATACTGCCGATATTAATAATAATAAATTTATATTATTATTGTTCTTATTGTATAGCATATTTTCACATCTGAATACAGTGTGGTCTTGATACAATTTATTTATCATTCACTCTATTTCTGATATGCCGTAACGACACAGCTCCCACTCAAGCATTCGTCAGTTCCCAATCATACATGCCTCGCTAGACGGTTTTTTCGCGTTACTCTTGCCATCTGGTGATGCTGCTTTACACGCATGCGTCGGTAATTTAAATCTGAGGTCAACAGCCGATAAATACACAGGTGTTCTGTTCTAACAGGGATTAATACTAAAAAAATGAGTGTTCTAAAGGATTGAACGCAGTGGATCATTAGAAGAGGGATTTTACTTACCGTCTGGGTACAAAGGTTAGTGTACTTAAATTTATTAATTAATATCGTGCAGTCCGATCGTTGGTAGTTATGGTTCTCAAACGGTCTATATAGTGTTAATGCACATATATCTCTATATTTGTCTATATTTGTCTATATATGTCTGTATATGTCACAAGCCGCCAAGTCAAAATAAAAAAGCCTTAGAGACCAACTTAGCTGGTCTACATGCACGACGAAATGGACATTTTCAAACTTCCAAAATAATAAAATAATATTTATCCACTTTTATTTTATTTTAAATCTGTTATACATGTTTGTCTTACAATACAATTATGAGTACAGTATTCATAAATCATATTTTGAGACAAAAATGTGAATTAGGAAATGTAAATAAATGAAGTTTTCGTTGTGGAAAATGTAAATAAAATAGAATTACCTGGTTGATGTAAAGGCTCCAGTTTGTAAACAGTTATCACATTACTTTTCCTGCTTGTGGTGTAAAGTAATCTTTGCTGGTCATCATAGAATATTCCACGCAGTCTTGATGACACTATGTGTATGGTCACTAGTTGACCGCTGTCTGTCAGCTGATGAATTCTGTTAGAGTTGTAGTCACACACGTACACATAATCCCTGTCAGCCATTATTGACCCCGGACTTTCTAATTCCTGGTGTTGATACAGAAACTTTTTTGTTTCTGGATTCAAGATATCATAAACATAAAAACCATGAGTACTGGAGTCTGAAGTCCAACAAGAGATGTACACGGTGTTATCTTTGACGGCCATGTGAGTCCCATACCCTTCCCCTTTACAGATGTCGTGAGTTGAGTCCATACGTCCATCTCTAATCGATAAAATTCCCCAACACAACATGCCGTCTCTCTTCCAACCGCTGACAATGACTTTGTCTGAATTCCATTTTGCCAATGAATGACAATAACGAAATCCTGTCATTAAAGTTTTGACGAGTTTTACGTCATCTATCGATTTCAATGACACGATTACAACCCCACCGTTATGCAGACACACAGCGACTTCATTCATTCCAATAAGACAGACATCATAGGGACTGTCATCCAGTATGTGTGATGTAATCAGTTTGCCATCATCACCATTGTAAACCTGAAAATTCCTCGCCTTCCAGTCTACGACTATCAACATGCCGTCCATCAACACAAGTCCACTGTAGTCGGGTTTACGGCCGGCTGTGGATAACAAATAATTTACATCAGGATACGGAATACACAAAATACAGACATATATACTTTTAGTAAACAATGCAAAATAAACTTATACACATCTATAAATCTATTTCTGACCTAAAACCATGACATAGTGTCATACAATATAGACATATATACTTTTAGTAAACAATGCCAAACATACGTAAATACATCTATGCATCTATTTCTGACTGAGAAACAATATTCTACCGTCGTAAGTTTACAGACCACCACCATTATCGTAATAGTTTTATTTTATTTAATTATTATTGCTATTATAGTCTGTTATAAAAAAAATCCCTAATTCGTGTCACACGAAGCTTTTAAAACGAATTACATTTTTTTTGTGGGTGGCTACAACGAATGACGATGACCTGAATATTTACCGAGTTAAAGATAGGAAAATTTAGCTATGATATGTAGAACGAACTATAAAAAATACGTTCGAGTCAAAAACGATAAACATTATTCAGCATAAAGTAGGACTAATGCGGTAGATGCGATTTTATGTATGCTTCAAGTAACTCCTATTAATTACCATATGTGATTGTAACTACAAGTAATACAAATAATATAAAAATACTTTTAAAATAACATGTTTTTCTTGTATAGTATAGTTGCCAATTTGTAATTTTTTTGCAACTATTACTGTTACTGCAAGCTACTAGTAATACGTTTAAAAAAATAATAAAACTAAATTGCTCAGAATAAACTTGGGCTAATGGAGTAGCGGTGATTCTACATAAGTTTCAAGTAACTCACGCCATATGTGATCTGTGGACCAAATATTGATACAAATACGTGAGGTGATATCTATCCCCACATTACAAAAAACGTAACCCCTGGGTCACATCATAAAAATTATTGAGATCACCAACTAACAACCATAACACAGACTTTCTTGACATGTAAAGACAAATTTACACATATAACTGGCACTTAAAAGGCATTCCATCCCTACCCCTGTATAGCAATTTTGAAACGTTTGAGATTATCAATTTATACATATGTACACAATTGCTGGAACGAAAAGACAAATTAATTAATGTATACAACTTATTATCAAGACAGGAAACACCCCAACTCCAATTAAATTTGTGGACCATACCTAATAACTTGAAATTATTGAGATCCCAGCCATATAACCATATATACGATTACAGTTCATGAAAAGACATTAATATATGCAAACAATATAGGCCCTAGGGTTTGTTTTATGCCCTTGAATCAAACTCTTGAGTTATTCATTGAAAGTGATCGATTTTCGTTCCCTATAACTAACTACCTACTTCTGACGTACTTGCTAGGTGACAATAATTCAACTTATATGTCTGATTATTTTTACCTTATTGTGTCTGAATATTTTTTTACTTGAATTTTATGTATAAAAAATAATCAGACACAATAAGGTAAAAATAATCATACAGATAATTCAAGTAAAAATAGTCAGACACATAATTTAAGTAAACAATAATTAGACACATAATTCAAGTAGAAATAATCAAATCAGATGACGCACATCGTAAGATTTTAAATGTATTTTTTTTCTTCTAATTCTACGAATACAAATTTCCTATTGAAAATATAAATGATTCAAAAAGTTACATTGCAGGGGAAGCAAAAACGGGGATGGACTCGGGAGACAGAGATTGCCAATAAAGTCTACGCAATCAGTATTCGGTACGAGCACTCATTTCTCTCAGTAAAAAGACAGTTACTGAAACATCCCTCTCCTTCTAAAATCTATACACAATTTATACTGTGTATAAATTAGAATGGGAGTGAATGTTGCAGTTTTTCATTTTACTAACGGAAACAAGCAATGCTGACAGTACTGTACCTATACATTAATATTTTTTTAGAAAGTATAAACAATACAGATATACCATCGTCCAATAGTTTGCATCTGCTATTAAAAATTGCATGTATGCACTACCCTGATTATTTCAATGAAAATCCTTTCTCCATGTTAACTTCTACACTCTCCAGTTTGTGTCGTTTCCTACTGAATCGAACGCCGATGTTTACTGTTTTGTAACACTCATTCGGAATACAATACAGAGTCGTGGCGTATTAATACAAGACCGAGTCCATTTGTAACCTCAAGAGCCTTTGATATGCAAAATAAACAACCAAGAACCAAACTAAAGACTTCCAGTTTGTTAGAAGGTGCTCAGTTGGTGTAACCAAAGTTTAGTTGACATCCAGTGTCTTCGGTTTGAACGTGATGATAAATGCAGTCGAGAAGGTTACAGACATATACTAAATCTAGCAGCTTTGCAAGATAATTATTGATACGGGTATAATATGATATCATTTTACTGTAGGTTAGTGAAAATCGTATGGATCTTTCGTCGTTTACTCATCAGCTGATCAATGCAGATTTTGTGGGTGAACAAAATAATGTATGCGAATATAAACTTTAGCAATGTCAAGCAGAGATAGTAGAATAATAGCCAGTCGTCTACGACTTGGGCATGGATAGTTAGTAAATATGGTCATAATAATAAATATCCTTCCATGGAAAGTGGGTCAACTGATAGCGAGACTTCAGAGGTCTCCAATGGGGAATAAGAAACTATGTTGGACATAGTTACAAGAGAGAGAGAGAGAGAGAGAGAGAGAGAGAGAGAGAGAGAGAGAGAGAGAGAGAGAGAGAGAGAGAGAGAGACGTTTGTGGAGGTTACCCCGCTCTCCCCCTGTCCCAAAGAAATAAAAATTTGAAAATATCATAGGATAGACCGAGAATTCCCAAATCTGTTTGCTGATATAAAAGTTGAACAAGAGTTTGCAAAGTAACTTCAAATATTGATGAAGTGATAAAATTGAATTAACGAGGTAGGACATGCAGTTTTAGTTTGAAACCATAAGAGAAGTAAAGAGAAAGTAGATATATATTTTAGAGGCACATGGAGAGTAAATCATAGATCACGTGGAAGAAATGAAAGCCTCCGACAAAATAGGAAAACTTTAAGAACGGCTACTGAAATAAAAAGAATTAACAGCAAAAAGGTAAATATTTTGTTGTAAGAAGGACCCCCTCAGTGCTTAAGATAAAATATTTATTTACAAAGTTATTCGATCTTTCTTTGTGGAATAAATCGATCTAGAATATGAATAAGTTGAAAATATGTGCTTTGTACTTGGGTGATAGACTACTCTGCTAGATACAGGGACCAAAAGCAATCATAGTGAAATTTGCATATTTTAAGGACAGGGAATAGTGTTGAGCATGGCCATCATTTTTGGTGAAAGGCCTTGAGTGCCAAAATTAACTGTTGGTCATTTGAAAAAAGCTAGTGACTGTTTGACAGCTTAGTTGTATCTTGAGAAACCAAAAAAATGGGTTCTTTGGCCAAAATATGACTGTTGAATAATGAATCTACTATCAAGAGAAAAGATTATTTTTGGCTCATATATTTCTTAATATGGAAATTGTCAAAAATGGCAAAATTCTATGCATAGAAGTAAGCAATGCTTTCTATTTGCAGTAGAAATAGATTTAGTGGAAGTAATCCATACTTTATGTTTATGGTAGATATGGAAGTAAACCATGCTTTCTATTTATGGTAGAGAAAGATTTAGTAGAAGTAAGTCATACTTTCTGTTTACAGTAGAAATAGATTTAGTGGAAGTAAGCCATGCTTTCTATTTATGGTAGAGAAAGATTTAGTAGAAATAAGTCATACTTTCTAATTATGGTAAATAAAGATTTAGTAGAAGCCATACTCTCTATTTATAGTAGATATAAATTTAGTAGAAGTAAACCATACTCTCTATTTATGGTATATATAATAATCTGTTTTAGTAGAGGCTAACAATACTTTCTATACAAAATAGTATAGAATGCTTTTATCAGATGAACATTGTAAAATGGGCAGCAGCTTATGTTCTAATATTGTTTCATTTGTCAGTAGTTTTGGATTTGTTTACTGCAAAGATGGGTTTACATTTATATAACCATAGGACATTTTTGCATGTTTTAAATGCCCTTAACAATTTAGTGACTAGGCGGAGCACAGCTGTGTCAATATCTTCATGCCATGTGCAATTCTCTGATAATTGTATGAGCTCCTGTGTTAAATTGGGTCTTTTTACAACCCTCGCCAATGTTGTACTGTGAATGTGTCAGATTGTATTTCAGAGGAGCTTTCCAGTCTTGCTACAATGAAACCAATTAAAGATGATTCATTTTTCTGACATTATATTCACCACAACAACATCACATTGAAGGAAATTTAAAGATATGTGTCTACTGTATTGGATTACATTTCCACATATTTTAGCACAGAATAGAACAGTCTAAAGATCTAAAGATCTCCACCCAAATCCATACTGTTATAAGAGTATCGTACAGTTCCAGATAACATATGGTAAATACAATTGCATTGCCAGCTTTATTATAAATATAGGAGCATGCTACTTTTGTAAATTAAGTTTTTAATTTTATTCTTGGACTATTCAATAAAATGATTTTCCCATCCCCAAAAACAAAGAAATTTGCTAAATATACTATAATTACAATCATCAATGTCCAATTTCAGGAAATATGTAACATGCTTGTTAAAAGTAATTATAATTGATAACTTGTGTTCCAATTTGATACATATACATTGAGGAACTTGTATTGATAGGCATATTATTCATATATTGAAATAACCCAATTTGACTTTCATGCCCATATTGGTAACTTTTTATTGTTTGCATATTTGTAAACATTTGGGATCTGGAATCATTTGACACAAAACTTGTAAAGAAGAGTAAGCTCAAATCACATGAAGCAGACAATCAAAACTTAGTACAAATGTCTATAATAATAGAAGGTCAGATTAGAATTCATGTCATTATTGCATTGTGTCCCATGTTTCGAAACAAACTTCATAACATAATGTTTGGACCCCAAACCTGTTTATAGTAATTTAACCTTGTATTGACTTTAAATTCTCATTTGATTTTCCAAGGGTTGTATAGAGTGCTGATTTCTTGTAATGTGCTCCACCTTCCCATGGAATATGTTGTTATTGTTGTAGGGTTTAACTCCTTTTTTTCAGCACATGATAGACTATACATGGCGGCCAGTTATTATTGGTGGAGGAAGAATCCAGGAAACCCCCCAGAAAGAACCACCAACCCACGAAACGCTACTGGCAAGCTGTTCCACATAACTACATTAGCTGAATCTTAGACTCGAACTCATGCAGACAGAGGTGAGATGGCAGTGATCCGTAACGGAGGGCACTTTAGACCATGTGACCACTCAGGGACCTCATGGAATACTATGGTACCTATGTCTATGTTTCCTAAAATCAAACATTGATTGACTTCTCATACCTCTGTGACTGTTTGAAGAGAGTTCAATTACACTGCAGTATGTTTTCCCCTTAACAGGGAATATAACTCTGTGACTGTGTTTGAATAGAGTCCTGTCTGGTGCACTATAGTATGTTTTCCCCTTCACACGGAATATTAATCTGTGACTGTTTGAACAGAGTGTTGTTGCATTGTAGGTATAATGGTACCAATTGCGCAAGTCCAAATGGGTGGAGCTTATAGTGTAGGGAACATTGCAATCAGAAATAAACAAGAACACTAGCTATGATTGGTGGATTATGTAACAGTTGTACTTTCTGTTAGGCTTAAAAAAAGTTTAGCCTCTTGGCAACATGTGAATTTATGCTAATTCCTATATAGATCATATTTTGTATTTTTAATGATTTTTTTTTAAAATGTGATGCACATGACAGAAAATATGTATGTTGTGACTAGATAACTCATACCCCTGTCTAGTTCCAGCAGAGTTATCTCTCTTAAATGCAATGGAGTACCTGGTTTTGTCATCGTCAAATTGACAATCTAACATTGTTCTCTATAACAGTGTGTGAGATGCATGCTAAATTAGGATAGAACATATATTTATCTCTCCAAATATTAGCATTGAGGTCTATGGAAAAACAATTGGTACCGTGATACCTAAAAGATAATACCAGCTTCATAGTGTATCCATAGTAACGCGTATACATAGCCACCATTTATATACTGTCATAGAGTCATTTGGTTAAACAATGGATATTGAGATGTTTTGGTCTAATATTGACAGACTTTTACATAGAAAATGTAGAAAATAACACACATTTAGCTTTGGAATGGGGCTTTTGTAACTATATCTATAACATATATAGACTGATGGATTTGTGACTGTGTGTCAGCTCCAATATTAGCATACAGGCAAAAAGAATAAGTTATGTAAAGTTAATATAGTTAATTTTAGCCAAATATTGACTATTTTATGCGCAAAAGATGAAAAATCATGGATAAATATCAACATTTTTGTTCTTGTAAAGCATGATATAGACCAGTATAGAGAACATTCCTGGTCCATATGTAGATAGTTCACTTGTATCATAAAAAATGTTCTGGTATAAGTATTTTAGGTAGTTTGCTAAAGATGTGGTATTCCTTCCTATTTTGATTTTAATTGTCCTGCTCTAATTGTCTTTTTTTGTAAACTTTTTGGTCTTGAAATCAAAAATGTGATTCGCAAGTTAGTTACATTATCATTCTTGAGGTCTCCACTACATATATAATCCTGGATTTTAGGTTCTCACTTTATCAGTAATACATTTTTGGATAATTTAATTGCATTGAAGTTAATACATGTGTTCTTGAACTCATCTGTATTTCATGGATAATATATTGGAGGAAATAGAAAGACCACACCTTATGTATATTGAGTTATCTCCCTTACACCAGACATAACATTTCAATAAATAGAATCCCACATGTTGTAGTGATAGTGATGGCGTATGAAAATAAGAGAAGATTTGTGAAGTATCATATTAGCCCTCGGTCTTGATGCAAATTTGCCTAGAAGTACTTTAATTATTTCTCCCAGTAAAGTTTACAAGTTTGAAAACTGATCCAACATGCTTTGTTTGGTTTAGTTATTTTCTGCCTAACTGAAGCCCATTATTATTAATTTCTTATTTAGAAAAAATATGAATTACATTCATCTATATTATCTACATTATTCACCCTTTTATATTAGTTGGGAATGAACACCATGTCACCTGATATTTGGTGCCTGTAAGGGATGTTATAGCACAGGTGCCTTTTGTATTGTCCCTGCACCTATGGTCCACTGCCTCTAAATATTGTCCAAGGTAATATGATCAAGCTCTCGCTTCTCATTTTTCTCATTGCTGCTTGTGTCTCCTTTAATTTCAGTATCATTAGCTACATCTCCCATTTAGATACACACTTTCCTCGTGTTTTTAAATCCATTGGACTCACTATACCCATTGTTAAACTTTAGCCTTTCTCTGTATTTTAGTCCCCATTTTGACACCCAAATCCAACATAACCACTTAGAAAGCTGTTATCTACTTTATTTGGTGTCAGATTGGCTTATTGCATCAATTGTATTCACTACACAAAGGAGGGAAGCTTTCTTTTTGTATGACAAAGAGGCTGGGTAGCTTGCCCTTTGTGTGAGGACTGGGGGTTAGTGACCTCTTGCATATGATGACAGTATAAAGTGTTCAAAGCTAATATTTTATAATTAGATTGGACCATGTCCACCTGTCCCAGTTGTTACTTTCTGTGTTCATGAAACAAATATAAGTCCTTTATTTTAGATCAAAATGTCTCTTTAAGATTAGAACTGGTACATGCTAACTAGTGCGTTGACCTTACTATTAAACAATATGACATAATGTGATTTATCCCATATCACCAAAGTGAAGTTCGATAAGTGATAATATGAATAAAACACAACTCATAGTTAAAGAATTCATTTTATTTCAAAAGATGAGTTTGATAGTGAAGCAAAGGTATGAAAATAAGAGTTCAAACAGCTCAATAACATTTCTATACACAATCATATAGAACATAGCTTAGTACTTCATAAAATTGTTTTTGACAAGCGAGACTAAGTACATTTGTTATTTATATAGTCCCGAGCTATTTCACAGATTATTGGAAAAATCAAGGTTAGCTATAGGTATAACGGTACCAATTGCGCAAGTCCAAGTGGGTGGAGCTTATAGTGTAGGGAACACTGCAGAAATAAACAACACTAGCTATGATTGGTGGATTATGTAAAAGTTGTACTTTCTATTAGGCTTAAAAAAGTTTCTCCTCTTGGTAACATGTAAATTTATGCTAATTCCTATACAGATCATATTTTGTGATTTTTTGTGATTTTTTGAAAATGTGATGCACATGACTGAAAATATGTATATTGTGACTAGATAACTCATACCTCTGTCTAGTTCCAGCAGAGTTCTCTCTCTTAAATGCAATGGAGTACCTGGTTTTGTCATCGTCAAATTGACAATCTAACCTTATTCTCTGTAACAGTGTGTGAGATGCATGCTAAATTAGGATAGAAAATATATTTATCTCTCCAAATATTAGCATTGAGGTCTATGGAAAAACAATTGGTACCGTGATACCTGTAGTATGTTTTACCCTTTACAGGGAATATAATCTGTGACTGTGTTTGAATACAGTCCTGCTGCACTTTAGTATGCAACCCTACCCCCACTTTTCACAGGTAATATAAATGTGACTGTTTGAATAGAGCACTGTTACACAGTAGGATGCAACCACAACTGCTTCACAGGATTAAAACTATCTTTAAATAGAGCACTTTTACACTGTATTATCCTTCCCCCATCACGGATAATATAACTGGACCATCACTAGGGTCCACATTTCATGTGCCATGCTTTCCTATATTTTGGTGCTACATGTATTTCCTTAAGGTGATCCACTGTCTGATTTAAAAAAAAACAAGTTCAACACTTGGAACTGTTTTTCCTAATTTGTCATTATTTAAAGTTTAACGTAAATTTTGCAAATTATTTCAGAAATACAAATGATTAAACCTTCATCACAATAATTCATGCATGAGTGTTACATGGTGAATGTATACATGAATTTATTCAGGATCAAGTGCCTGTGACAGAACTGTATAAACCTGGCATTTCCAATGTGTTAGCAAGCGAATGTCATTAGTTAATTATCACATAATCATTTTATTTCCATCCCTATCGCAAATTCTTGTATCATGTGTTCCAGAACTGCATGCTTTCTAAACACATTCCCTTAATAAAGTATTTAAAAATTGAACTGCGCAAATAGTACATTTAGAGTTATTATATTTCCAATAAAAAAATATTTGATTTAATCAGTACATAGAAAATTACATAGCATTGCACACATCGGCCGTTTTGTTTACATTAGTTACTGTATCCGTGACCTTTGTGAATTAGGAAAGGTCACGATTTCGTTGCGTTCGTACCATAATGCAAATGTACGACAGGGGACCATTCTGTGTTTTGGCTTCTTTATGACGTCATCGGTATATTGTGACGTATTAGCGTTCGACCTTATAACATCGAAAGGCCTGTGTTATATCGCCGCAAGAAAAGAATTCATTACTTTTTCAACTAACAGAGTTTGACAAATCTTCCATTTATTTCCAAAGATACCACGGTATGCATCAAAAGCGATTTAAAGTTCTAAACTGAGTGTACAGCATTTACCAAAGGTGTGATTTTGTCTAGCAGCATTTTATTGTGACTGTTATTCTTAGTACACATCAGGAATCACATCACAATTAATACTTCCAGTTCAGTACCCACGAATGTAGTTCTAGTCTATTTTTAGAAGATTTTTTCCTCTCTCCTTTTGGTGGTGATAGAAGAGTTATATTGATGCATCTTTGGTATGGATTTAAAGTTGATTCATTATTCTTGAGAATTGGACCTCTGAGAGTGGCTGTCTGTATGTATTTTGGCGACAGTGCACACTGTGTAATTAGGCCTTAGTGATGATCCGGAAGTGAAATCAGTGTTCTGTGTACATGCTGCTCAGTTTACAGTGCAGCCACTCAAAAAAATGCCAGTCAACCCTTGACAAGAATTTCACCGTGAAGTCATCTTTGGTTTTTTTTTAGATTTTCATGTGATTTGTATTGATTGTCACACAGTGGAAAGGTCAGTGCTGAGAAATATATGTAGAGAACATATAGTAAACTTAATTGTGGTGTATGGCCATCAAGGCCAAGGTCACGAGGTTGTCAGGTGTAACTTATCAGTGACTGTTTATCCATGGGTTGGAATATACATTTTAACAAGAACATTTTTTAAATAAAATTTACGTGTGTGTATCGTAATAATGGTAGGTATAGGACTGACAGGGGGAATTACCATTTCTGACTTCCCGTTTTCTGATGCCGCTTAGGTTCCTGAACAGTGGTCCGCTGTTACGGCATATTTTGAAATAAATTTGGATCGTTTGAATGTTATATCATTGGAAACGAACAGGATACATATCCGGATACTTGTTTATGATATAAAGCGGCCGGTGGAAGAAAAATTAGTATTTTTGCAAAGCGTTGAAAGTTGTAAAAGTTTTATTTTCATATATTAAGAGGAGACAATACTCATAAATACGGTGGGTCTTAAGCTTCCAACAATTTGGAATATATCCATGTATATTTCATATTTCTGACTAACCTCTATTTACCGTACGAAGTCTCAATTCAGGATTCATATCTGGTCGTTTGAGGAATATCTGACATGATCGGTGCATCGGCCAAATTATCTCTCAAATATTCAGCACATTGACCCCATTGTCGGTCAACGGCGTTAGTGTGAAAAATTCAATTTAATAACATTTAGAAGTTATTTCATATACATATATATATGTTGATTTTCATTCAGTTAAGCAGAAATAGAGTATATGTCTTCTCTTCAAATGTATGTATCAAACTTGTTTAAATGAACGGTGTCAAGTCAATATTATATCTGTATGAATTTAGTCTTCGAAAGCTAAATTCAAAAGAATGATGTAGACAACAATATGGGGTTGTTTCACAAATTTCCTATTTTTCTCTACTAGAAATCTTCAGTACAAAATCAAATGTCAACAAATATAAATTCAAACTATCAATGCATTATTTTTTTCTATTGATGGTACCAACTTAAATTGATGATTGATCTTGCAATCTTGACTTGAGCAGGAGTGACACCTTATTATAATGTGTCATGCCTGCTCAAGTCAAGATTGCAATACAAGTAGCAGATTTTTTTCAATTAAGAAATGAAACCCAGAATGCAAACAGGTTGATAAAGACTTGCATTTTATAAGGCTTATACAATGTGTTTCATTTCTTAATTGAACAAATATTGCTACTTGTGTGCATGACATGAACTATATGACATTCTGTTGCAATAATGTAATAAGATGTATACTATTACCGTGCTCACACATATTTATTTGTTTGTATTATATTTTGTATATGTGTGTGTGTGTGTAGGTATGGTCTTATATGCACATGTACATTCATTTGAGAGAGAGAGAGAGAGAGAGAGAGAGAGAGAGAGAGAGAGAGAGAGAGAGAGAGAGAGAGAGAGAGAGATGTGGACGATTTTTGGGAAAGAGTTTGTTGCGTGTTTGTTTTTCATTTTATCAGAGTATTTTGCATAGTAGGGTTATTATTTGAGGGACAAAGGGAAGATCAAGTTTTTTGGACCACTTTAACACATGTGCTAAAGTTATTGCATTGTTGGTCATAGGAAAAGGCCCACTGAGTTATCTCCCCCTTTTTATTGCCCTTTTACAACTATTTTTCATTTTTCATTTTGTTTCTTTTTCAACAGAATGCTAGGTTTTCGTTTTTTTCCAGCTTCACTTAAAAATAAGATATTAGAATCATCTTACTAATTGTTAATGTATATGGTGACGTTGCAAATAATTGGAAAAGTTGTTTCTCACTACTTTGGGCTAATTACAGTTTTTCTGTCATTTATTTTTATTTACCAGTCTGTAGCGTTCTGCAAAGGTTGGGGTGGGGTACTTCCAAAATATTAATTAAAATATTATGGAAGTTCCACCTGGCTCGTGAATAAATATTAAATTAATGACCAAATAGGTATACGGCTCTGAGCCCCCAGTCAGCACTGCCGACGGTTAAATTATTAATATAACTAGAAGATGAAATTCAAATAAAACAATTGAAAAAAGCCTATAGATTTAAATGATACACAATCACTCGTACTCCAAGCGATAGCCTATTTCATCTGATGATTTTCAGTGTGAGTTCGATTTTCCACCTGGCCTTTGGTTGTACTCATCTATTTATTCGATCCTCTCACTCCTCCTGGATTTCACCTCTCCCGACTTCTCTCCTTCCTTCTCTTTCCTTCCGTTTCTCTATCAAGACTATTGGGACCACTTTCACTGGTCTGTCCCCCCGAAGCTTCCTCTCCAGATTTCCCTCTTTCAAACTCTTTCTTCCGTCTCTAACGGAGACACTGGGACCACTATCACTAGTCTGTCCCTCGAAGCTTCCTGTTTAGAAGCTACACTTAGAATTCTGTTCCTAAGGTTTTCCCGCCAATTAACGTATGGCCGCACGGAGTTCCAATTCACGTAAGTTCTCTGTAACGACTATGGCAAATAACGCTCGCCGGCAGGGTTAAAGATAATATATTTTAAAATAAATCAGGGTCCCACCCCTATCTCGATTCTGATTGGGTAGCGCTGGGGCCCTATCCACTCGACTAATTCAATCTGGCGGTCAGTCAGCGTATCCAGAAGATAAGGCACGCCCACTCCTTCTGGCAGCTTCCTTGATGTACAAAACATCCTTCCAGCCCAAGGTGCTAATTACACTTCTGACAGCTTGGGTCGGCTTCCTCCCTAGCTACGGCAACTTACGTAAGGGATGGTGTTAGCCTGCGGTCATGTTTAACAATAAACAGTGGCTTCTCCGACTTACTTGATCACACATGGTTCTAATTTAACTTTGGGTCGGGCCAACGCCACATATGCTTGTAATTTTTATAATAATATAAATATTTTACTAATATCACAAACATTAAAAAAGATTAATGATTTCACATTTTAAGCTAGTTTTATTTTTTGATAAATTTAGCATATTTTTTTAAATAAAATATTTTCACTTATAATGACATATGGAACATTGATATTTACACCTAATTTAGAAATTATAGGTAAGCAGATTAAATTGCTATCAAATGTAACGATAGTTGTTTTGTATGTAAAGAGCACATTGACAGTTCCTTTGATTTAAATGTTATAAACGACCTATTTTTTGGGGATATTGAACGGATAAAATCTGGAACGTCTTTAAAGTTTTTTAAATAATTATTTTTGTTTTGACGCGAGGATTAATTCATAGGTAAATTTTGAATGCATTGATTTAGTGTCTAGAAATTCTCTACTCAAAATAGGCTCGCATCCTGGATCACTCCTTTGTTAAGGAAATACGCGATTTTTTAGAGAACATTTTTAAAAAGTCGTGAAAGTCCCGTCTATATCAGGGACATTTCTGAATCACATATATTTCAAACACGACAAAAGCACGCCCATAAATCCATACCATGTCACGTCAACATAATGACAATTCAACATTGACCACTCATTTTTACCAAAAGACACACTAGTACCTAGATATAATAAATAATCATCATTTTGCATTATGTGGAAAATAGCGTAAAATATCATACACATTACTATAATGGCTACAAGCAATATTGTGAGTTATTAATATTTAGCAACTGATACTGTGTATTTGCTTGCAAGATTGGATGGGATAAGAGTTTGGTCAAGGCCAGTTGTGTTACAAGAGTTTTGATGGAATAACAAGATTAATTACATTGAAATAAGCAGCGTCAACCCTGATTACGAGATTGCATTGAAATAGGCAATGTCATCCCTGATTGCGAGATTGCATTGAAATAAGCAATGTCATTCCTAAGTAAGAGATTGCATTGAAATAGGCAATGTCATCCCTGATTACGAGATTGCATTGGAACAGACAATGTCATCCCTGATTGCGAGATTGCATTGAAATAAGCAATGACATCCATGATTACGTGATTGCATTGAAATAGGAAATGTCATTTCTGATTACGAGATTGCATTGAAATAATTAGTGTCAACCTTGATTACGATATTGCATTGAAATAATTATTGTCAACCTTGATTACAAGATTGCACTGAAATAAGCAGCGTCATCCCTGATAACAAGATTTTTAACATTGAAATAAGCGGTGTCAACCCTGATATCGAGATTGCATTGAAATAGGCAATGTCACCCCTGATTACGAGATTGCATTGAAATAGGAAAAGTCATCTCTCATTACGAGATTGCATTGAAATAAGAAATGTCATCCCTGATTAAGAGATTGCATTGAAATAAGCAATGACATCCATGGTTACGATATTGCATTGAAATAGGAAATGTCATTTCTGATTACGAGATTGCATTGAAATTATTAGTCTCATCCCTGATTACGAGATTGCATTGAAATAGCCAATGTCATCCCTCATTACGTGATTGCATTGAAATAGGAAATGTCATCCCTGATTAAGAGATTGCATTGAATTAAGCAATGTCATTCCCTGATTACGAGATTGCATTGAAATATGAAATGTCATTCCTGATTACGTGATTGCATTGAAATATGAAATGTCATCCCTGATTGCTAGATTGCATTGAAATAAGCAATGTCATCCCTAAGTAAGAGATTGCATTGAAATAGGATATTTCATCCCTGATGGCGAGATTACATTGAAATAAGCAATGACATCCATGGTTACGAGATTGCATTGAAATAGGAAATGTCATTTCTGATTACGAGATTGCACTGAAATAATTAGTCTCAACCTTGATTACGAGATTGCACTGAAATAAGCAGCGTCATCCCTGATAACAAGATTTTTAACATTGAAATAAGCGGTGTCAACCCTGATATCGAGATTGCATTGAAATAGGCAATGTCACCCCTGATTACGAGATTGCATTGAAATAGGAAAAGTCATCCCTCATTACGAGATTGCATTGAAATAAGAAATGTCATCCCTGATTAAGAGATTGCATTGAAATAAGCAATGACATCCATGGTTACGAGATTGCATTGAAATAGGAAATGTCATTTCTGATTACGAGATTGCATTGAAATAACTAGTCTCATCCCTGATTACGAGATTGCATTGAAATAGGCAATGTCATCCCTCATTACGTGATTGCATTGAAATAAGAAATGTCATCCCTGATTAAGAGATTGCATTGAATTAAGCAATGTCATTCCCTGATTACGAGATTGCATTGAAATATGAAATGTCATTCCTGATTGCGAGATTGCATTGAAATAAGCAATGTCATCCCTAAGTAAGAGATTGCATTGAAATAGGATATTTCATCCCTGATGGCGAGATTACATTGAAATAAGCAATGACATCCATGGTTACGAGATTGCATTGAAATAGGAAATGTCATTTCTGATTACGAGATTGCATTGAAATAATTAGTCTCAACCTTGATTACGAGATTGCACTGAAATAAGCAGCGTCATCCCTGATAACAAGATTTTTAACATTGAAATAAGCGGTGTCAACCCTGATATCGAGATTGCATTGAAATAGGCAATGTCACCCCTGATTACGAGATTGCATTGAAATAGGAAAAGTCATCCCTCATTACGAGATTGCATTGAAATAAGAAATGTCATCCCTGATTAAGAGATTGCATTGAAATAAGCAATGACATCCATGGTTACGAGATTGCATTGAAATAGGAAATGTCATTTCTGATTACGAGATTGCATTGAAATAATTAGTCTCATCCCTGATTACGAGATTGCATTGAAATAGGCAATGTCATCCCTCATTACGTGATTGCATTGAAATAGGAAATGTCATCCCTGATTAAGAGATTGCATTGAATTAAGCAATGTCATTCCCTGATTACGAGATTGCATTGAAATATGAAATGTCATTCCTGATTGCGAGATTGCATTGAAATAAGCAATGTCATCCCTAAGTAAGAGATTGCATTGAAATAGGATATTTCATCCCTGATGGCGAGATTACATTGAAATAAGCAATGACATCCATGGTTACGAGATTGCATTGAAATAGGAAATGTCATTTCTGATTACGAGATTGCATTGAAATAATTAGTCTCAACCTTGATTACGAGATTGCACTGAAATAAGCAGCGTCATCCCTGATAACAAGATTTTTAACATTGAACTAAGCCGTGTCAACCCTGATATCGAGATTCGACTAAGACAGTTAACGCCAACCCTGATAGCAAGATTATATTGAGATAAGCAATGTCAACTCTGAGAACGAGATTCGATTGAGATAGCCAGTTCAAACCTGATTGCAAGATTGTTAATATACAAATAAGCAGCCTCAACTCTCACATCAAGCTGTATAACACTGAAACAGCTAACCTCGATAGCAAGATTGTTTCATACAATGTGTTGTGTTCAAGTTTTTAATTTAACTGGTGGTCTCGCACTCTCGAATGATACCTACTCACAAAGCTGTCTGAAAACAAGGTCCAGGTAAACCATTGAATACAAGAGTATAAATGTGACACCTATAGGGTTTAAGATTGTGAGGTGAAAAATTGGGAACGGAATAAAAAATTTGAAAACAGTGTCGGTAGTTGACTAAAACGGCGATTTGGTCGAAACGTCACTACGGAGTAGAAAAATAGTCTCGATAAGCGTTGACGAACATCTAGATTAACTATGAAAAAAAAATGCTGAAAATTGTTAGCTTATTTTCAGCACTTGATTTTTGTGCATACTCTTTGTGATATCATGAAATAGATTTTAAGATATAATAAACTGTATTAACAAATAAATAATATGTATGGTATCAGAAAATAGAATTTAAGGTATAATAAACTGTATTAATAAAATCAATACCATGTATGGTATCAGAAAATAGAATTTAAGGTATAATAAACTGTATTAATAAAATCAATACCATGTATGGTATCAGAAAATTGAATAAAAATATAAATGGGTTTATGTCATATTATCCAGAATTTCAATCAATGGCGAGAGTGATCGGTCGTGTAAAAATGGTTTCTTCTAGGTTTATTTGAATGGTTTTTTGGCTCTCGTGTATTTGCATCCAAGATTAATATTTGATTACAAAACCTTGATTTACTTATCGGTACCTAATCCATGGTTACTACATTCAGTTACAAGTCTGCATACATCGTTTAAAATAAAAACTGTGCATTTTAGCACAACAATTCGATTCTCTATCAAACTTAACATTAAAGTCTATTTCATTTTAGATTCTTTTTTTTATGATGTGATAATCATAATATATTACGTAAATGAATGTGGTAAATTAATTTTTAACTACTTTGTATATCTCGCAATAATAATAATAATAATAATAATAATAATAATAATAATAATGAAAAGTGTAACTTTAGAAAACACCACCACCACCGCCACCATCATCATCATTTCTTTATGTCTTACATCATGCATACTGGTTTTACAAGGATGATCACTACTTGTATGGTCTTAAGCTTGCATTTAAGCAACCAAGTAGATTATTTTGTATTACTTTATGTCTTCTTTTCTGTTGCTGACTGCTTAATGTTGACATGATAATTTTGTAATTCTTAACCTGATTCACTTCAGAATAAATTCACAAAACCTAGAATATATGTCACAAAGCTTTCTTCACATCCCGTAGTTGGAATATCGTATTTCTTGTGTGTGTGTGTGTGTGTGTGCGTGTGTGTGTGTGTGTGTGTGCGTGTGTGTGTGTGCGTGTGTGTACATATAAGTTTTGTTTTCTAATCACAATAAATTAGTTATATGTAATGCATCAAAGAGTTAATAGCTGTTACTGTAACATTAATATAACCAAATATTAACTAGTGGTTATTATGGGATGGGGAAATATCAATGATACAAATATACTGATACATATTCATTAATATTTTACAAGGCATCCTGCATACCATGCAATTAGAGGTAAAACGTTTACGGGTTTTGGCAACGTGACAGATTTTGCTATGTGGCCGAGAAGTGCCGAAAGTATATGTTACGGACACTGTATGCACAGTTCTACAGCCCATGTCACGGACAATGTATGCCAAATTCTAAACCGCATATCATGAACACTGTATGCACAATTCTAACTCCATGTCACGGACACTATATGCCCAATTCTAAACCCCATGTCACGGACACTGCACAGTTCTAAACTACATGTCACGAACAGCATGTTACATTTGAAAATGCACTTGCAGAAAGTAAATATTTTAGTCATTTGAACAAATCTGCAGAGATATTATCTTATCAAACTTAGAGTATGAAGGAAATTACCGATTTTGCATATTTTGTAATGTATCTAGTCATGTTAAATGTCATAGTACTGTCACATTATAGAAAACATTTATATTTTTGAGTGAGTGAGAGTAGGATTTTTTAACGTAGCCTTAACATTTTTTCATTCATATCGCTACGATGTCTGCAATGAAGCAGTTAATGGTGATGTCTAGCACTGGGGTATCATGCCGCAGACATGTAGTATGATGTTCCACCCAGTAAATGCTAGTAGCATTTGTTTAAGTCGTTGAAATAACCCCGCCGGGGATCGAACCCACGACCTCTCGGTTCCGCGGCGGACGCTCTAACCACTAGGCCACCAGAGCAATTTATATTTTTGAACAAGTCATAGTTTGTTATTAGTTGCAGTATATACCTAACTTGCAACTATTTAATATTTTTTCCCTGTTGTATATTAGTGGATTCAGACAGGGACCTTAACGGGCTCGTTAATTTTCGTATATAGGCTACCGAACTTTTACAGGACATGCAAATTAAACACCCACCCACCCACCCACCAACCCTGCCCTCCCCAAATGACGTCCCTGGATTGTGAAGACAGGTAAGCATATTTGTATTTGTTATGGTAAGGATCAGTTTTATCGCAACGATGCCTCGTATATGGTCGACACAGTGTTAATAACACAACCGCGACAGTGAATGATAAACTTGCTGGTGAAATCGTCTCCGTGATAGATTTCACCGATGACAAACGGTATTTGTTGCAAATAATATTTTTTAACGCTCTCATTTACGAAATTTATCCGATTAGTAAACCTGATATTAATAGATTAGCACCAATGAGATTTTCATCGTTGTCTTCGTCAAGGCTGAATCGTGTAGCTGAGCGAGTAATTGAGCATTGTGCAAATGCGACATTGAGTAACGGGTTAACGGATCGACGACGTAAAAAAATAGCCAATTGGACTGAATCTGCAAAAAAAAGCCCGGAGCTACAATAAATGTTGTCTCCAGATTGTAGAAATAGATAATAGGTGTAACAAACGATAACAGGAGAGATTTTGTATTATTTAAAACACTACCGAGCAAATGGAAGAGCTCCAATAAACATAGTTGATCATAAAGCACACACGTGGGCTAGCGTGGTGACTATATTCCCGCGGAATCGAATTGTAAAACTTTACCAGTCTCGGAAATTATATCTGATGCTATTCACCACATAAGTAAAAACTATCCCGTGTCTGTATGGCTGCTTTAGAGTTACAATGATGGAAAAATTATCAATTTTTTCAACCCGACGGCGAATTTTATCGTAGTCATTCTCTTGTTGAAACGAAGATTTTCATCTGACTAATTTGACGAATTACTGAGAAATTGTTTTACGATTGCGTCAGTTTCTGCTCATTTCGCACAAAAAAGAAAAACATGGAAGCCAACACACGCTCGAGTTCTCAGCTATGTTCAGTTAAGCTGTTGTAAATACGAACATGGCACTTTATGGAATTCCCGGTATAACAACAAAGACTTCATTTCGGTTGATATGCCACGTGTTATCTCGGGAGATTTTTTTATAGGTAAAGACGGATGCGGCGGAAATTTTGTCGCGATCTGGACATCCCACGCATGAGATGACCCAACTGATGGACAATTATCTGATTTTGACCTGACCGGGTTTGTCCGAATAGTGTCTTTTGAGTCCGATAAGGATCTTCATCCGATTTTTGTTATGTCTGGTTTGGTTTGTTTGTTTGTTCGTTTGTTTGATTAGGATTTTTAACGTAGCTTTAACAATTTTTCAGTCATTTCGCTACGATGTCTGCAGTGAGGCAGTTTATAGTGATGTCTAGCACTGAGACATCATGCCGCATACATGTAGCATGATGTCTCACCCAGTCACATTATCTTGACACCAGGCCGACCAATCCTAACACTAACCTCTTTATGCTGAGCGTCAAGCGAGGCAGCTGTAAGTACCATTTTTGTAAGTCTTTGGTATGACTCGGCCGGGGATCGAACCGACGACCTCTCGCTTCCGGGGCGGATGCTCTAACCACTAGGCCACCGGAGCGGTGTCTGGTTTTGGTAGACATCTTTCAGCAGCGCGCTGAGCTTTCATAGTGCTGTTAAGATACATGCTTGATATTGTAATATTAACATTGTTGACGGTAAGTGTAGCAGTTATATTATATCAAGCGCATACAAACGTTTGGTTATCTTCACCTGAGTGTATTAGTCATGACGAGGTCATCAGCGATTTATCGAGATATGTCAAGATACTCCCATTGATCATATTGTCATTGAAGCTCCTAGAATTCTCAAGATTAAACTCAGCAACAGTGAAAAATAAACCGCAAAGGATCTTGCTAGAAATAGAATCGGTAAGTTTACTCAGGGTGGTGGCGTGATTAGTCATTCACGATTTATTATGGATTCCGCCGAATATGAATTAGTGTTCGCTGATACGGTGACGAAAGAAATATTATCATTCAAGGAAAACCCCATCTTGTATGACGTAACACAAGTAGGTTTCATTGGTTAAATCAATGGCGAATCACCGCAATACACGCACCTAAGAGTTTCGTTGCTCCGATATGTCTCGATAAATTTATTAACGATGATAAACAGATTTCCGCGCACTACATTCAGAGTTGCCACCGATTCGTTTTATATCGATAAGAAATACTCGGCGTTCTTATCGAGGATGCATCGTGGGGATCATGGAGAATACAACAGGAAGAGATATGCAATTATAAATCAACTGCAGGTCTTATGATATTGGATTGTTATGAACACAATCAGATATCGCAACTATCTTTTGCGGCGTCCGTGCATGATCCGGTATCCAGACACAAAACTGTGTAAATGAATGGACCTGGCTGTTGTGGCAAGATAACTTGGGTGATCGAATTGATTTAATTTCTAAGCGATCACATGATTGTGCTAACACCAACACGTAGACTTGCCAGGGAGATGGGGACCTGAGAAGTTAATTTGTGTACTTATCATAGCGTTTTCAGATACAACGGTGATGTGTGGACGCCTAACAGGATGGGTAATAAATAAATCCCCGGGGATATTATTTTGGCTGAGATATGCACAGTGCCGCTGGACACATTAAATATGTTTCTTGATTGGCTGTTGTCGAAAAAACACAGCTCTGATTATGTGTGGAGATCACGGTTAACCACCATCGTTTACTGGAAAATCTCGAACACGATTGGTTTAAACATTTTGTTGATTATTATGAAGAAATCGAATCGATGTCGACCACAGATCAATTGATGAGAAATTAAAAACAACTTAAAAATTTAATCAGGTTGTTGCAAATTAAAATCAGTGTAGGGCATTAGGCACAGTAATAAGAGAAACTTCCATGGATGATTTCTTGCAACATGGACTCCAAACGATTTAATAGTAGCAAGTAAAAAATAACTCGTGATACACTTCAGCAGCAATTTTTTCAGTTGCATTAGAATAAGTTACCGACGCTACCAACGTCGTTGTGTTATTATACACGACGGTAAAACAACAACATTGATATACCAGGACGAACTGAGAAGCAAAATCTAGTATTAAACGATATTGTCATGTTTGTTATTAGCATTGTTGAGGATGCATTGCGCGCGGACAAATCTCCATGGATGTTAGGATACGCGATGACGATAAACTGATCTCACAAATTAACTATTTCTGATACTCGAGTTTGGATAATGGTGTCAAATGGTCAAACTTGTTCTGTTTTGACAGTGTCTCGAGTTAGAAGAATATTTCAGCTGCGAAGAGTTTAATCGAAGACGCAGATATCCTCGATGATATAACCGACGATAGCACAATCAGAAACAATTGCCAGTTATAAGCTAAGTGATAAAAAAGGTAATCAAAATTTTGATATCGATGTCGAATTTATCATGATACTGAAGCAGAAACAGAATAATCACTGTGCGAGATGTAATTGTGTAATGTTATGGTGGTATCTGAAAAACGATTTAAAATAATATACCGCTGGAAATTATGTGTTGTGATTCTCCAGATTGTATCAGTCGCTCTGTTTTTTACCACTTTCAAGTTCACCAGGTTTATATCAATACCTCACGGTGACATTATCAAGAACTGGACGAATCATCTTGCAAAGGTATATGTGCGCGTGTGATTGCATGCATTAACAGGTTACATGTTAATTGTTCGAGTAATTTCATTTTTTTTCGCAGATATCACACTTGGTAATCTTAAAAAACCATTCGCGAGATATTTTCTTTTGAATGTACTACTTCTCGTATTGATATTCAAATAACCTCTCAGCAAGTGTTCAATTAAATCTCTCAAAAACGGCCTGATCACGATGAATCGCAGTATGTCCTCGTTATTGTTTGATGCTGTGTTGTTTGATTAAAAATTGATATTGCGCCTTGAAATCAGGTTTAACTTGTAACCGATGTGGCCATCGTAGACCACCTCGGTGATAAATTCGTTTAAACGTAGAAGCTACTTCACCAGTTGCTTATGTTGATAACGGTTCTGCTTCTTTGTATCTACTTGCAAGATGAACGACAGTTAATACGTATTTGTATGTTTTACGACGTCTAGTATAATGTGGTAAAAATAAAATATCAGCCTGATGAACTTCAGTAGGGAATCAAACAGCATAATGTTCGCATTGTTTTCGTTTAGGCGGTGATAGATTTGCCGTATCGGTTGTCGGGCTAACCATGTTGCTGCGGTGGCACAATCAACACCTACAGTTTTGGCGAGTTTACTAATCGTGGCGCTACCTCTCCAATATCCGCTTGGAGAATAATACGCCGACTCCATTATTAATTTCCGGTCCCTAATACTAGTTTACCTTTCATAGCGGTTTTTAATAAGCAGTTCCTTGAAAGATTTTTTTTTAAAAGTGGAATTTAACGCGTGATTCAATTTCACATCTGTGATGTGTTGCTGCTGAAGATCATTTGATTGATAAGCTAAGTCATGAGCGTGACAAACATGTTCGATTGCATTTATTGGATATTCGCCTGGTTTTGGTTGGTCTTGGTTGTAAAGTCGGATATCAAGTCTGGAATTATATCATTCAAGGTGTTTTTTTCATGGGTATTTGGCCCATGGAAATCCCGTTAATTTGGCTAACTTGGCTGAAATATCACCTCTGTGTTGTATTTGTTTGAAACCCGACTTATAGGCGGGGATAAACATATAATTTTGAGTAACACATCGTTCACACCTAACAGTAAGCGCTGGTCTATTATTTTTCATTATGATTGTCATTAATTCACCTGTGCCAGTACACCTCTTGTATTTGCACAATATAAATCCATATTTAGTAATTATAACATTTATGTAATTGATGTTTCAGCGACATGAACACGAGAACCGGTAAAGCATCTTGCAGCGTTACCAAATTCGATCAGAATGAATATAATTGGACCATCTGAGAGTGGTAACACAGAGTTGTTACTTAATTTACAATGAGGTGGTTAAAATGGGATAAATTGTATATGATAGCTCCGTCTGTACATGATCAGCGGTGATATGCAGTGCTAAAATACTTTAATGAAAACGCAGCGACGATAATGGAAGACTGTAATGATGTTGAATTTATTTCTGATATCGATGAAGCGCCATCTGTAGATGATATTGATGTGATTAGTACTAATTTAGTTGTGTATGATGATGTTATGTTGGATAAACAATTTAATCCAGCCCTGATATTTTCTCGAGAAAGGCATAAAAACACTGACGTGATTTTATGTTACTTAACGGTATACAACAATACCTAAAGTAATCAGGGATAACTAATAGTATTGCTGTGTTTAACGGATACGCTAAGAAATATTCATCACACTTGGTGTAACGGTGACATAGATTACAATAATTTTAGAAATTTATTTAGTCATGCTCGGGCAACCCCGCATGGATTTATAAAGATAAATTTGCATTATCATCGAACACGTTATTGGATCGGTCTTGATCCAAATTTTAACTGATATCAGCATGGAGGGCGCGACCACATAGTGAGGTCAAATCGGTATCCCTATACGCGTTGGCACACGCATACAAATGTTTTATCGCGGTAAAAATACACGGTTTTGGTATCATGGAAGGGACGGTGAAGCGATGGAAGCTTTCTGAAAGTGGCCCGTTCACCATTAGGATGGATGCTATTATCTGTGAGTCTGAAACTAACCTTTAGGATTGATGCTATTATATGTGTGTCTGAATCGGACCATTAGGATGGGTGCTATTATCTGTGTGTTTGAATCTAACCATTAGGATGGATGATATTATCTGTGTCTGAATCTAAACATTAGAATGGATACTATTATATGTGTCTGAATCTAACCATAATGATGGATGCTATTATCTGTGTGTCTGAATCAAACAATTATGATGGATGTTATTATCTGTCTGTCTATACCTAAACATTAGAATTGATGCTAATCTCTGTGTCTAACCATTACGACGGATAATATTATATTGATCTATTAATTAAGGAAGATCATATTATATGTGTATAACCAATAGGATGGATCATGTTATCTATGGATTATAAGTAATTTATAGAAGGGTACATACGTTTCCCATTAAAACATGTAACAACGGCCAATAGACCAATAACATACAACGTCACGTCAATAAACCTCATTGACGCGTTGCGTTATTGAACAGAAAAGGACGCGATGAGACAACGACACCTCTATTCGATTTTTTGAGAGCTGAAATCAGGCGAATATCGGCCCGCTTTTAACTTTGTATTTCTGGTCATGCTAACAAATGAAAGCAAATTTCCGACACAAATATAATCGTTCATGTTCATGACATGTTTACTTGTGCAAATGGAAATCTGCTACTGACTTGTGTTACGTATATCTGATTTAATATAAATTTATAATTTAATTGTTTGTCGGATTTGAATAAATTTCATTTTAAATTAATTGCTATTGTAATGTACTTTTATTGATGATTTGTTTTCTTCAGAAAATCGGTTGACTGAATTATGTTATGGTAAGCAAGTAATGTTGACCTAGATCCTGACCTTTATTCAATGTTAACCTCAACCACGTGCACAGCTTTTATTTTAATTGTAAAATGATTGGTTGTTGTCAAGGACAAGATTGGACTAGTGAATGAAAACGTAAACAATGTTTTGTTCTTAAAGTATAATGATTGTTTCTCCTCAGGGTCATGTTAGGAGTACGTGATATAAACACGATCATGTGGCCACTCCCTTTATTTTCTCTCGATTTCGCAAGTTGATGTCTTTTGCAAAACTTCGTATTAGAATACGATAAAATTACTTTGTATGGAAATATAGTTAACATCTGACGTTAGAAAAATTTCTTTTCTTGTAGCCAGTGTTTGAATCCATGTTTATTTTCTTAATTTAATTTGGATTTTAAAAGAATAAATAAGTATTTCGGGAAATATTTGATGTGCTCATATATAATTCTTTGACAGAGACAGTCTATCAAAATTGTATTCGGATTTCCATCACCGGAGTGTTAATTCTTGTGAATTTACAAGGAACTGTAGATAAAAAAAGTATAAACTACATCATACATCATCACCTTCCATCTTGGATTTTCCAAAAGGATTCGAACTTGAATTTATTGGAACATTTCATTACTAGGATTTCTAGAATTTAATTCGTGGACTATTCTTGGATTACGTTCGGATTTAATTTTTAAAACTGTAATTATATTTCCATTTTTAAAATTTTTTTGTCCCCCATAAATACATTTTGTTTGTTAAATTTTTATCAAGCATACCGGTTTCACGTTTTGTATGTTACTGTGTTTTATAGCCTAAACACGTAACACAATGTAGAATCTGTCGCAAGTTATCCCGTACGAAGTGTATCATCACTGAAATGCATCTTATGTTTCATAACTAATGCAGTAGATTTAAAGGATATACTAATATCGTAAGTTTATCATTAGAGGTGAAAACTGAAAATAATACTGATGATGAAATTCCGACATAGCCAATCAAAGGCAATGTTTTTTCTTATTTTTTCAGTGCTAGGTCAAATTAGGCTACGCGTAGCACCTTCCAATAATGGTATTTGATACAAGACAGAGAAAACGATAATTAAATATATACTGTATTTATGCTGAATATAATTATATATATATATATATATATATATATATATATATATATATATATATATATATATATATATATATATATATATATATATATATATATCACTTTACATCCATTCACTCAGTCGGACAAATGTTGTGAATGGCCGTTTCTCCCCCACGCACTATTTGAGTTATATCGGTAATGCTTTGTTGTGGGCTTAGTGGAAATTTGCTGAAAGATTTCATTACTTATATTAGACCTTAAATAACAAAGCTAATATAACTATGTAATCTAGATTTAGGCGTATTTAAATGTTGACTGTGGTATCTAATGTTGTGTTTACTACATTATCAAATACCATGTTTACGTATCGAAGTCTTTGCCGAAAAAACCCATAATGATTGTTATATATGACATATATATTACATACCTTTCGTTTCTAGTTCCAACGTCCCACCTTTGACTATACTGCAAATAGCCTGTTTTGAACTTGCAGTAGCCATGGTGTCTTTTCAAGGAATTGTGGATACAAACGTGTTGACTCTAAGACGATGTGAGTTTTCAACCTAAGACTGTGGCGAAGTTAAGGCCTTGGCTGCAAAACGTAAAGCAAACGTGCAGTCGAAATAAATAAATAAATAAATAAATATATATATATATATATATATATATATATATATATATATATATATATATATATATATATATATATATATATATATATATATATATATATATAAATATATATATAACTATTTTTCAATGTAGAAATTATTCAAAGAATATCCACTTGTGTAAAAAAAATATCAATGTCGGATATATATGTACTTGTATAAAATACCAAGACTGTTTTACGTCCAAGTGGCCGAGTAGTCAAAAGCACTAGTCTTTACAGATCACTACCATCTCACCACCGTCTGCGTGGATTCCAGACTTTATCGGTCCAGTGTGGGTATATGAGAAAGCTGACAATAACCTCCAATGGGTCGGTAGTTCTTACGGTGGGTATATTATATACATGTACATGCATTTGTTGGAACATGACAAAAGATTACTTATTCCAACAGAAAAATAAATTAGTCGGGTAAGGTAACATTCACGACCTAGCTCCTTGCTTTATACTTATTGCATTATGTGTAGTGTTTGGTTAGTTTATTAACAGCAATGAGGTTCTGCATAGAAGCAAAGAATAAAACACAGTGTGTAAAATCACAAAGGTTCGAATTTGAGGGATTTGTGTACATTTTATAAGAACCAGTCTTCTTATATGATTATAAAGTTGCAAAATGAACATTTATATTACTGTGTTGACAGTGGGGGACTACTGTCTAATCAATGTATGTGGCTGGTCAGTCTAACGAAACACACATTCATTTCGCCTATGTTCACAATTAACGGATATTCTTAGCAGGTCAGTTTATGAAATACTATTGGAATTACATTAATTGTCGAAGGCATTTATTTTCCATAAACGGTACAGATGCATAGCATGTTTGAGTTTAGACTTGATACAGATGTGGAAACTACCAATTGTTTTAGTAACATCCTGAGTGTAGGATGGTGTTTACTCTGATAAGAACTATGGTGCGATTTCTTTTGGAGGTGGCACAATGAGTAACAGGGTTAAAATTAAAATTGCCAGTCTGAAAATAAAGCCTCTCGTGTTTGTACGTTCAGCCAATTACACGCAGGTATGTTTCAATAATCTTCCATAATCAAATTCATCATACCTCTGAATGTGATAAGATTATGCACCCAGTAGAGCACGTGCTGTTTTAACTGAACCGTCTCGACTGATTGCCAAACAACACTTAGGACGACTGACGAAGGATGACATACCAATAACTTACCTGACATCGATCTGGTAAACCAGAACAAGTGCGCAAATACTTTTTACCACTATCTATGCAAAGCAATAATAATGTCTTTTTCTATTAATAGATGAGCCATGCATATATTGTAGACTCATTTTGGATGTTGTTGGTTTGGTGTTTAACGATACTGCTTTGGGCTAGATATGATACACCTGTTAGCAATTATATCTGGTGGGAGAATTATCAGAATTTTCGGACTACTGGCGAAAATAAAATTTAATGTGTCCTTCCCTTCACAAGTGATAGACAACGGCTGTATGCATATTACCAGCCGGGATGCTAGCTGATCGATTTCGGGAATGTAGCAAAAGCACCTAGACAGGCTGAAGTTTTAGCTACGCTACATGCTATGGGAATAGACATGAAGCAGATAGATGGACTGCAAAATGCCGGATACAACAAATATGTTTTACCAGGTAGACGTGGAACTACCACTCCTAACGCAAGGGAGTATAAATGTCAAAGACTTGACGGCTGAAATAAAACAGGCACCTTCCTTCAGAAGAGAAATAGGGCCCACATTTGTCGATGTGCACATAAATGGATTGCCCCTACAAGTGGAAACTGAGGAGATCATAGACAAAATATACACCAAACTGAAAGTTAAGATCATATCGCATAAGCTGGGACAAATATGGGGCTTCAACAACATTGCATCAGGGGCAGGACAATCAACGTAACCACAGAGGATGCAAAAACAATTCCGCCATTCTTTTATTGCATGGGTTTCAAACTACGCTCCTGGAATAGGAATTGCGAAGAAGACCACAAATGCCCAAATGTGTTTGAGACACGACATGGACATAGCTTTGATTATCATTTGTTTTTTAAACGGATGCTGGTTATTAGTCTACATTTCTTCTTGTCGATTTTCGAATATGTACACACACACACACACACACACACACACACACACACACACACACACACGAGACTGTGAAAGCGTATCAATTCAATTAGTGACAATACTAAAGAGACAATACGTCGACCATATAACCTATATAGGGTTGAAGGGGTGGGAGTAATAAGAGGACATCATATTCAGCTTTTGTTTTAATATATTGTAAGATATAAAAAATGAATTCATAATTAACTAAATACAATAACAAAACAAATATTGTTGTGCACAATTACTGTATGGGAACTAAACATAAGAAGCACTAACAAAAGCCAGACGTATCGTCATTCCTACATAACTGCCTGCCTGCATGCATGCATGCTTGCATGCATACCTACCTACCTACCTACCTACCTTTCATAGCGATGTAAGACAAAGTTCTTTATCAGCTTTTATAAATGTATGTGGCAGAACTGCAGATTTCCAGTGTATTCACAACATAACAAAAGTGTACACAAAATAGAATATAGTAACTGGATAATTGGACTGAGAAGTTGTCTTAATGAGTACTGTGCGGGGGTGCATACGTGGATACGACGAAATACAACTTTCAGACAAGCCTATCTCTACGTATTAATAGTTGTTTTAATATCAGAGAGTTTATTTGGGTTTAGATGCAAGTTTTTCTTTCACGTCAGTGATTACAGTATGAACTTATCTATATCCTCGAGTGTTTCTTTATCAACAGGAGGATGTTGTGCTGCAACTATTTTTGCCGTTTCTTCAGTAGTTTTTGATATTTATCCACTACTTCTCCTTCTCTCTTTCCATATATCCCACCACCCTAGTGGTTGTAGTAACGGATTTAAATAATTGATCTGTGTCTTCTGTAATTCAACTTGAGATTCTTGTCGTTGCTGAAATTTTTGTCTGACAAAATTACGGACGGGTATAAATTTCTTAATCACCGCTTGTTTTTCTCGAGCTACTCTAGTTAATGATTCTCCTACCATTATTGTTATATGATATGATTTAATTCGGAGCAGAGAGGGTGCGAGAGCGAATATGCGTCTCGGTTGGTTAGAAGCCTAATTTCTGTTTTTTTTCACATTTTTTTCGGTTTTGGAGGAGGACATTGTTTGCAAAATAGACGCCTCTAAAAAGTTATAGGGTTCACCCTCTCTGCTGCTCGGGCACCATTTTCCCTTAGTACGTCACTGGCTAACACGGTATTTTAAACAGGGCACACTGTAATTCGCACTGGTTTTTCAACACCAGATAAAGCAATGCTGACGTCATATTGTCAAACATAAAACATTGAATATCTCGTTTTCAAACTTTTAAAATCTTTGTGTACATGAAGCTAAGAGACGAGTGTTTGATGTACGGCTGTACTTCATGAACAAAAGTATACAAGTGTTGTTGTCTATAAATACTTTATAACAGTATGCACAATATGTTTATATTTTTAAACAATTCATTTCTTTGAAAATAAAGGTATCAATATGTGACTGACTTGTTATTATTTTCCTAGTTAATTTTATAACTGTACTTAAGGACATGTGAGTATATTTGTTTTTATTATTATGCGAACAACTTCGTTTGTTTTGTACTTTTGTATAAACTGGTTCATTTTAATGTACGTTGTTATAAAAGATCTGGTGGTGAAACAAAAGGATGCATCTAAATGATATTTCATTGAGGCTAACAATTAGAATGGGCCTTGTTATCTGAATATAACCATTAGGATGGATGATGTTATCCGTGTCTAACTTTTATGGTGGATCGTGTTATCTATATCGAACCATTAGGGTGGATCATGTTATCGTATGCATAAATATTAGGATGGATCATGTTACCTTATGTCTAACCGTTAGGGAGGATCGTGTTGTCTGTGTACAAACATTAAGGTGGATCATGTTATCTATGTCCAACCATTAGGGTGGATCATGTTATCTAGACCAAGCCATTAGGGTGGATCATGTTATCTATATCAAAAGACCATTATGGTGGGCGCTATTCTCCATGTCTGACTATTAGGATGGATCATGTTATATATGTTTAGCCATTAGGGTGGATAATTCATCATGAACAACTGTTACAGCAGTCAATAAACCTGTTGCATATCATGTCACACCAACATGGTGCGTTGCGTGATTGAATGAAAAATTGACAGTATAGTAAAATGACCCTGTATTCTGTTTTTCAGAGATGAATAGCGAAAGTACAGGTCCAAATTTCTCCCTTCTTAAAATATCAATATTGGAAATGTATTTATGGTTATAACTAATGCTGCATATTAAAGGGGCATACTAAAACTGTAACTTTATAATCATTAGAAGCAAGACCGGAAAATAATACTGATGATGAAACACCTACTTAGTAGAGGAAACATCAGTTGTCATTTATTTCTTCAATATCAAGTTGTATTAAACTGTGTGTGGCAAAATTTAACAAGAAAAATATAAAACAATTCAAATATGATTCAAATAGCAGCTGTCGTTATGCTGAATACAATTATAATTTTACATCCATCCACACAGTCGGACCACAGTTGTGAACGGAAATTATTCTCCCACGCAAAGGGGCTTACTAAAACCCTAACGTAATGATCATTATAAGCAAGAATTAAAAATTTGCTCAGAGATTTTGATGCATATATTAGACATTAAATAACAAATCAGATTGAACTATGGTATCTAAATTTAGGCTTATTAAAAGTTGATTTAATTTGCACCTGCTGTGTTTAGTATAGTTTGGAACACCATTTATACTCATTGATGTGTTAGTAATTATCAACAAGATTTTTATATATGACGTATCTATTATACACCTTCCGTTTCTGGTTCCAGAATCTTTTCAATTGAATGTCTATACAGACATATTGACTTTAGGTGAAGTGACTTGGAAACCATATACAGTGACGATGTTAGTTAGGCCTAGACTGCAAACGATATACAGCAAAGGTTCAGTCGAAATCAAGGAATAGCTCCTGTTAAATGTAAAATGTATCGAAAGGATATCAGCTTGTATATAAAATAACAATGTCTTAGCATAAATTAATATTTACTATTATAGAATACCAAAATTATAGGCGTTATTGAGTTGACGAGTAGCCATTAGTCAATATATCACATCTGTCTGCGTAGGTGTCGGGCTGACTAATATGGATATGTGAGAAAACTGCCAGTAACTTTCATTGGATCGAAAAAATTTACCAAGTTTTTACCTCCACCTTTTATACAAACCGTCATGTATAACCTATCTTGTTCTATATAGTGATAATGCACTTTAAATCGACAGCATCAAAAATAAATCTAGAATATATGCATGTTGCATGTACACTTATAAACACTGTATACTATTGCTTTGCAACCAAAGTGGGAAAGAGTATTCACACTGTCGTCTTAGTCTATCTAGTAGAAATCAACTAAGGTCCTGTCATGGCCGTACGTCTGTTATCCGTCCATCTGTGTAGGTGTCGGGCTGGCTAATATGAATATGTGTTAAAACTGCCAGTAACTTTCGATGGTTCGAAATAATTTATCGAGGTTTTCACTCCACCCTTTGTCAAGATGCCATTTATTACCTATATTGTGCTATATAGTGGCACTAAACTTCAACAGAACATCATCCAAAGTAAGTCTGGAATATATACATTATTAATAGTATTTAAATTGAGTCGCATTAACCTTTTTAAACATGTAGTTGAAAAATGTGTTGTTGTTGTTTAGGGTTTAAAGCTAATTTTCAGCACATGATATTGCTAAACATGACGGCCAGTATATATGGTGGAGGAAGTAGTAACAATTCCAGAAGGATCCACACAGCCCACGGGAAACTACTGGCAAGCATGCCCACATACCTATGCTGGCCGAACATGAGACTGGAACTCACGCATACAGAGGTGATATGTTGGTGATCTGTTAAAGCGTGCACCCATTTTTGCACTTTTGCATGTTTGTTTACTTATTTGATTTCGATAATTAAAAACACGTGTGTTTGAAATCTTCTTAAGTTTATTTATTTGACTTTAGTATTCCAAAACTCCTATGTTTGCGGAAATGCCTTTAAGTTTATTTATTTGACTTCAGTAATGCAAAACTCTCAATATATGCATCTATCGTTTTTAGTTTATTTATTTGACTTCAGAAATCCAAGCTTTTGCACCGATATTTTCTTTCTCTCTTTTTGATAATCCATCACATTCAACAAATACGATCTCAATTCCTCATTTTGCTTGTTTCTCTCATCTTCAGACCAAATTATCCACTACCGTATTATTGACGCTGTTTCTATTAATAAATTCAAGTCACCTGTGGCGTAGTATAAAACGGTTATCACAGCTACTAATGGTCGGTCTGCCTATGTTTTCGTGGCAATGATAGTGTTGAAGACTGAAAACTTTACGGACAGTATCGTGGTGATGATATGTGGCGATTATCATGTGGTGGTGGTTATAATGTCTGTGCATGAAATTATAAACATGCAATCACGATTTCTTTGTTTATACATGTACTTCATTTACAACTAAATATCAGCAATTTCCATGTAAGATGATTTGTCCGCTGCAAAGAAGTCATTAATTTTTTCCCGTTATCAAATTATCGTCTGTATGAATCATGTTCTGCGGTTCAAATCCAGAATGTATATCAAATGATTGCCACCATGCGTTTTTAACTGAATACCAGTCTACAGTTAGATGCAAAGTGTTCCAAATGTAACAATCTGGGGAGATGATCAGTATGAGGACTTCTTAGATATGTTATCTTAAAGGAATCGATATTTTGTCTTTAAACAAGGTTAACGTAAACACATACATTGATTATAAGGACGTGGCTCATTGATAGCAACCAATTCAAGTTTTCGAAAAAGCCATACTATTGTTCAAAGTGAGCCAATTGACACCATTAGGAGAAGAGACATATTGGATGTCAGTGACGAAGGTTTTGAGAAGTGCAGAATGCTGGATTGACCATGGACTCATCATCTCCAAACTCAATATTATGTATTAAGCCTAGCAGACTTAACAGGTAAAATAAAAGTGACCAGAAAGCTTAATTACACCAAACTGAAAGAACTATTCAGCCAACTGCATACTGCATACAACTGCATACAATTGATACACACTCCGAGAATGTTGACAAAAACTGAGATTCCTTCAATGACTCAATGTACTCAACTGCATCTAAAATCCCCTGTCCTAGTGCACGTAAACATCAAGATTGATTTGATGTGAACTTGAAGCAAGCTTGCTTGGCATTTAGCATTAAGAGGCTAGTGTTAGGACTGGACGGTCTGGTGACAGGATAATGTAACTGAGTGGGATATGACAACTTTTACAAGATTGAGATGGAACCGACTCACCACTGAGAAAGATAACATTCATTTCAAATAAATCGCGATAATGAAATATATGGGTAGCAGTTATAAGGAACTGTATTTTGTAAGATCAAGCGATTCTAAAGTGTAAAGATGTAAAACAAAACTATGTGAAATATGCAAGTCACAAAATGTTTATTGATCTCAAAGCTAGAACGAAAATAGAAGATAAATTTATCAACATTAAAAAATTATAGCACATACATAGAAAACCATGACAGTGAAATACAAATGGTGCGCATGAAATCACCTGATATGGTCACTACAATATAAGGAATGTTCTAGTATGGCAATACATGAAGTCTCATTCACACAGCAAAATGGCACACATGAAAACACGTGATAATGATAATACAATTTCACCAAGGTCCTTGTATTGTAAAATGTGAAATGAAAAGAAACGGATATAACATTTAAAAATAGGACTTTAATTCTAACTCCATTTGAAAAGATGCTGATAAACAAATACAATGTCAGATACCACTGGAGGTTTACCAGATTTTGTAGCAGGTAAAAGGAAATGAAAGTAAAAAAGATGTTGTTGCAAGAAAGATGAGACTTTAATGTCAACTTCATTTAAGAAGATATAGCAGTGATATACACCTAGTCATATATGCATGGAAGATACATTTATGTTCAAAGGTAATGTCATTTGCACATAGGAAGTACAGGTGAACAATGTAAATCGCAGGAATTCTGGTATTAAAAACGGGTCACACTTTTAAACAAAATAACAAACCACTGCATTCCGTTACATTTGGATCTATATTTTGGTTTAAAATTGCAACGTTCTTCTACAGTGCAACATTATTCAATGAGGTACACAATTAATATATCGAAACGCACATTCTCATATACTGATCCAAGTAGTGGTGGGGCGAGATATGTGAAAAGGAATGTTGAAGATTAATGGTTGTAATCTTTAATAGTAAAGTCTTGATATTGTTCACGCGTACAATTCTATTGCATCAGTTATGAATTATACAGTATGCCATGTTATTGTTTCTTAGTTGAATGCTACAGAATACCATGTTATTGCATCACAGCTGAATGTTACAGTGTGCCATACTAAATTATCTCATTTAATTGCAACAGTGGTCCATGATATTGCATCTGATTTGAATGATACAGTGTATCATGCTATTGCATCAAAATTCAGCAAGATAACCATGTACTATATTCTTCACATGGTGATAGAGGGTGGGTGGTGATTATAGCATTATTGAGAAATACAGGCTATTGGAGGCTTAAAGGAGTGTATATATTATTTCCATGCGGATCGTGGGTGGGTGGTGATTATAGTAATACTGAGAAATAAAGGTTATTAGAGGCTTAAAGGATGGCACTGCTTTAAATCTCGGAGCATTTTTTATGGAATGGCAGACGCTTCACTAGTCTAAAAAAAAACTTCCAGAAATTAAAGACACCGTTTCTTGTTCTAACTTTGAAATTCTTCGGCGAGAAAAGATTTTCAGTTAGCTGATCTGTTGGAGATGCTGGAACTCAAACATGAATCATGTTCAGTTAGGACAGCACGATAATGTATGATGTCGTCTGATATTTGATATGATTGTTCGTTATGAAAGAGCAACGATGAAAGATTAGCACAATTTTCATTCAGGTCTAACTTAATATTGTAAGATATATTTTATTGAAACCCCATGTTCATTCGGAAGGAGTGACTATAACAAAGTTGTCAAGATGATAAGTATGGCGGTCATATTAGAAGTCAGATAGGCACCATTTCTCAAATATCAAATATACATCATAAGAAGTCGAATGATTAAGATCCCACTGTGGATAAAAGAACATTTTAAAGAAGAGTCTGCGGTCTTGTGGATTTTACGCTATTTTTCTTCAGCACATACATGGCTATATTTGGTGGCTGGTATATTTTATGGTAGAATAAGCTAAGAACACCGAGGGATGGACAAGCGACCCAAGGGAGGGTACAGACAAACCATCTCACGTACTCATGCTGGCCTATCCAAAAAATCGACTCCACACAAACAGAGGTTAGATAAGATTTATCCATAAATACGAGCGCATTTGACCACTCGACTACCATGAGCCATGTTAAAAAGGGGTGGAGATAGCAATATTTTTAAGATGGTTGCTGTCGTCGCCATTCTGTAAGGGCAAGCGGAACCGTGTTTCTCAGAACCAGCAATAGAGTAAAACGTCTCCTTAAAAGCAGTGTTAATGAAAAAAGACACTGACAATCAAAGCAGTATCATCTTTTTTTAAGATTGACTATACATAAGAAGAAGTCTTCCAGTGGAAACCCCTTTCTGAGATGACCAACATTTGTTTAAAAATGGCAGCTGGTGATACCAATGTTTTTGCAACGACAATTCGTGCGGCCATAGTGGATATCGAATAGCTACATTTTCATTTGAGACCATCTATTCATCATATTCATCGATTTAAATTTGGATCTAGACTACAGACAATCAACTTTTGAAGACGGCTGCAGAGTTTAAAGGTATGTACCAAACATACAATCTGTACCGACCCACCCCGCCCAGCCAATTAAAAACAATAAAACGAAAAGAACAAATGCAATAGATATTTCTTTTACCTCTCCTCGCAAGTTGGCAGAATACATCATACGACGAGATCACTAGTTGCAGGAAAGTGATCCATTATTCAATTAGTTTTGTATAAGAGACGTGATATTTCAATAATTAATGAATTATTTCATTTAATTTGATTATTGTTCTATTTTAAATTGCACTTGCAGTGAACAATTTAATACAGAAGTATCATAAATGGTATACGATTCGGGTTTAAGACTGTTAAGTACGAGATTCAACATGAATTTAAATTTTTGAAATCTGAAAAAAGTTTGGTAGTTGATTGAAAAGGCGATTTGATATTTAAAAAATTTGCTGTATAGTAGACCAGTAATTTGCAGAACTTTAACTAAGTAAAGAAGCGAAAACAATTTGTTGGTTGTTTCTTAAGCACGTGGTTTATGTGCATCGCGTTTTATTTAAAAGGGCAGACAATATGCAAATAAATAAACGACTTCTCGGACAGAGGAAATTTGTCTAATTCACGAAGTACTTTGCTCTGAGTATGCGCCTTGCGAGATATTATGTATTAGATACTCAGTAAAACCGTCATTTACATGTTAGGATTCTTTTTCAGATTTGTATTTAAAAATTATGTTGTAGTTGCATGCATTTATTCTGGATATAGTTTATTTTCATGTAGTGAAACTTTACAACTTTAGACTGAATTATGATGGACATAATAATTCCCCCTATCTCGCTGCAGAGATTACGAAAGAGGAGCTTAAAGTTGGAATTGGAAAAGTGTACTGCATATTATCTAACTGAAATAGCTTAATAGTTTTACGAGTGGTTTGTTCCTGTAGTGAAACGTTACACCTTTAAGACAGAATTATGATGGGCATCACACTTCCCACCTTTTTCGCTGCGGTGTTTACGAAGGATGGGCTTAAAGTTGGAATTGGAAAAATGTTATGCATACTATCAAACTGGAATAAATTTATAGTTTTACGAGTGGAGTTTCCCACGTATGATCATTATCCATTCAGTGCAAGAAGACTATTGGATAACAGAAAGAAAAGTTCTCCCGACTTTCGCTGCTGCTCTAACAAAGAAGGAGTTTAAATTTAGAATTTTAAAACTTCTATAATATGATAAATTTAATACTATATGCAAAATAATCAAATTTAATTTAAATATAGTAAATGTAATCTATGTTAGATTATCTGTGACTTCAATTAATGGATTTCTTTATCGTGAAATTGATCATGTAAAAGAATTTCTTCAAGGATTAGTTATCTTGAATTTACATCCTACACAGTTTATTACAAATTCTTACTGTACATATCTGTACCCTAATCAACTGTTATGAAATTCGGTTTGAAGTTTGCACATATATCAATGCAAACTGAGGTAAAAGTATATGAACTACTAATGCACACATATCCATGTCACGGTATTTGCAAAGAATGTGAACTATGAATTTTGGTACAATAAATCGATCGTCTAGCAAACAAGACATTACATATATATTTGCTTCAGATCGTTTTAACTGATGTGTATATCATATTCAATTGTGTAAAATTAATATCGTAACTATCATTTTTACTATATATTCCTAAATAATAATAATAATAATAATAATAATAATAATAATAATAATATTAATAATAATAATAATAATAATAATAATAATGTGTTGCTTTAAACGTGAACACCAACACCATCATCATCATTATTACGTACATCTTGTCAATCTTACAACATGATTGTTCGTTTTACTATGCTGCTTATGTTTTATTGCCTTAAGTTTGCATTTCAGCAACCATATTAGTTGGTGATTATTTTTCCTTCGTTTTGTTTATTCTTGCTCTTAATTGATTACTTTCGACATAACCACTATCTTCTTCTTAAACTGTATCGCTTCTGAATAGGTTCACAAAACCTAGGAAGTCAGATAACGTAACTTTTTTCTGATCTAAGAGTTAAACAGGCATTTAATGTGTGTGTGTGTGTGTGTGTGTGTGTGTGTGTGTGTGTGTGCTAAAAGTCTAGATCCAAGTGTCCTAATACAAACAATTTGCAGGTTTGGAGGGGTGGAAAAATTAGTCATTCTTGAGCATCAAAGAATTAATAACCGTTATTTTCAAATTAATATAACGAAAGCTGTTGGTGCACACATGTATCAATGTCTTACAAGAAATATTGAAAGAAGATATTTTATACAACACTGTTGCCTGCACTCAACGTCGTTTGAACATTAGACAATACAGACTTTTAAATAGGCACAAAACAATTTTCTCATATTTGGAAACACCTGAAACACCAGAAAACAACGCATTCTGAGTAGGGCACACAATAATTTGTACTTTTTTTGGAACCGATCAGATAACACAGTACTTAAAACAGCGCGTACTGTAATTCTGACTTCTGATTAAAATAACACAATTATAAATATGAGACAACACGGTCTTTTTGAGCAAGACACTTTAATCATAATGTTTACTAATTTTTGAAAACACCGAATACAGTATTAACGACTGGGTTGGGGAAGTCCGGTCGCCTCTGGTACAGTCATAAAGTACATGTCCCGGACACCATGTGCATAACAATGCAATTTTTGGAAGTGTAATTGCAGAACCTAAATAGGTTAGCCAAACTCTTAATCGGTTGAACGAGAGCTTTTGAAATCGACCGTATCAATTAGGTTCGTATTTACCATCAACTCACGTTAACAAATCTGTAGAGATAATGCCGTATCATATTTTGAGAGTATTACATAAATTACAAAATGCACTGTAAGTCTCACTTCTGTTTAAAATAACGCATTTATAAATATAACACAAAGCGGTCCTTTAGAGCATGGCACTTTAATGTTACTAAATTTTGAACACAAGAAATAATAATAAAGTACTAACGGCGAGGGTGGGGGAGGACGGTGGCCATTGGCATCATACCTCTTGGCGCAACAAAAGTTTTTTGGGTCTTAGTCGACGCCCGGGAACCATTTACCCTTGGTAAGCCTCTGGCTAACACATTATTTTAAACAGGGCACACTTTAAATATCACTGTTTGTTTTAAATATCAGACAAAGCCATGCTGACACATCATATATGAGTTTTCACTCAATAATAGAAACATCAGATATCAGTCTTTTCAACATGAATTCCATGTGGGTACGGAAAACATGAACACGGGGATGGCCTTTTATTTTTGACAGATTTTGGGGAGAATGAATACAGAGCTTCGTTGAGAGAGATATTTGTACTTAGTATTAGTGCTTTCAATATTTGGGAAGCTGTAGTCAGGATAGAGGGGGAAAATCACCTAAAGAAACATTGCGAGTGAAATAGTTACAAGCCGCCAGTGCAGTTAAACAGGAACCAAATGATACGTTTCTATTTATTACTTCATATTGTGAAACATAAAACATATCATTAAATAACTCTTTACAAAACTTTGTGTACATGAAGCTAAGGGACGAGTGTTTCATGTACTTATGTACTTCATCAACAAAAGTATACACTTGTTGTTTTCTATCATCATTTTATTATAATATGCACACTATGTTAATTTTTTTTAACATGTCATGTTTTTGAAAATATAAGTATCAATATGTGCCTGACTTGCTATTCTTTACTATCTAATTTGATAACTGTACCTAATTTTAAAAAGTATTTTTGTCCCTCATGTAACATATCTTGTAGGATTTAGAAGACACATGTGAGTGTATTTGTTTCTATTATTATGCAAACACATTCGCGTTTTACGTTCTTTTGTACAGGATTTAGTGGTGAAATAAAAGGTTGCATCTAAAAGATACTTCATAGAGGCTAACCATTAGAGTAGACATTGCTATATAAATATGACCATTATGATGGATGATGTTATCAGTGTCTAACCAGGAGGGGGCTCATGTTATCTATGTCTAACCATTAGGGTGGATCATGTTATATATTTCTAACCATTACAGCAGCCAATAAATATATTGCATATCACGTCACACCAAAAAAGACCATTGGTGCGTTGCACGAATGAATGGAAAAATGACAGTGTGGGACTACAACCCCGTATTCTGTTTTTGAGAGCTGAATAAGACGAATATCTGTCTGGCTTAGTTTTAATTTTGCATTTGTGGTGATGCTAAACAAATTATCGAAACATTTCGAAACAAATGTAATCGTTTTCCTGCCGATTGTACTTGTTCAAATGAAAATATGCCTTTGACTTGATCGACAAACGTATAAATTGTCATAATTTCTCCTTTCTTAAAATGTCATCATTGAAATCGTATCTTATTTTTATAACTAATGCATCATAATAAAAGGACATACCAAAACTGTAACTTTATAATCATTGGAAGTAAGACCGGAAAATAATACTGATAAAAACACACCCACGTAGTAGAGGAAAAGTCATCTTTTTTCCTTCTCAATATCAAGCTGTATTAAACTGAGTGTGGCACAAGTTAACAAGAAAATATAAAACAGTTCAAACATTAAACAGATAGCTGTCGTTATGCTGAATAAAACTATCACTGTACATCCATCGGACCACAGTTGTCAACAGAAATTATGCTCACACGCAACGTATATGGTAATTTGCTGAAATATGTGGCTGCCTATATTCAATATTAGGAAACAAATCAGATTGAATTATGCTATCTAAATTTAGGCTTATTCAAACGTAGATTTAACTTGCGCCTACTGTGTTTAGTATATTTTAAAATACCATGTATACTCATTGACGTGACAGTAATTATCATCAAGCTTTTTATATATGACGTATCTATTACATACCTTTCGTTTCTAGTTCCAGAATCCCATCTTTGATTAGTCTGCAAATAGCATCTTGCGATCTTATAGTGGCCATTGTGTCTTTTCAATGGACTGTCGATACAGATGTATTGACTCTAGGTGAAGTGATTTGTTAACCAAATACAGTGACGATATTAGTTAGGTCCGGTCTGCAAAATATAGACAGCAAACGTCCAGTCGAAATCAAGAAATAGCTACTGTTAAATTAAAAAAAGGATAGACGAGATATGAGCTTGTGTATAAAAGACTAACGTACAGTCTTAAGCATAAATTAATATTTACTATTATAGAATACCAAAATTATAGGTTAACGAGTAGCCATTAGCCAATATCTCACATCTGTCTAAGTAGGTGTCGGGCTGGCTAATATGGATATGTGAGAAAACTAAGTCTAGAATATATGCATGGTACATGTACACTTATAAACACTGCATACTATTGCTTTGCAAACAAAGTGAGAAAGTGTATGCACACATTTGTCATTTGTCTTAGTATATTTAGTAGACGTCAGCTAAGGTCCTGGTATGGCCGTGCTTCTGTCGTCCTTCTTGCGGTTTGTCAATAAATCTATTGGATTCATTTATGAATAGGACCCGATGAATTTTGATGCATAACAATTCCATTGAGAATAGGACGTAGTTGATTATGGACGATCAAAAGAGCATACTTACGTGGACGTGGCTGAATGTACGAATATCCAGCGGCTTGATTATCAGACTTTTATTTACGGAGGAGTCCCTTACCCGGGTTTTAATTATTCCTCCTTCCCAAGCAAATTAAATGTCACACAAATATTTTTTTCATCTCAACAAATAAATGCACCAGAGTGTTTATCAAACACCGTCCTACACTCAAGTTTTTCTCAAGAAAGATATGCTTTACATGCGTGTCATTACCATAAAACAAATTACTTCGACAATACTGTAATTCCAATATCACTTTATACAGTGACTAGATAGGAATTCCCGTAATTGTAAACAAGTATACGAGTTTAGGTAAATCAGTACCTGCAAAATACGTTGACATCGGTAATATGATTATGTATTCGTCTAATTGGATTGATAATGAAAAAATAAATTGATATGAAAAATTAGTCCCATTTTCCAATGAACATTGGCAATATGAAAAATTATTACTTTTATTAGAATATTATCTGCAAAATAGATCGACCCGATAATACTTCCATATCGTGAACACAGGCAATGATTAATATATTGATGAGACTGTAATCCCCTACCCCCAATGTCAACACAGGTAATGTAAATATGTAACTTGAGTGTTTGTATAAGTATATTAAGAATGATATTTGCATAATTTGTCAAAATTCCTCAGAATACAACCTTCCTGAATTACACACCATCTACTTTCACTGGGTTAAATTATGTTGATGCCTGTTGTGTCCTGTCCTTCCATGGCAAATCTCATTGCTATAAACAAACAACCAATCCGGGTAAAGTATTTCAGAAGCGTATACCAACCTGCTAGGTTACGTACAGGTTACATAACCTGTCTGATTTTAGCTAGGTCACATATACGTTAGTTTACATGTCACCTTACATGTCACCTTGATGCAAACTTCATGGCCTTTTATGAGTATCAAATGTTGGAATGTATTCACCCCGTGTGGTTTGTTCAAACAAATGCAGGTAGTTAATAGCATTATTAATACCTAGAGGTTAAAATGAACAAGAATCCACATGCAATCACAAAACTATAATTTTGCACTTGTGTCTGTAAGTTTACTTATTCGATTTCAATAATTAAAACAACCGTGTTTGCAAACTTGTTCTTCATTTTATTTATTGAACTTTAGTATTCCAAAACTCCCATGTTTGTGTGACTATATATAAGTTTATTTATTTGACTTTAGTAATGAAAAACTCCCAATATTTAGATCCATAGTTTTTAATTTAGTTATCTGACTTCAGGAAGTCAGGGGGCCCCGTTATGGATCACTGCCATCTCACCTCTGTCTGCGTGGGTTTGAGTCTAAGATTCGGCTAATGTAGTTATGTGAGAAAGCTTGCCAGTAGCTTCTCTTGGGTCGGTGGTACAATAAATACGAGCTCAAATTCCTGTAATTGTAAACACGTATTTGAGTTTAGTTAGATCGATACCTGCACAATATGTTGACTAGATAATAGCTATAAACAAATACAATACACAGGTGTATTTGTGTAATTTAATGATTAAATCAAGAAGACTGATACTTAAAACGTTTATATAAATCCCTCAAAATCCAACCGTTCTTAAATTTATACCATATATTTCTTCTACACTGCCTTTGCAACTTCACACGTTGCTATAAACCAACAACCCAAACACAGCAGATACTATTATAAACCAACAACCCAAACACAGCAGATACTATTATAAACCAACAACCCAAACACAGCAGATACTATTATAAACCAACAACCCAAACACAGTAGATACTATTATAAACCAACAACCCAAACACAGCAGATACTATTATAAACAAACAACCCAAACACAGCAGATAATACTGTAAGCATACAGGAACGGGCTAGGTCGTGAAAAGTTTATATGACTCGACCAAGATATATTTCTCTTGCAATATATTTACCTCTTTCATGTGGTTTGTTCAATCAAATCCAGGCTGATAATGTATAGAAAATAGACGTGGGTGGGGTATTTGAATGATAAATTAACCTATAATAGCGTATTAAATGACAATCAGTTCATTTCACAAACCTATTGCATGTTAAAAAATAATTGCATTATTTTATTCTCACTGAAGGTCGAAACACTGGCAAGATATAGTAGTAATCAGCATTTATGTATTAATTAGAATTTAAAATTTCTTGCCGCACACATGATCAAGTGAGCTCTTATCTTTTTCTCTCTTTCTCTATCTATCTATCTATCTATCTATCTATCTATCTATCTATCTATCTATCTATCTATCTATCTATCTATCTATCTATCTATCTCTCTGTCTGTCTGTCTGTCTGTATATGGTTCTCTGTATGTATGTCCGTCCATCCGTCCATCCATCCATCCATCCGACGAACCAACAATTCAACACGCAAAACTTGAAAAGGGTTTTTAGTGCTAATACATTTTGTAAAAGATAGCAATGGACCCACAATTTTCGCTGAAGCAAAAAAGAGGATTCTCTAATTATCGGCATGAAAATTTAACAACATAATATGCTAATTCAAAATTTTATACAGAAGTATTTTGGCGCATGTTAAATTCCAGTCTACAGGCAAGCAGAAAAACGAACTGATTTGGCAAGTTTTTCAGGGTCGAAAAGCACATTATGGATAGTTTGGAGAATCGAAGGTTATGGGAATGAGTTTTAAAAAAAAATCTTCATTCATTTTATATTTCCTATGTACGTTTTACATGTTTATGTAAAGATAACAAAAATATAGAAGTATATTTTCTTAATATGTAGTGACAGGAAATATGGGAATATCTACATGGTCGTACGTAAAGCATTTCGAAATTAATGCAAGCGTTAACGTTTGGGTACTTACCCCCTTATTTTGGCGGAGGACTAGGGGTAGGCCTAACAAAATGAGACGTTGATGGGAAAGTTTAATGAATTCTGGATACGTATACTATGCTTCTCTTTTTGTTCCTTTTCTTTCTAAGTCGATTGTCATTAAAATTCCCAAACATATAAAAAGGAGAAATACCAAAACAAATCCCACAAACTAACAGCATTTTTCTCTTGGTAAGACAAAGCCGACGTCAAATATCATTTTCGTAAATACGTATAGAGCCTTTGGAATATAACATCTACCGACAAAACTGACAGCTTTTTTTCCTCAAAGATATGACATGCTAACTCGTAGTATTCTACGAATTTATAATCAGGACCTTGACAGTTAACACCTTATCACAGTAATATAATCTGGTCAACGATGTTGACCGTGTATTGTCCTCTACAATATAAAATATAAATCAGATTTTGTAGTTTAGTCGCACTTGTTGAAGTGAAGGAGTATTGATAAGCGGACTTAAAGAAGTCATGAAGATGATGAAATTAGTCTGCACTATATAGTGGTATCATTTCCCGCGTGAGATTTCCTTCCTGCCTTATCAACCTAAAATATATTACATCTTTAAAAATATTCGACAGACACACATTCATGGTTTTTCATCCTGTTTGTACAGAAGACTATGCAACACTTCTGAACAGAAAACAGAAATAATAAACAAATTATAGGTAAACTGAAAGGGCTTTCAGTTATTTCTTTGACCTCAGTAACCACAGTACTTATAGCCCCCCCCCAATAAAATTATGTCAACATTTTTTAACCCAACCCCTCCCCAAATTAACAATATTTTAAACGGCTGGCTTTTATGCTAAAAATTTAATTATGGAAATTACAAAGTCTACAAATTTTTTTTAAAAAAATTCTAACTTATTTAACAGATTTCAAATTGACTTGAACACTTTAAATTCATTCATTAAAAAAATCGAGACTTATATTCTAGCTTTCTTAATATGTAGTTGAAAAATGTCTTGTGGTATAGCATTTAACGCCAATTATCAGTACAGGATAGGTTATACATGACGGCCAGTATATCTAATGGAGGAACGCGTGAAAATCTCAGAAAGAACCACACAGCCCACGGGAAACTACTGGCACGAATTCGCAAATATTCATGCTGGCCGAACCTGAAACTCGAACTCACGCAGACAATGGTGATATGTTGATCTGTATAAGCGAGCGCCCCAGTCCATTCTGACACCTGTGTCCTTTCTTGAATAAATAACATTGCTCTATACTTTGAGATTAACAATAAATCAAAGATCTGACAAGGGCCTACCCAAAGCGTCTACCTGAATAGAAACTTGGTGACGTCGGAGAACACTTACCTGGTGAAATATGAAAATATGACAATAGACAAACTCGTTGATTGAACGTTCTGGTAGCTAATTGTAGTCTAACACGATTGACATACCGCATCAATAGAGTGACACATTCAGCTTGATTCAGCTTGCTCATTAAATACAGTATCGTGTTAAACCAGTACAAGATTTAATCTGAGGTTCTATTTTCTCATTCTACTTGCTAGATAGATATTGTGTCATGTATCTTCTATCTTCCTGAATTACGCCTCATATACTAGTAACAATTGTCTTCACTGGGCTTAATCCTGTTTCTGGCTGGTGTGTCCTGTCTTTTCCAGCAAATATCATTGCTATAAACAAGCCAACCAATACGTGTAAAGTATTTCAGAAGCGTATAACAACCGGTTAGGTTACGTACGGGTTAAATTACCTGTCAGATTCGAACTAGGTCACAAATACGTTACCTTACATGTCTCTTTGATGCAAACTATTACTTCGTGGTCTTGTATTTGTATCAAATGTTGCATTGTATGTACATCGTTCAGGTAGTTTGTTCAAGCAAATACAGGGGGTTAGGACACATTGTTAACTTGAGCAAGGATCAAAATGAGCAGCAGAGAGGGTGAATCCTACAACGTTTTCAGACAAAATTTGATTGAAATCCTAAAACGAGCCGTCCTATAATCTCATTTCAACCAAAAAAGGCGAACCCTACAACGTTTTCAGACAAAAAAAATTGATTGAAATCTCCCTACGAAATCATTTTAACTAAAAAAATGAAAACGATTTTTTAATTAATTTTGGTCGCAACTTGTTGTCATCCACCCTCTCTGCTGCTTAGTGATTTCATCACTGGGTTAACAAAAAATAATAAATGATTTTAACCGAATATTTGATCCAGTCCGATACGATATCGTGTCCGAGGATCATGTAGATTTATTGTTGCGAATCCGTGTGGTTTTGACTGAGCATGACTAAAGAAATCTCGAAATTGATTGAAGTCCATATCAGAACACCATGTCTGCCAAATATTTCGTAGCGTATGAGTATCAACGCCGTTGAATACAGAAAGAATATTGCAGTTATCTCTGATGACTTTTGGAACCTGAGTGTAGCGTTGAGTGACATATATCACGTCAGTGTTTTTGTGACGCCCCCTGGAAAAGATCCTAGCAGGATTTTTTTGTTTATCCAACATTATATCGTCGTATACGACTAAATTGTTAATATCTCCATCAATATCATCAATGCTCGGTGCTTCATCGATATCGGTTATAAACTCAATAATACCCTCTCCGGATTTTTCTACCGCGCTGTCATTAAAATCTTTTAGCACTTCATAACATCGTTGATCATCTACGCTAGGAGCAATTAAATACAACTTATCCCACTTCATCCATCTCATTATTAAATTAAGCAACAATTGCGTTTTACCGGATCCAGATGGCCCGATTATAATCATCCGGATAGAGTTTGGTAGCGCTGCATGATGCTTAATTGGTTCTCTTGTTTTAGTCGCCGAAAAATCAATTATATCCATATTTCTATACATAAATTATGGATCTATATTGTGTGAAGTGTAAAACGCGTACTGGCACAGATGATGTGACGACGGTTACAACTAAAAATAACCGATCAGCGCTTTCTGGTAAATGCATGCAATGTGGTACAAAGAAATTTAGATTTGTGTCTATGAAATCTGATTTAAAAAAAAACGAGGAGGTGATATCGCAGCCAAATTGGCAAAGCTCCCTGGAACCCCATGGGCAAAGTACCCGGGAGAAAAGCACCTCCCAGGATATAGCTACTGTGGACCGGGAACCAGACTTGATATCAGACTCAATAATCAAAATCAACCCAACCCCGGTGAAGAACCAATAAACGCCATTGATAAGGCCTGTCACCTTCATGATGTTGCTTATAAAAGCAGCAATCTGCAACACAGACATCTAGCAGATGTGAAATTAATTCATGCATTAAATGCTATTCCTGATAAATCCTTCAAAGAAAAATTGGCTTCATTTTTAATAAAATCGGCTATGAAAAGCAAATTGATGTTAGGTGCCGGTAATTAATAATATGGAATCAATTTATTATTCCCCAAGAGGATACTGGAGGGGTAAATCAGCAGTCCATAAACTCGCTAGCGCTGCAAAAGTGAAAAAAACCACTGCGGCTAATTGGTTATCCAAACAGGCACTATGGCAAATTTATCTACCACCGCCTAAACAAATTCAATTCTCGCATTTTGATGTGACCGCTCCTAATGAAGTTCATCAGGCTGATATATTATTTCTGCCACATGATCGTGGTTACAAATACGCGCTAACCGTAGTTGATATTGCAAGTCGATACAAAGAAGCAGAACCGTTAAAAACAAAATCAGCCACTGAAGTCGCTTCTGCATTTGAAAGGATTTATCGACGAGGTCCTCTGCACTGGCCAAATCTATTGCAGGTTGATCCTGGCAAGGAATTTCAGGGTGCAGTGTTATCTACAATGAAACATCATAATGTCACCATACGACGAGGGCATACTGCGCTACATCGCGATCAGGCCATTGTAGAACGATTTAATCGGACGATTGCTGAGCGGTTATTTGGATATCAATACGCAAAAGAATTCATTCAAGAAAAGCGATCGCGTGAATGGGTTAAAAGATTACCATCTGTGATTACTGCACTGAATAACGAGATTACTAGAACAATCAACATGAAACCTATCAACGCGATTAAAAAGAAGTCAATACCCGTACAACCACAAAAAGATTTCAAAGAACCAATTCTTCATAGTAATGTCATTGTGAGGTACTTATACGAACCAGGAGAGCTTGAAGGGGGTAGAAAAAGGGCTACTGATCCTATTTGGAGTGTCACTACACACAAGATATCTACTATAACACGATCTACGGGTAGACCTCCAGTCTATAAACTGGATTCAACTGCCCCTCAGCGGGTTTTTACTCGACAACAATTACAGGTAATTCCCGAGGATACTCAATTGCCACCGCATGGTCTTAACTAGCACCGTTGCGTCTATTGCACTCAAGACAAGTCAACATCACATTATTTCTGACATGACCGAGACTGTTATTTTTTCTGTCTACGGTGAATTGGCGAGGATCCTTATCCGAATACTGCCAACGCATTATACAATTGCAACTCGCGCAGTGATTATTCTGTTGTTTCTTCAAAGTGATTATTAATTCAGCATCAATATCAAATTCTCGTTGTTTTTTTTTGTCCTGTTGTTTGTAACCGGAGAGTTTTTTATTAATGATGCTAACATCAATATCATTTATTGTGGTGTCATTATCATCACCAATGATTTCATCATCGAGGACAATTCTTCGAAGTTGATTTATGTTTCGTACTCTGGATACTGCGAGATAGACTAAATTCGACCATTCGATGTGATTATCCACCATCCAAACAATTGTATTCGATATAGTCAATCCCTGTGAAGAGTGTATTGTTGCTGCGTATCCTAGCGTCCACGGGGATTTATTGGCACGCAATGCATCTTCAACGACATTGATATCAACCAGCACAATATCATTTAATACCAGAATTTGTTTTTCATTCTGTCCTGGAATATCAACTTCAATATTCTGTTTTCGTGTATCCGATGGCCTATAACAAAGGGGTACTGGAAGCGTTGCAAATTTTTCTTTATGTAATTCAAATAACTTCATCTGAAGTGTATCCCTGACTATTTTTCTACTTGCAATTATCAAATCATTTGGTCTCCATGTTTCCCAGAAATCGTTTATTTGAGTTTCTGAAATCACTTCACGCGCTATTTCGCACTGGATTCTATCCGGTTGTAGTCTAATTAGTTTCTTAAATTCTCGTAATCGTTCATCAAGTGATCTATAATCAGTGGTGATTTCTTCATAGTAGTCTACAAAACCCCTTAGCCATTCATGTGGAGATGCACCGACAAATGGTGGTGGTTGGCCGTGATCACCGCACATGACGACTTTTGTGTTTTTCTTTAACAACCACTCAAGAAATGTCTGTAATACATCTAATGACACTGTGCATATTTCATCCCAAATTAAGATTTCAGGAATGAATTTATCACCCATACGCTCAGGAGTCCATTTGTCACCCTTCCATCGAAAGAAACTATGGTAAGTACAAGCATTTACCCCTCGCTGTATCATCTCTCTGGCGAGTCTGTGAGTCGGTGTTAGCACAATCATGGTTGACCGACGAAATAATTCAATTGCACGAGTTGTCTTTCCTGACCCACCACAACCGTTTAAATAAACTGTCTTGTATCGACATATTGGATCAGATACCGGTGGTGCATTAGAAAATTCTGATTGATTTTCAATACGGTTACAACAAAGATATTTATCATCCATGGCAACGTCTGCGGATTCACAATACTCATGTAGCATCTCCTTTTTAAATCGCCAACGCCCCCAATTTTCTTCGGGATCTGTGAATTTAGCTACAGCTGATTTGTATTTATTGTGTATATACATCGAATCAGTGGCCACTCTAACCGCGGTATTAGGAAATCTATTTATCATCGAAAATAGATTAATAGAAGCATAGGCTAGCATTGAACTTCTCAAATGTGTATACTGGGAATTATATCCATCACAGTAGGTAACAACCGTACCTAATTTCTCACCATTGGATAGAAAAGCATCCTTACGGGATACAAGTTTTCCCTGTTTCATTAAATCCGCTACAAGAAAATCGTATTCAGCGACATCTATGATCAACCGCGAAGAATATTTTGCGTTGTCGTACCGTCCACCTTGAGTGAATTTACCGATTATTCTTCGTCCGAGATCTTTTGCTTGTTCTTTTTTAATTTCAAATAACTTCTTAGACCAATTTATGATTTCTTCTTCATTGAAATCAGGGAATTGTTTTCGTAGTTCGCTGATTATTCTATCTAGATCGGGTTGTGGTAGCCAAACTTCCTTCTGAGCTCGATAGCATATAATAGCCTCGGAAACAATCAACGATATTAGCATACCACAATCAATCATATATCTCAATAGCACTATTGGCATCCAGGCCTTTTCAGATAGGTGTCTACCGAGCCAAACATAACTACACGGATGTAACCCTGTAGCTAATTCGAATGATATCACACGAGCGAATCCGGTTAAATCAAAATCAGGTAATGGTCCATTAATCGCAACACGAGTCATTTCATGTGTTGGGTGTCCAAATCGTTTGAAGTACTCAGCGCATTCCCCATACCCGAGAAAACTTCCGGGATAACACGCGGCTATATCAATTGAAATCATACCATCACGTGAGTATTTCGTATTCCACAATCCTCCATGACCAAATTCGACGCAACTCAATTTAACATCCTCGAGAAAATCACTTCGTGTTGGACGCCATGAGTTTTTTTCTCTTGCGAAGTGAGCTACCACTGATGGAATAGTAAAACTATCCGTGAGTAGTTTTTCATGGAAACTCTCCGGTGAAAAATCACTAGCGATTTTTCTCATTCTGTTATCTAATTCTTCAACGCGATATAATTCACCATTTGGTTTTACAAATTGATCGAATCCTTCATCACTTCTAAGTAACCACACTGACACAGGATCATCTTTACACAACGCATTAATAGCATCAAATAATCTCTCTTCATAGAAAACATCCCCGACGAACTCCTTAGGGATATATTTCACGGTTCGTTCTCGTGGAAATACTGTTACCGCAGGTGTCCACGCGTGTTTGTTATGATCAATAATCTGTATTGGTGCTCCATTTTTGTTATATTTCGGTTCGTATAAAACCTCTCCGGTTATCGTCATAACTGTTATTGGAAATCTTAATGATGTTTCTAACTTAGCTATATCAGAAATCTTTGCACCATGCTGTTTCACTGTCAGTTCCCATTCGGTTATTTTTTTTCGTCTTAGATCAGTTAGTTTATTTCCTCGGGATGCATTTGTGAAGTGCTCCATTACCCGTGTTGCTACACAATTAAGCCCTGACGAATATTTCATAGGAGCTAGTTTTGCGATATCGGGTTTATCATTTAACGGATATATCCCATAAACCATTGCTGTTACGGGATAAGATCTTTCGTAGTATGGTTTGTCAATGCCGGTTAGAATCCCTGGTTTGGAATCTCTACTCACAATGACAGCTTTTTTATTCTTCAGGATTGGTTCAAATTTATCCTTAATAATCCATTTGCCATCGACTTCAATAATGAATTTGATTCGGAAAAAATACCGTTTTTCCCCAACACGTGAAATTATCACTGCTGCTTTTTCATCATTCATGGTAGCGTCAACAACACCATCAATTCGAAATGTTGACCAACAATAGGATGCTCCATCACGTTTGAATTCATTGAAACAATCTCTGATTTTACTAATCATGGCTTTATCAAGAATTGTATTCTTTGGTGTATTAGAAACTATATCGAGATTGAATTGAGCATCTTTCCAGGATAATTTCTTGGACGCTTTTGAAATCCGAAGGATTTTGGGTTTCTCGAGATTAAATTTGATACGTTTTTTTGGTCTATCGAGATTAAATCTAGGACTGATTTTCAATAATCTCTTAAACTCTTTCATGTTTCCGTCTCTTGGACGTTTGATACGTTTTTTTGGTCTATCGAGATTAAATCTAGGATTGATTTTTAATAATCTCTTAAACTCTTTCATGTTTCCGTCTCTTGGACGTTTGATACGTTTTTTTGGTCTATCGAGATTAAATCTAGGATTGATTTTTAATAATCTCTTAAACTCTTTCATGTTTCCGTCTCTTGGACGTTTGATACGTTTTTTTGGTCTATCGAGATTAAATCTAGGATTGATTTTTAATAATCTCTTAAACTCTTTATCAACATTGAATTCAGCATTTTTCGAAGTCAATCTCTTGAACTCTTTCATGCTATACTAAAAACAAGTGTCTAAATGAAAGATTTATGTATAATGAATCCCCCTGCAATGGATCAGTCATTGAATTAGACAAATAGTATAGTATAAGAATGACCCAAGAATTCAGACAGCACCCTGTGAGTACAAATTATGAAGCATCCAGTGATGGTGTTGTAAGAAACCGTAGACTGAAGAACCCAGTTGGGTGGGATAATGGTATGGGGTATTTGTTTTTTACTGTTGGAAAGAAGAAATATTACAATCATCGTTTCGTGTACGAGTGTTTCCATGGATTGATCAAAGATGGTTTTGTTATTGATCATATTGATTCTAATCCGAAGAACAATTCCTTATCAAATCTTCAAGCAATCACACATAGTGAGAATACCAAACGAGGGGGGACTGGGAAATACTCGAAAAAAGCGAGACCTGTGAAATCTTTGAATACAATAACTAACGAAGAAAAAGTATTTAAATCAATATATGAAGCCGGCAAGTATTTCAATATTTGTAGACCCTCTGTACGATATGTTGCAGAGGGGGTTTGTCGATCGGCTATTTCAAAGGGGACGGGACAAAAAATTCGATTTAGTTACGTCTAATGCATCATATTTTTCATTTAGAAATATGTCATTGCTATAGAATAATGAATTCTGAAAACATGAATAGCATCATATCCGAGATTTCAAAATTGAAAGGTTGGGATATTGAACTATCAGATGGGTTAAATCCTGATCAAATCATGTCTGATTTTCAGGATATAGAATACGGAGTTAACAACAATAAATACATGCTGCCAAAGAAATATGCACTCATCAAAAGAATTCAGAATTCTATTAAGGACTCTCTCGCATTCTCCAGTGACGTAAGTGTGTTCGCTCCGTTATATACCATCGTAGAACGAATACGAAAAGAATTGGGGTACGAATACGAATTGAAAAAGGAGGTTAATTCTAAAGTTAGAAACCTACGAGCGTTAATTCAAGAAAATGAACAATTTTGATTGACCAACCATTTATCATTATTTGATTGCCCGACCATTAATCATTATTTGATTGTGACCGTCCCTCATAGAGATTTTAATTTTTTTTAGCATTTTTTGATTGATAATGTCAGAAACAGTGAATAAAAAATTGATGGCTGGTTCGGATTGATCAAAAATAGAATGGCGAAAGTCACATAATTGCTATAAATAATAATAATACTGTGACTTTCGCCATCATTGATAGAAGCCGTTATAGGATGAAATAACACTTCCATGACCATCCGATGGTGTTAGGTCGGGATTGAAAAATTGTTTTACAATTGAAAAATTGTTTCTGATTTCAAATAATGGTCAATGAAGCATTAACAACCCGATTGGCTCGTGAACGATTAGATGCAATTAAGAGATTTGTACCAATTCGTGACTCTGTACGGAATAAACTACAACAACGACAACAAGCGCAGACTGACTTTTCTGTGTCAAGTGAACAACTGTTTTCTCCGATAACAAGTGCGACCAAAGATGTGAAAAAGCTAACTGAAGCAGCGATATATGGAGATATTCCTGAGCGAGAACGAGTAAAGAAGGCGCCGCTGCTTGATACGCTTGAAAAGATAGCAGCAGAGGCCGGACAAACACGCGCAGGAATACAACAGCTATCCAGTGATATAAAAACTCAACGCGAGTATGAACGACTAGCTGATATTGATGATTCTGCGCCTGAAACTCAAAGAGTTTCTACACCTGAACCACAACCTGTTGATGTCGTCACCCCAAGAGGTATCCCCTTTATAGACAAATTCACTGAAGAAGCTATAACAGAAATCAAAGACCGTCAATTAATAAAACACGACGATTATGCGGACTTTGGCGTTTTCGCTGTCCAAAAATATCATTCAAGGGAAGAGTTTTTAAAAGACGAGTATAAAAACAGTAGAATTAAACGAGACGACTGGGTAGATTGGTTGTATAAAATAAATAAGGGGGTTACTGGTAATTTGAAAAAGGATACAGTTGAGTACAGAACTTTTAAAATAGGAGTTGATAGTTATGGTATACAAAAACAACAAGAACGAGAAAAACAAAGTCGAGGCCGACAAAGGCAATTACTTGATGATAGTGAAGGCGCAACTGGTACAACTAAGGAAACAAGCGGAAAAGGATATTCGATTGGAAATCCAAATGATGTCTTTGACTCTACCACGACATGTCCTGGTAGTGTTATCAATGATATATCACGATTAGAAGTTCTTGTAGGAGGTTTCCGAGCTGGAAATAACTCACCGGAAATAATTAATGAAGCAGCTGATATCTGTAGACGATTATTTCAGGGTGGTATCATGGATATCAGCACATATCGAGATTTCATTGGCGAGTTAGTGGAAAGTGGGTATCACAGTGATTAATTGATAAATTGTTTTACAATTGAAAAATTGTTTCTGATTTCAAATAATGATCATACACTACAATCATGATAAACCAACCCCCGTCTACGTAGTTAATTCACGGTTTCCGGTTTATAGAGCATACTACGGAGATGGTTTAGGTAATACCATTTTAGGGTTATTTGCGAGAATGGCTCCAAAAGTGATGCCGTTAGCTAAACAACTAGGAATGAAAGCCATTGATGTTATTCGTGATAAGGGTATTGGTGCTGTTGGAGATCTTGCTGGAAAAGCGTTTTCAACTGCGAAGAATAAAATAACATCATTAGTAAAATCACGAAGTGATTTACGAAAAAAGAAACCGGTACCGTTACCGTCTACAGCAGAAATGCCTGCAAGTGTTAGTAGAATTATAAATAACGCAGTAGATGAAAAATTAGCGTCGATGGTGACTCCCTTGATAAATCAAGAGGACCAAAATAACATGATAGCAAACATGATAGCAGGAAGTGGCTTTAAAAAAACACGACGATGAAATGGGAAATCGCGATTTAGACTCTGATAAATAGAATAAAATGTTCAAAAGGTCACCTGATCCAGCATTTGATATGGATGCCCCAGTTGGCAAGGATGATTCTGTACGCGATTTTCAATTTTATTCTTATCACGCAGTACAACCAGATCTCCGATCGCGAATTGAACTTCAAGTTCATGATACCAGTAAATACTTCCTACCGTGTGAGGCATTTATTGAAGTAGAAGGAGAACTTGTAACAAATGTTGCAGCTGATACCCCATATGACAATAACGCAAATGTCCGAGTTGGTTTTGTTAATAACGGCATAATGGCGTTATTTGAAAGCGCTAGATATCTCATTGATGGAAAAGAAATTGAATCCATTGACCGTGAAGTTGATGTGGCCACAACAATCATAGGGTTAGCGAGATATTCTGATGATTATTCAAGATCAGCGGGTCCATCTATGATGTTTGCAAAGGATACCTCTGATAACGCTGACCACCTTCAATTCATTAAAGTGTTAACAGCAAGAGATAATGCAGAAGCCGATCAACAGGAAGCAGCTAATCCAGAACGTCGAACTAGACCCGGAGCTGCTTTTGATATTCTCGGAGGCGTTAATGGTAATCTCAATTTAGGATTTGCAACACGTGTAGCAACGTTGCATGGGCAGCGTCGACGATTTTCATGTGCGATTCCACTGCATCATATATTTGGATTCTGTAGAAACGTCCGAAAAGTTATTTATGGAGCTAAACACACAGTAGCGCTTGTACGAAAGGGTACTGATGATGATGCAATCTGGCGTAATGCTGGGGTTGCTCCCGGTAAAGTCATTTTAACAAAACTATCATTGTGGATGCCAGTGTTAACTCCATCAATCACCGAAGAACAGCGACTACTATCATTTATGGATCAAGGAGGAAAGTCGTTGTTGAGTTGGTTATCAGTGACCACGGATATTAAACAGGACAGTGTTGATGGTACATTCACATGGCACCTGGCATCAAAACAAGGGGTTTCAGCTCCACGTCATATATTCGTAGCGTTACAGAATAATGCGCGAGTTGGTAATCAAGAACGAAGCCATATGATATTTGATCAGTTAGGTGTTAGTGAAGTCTCGCTGAGAATAAACGGACAGCAGGAACCATCCGAGGATATACAACTTGATTACGGTCAGAATCATATTGCACGCGTGTATCATAACCTATTGTCGTTTATGGCACGTGATCTAAATGTGGATACTGGTTTGCAAATATCACAATTGGATTTTAAAAGCCTCTATCCGATTTATTACTTCTCACTGGAACATCTCGATTTAACAAGACAATCTGTCGTTGATATACACTTTAGAGCCCGTGTAACCCGTCCGACTGGTCCACCAGTTGGTGGGGTACCTCCTATCCTTATCCCGAATTATAGAGCGGTTGCTGTCATTCTCAGTGATAAATCAATGCTACTTGAAGGTGTTGGTGGAAGAATGAGAGTGGTAGATGCACCAGTGGAAAACATGTAATTGAAATTGTAAACGATTTAGAATCAATCAATTATGTATAATGTCATATAGTGTTATTAGTGTTGCGTTAACTCCTGGTCAAATCAAAAAATTGCAATCAGAATCGGCTAAGCGATGTGGAACCACAATCACGTTGAAACCTAATCAAATGACTGGTGGTGCAAATAAACTATCGCTGACAACTCGTCAGGTGAAACATTTCAATGATGCACTTGCAGCCAAAAAAGGTGTTCAGATTACTCTCTCTGCGGCTGCTATCAAAAATATGATTAAAACAGGTGGTATATTTCCATTGTTTGCTGCGTTACCAGCGTTGTTTGCGGCAGCGGCCCCAGCAGTTGCAAAAGCAGTCGCATTGGGGGCAGCTGGAGGCTTGGGGGCAAAAGCGGTACAGAGCATTGCTGAATCATATGAACCGAAGAAAGGTCGAGGATATAAAAAAAAGGGACGATCCGTTCACGGATTGGGTCTAAGACTACCAGGAACCCCGTATTCGTGGTACAGCGGAAAGGGTCTAAGACTACCAGGAACGATTTATTAATTCAGAAATCTTCGATTTCCGAACCTATGGTTCCCAAATCTTCGATGGTTCCCATGTCCAATTTTGATTTAATGGATGCTGCTAAAAAACTAGCGATTAAAAATTTCAGAGGTGTTTTTATGAAAGATCAATTACCACATCAACCAAACAAAACTGAAACAGGTATTATTAATCTCGATAACAGCACCGGACCTGGAACTCACTGGGTTGCATACGCTATTGATCCACGTGGGATTGTCTATTTTGATTCATATGGATTAGCACCGCCAAAAGAGTTTTTGCGTTATATAAAAACCCTTCCAATGAAGACTTGGTATTCTACGCTACCAACACAAACGATGATTGACCCACCAATATGTGGCAGCGAAGTATTAAATGTCCTTGACGCTATTTCAGCATCTAGAAAACCACCACATGTTGTCGTTAATGAATACACTAGTAATCGCTGGCAACGACGGAGTCGTCAAAAACGATTTTAGAGAGAGAAAGAGTTTTACAATAACATGATTGATATTTGGGGGAGATCTTTGAAACCCAAACCCGATGGCACTGCACCACCTGATTCTGTCAAGGATGTAAAAAAACTAATCAAAGATGAAATAGCTGAGACGTTGAACTTAACAAATGTTGATCCTAATGAAATAGTTGTATTTCAAGACAAACAGGGTAAATTGAAAAGCAGTGATGTGTCCTTGGATGATATTTTAGTTAAACAACGAAACGCAATCGAGAACACCGTTGCGTTATTTTCCGATCAGGGTAAATTGAAAACCAGTAATATTTCTCTGGATGATATTTTAGTTAAACAACAAAACGCAATCGAGAACACCGTTGCGTTATTTTCCGATCAGGGTAAATTGAAAACCAGTAATATTTCTCTGGATGATATTTTAGTTAAACAACAAAACGCAATCGAGAACACCGTTGCGTTATTTTCCGATCAGGGTAAACTCAAACCGGGTGTACTCGTTTCGTCTATTACAGATAGAATACTTGATCTCGGCGATTCTCTGTTGGAACTAAAAACACTTCAATATAAAAGTGAAGAACACGTAAAACAATTAACATCATTTCGTAGAAATATCATTGATAAATTTATTGGAACCCAGTTGGATAAAATTGAAATAAAACTCCCTGATATTAAAAAATCCATCGATGAGACGAAAAACTTCATCGAAGCCGTCAAAGGTGATTTTTCGAGGATGATAACAATCATTGAAAAAACAAAAATTCCTCATGAGAAAACCAATAACGTCGTGTACACAATCCAACACGGATCATTTGCGTGGACACCTACAGACAACAAATTAGATATCACTGCAACCGTTAAAGGTATTTATCGATTAACACTAGTAACACCATTGACTCAATTTAATATATCATCGTCGAGTTCATCCGGGGTCAACAATACGATTTCAACGATCATTGACAAGGATACAACTGAAACGTTCACTATAACAGCTACTGATAAAAATTTGATTAGGGTTTCAGTAACCTGGTATGTGGAATTCGTAGCTGATTTAAGTAAATAACTAAATTGAAAGGATTTCACAATTGAAAACGCTAGCTTTTTTAAAATAACAATGATTTCATCAACGCAATGTCGCTATGATCAGGTCAGAGAATTTCAGAATAGACTCAAAACCCTCACTGAGGAGTATCAAATAAAAATGAAAAAATACCGACGAAGAATCACCGTAATTGATGTTATTATATACTCGGTGTCAAGCGTTCTCACTGGCGCCGGAATAATACTTGCATCGGTTACAATGATTGCCCCGGTTGTAGTTCCAATTTGCATTTCTGCGGTGGCTACAATCGGGGGTATATCAACCGGGATAGCAAAAAAGATATCATCATGCAGCCAGAGTAAACTGCAGAATTACTTACTTCAATTTCATATTGCATCAACCGCATACTCGCAGTTATCCCTGATGATATCGTCGTCACTCGATAATACGATTATATCAGATTGTGAATTCTCAGAGATGGTCAGTATTTTTAATTCTGCAATATCGAAATTAGAGCAACAACATGAGTATAATAACAATGACAACACAGATGGAATCAGAAAAAACAAACCCAAAAAACAAAATGATCTCAATAATATCAACATTACCAGATTGTGAGTTCTCGGTGATGGTCAGTATTTATGATTCCTCGATACCAAAATTAGAAATACAACATGAATATAATGACGACACCGCAGGAATTACTTCAACGAATAGTGGAGAACACGAACCCAGTACAAACAAGCATGATATCAATAACATCAACGGAACCCGAGTTTAGTGTGAATTTCCCTAGCCCAGTCCCCGTAAAGGAGATAGCGCTAGCAAAACTACGAGTGTATCACAGTTGGCCTAATATCAGATCAAAATCATTTGGTGGTCAACAACCCAATAATTCTTTAGTGTTTGCAAATAAGAATAAAGACGACGGGACTCCAGACTGGAAAGTTGTTTCGATACCAACAGGGTCATACCAAATCGAACAAATCAATAATGAATTCGCGCGTAGAATAAAATCGATTACTGGAGTAGAGTCAAAAATCGCTATAACAGTTCATGAACCGACGCTATCATCCGCAATTGAAATAAACTCAGAAGGATATGTCGTAGATATATATCAAAGCTCAATAAGAACAGTGTTAGGTTGGCCTGAATTACCACCGGAAAAATCCGTTGATTTACCAGAACCACAAAAGTCTGATTATATCACCGACAGAATAAAACCTGATAATCCAGTAAAGAGTTATAAAGATCATAGATTTACTATAGAGTTTTTTAGTTTAGTATATCGACCAATTGGAGAAGAGGAGGAAATAAGGGAATATCATCATTTTTTTGTTAACGAACCTAAAATCATTGAAAATTTCACAGCAATGAATAATGATTTATCGCTGTTGTTAATACCCCTTAAATCCGGCTCTCTCAGCCGAGATGAATTTATCAGCATCGTAGAAACATGTAACAAAATCATCAATGACATGGAAACATTTAACCTAAAAATTATTCAGGATATATTAGATCACAATAACCCCCAAACGAGAACAAAATTTGCATCAGACTATAAAATCCGCGTTGAAGATATTCGTGAGTTTAAACTACCAGGATATAACGTACCGGAACTAAAAAAACTTCTCAGTGACACCATCGATGTTGGTTTTAAAATAATTCATGATACGTGGAAAAAAACAGCATCAGGGGAAATAAAAATCCTCAAACACAATAATAACCCAGACGGTGGCGGTAGGCATATCGCTCCGTTCAACGTGAATATTTCATCGGTGATTGCGCTCAATTTAGTGTGTGATGTTATCGAAGGAAGCTATCAAATTAATCTCGAACGATCAAATCAAGCTCAGCAAGGATATATTCTTTATTCGTTTTCACCAACAGCTCCTCCAGGATTCCTGATTATTGAAAACCCAATTAATCCTGTCTACATGCGATGCCATAATAATTCGTTAACGAGAATTAATTTCAAACTCACAGATCAGTCCAATAATCTGATTGATTTACAAGAAGAGGTGTTAGCTATTAGTCTGTTTGTGAGATCCTAAAGACTTGATCAAATCATTTATTATTTTTTGTTAACCCAGTGATGAAATCACTAAGCAGCAGAGAGGGTGGATGACAACAAGTTGCGACCAAAATTAATTAAAAAATCGTTTTCATTTTTTTAGTTAAAATGATTTCGTAGGGAGATTTCAATCAATTTTTTTTGTCTGAAAACGTTGTAGGGTTCGCCTTTTTTGGTTGAAATGAGATTATAGGACGGCTCGTTTTAGGATTTCAATCAAATTTTGTCTGAAAACGTTGTAGGATTCACCCTCTCTGCTGCTAAATGTCATCACAAAACTCAAATTATTAATTATTTCTCTTAATTTACGTATTTGATTTCAGTAATTAAAAACATCAGTGTTTGCATTCTTGTTTTTCAGACCATTTGTTTCACTTTAGTATTTCCAAACTCCCATGTGTTCATAAATATATTTAAGTTTATTTATTTGACTTTAGCCGCTGGGTTATAATACCGCTGGGTCCCAGCACTATTTATTGCTCATGCATGAAGGAACTGCTACTGTCTACTGTTTACGTTCGACTCTATCAAGCGATTGGAGAGGGTAGGGGTGGGGGAACGGCAGGTTAAAGATGGCACTGGAAGCCGCAGTTTCAGTTATACAAGCAGGTGACTCAGGATTTGGCCGTTTGGTGTTGCTTCAGAGACGACACCATCACCCAGCAGCAATCTGAGTGACCAAGCAGCCTTATGTATGGACAGCACTGCTTGCTATTCATAGAGAGGGGCCTATACAAGGTGACCTAGCCAAACGCTCGCCTCCTTACACCCAGTTGGCTTGCCGCAGCCAACGTGCATCTTCCAACGCGGTTGAAACACAGCGGAAACACAAGGCATGCCCCACCTACCTCACATCGTGGGAAAAGACTAAAACTAGCTTGTTAGAAAATCAGAACAATTCTAGACTCAACCGATAGTAATAGACCTCAACGACGCTCTGCATTAATCGCACACAAACTCTTTCGCATTGGTATTGGCATTGCTGCACGTTGCGAACTCCACTTTTCAGAGAGAATTTGGCTCTGGATACACCCTCAGGAAAACCAAAGACTGACCAACGGCTTTCAGGAGTATGTTTCGTGATCAGTGACTCAATCGTCAGCTACTTTACAAACCTTTCGACTGGTTACACCAACTGCATTATATACCTGCGTCTCTCGTTAGGGAACCAGCAAGATGTCAGACCTTTCAGTGTATATGCTCCAACACTGCAGGCGGATCCTTCTGAAAAGGATAAATTCTACGCTGGCCTGCGGAGACTGCTCAAGAGCGTCCCAGGGAGAGACAAAATAATCATGCTCAAAGATTTCAATGCTACAGTGCACAAAGACTCTGAAGTCTGGAAATCTGTTCTTGGGAAATATGACGTTTGTGGCTGAAATGACAAGGGGCGCCTGCTTCTTTACTTATGCTTAGAATTACAGCTACCGTCACGATCACCGTATTTCTGCAGAACGATAGCCTTAAAACTACATGGATGCACCCTAGATATAAACACTGACACCTAATATATTGCATCATAGTACGCCAGAGGGACTTAGCATATGTCCTTCATACCAGAGTGATGCCCAGTGCAGAGTACCACACAGATCATAGTCTTGACAGATGCAAACTCTACTTTCACTTCAATCTCAGGTCCCGACAATAATGAAGCACAAACCTTTTGTGTGCGGACGTCAATGGAGATTTTCAGGAGAGCCTGCATTCTAGACTTGACGAACCAGATTTGTCGCCAGATCTACCTCCGGAAGAGATGTTGAATCACATCAAGGCTGCTATTTGCAAATCTCAGAATAAATGCTTTGATTCACCGCTAAGGGAACCAACGACTGGTTTGAGAAAAAAAAACAAGAACTGCTTGCCAAAAAAGACACCAGTGGTCCAATTCCACCTCTCTCAAACATCCCGTACACAGAAGAAAGCAGCCATCTGACGTATCTGCAGCTACCTCCATTGCAGAATGGTGGAAAAAACATTCATAAAGAACCCAGCTTTACGCTGACACTGTTGATTACATGGAGTTAGATGAAGCGTTGAAAGCAGTGTATGGTCTTCCATTCTAAATGCAGAACCCCATGCGTAGTACAGATGGCCAGGAACTACTCACTTTCCGAGAATCTAACCTAAACCGCTGGTCAGGGCACTTCTACGCCCTCTTCAGCACTAGCCGTACAGTCCAGGAGGCAGATATTGATTGCGTCCCACAACTAAAACCAAAGATGGAACTCGATGAGGCGCCCTTAATGCAAGAGATTGTCAAAGCCATACAACAGCTGACGACTGGAGAGGCTACAGCAAAAGACGGTATCCCGCCAGAGATATGTAATCGTGGAGGCCCAAGATTACACACCAAACTTCATGAGTTCTTCATTTGCTGCTGGTAGCAAGGGAAACTTCCACAAGACTTCCGATACGCAGGCAATAACATCTTGTACAGAAAAAAACAAGGGGGAAAGTATGACTGCTTAAACTACCGTGGGATAACTCTGCTCTCCATAGCAAGCAAAATCCTTGCTAGAGTGTTGCTGAACATACTGGTATGCACAGTTGGAGAAGAGCATGCTCCAGAGAGTCAATATGTCACGATTACCGTTTTCGGAGTGATAATACGGTAAGTCACATAGTTTACATTCAGATTCTGCAAATCAGATTTTAGCGCATCGTCGCATTGTTTCCAAATCTTATGGTTCTCTTTCAACAAAAGTAATGTTACTATATTTTAATGGAACTCTAGGCCATACAAGATGACTAAATTATTGATTAACATAATATCAACACATAATGGGCAATTCATAAACAAAATCTATGCAGCCCTTGTATGGCCAGGACAAGGTTTGAACCAGTAACATTACAATCAGAGCCTATCTATCTTACCAAATCCGCCTAATAACTGATATTTTATAAACCAAAGATGACCCATTCAAAAAGCAATCTAGATGGTACAAAACTAAAATGACCTTGAATTTGCAATTCAGGTGATGCAACATAAACTTGTAATATTTAATAAGCAATTAAGATAATACCAAATAAAGATGACCCATTAATACGCAATACAGAGATTATAATACAAATAAAATTCCCCTTTAATACGCAATACAGAGATAATAATATAAATAAAGATGCCCCTTTAATACGCAATACAGAGATAATAATACCAAATACCGATTACCCTTAATGTCCCTTAAATACGTAAGACTGAGATAATAATACAAATAAGCATGCCTCTTTATTACGCAACATTTAATACGCAAAACTGAGATACTAATACTAATACAGATCCCCTTTAATACGCAATACAGAGATACTAATACCAATAAAGATGCATCTTTAATACGCAATACAGAGATAACTAATACAAATAAAGATTACCCTTTAATACGCAATACAGAGATAATAATACAAATAAAGATGCCATTTCAAAACGCAATCATGATCATAATAAAAACTTCCCTGGGTCTCAAAGATTTCACACGCGATTTCGGGTGTACCTACCAAATACAAAGTAAAGTCATTTTGAATTCAAACATTGACTCCGTTGCAATTCACATTTGTATTATGAATGGTATTTGTTCTAGACAACGTGCCCTGCCCAAAAATGTGCTTTGTTAACAAAATCATAAATAAGAGAAAATGTACTTACAACATTTTTATCAGTTTAGAAAGAGGTCAGCTTTTCCAAACAAGCTCGTCGCTCTCTTCGGTGTTAAATACGTGCGAGCCTACTTTTCAGCAGACCACGTCATGTTCCTATAAACAAAACGACTAATCCCTGCAATGAGCTTTTTAAATACGTAGAAACGAGCTACGTCATAAAGTGACCTATTTATTCTTGTCCATGTAGTACTGTTAGTGTGAATTTACAGTGTAACCTATGAAAGCTGTATCTAGTTCAAGTGATATAGTCATAGTCTGTACATGAATAGACTGGCTGGAAAAGATGACTATAAAAGCATAAAAAATGGAAAATTATCGTGCAATGCCGCATACATATCGATCACATTGTACATCGGCCGGTTCCACTCTGAATGTAGTAGGCTCGTAAATATAACTACATACCTCGACTACCTTCACTGTTACTAGAAATTTTACTTATACGATCACTACTAATAATATTACTATTTTTACTTATACGTACTACCTATATTATTAATAATACTACTCGAATTACTTCAATTATTGGAGCCTCGAGTGGCTGAGTGGTCAAAACCGCCGATACTATCATCTCACCTCTGTATGCGTGGAGTCCTGGGCACGGCTAACGTGGGTAAATGAAAAAGCCTGCCACTAGCTTTTGATGGCTCAATCCGTGGTTTTCTAGGGTTCTACCTAAACCAGTTATTATCGTCGCCATGTATAGCGTATATTGTGCTGCGAAATGGCGTTACACACTACCTCAACTTCATCTTTTACCATAACTATTAACCTTTTCGTATTCTGCAACTGCTATTGGTATTTATTCTACTAATATTACATTTAGTTACTTCTTTTTCTACTGTACAAATACAACTGTTAATCGACATTACTGCCATTAGTATTACAGTCAATATTGCTACTTACTACGTCTAGTACAACTGTCGTTTTGATCACTATTAGTAGTAGTATTACTCCCTCTATTCATTTAGCTACTAATTGTTATATTACTACTATTATTAGTATTACCCGCTCTATTCATTTAGCTACTAATTGTTCTATTACTATCACCGCTACTCTTATTAGTATTATCCGTGTTAATTCTAACTACTATGATTATCAAGGTATTTAAGGTCACAAACCTTGCTGGATATGAATTATTGGTCTAGTGATCTTTATACTTATATTTGTTACAAGTGGTCCTCAGTTTGTTTTTAATTTCCACGTAGCCATTCTTTCCTTCTTCTATGACGTATCTATATGTTATAACCATTCTATTCACATGTCATAATCCTCAATAAAACTTGAAAGCGATGAGACTCTTGTGCAGGCTAAAGATCATTTTCTTGTGTGGTGAACTCCGAACTATTAATTGATTTTTAATAGAGATGCAATAATAATAATAATAATAATAATAATAATAATAATAATAATAATAATAATAATAATAATTGTCTAGACCTATTGATCATTGTTTAAAGTAAATCCTAACTTTACAGAATTTTCATTTGGGCTTCTTTAATAAGTCTCGAAGCGTATCAATAATTGAATTAGCCATTCGCTAGTTTTGGAAAAAAAGCTTAAACTAGGAATACAAAATATTCCGTTGATTGCAATAAATCATGATTTAATCATTTTCTTTTAGAACAGAGTTCGATCTCGGCGCAAAATTAATCCAGAAAGAAACTGTTACAATCAGTTTTTCATGTATAAAAATTGGTGGGAAAATATCTCAGACTAGGATATTTTGAAGCGAATAAAAGAAATTCTAATCTTAATGTTAATAATAATATGCCTTCAATAATCTATAATCAAAAAGAAAAGCTGAACTACAAATAAGCGTTACAACATTTGATGTCAGAATCTTATCGGATATATTGTTTTAAAATGACAGGAGATGCGATGAAAATATACAACAACTGTGGTTAAACCTGACCAATAAGTTTATTTTAAAATCCCGAAATATAATTTTAAAACTGTTAACGTTCTGACATACATGAATATAATTTTCTAAACAAAATATCCACCTTTAAATAGCGATTTCATGTAACTTACCTGTTATACATTAAGCCATCGTTTATAACATCAGGGTTCAACTTAATTTTCCAACCTTTATTGTGAGCGTTTTATAAACATCAATCTCAAAGAGTAATTACGATTAAATTTTAGATAAATTAATCATTAAATAAGTAAATAAATAAATATTAAATGAATTTAAAAAATTAATAAATCTGAAAAGTGAAGTCCTTTTTAAAAGATGGCATTGACTTTCTGACAACTGGGTTTTCTCGTTAATATGTGCCGAATCCCATTGCATAGTTCTATGCGAGTCCTCATGGCAGTTTGAAAGAGATGATACATTTAATTACAGAACTTGACTCAAAATGTTTAGAACATTTAAGTTTTGACCATGATTTATTATTGTTTGACCCTGATATCATGAAAGTCCGCATTCTGGACTAAAAACTGAAATTAAAATCCTTTATGAATAGTATCAGTTAACTCGGTAAGTTAATTTTTGCACACACACACACACACACACACACACACACACACACACATATATATATATATGTATATATATATATATATATATATATATATATATATATATATATATATATATATATATATATATATATATATATATATATATGCGTGTGTGTGTGTGTGTATTGAGACAGACATATGAAATACCATTGTGGCTGCCGTAATAGCAAAAGTACGAGGTTTATGGTCAACAGAATCAGAACAATTAAACTCTGGAACATTGGCATTGAATTAACGATAATTGGAACCATACAGATGTGAAATCTGACAAGCAAATTATTTGCATACATTCCTATCAGTGGAACTAAAATATTAGAAAGTTTACGGAAACCACGACACCTCAACGCACCGTCACAAGCAAATATATTGTTAGATTATCTTGTATTTGCTAGTCTCATATAGATTAAATCAATATATAGAATTAAAAATATGAGTAAAGTAACATGCACTGTGTCATTATGAGTAACGTAACATGTACTGTGTCATTATGAGTAACGTAACATGTACTGTGTCATTATGAGTAACGTAACATGTACTGTGTCATTATGAGTAACGTAACATGCACTGTGTCATTATGAGTAACGTAACATGCACTGTGTCATAGTAGGACTACCTGGTCTTATTCCGCTTGATAATTAGTCCACATACAATCTCAAAAGAATTAAATTTAGTCAATGTGTGACATCTAATAATGTCAAACAACGATACGTATGTTCATTTTAGGAATAGTTCATTATACAATTTGGACCTATGATTTTCCAATAGATTTATTTATTTATTATTGTACTATCAGGTCCTAAGTAATGCGAAGAGTAGTGTCGGATATTTAATTACTGTGACCAGAGACTTATAAAATACCAATGCCCTAAATAATGCTATAAATCACTACTATGGCTTAATAACAATTTACAGATGCATTTTGATTTCCTTTTCTTTAAAAAAAATGATAACACATTAACATTGTGAGTAAGGAAATCCGAATTATTTCCGTGCACACTCAATCCAACAAGTACAGTGACACAAGAAATACTTAAATCTGAATTGACTCTGTGAAGACTATGACAGTCACGTAGCTACAAGCAATCCAAATTAATGAATAAATAGATTTTGAATTATTTCTGTCGGTATAATATCATATATATATATGAAATGTTTGTTATGTAAAGGCTGTGATTAGCTTATCATAACCTTCTCCTCATTTCTTGCAATGAGAAGGAATTACTCGTAAGTTAAGGAACTTCATTGTCCATGGTGAGAGAAGAAAGTGATCAGGCTTTCTTAAAAGAGTGTAGCCACGATGATGGGATACAGCTACATCTGTAATGAAAAATACAAACTCTTGCCATCTTCTGGGTATGACGAATTGACCTGGGCGATATGCGCGTTTATTTATATTCGTCTGGAGCATGTAAAAAAAAAATATGGCCATCTCTCAGTAGACCAGGCTAGCAGAGATGTTTATTCTCCATGATATAAGAACCATTTTGGTTTACGTCATTCGACACAAAGTTAGACCCAATCTCTTTAGTTAATGCATTGGAAATTCGCCAACGTATAATCTTGAAATCTACGTGGCTATAAGGATTATATGTCTTACCGAGCAGGCTTAGATTTCTTGAGAACAAGCGAAAATATCATGTAATGTATAATGCCTTTAGTAACATCATACAGTTATTCCACACAACAATCCAGCAAGCGTCTGCAGTCTGTTCAGGATGACGAGTTCGAAGACTTGAAACTTGATGCTGAAAAGTGATATGCCCCTGTATTTCTTGCAGTCACTTCTGCCTCCTAGTAAATACTTCACATATATCTCCTCTAAGGATATGACAACCACACAAAATATCCCATTTCACACTTGTATGGTCTTTTTTGTGGTTTAACTTTTATCCGAGTCATTAATAAGCTTTTCGAACCCGAAAACAAACACTTAAAGCCATGCATCACAAGACACGACCTAAATGCCTAACACAACTAATTAATCTTATATTAAATTAATAAACACGTATTCCTATAAATATCATAAACCATTTGTATATATAGTTCGTGCTCTGACTATATTCAGCTTTATGTGGGGCTCGAATTTAAAAGCTTTCTTCTGCATTAACTAAGTTGTAACAAATTACGTTCTGTGTGAATAATGAATAGTTAGATAAATATATATCATAATATTTTAATCGGGGATAAGTAATTGGTTGTTTATTCTTTTCTGCATTCGGAATAAGAAATAAGTAACCAACTTGATTTCACTGAAGCAGTGACCATCCTTGTGATGTATGCTGATGAGGTCGTGAACTGGGGCTTACTATTGCAAAGATAACGACCTGTCAGTCAAATTGTTTAAGTGTTAATACTACCCCTCATAGATCAAGTTTGCTAATGAATAGTCAAAAAAGGTAGTTAGTCTTCATAATTGGTTTAAAGTTTGTCATGTAGTGAAACGATCGTCGCATATGATATACCAATGATGTAACGTTCAATACAAATGACTAAGAAATGGCCTTGGCTGACATAGAAGCTTGCCCTAACATTTAAAATAAAAATATGAATCAGCTATACCATATTTATAGAGATAACTATGATCTCTGAAACCTTTTAATTTTCCATTTTATTTTCTAACTCCACCGAAGAAACAAAACTAATTCAAATATCAACACTGAAGCCCATGTTCTAGGCTCAATAAAACGAAGAGTATTGACTTTAATCACCGAATTCTTAAATGTAGAATATTGTTCATACTGCGTTTTATCGTATCAAAAAAAAAATATCGCCAAACCACATTTCGACGCACATGTACGTCAATTCATACATACGCTAATAAACATAACAAATAGCGAATTAAAGCAGAATATCAAATTAACAGTAAATACTAGGCTATAACGTGTCTCCCGCTGAGCTTTTTGACATAAGCAGATCAGCGTGACTGGCACATTATATATAATAACGATATTAAATACCCTAGTATACCCGTTTTAACAAAGAATCGCTCAAGTCAATTGAAAAGACGAATATACTGAAAAGAATTTTGTAATAGCTTTGGTAAATTATGAAGACCGTGGTATGTTTTCAGAAAAGTCTTATATGACAGTATTAGTATTTAGATAAGGGCAAACACCTCTCGACACAGACAGAGCTTGACAAAATCGCCTATAATCTTCTCACGCAACAACATAGTACAGGTGAATAAATTAACCAGATAACATACATGTAATCAGAAGAAAATGTTTTATCTGTCAAACAAAAAGAGTTATCCCATACTAGAAGATTCTGAAAATTTAGAAAGATAGAAAGAAAAGATAAAAAAGACATATTTGTATGTATTCATAACAACAGTTAAAAATGAAAAATGTACATGCTGTTGGTAAATGTTAGAGACCATTGCTGTTTTGTAATTAGAATGCCTATTTATTAGCTGGAGATTTATTTATTATTATGGAGCTGCTTTTGTTTCTTCCGAGATCGCTTTTCATACGTTAGCAAGAGTAGCTTTCCCTCGCCGTCTTTCAAATAAGTGATGCGACCTTGACACAAGCTGAACCTGTCTAGAGCATGTTCTTTCCAGGTTTTTATATCGATGTCAAGGACTTTCATGTCGCGCTTGCAGAATCGTTGAAGCGTGGACGTTGCTCTTTAATCAACCTCTTTCAAGAGGTGTGTTCCAAATCAAGATGATCTTAGTGGACGACCAGTCATCTGATGCGACGTAGGCGGAGGAATCCAGCAAGTGTCTGCAGTCTGTTCAGGATGACGCATTCGAAGACTTTAAACACGATGCTGAGAAGAGATATGCATATATTGTTCTTGCTTTCACTTCTGTCTCCTCGTTAATACTTCACATTTCATGCACTCCAAATGCGATAATATGTCATCGTCAAAGTCGTCCAGGGTGTTATTTTTAAGTTAAATTTACTGCTGCTACCGTCAACCTTGCATTCAGAAATAACAACACTAGATGTAATTGGTGCATTATGTAAGAGTTGTACTTTCTGTTAGGCTTTAAAAAACATTTAAGCCTCTTGGCAACATGTGAGGTTAAGTTAATTCATATCTAAATCATATATGGTATTTTTATATTTTTTTTTAAATGTGGGACACCTGGGTGAGACTGGACTGTTGTGACAAGATAACTCTTGGCTCTTTCTTGTTCCAGCAGAGTTATCTCTCTTAAATGCAACGCAGTACAATGCAGTCCTTGTCAAATTGACGATCTAAGATTGTTCTCTGTGTGTGACATGCGTGCCGAAGTAGGATATAAAAATATATTTATATCACAAAACATTAGCATTGAGGTCTATGGAAAAACAATTGGTACCGTGATACCTTATGGAAAGAAGAGCCTCACATTGTATCCATAGAAACGCATACATGTAGGCAGCATTTATGAACTGTACAAGATTGATGTAGGAAAAACAAATGGATGCTGAACATTTGTAATCAAATATTGACAGTCTTTTAAGAATAACATGTATGCAATCTTCAGAAGATAATACAAGTTAGCTTTGGAAGGTGGCTTTTGTAACTATAGCTATAACATATGTAGACTGATGGGTTTATGCCTGTGTAGTCAGTTCCAAGATTAGCATACATGCAACAAAATAAGTTATGTAAAGATTGTATAGTTAATTTTAACCACATTTTCGTGCAAAAGATGAAAAATCATGTATAAAAAAACAATTATCTTGTTCTTGTAAAGCATGTCATAGACCAGGATAGAGAACACTCCTAGTCATCTTGTTGATAGATAATTTGTACCATAAAGAATATTCTGGTATGAGTATTTTATAAACTTTATTAACGATATGGTATTCCTTCCCATTTTGATTTTAACTGTTCTGCTCTAACTATCCATTTTTGTACACTTTCCTGCATTGAAATTGAACACGTAATTCTTTAGTTAGTCACATCACTCTTGAGATATCAGCTACATATAGAAGCCTGGATTTTAGGTTCTCACTTATCAGTAATGTATTTTTGGATACTTTATTTGCATCGAAGTTAATATATGTGTTCCTGAATTCATCTATATTACATCGATAATATATTGGAGGAAATACAAAGACCACACCATATGGATATCACTCGGTTTTCTCCCTTACACCAGACATAACATTTCAAGAAATAAAAACTCTAATTTTTAGTGAATGTTTATGAAACTAAAAAGATTTGTGAAGTATTATATTAGCCCTCGTTCTTGATGCAAATGGTACTTTAATAATTTCTCGCAGTAAAGTTTGCAAGTTTAGAAACTGATAAAGTATGTTTTGTTGGTTTAGGTATTTTTCTGCCTAACTGATTAATGTTAACTTCTTATGTAGAAAAAATATAAATTATACACACCTATATTATCTACATTATTCGACCTTTTATATTAGCTGGAAATGAACACCATTTCACCCGAAATTATTGTGCGTGTAAAGGATGTTATAGCACAGGTGCCTTTGAACTGTCTTTGTACCTATGGTGCACTGCCTCCCTATATTGTCAAAGGTAATGTCATCAAGTTCTCACGTTTTTTTCTTCTTCCCATTGCTCATTACCGTGAAGGCATTTATGAAGGCATTTTAGATTAACAGTTGAGTTGTAATGATTGGCAGACAGTGGAAAGTTCAGTACTGATAAACGAATGTAGTGACTATATATGAAACTTAATTGCGTTATGAGAACACAATCAACCATACACGAGATTACCACGTGTGTACAGGAAATCGTTAATACCTTCCTCATTTTTTCCCTCAATAAATAACTGTGAAGTCGTTTTTTCCATTCGTTGGTATCATGCGAGAATAGATGGATGCATCTGTGTCGCTATTCATTAATATGTAATTGATGAATATATATATATATATATATATATATATATATATAATGTGTGTGTTGACTTGTATAGCTTGTCTAGGCACAAACATAATATGGTTATTGCATGTTATTGTCCGTATTCCTGTCGTATCTTTAGATAACTGATACTGATACACATTTAAAACCAAACACTTGATAAGGGCCTTTAAAGTACCATATTTGCAGACCTACAACTTGATATGGAGTATAAGGTGAATAAACAACTGTTGTATATTTTCCATCTTTCAACCATATACAAGCTGGCCTACACGTTGATATGGAGTTTAAGTTGATATAGACTATAAGTTGATATGGAATATAAGTTGAATGAATAACTGTGACATAATTTATATCCTTCATCTATATATTTGCCGACAAATTGATATGAAGTATAAGTTGTTATTGAGTATAAGTTGATAAGGGAGTATAAGTTGATATGGAGTATAAGTTGAATGAATAACTGTGGCATAATTTATATCCTTCATCTATATATTTGCTGGACTACAAATTGATATGAAGTATAAGTTGATATGGAGTATAAGTTGACATGGAGTATAAGTTGATATGGAGTATAAGGTGATATGGAATGGAGTATAAGTTGACATGGAGTATAAGTTGATATGGAGTATAAATTGACATGGAGTATAAGTTAACATGGAGTATAAGTTGATATGGAGTATAAATTGACATGGAGTATAAGTTGACATGGAGTATAAGTTGATATGGAGTATAAGTTGACATGGAGTATAATAGAGTATAAGTTGATATGGAGTATAAGTTGACATGGAGTATAATAGAGTATAAGTTGATATGGAGTATAAGTTGATATGGAGTATAAGTTGACATGGAGTATAAGTTGATATGGAGTATAAGTTGATATGGAGTATAACTTGATATTTAGTATAAGTTGAATGAGCAATTGTGGCATATAATCAATCCTTCATCCATGTATAATCTGACGCTGAGCATAAAAAGAGTCTAGATGAATAAATCAGCTTCGTTCAACACAGCGTCATTAATTTTATGCTATTTGTAACTCAGTATCTTTTCGAGTCAGGATCATTAATGTAACGATAGAATGGACAACGGACACCAAGTCACATGATAAGTTTTGTGAAGCCTTATGGTCAGCATATATAGAGCAAGGCAAAATGAAAGCTTATTTGAAAGATAATTTAAATACAATTGACAGAGAAGACACACACACACACACACACACACACACATCTATCTATCTATCTATCTATCTATCTATCTATCTATCTATCTATCTATCTATCTATATATATATATATATATATATATATATATATATATATATATATATATATATATATATATATATATTGCTACGACCGTTTGCTAAGGTTCTTTCATTCATAACCTATATACTAGCTTGAGGTGAAATGGATGTAGCAATTTTATTGTGGTGTTTGTATTGATATTTCTGTACAATAAAAGACTAGAATGACAGAAGAGATTATAGAGGAGAATGAAGAATTGTGTACTATCTATGACAAGTAAAAACAAAACAAAACTGTTTTACTTTTTATTGTGTTCTCTCTCTTATTTTCTTTTCTCGAATATTCACAAGATCACAAGTAGATTGGCATACACAATAATAATTTTACTTTATAACTATACATTTAATACATCCTACAATCTTGATGGTTTAATACACAATTTTGTGTGTATGCTTAAAAAGACATCAATTTCAGCATCAATGTTTTATGAACTTGATTTTATAAAATAAAGATTTTATTAAATAAAGTTTGTTCTTATATCATCAAAGAATAATCCCATTCGAGACTGGTACTAACCCTAAAACTGATTACATAAACTTTATAAAAGAAAAGCCTTCAGACAAAAATCTAGTCAATTTCCGAAATTTAGTCATATCCGAAATTTGTGTAAACCAAAATCTGGACAAATCCGACATTTCTATAAATCAAAATCTGGGCAAATCCGAATTTAGTCATTCCAATAACAAATCACTTTCATAGAGAGTTTTTACCTGTATAAAATTATTCATGACTGAGGAAAATTTGGAATTAGAATTTTTAAGTTATGGTCCAAAATTAGACAGACAATTCTGATTTCATTGAAGTCAGTCTGTCGTCTGCAACGACGGGAGCCGTATTTATACTCTCCATACCGTTGGAGAAACTCTAATGTTTAAACAAACAAACAACGGAGACATTCGAGTTTCTCCGATTCGGATTAGAAACGGGAACGCTACATCGCGCTCAGCAACATGGAAGGGATTAAAATGCACTGTAAACAAATAAGGCATCATAAAATAGCGTCATCTAGTGATACAGAACTTTCTAACGGTTACTCGAAACATAACCATGAGTTGAAATAATCATCAGAATGGATGAAATGAGTGTCGGTCAATCTCATTCAAAGCCGACATGTGCTTTCAACGAGGGACCGTCTCAAGGCAACGCAATAATTTGGAAACAAGGTACATCTACGACAACATTTTAAATAATCATACTAAACGTATGAATAAGATAAAATTGTTAGACTGGTATAGCATTACCCTCAACCATTAGGAATTGAATTAGGACCTGTAAATTTAAAAAAAATACTTTCATATTCCAGTGCAGCTGCAGTCTCGCAATTTTGTTTACGTAATGAATATCATACATCATTACATGTGTTTACAAATACAATACAGATTTGAAAAATTGCCTTGTAAATATTTCATAAAGAGATAACTAACCTTATATTTATATATAAGTTGTAATCAATTTAAAAATGTATTATACAGTTAAACAAATTACACAGAACCCTTTCTAATAATATCATCTGTAGTGGTTCTGCAGTGACTGACCAAGGTCAGCCCCAGAGGGATTCGAACCCACCTGCTTCATTTCAGAAGAGAACTAAAATCACAGTTATTCACCATTTATGGCGATAATGATATCTAACAAGTGAATTCAGAATTTCATTTGTATTTTTAACATAAAACCATTAAATACAAAAATAAATTGGCATGGTAATCCAGCTTAATATTAATTCATATGTTAAATTTATCTTATGTTTAAAAAAATTAAATAAATCATTTTTAACAAAGTTATTACATACATATAAATGATACAAATTGTATTTTTAAAATACATATTGATGCACATCATATTTCAATACATATATAATATGTTGAACAATAAATTATATATATCATATCTATATCTTTTTTCAGGTAAAATATATCTACAGCCATTAAGGTTATACATGTATGAAGAAAAATCATGAAATAACCCAGTTTCAGCTTGAAATCAACATGCTGTAATCTTCTTGAATATCAAATACATAAGTATGAGCAATATTATTAACAGTAAAATTTATTTATAAATTATTGGTTGTACATCCAGATTGTGTATTTAGTTTTCTACATTTTCTGATGATTTCCTTTTACATATTCATGCGTAGGATAGTCAGTTGACATCTTTAGGTCCAAGTGATATTTGGCTCCAGTGGTCTGCATAATTGATTTTCAGTTTCCCAACAATGTCCAACCATTCACATTTTAATTTAAAATTTAAATAATTTTCAATTTCAGACAGTCTTGTCAAATCTCAATTTTCATTATAGTTATTTCAATCAAGTTTATATTCATTGCATGTCTTTCTGACATTATTGTTTTCAAACTTCACCCCACTCAAGTAATAGATTTAGCCTTATCCAGAGTAGTGAGGACAGGCCTTTCAGATTGTGATATTCAGCCTCATGTAGAATTTCTGTTAAATTTCGCCTGTCTCTAGGGATTAAGGCCTCTGGCATAGAGTCATTGTAACGGAGGTAATTTAATTTAAATCTCATATGAGTTGGGGTCTCTGTTTACCAGCTTAGTTAAATATTTGATACCAATAAATAAACATACATATATTATTCAATACAGTTAATGTAATTTTATAAGACATTTATATACCATTTCTCTTTTTTATTCCTATTGACATAAATCTTGAAAGTATTAAATTTACATTCATTCAATTTCAAAACAATTCTAGTTCAGTAAATTTAGTTCAGCAACCAAAGCAATACTTTTCTTATACTAAGAGAAGCAGAATTAGATATATGTGTAAAATCTGAAAATGTTTACATCTGAAAGCACTTTATTGTCAGTGATTAATAATATTCAAACAAAGGGAAATAACTTCTCCATGAAATGATTTTAGTTTGTCATAATGTACAATTTTTGGCTGATGCCTTGGACTTTCTTGTATTCTGTATAGCACATCATTAAGTTTAGAAATAATTTCAAATTGACCTTTTTAGGGTCTTTGTAATTTTGTAATTTTGAATTCAAACCTCTTATTATTGTGGGGTCAAAATACCATACTTTATCACCTAGTGTAGTTATGGAGATTGACTCTCAGATCATTATTCCTTTTCATATTTTCCCCCAAAAAGTTGTATTTTCATTCAGGAAAGATCATGTATTTCATTCAGTCTCTCTTTTAGGTCATTTGCATAATCAGTTTTATATTTCTGACTTTCAGATGGCTGTTTCTCAGGATTACCAAAAACAATGTCTATGGGTAGAGTTATCTCCCTTCCAAATGTAATTAAAACAGTTCTTGTTCCAGTACTTTCATGAACTGAAGACCTGCAGGCCATCATTACCAAACAAAGGTATATATTCATCCCAGTCTCTTTGATGATCCGACACATAAGCAGAAAGCATATTCATTATTGTATGATTTGCTCTTTCAACCATACCATCTGATTGGGGTCTTGCAGTAGTTGTTCGGGTTTTCTTAATACCCAGAACCTGACACATCTCTTGAAATAAATTACTGATCTGTGTGTATGAGTAATGGTACTCCAAATCGTGATATGAAATTTTCAATCAAGGATTTTGCTACAGTCTGTGCTTTAATAATTGGTAATGGAATGTCTTCAGTCCATTTTGTAAAATAATCTGTAACTACCATTAGATACTTTTTAACCTGTTTTGATTTTGGTAAAGGTCTCATAAAATGAATTGCTATTCCTTCCATGGGTAATCCTACATGGTATTGTTTAAGGGGAGCCTTTGCTTTCTTTTTCTTGCACCAATTTTCCACATCTCTTCTTAAGGCATAACAGAAAAATCTTTGTCTTATTTTATGTAGAGTTTTGGTGATACCAAGATGTGCACTGCTAACACTTGTATGCAGTTGAGTCAATACAAATGCTTTCAACCTTTTGATATTATAATGTGAAATGTGAATTCTTTTCCATCATGACTTTCCCATTTTCTATATAAAACATTATTCTCTAGACACAGAGATTCCCACCTGTACCAAAAGTACTTAATCTCTAGGCCATATTTAGCGACATCAGCCCAATCAGACTTATTCTTATTTTTCAACCAGTCATGTACAGTTTTTAAAACTGGATCTTGTAATTGTAACTTAACTAGAACATTGAGATCCAAATTTTCTATGTCTGATTTCTCTAGGGTGAATTTCTGTGCTTTTAGAATTTCCAGCAGCATTTACTTGAGACTTCAATTCCCATTTATGTCACTACTTCAGCTTTAGCATTTGATACATCAGGTGCACATTTATTCTGTATATTTCTGTTATTAGTCTGCTCTAATTCAGTACTAATCTCTTTAGAGATATTACAGTATGTGTTTTCACCTTCACTCAATTCATCAGTGCTATATACTGACTTGTCTGAACTATTCCATTTCTGAGGTACTTGATTAACCAAATTTTTAGAATCATTCTTTTCACATTCATGTCTTTTGCAATTGTCTTCTACTTAGAATGAGATGAAGCAGTAGAAAAGGACAACAATTGTTGTCATTGTATCTGACGCTACTTGGAAAACTAAGAAAACATACACAGTATCATACCAAAGAGTAAGTTCTTTGTACACATTTCATTTAAGACACTTTGACCAACCGCATTAATACCAACGTGTAATTCCTCCTTGCAATTGACACTATCAACATTGTCAATTATTTTATTTCTGTCAACATTACAGGATAGAATAGGAATACTTTTAGCTTTGCAGGTCTCATTGTTCTAGTCTATTTTCAGTGTTTCACTGCAACGTTCTTCCAGTCTATCACAATATTTACATTTATGTCATGACATGGTCTTCTTGATAACGCATCAGCATTATTATGAATCTTTCCTTGCCTGTCTTCAATTACATAGTCATATGCTGACAGAAATGTTAACCATCTGGCCAATTGTCCTTCCACTAATTTAAAATTCAAAAGCCATCTCAAACTACCATGGTCTGTTCTCACTGTGAACCTACGACCATACAAATAATTGTGAAAGTGTTTAATGACATTTACAATGGCCAATAACTCTTTGCGAGTTACACAGTATTGTCTTTCAGGTTTTGAAAAGCATTTGCTAAAGTAACAAATAACCTTCTCTCTTCCATCTTGGACTTGTGATAGGACAGCACATGGCCGATATTAGAAGCATCACAATCAAGGATGAATAGGTCATTTTCAGTTGGGAATGCAAGTATTGGAACTTTTGTTAAAGCTTGTTTCAAAGTATCAAATGACTTTTGACATTCAGCAGTCTACTTGAACTTTACATTCTTTTCTGCCATTTGATGGAGAGGTTTAGCAATATCTGCAAATCTGTGAACATAAGATCTATAATATGAACACAGAGAAACAAAGCTTTTGGTTTGTTTGGCATTTCTTGGTACAGGCCATTCATTAATGGTTTGTATCTTTTCAGGTAAAGTCCCAACACCTGATTCAGTTATCAAGTGTCCTAAGAAAGAAACTTGCTTCTGCAAAAGATAACACTTCTTTGGATTAAGTTTTAAATTTGCTTGTCACAACCTCTCAAAGATAATGGTAAGATTTGCAAGTTGATCCTCAAATGTTTTCGAAAAACAAATCAGATCATCCAAATACAAGATCAAAGTTTTCCGTATTAGACCAGAAAGTACAACAGGAGTCAATCTGGTGAATGTGGCGGGTGCATTACAAAGACCAAATGCCATTCTTTTCCACATCCACTGCTCACCACCAGGTATTGAAAAAGCAGTTTTTGGTCTGTCTTCTTCCTTAATTTCACATTGCCAATAACCTGATTTCATGTCAAGGCAAGACCACCATTTTGAACCAGAAAGTGCATCAAGACTATCATCAGTGCGAGGTAAAGGTTGTGAATCCTTTACTGTTACATCATTCAAGCATCTAAAATCACAACAAAATTTAACAGATCCATCTGGCTTGTTTACCATTACTGTAGGAGCATTCCAAGAACTTTGGGGACATTTTTCAATTATGTCAGTTTCTGCCATTTTCTTAATTTCTTCTTCAGCAATCTTTCTTTTTGCTAGTGGAATTCTGTATGGATAAAGTCTAATTGGTTGAGCATCCTTTATGTTGATTGCATGTTGGGTTAGTGTAGTGTGGCCTATGTCATTAGAATTTCTGGAAAACACAACCTGACTTTTAATTAGAAATTTTCTTAATTCATTTATTTGTTCTTCACTTGGATTCTTTGAGGACCTTTCAAACATATCTGTTAGGTGTTTGGGCATTATTTCATTCATTTTATCATCTGTTTCTGAGACAGTTTTTGATTCTGATGTAATACAATCATTAATTGATGCAGGATGATATTCAGCTACTACTGTATTTTTAAATATTTTGCATGGTTCTGTTCCAAAATTTGCTATTCTAATGGATAATGTAGTTCTGCTAGGATCAACTAGGACCTTGGCTACCAACAATCCTGTCTTTTCAGTAAATTTCACTTCAGGTTCAATCAGTCCATAGGAGCCTTCTCCTACAATTCCCAATGGTTAACTGTTTACTATTATTTCAGAATGTGCAGGAATCTCATCAGTTGCTACCCGGCAACAGACAGGTTCCTTTCCATTGTAAAAGAAACAGGTAACTTGTTCTCAATTTACATTTAAACATCCCTTGCTTATCATCAAGTCACATTTGTTTGCTCTCGTAAAGTCCATTCCTACGAACCCATCTTATTGAATTTCTGCAATAATCATCTCAGTTTTAAATACTTTATTCCCAAGTTTTCTAGCCACATTTGCTTTACCAAAAATGGTATAGTCTCTCCAGTTACTGTCACTAACCTGGTATTTACTGGATTGATTTTTGGTTGATTTGACCATTGTTCTACATCACTCTTTCTTAAAATGGACACACTTGCCCCTGTGTCACAAAGCAATTTCATGTCATTTTGGTTTACTGTTCCCTTTATAAAGTAACTGTCATCCTTTCCCACACTGTTTAGCTTAATTATTGGGGACCTAGAGTGAGGAGAGGACGAGTTTCGGTCCCTTCGCTCTCCCCATTCCAGTTTTCCTGGTATTGCCTTTGATGCTGATTTATTTTTTCTCTCCAACCACCCTGAAATCTTCTGGTATTGTCATTATGTGATCTATAATTCAAATTATGTTTGGAGTTCTCTCTCCAATTATGTTTGATATTATTTTGCTGATGGTTAAAACCACCAGATCTTTCCCTTGCATCATTTCTACCATTAATCTGATATCTTTGATCATGTAAATGTTGTGATTTATGCTTTGCTGGTTCAATTGTCGAACAAGTTCATCTATTGTTGCATCTATTGTTGCAGTCAACTTTTTCAAAGCTTTGTTTGAGTTCATCACTACCACAGTTTTGTTTGCAATCTTCAAACTCTTTAATACCATTTTCTTGAACAGAACCAACCATTCTATTTCTTTGTCTATCAGCTATTCTGTGTGCTTCTAGTTTTACAGCCAATGTTTCTACTTCTGACATGGTCTTTGGGTCTTGTTCCTGAAGTCTCAATCTTATATCAGAATCATTGATACCTAAATTTAATCTTCCTTTGAATTGATAATACAGTTCCCTCCTTGATACATTACACTGCCCTATTAATATGCTGCCTCAAACTGTATTTTTTTCGCTCTAACATCGCCAGAACAAATGTCCTCGGTACGCGGTTCCATACCAAAATCCTCGATATCCAATAAATACAATAATGCATGTGTGTGTGTGTGTGATTCGGATTTTTAACGAATCATTAACAATTTTCAGTCATACTGCTCTCTGCAGTGTGAATGTTTATTGTGACGTTATGCACCTGGGAATCATGTTGTAGACGTGTAGCATGATGTTCCACCCAGTCACAATGGTCTTGATTATAATCTCTTAATGCTGAGTGACATTGCTTGTACCATTTTTTGTAAGTCTTTGTTATGACACGGCCTGGGTTCGAACCTGTGACCTCCCGCATCCGAGGCGTACGCTCTAGCCACTATTTACAACAACGAAATGTGTGTAATGAGTATTTGAAGCATATCGAGAAATGATCAGATGTTTATGTTCTATTTTTATCGCTTAATTGTGTTCTATTCAGTAAAATCTCAGACCAGTAAATAACTTATTTTCATTTAAGTTTTTGAACATTTAAAAATATTTAATTCAAAGTACATATTAAATCCATTAAACATTGATTTCTGAACATATATTTATTTTCTAGATCAAATCATGGATAATATATAAATAACCATTAGCATAATCTATTTTTAGAGAAGGCATGAACATTATCAGACCAGTACATATCGTCATCGATGAAAAAAGATAACTAATACATCAAGATACTGGGAACTATATATATATATATATATATATATACTATTCAATGTACCTGGCAAATGATGAAAAATATCATATTTTAAAAATCACATTTAAATCCCAGAAGAAACATACAACTATTTAACATGTACCAGATCAGCCAGGAAGTTGATCCGAATATGCCAAGAATATGTGCTGAATGAAAACCGTAATTTGGGCTGAATTAGCCTGTTACCAGATGTAGGTTAGTTGAGATTAATACCATATAAATTTAGCTTTTAAAATGCATCTATCTTACACACTGATGTTTTGGCTTTATCTTGTATATATATCTTCAGATTAGATTATCTTACACACTAATGTTTTGGCTTTATCATGTATATATATCTTCAGGCCATGTGTATTATGATGACCATACACACTTAATTTTAAACGACGTTTTAGTCCCATTGACGACGTAGCATAGTTAGATTTGTAACCCTTGTGAGTGAACAGATATGACAAAATTGCATTATTGTATTCAATGCAGAATCTTATACTGGCCAGCTTCGTGGCTCACCTTTTATTGTACTAGCTATGATAGATTGGTGTAACTTTTATCGGGATATCGTCTGTAGGTATTCATTTGAAGAATTAGAATATCATTAGTATCACATCTGTAATCACTCTTGTAACTTACCGCGGTGAAATATATCTCAATTTTGCAAGTGAAAACCGTGACAACTGTGCATTTTATGGATCACGAACACCACATACACTGTTGTAAAAGAAGCTGCCATCTATAAACTGTACCTAAACCTACACTACACCTGACAAGGTCAATGTCATTTTGCAGACATTACAAAGCTTGTTAATACAAAAATGAGGTTTAGACACTGAAGCCTACAATTCACTAGCAACACTATTTATGTAATAGGTAGGGAAACTTTGAGCGGGATGTTTACACATGGGATGAATGTTTGTTAGGGAGAGCGAATAAACATAAACGCATTGATTCCAAAACCGAGTGAAAATATATCGTGGTACGTATCACTGTAAGCAAAACATGCGATAAGCCAGTAATACCGAAAATCTCTAATCTGTGCACGCACACTCAAATAAATATGTTTAGGGATGATGCAGGTTTAACCTAGAAGAAACAGAAACGCACCCCTCCCGCGAGTGGCAACATTGGTGCCCTCCCCCTAAAATAGCAAAGTGATGAAAATGGCGCCGCAGGTGGTTGTCTGAGGAACTGGTGATAAAACCCAGTACTGGTATAGCACCTTACTGTCATCTTGCTATTGACACCTCTCTTCCGGGGTATTTATGTCAAACATAACTGCATGTTATAAAGACATATATCGTATTTACCTTTTGGTTTTGGTGCAGTGAAACTATGTTATGGTATTCTCATGATAACAATATGTAACCCAAAGTCACCTTTGTAATTATGTAATTACTCTTTGGTCTAATAGTCAGAACAAGCAAAACTGGGATGTCGGTAATTCAGACAGACAGACATATTAGAGATAGATAGATAGATAGATAGATAGATAGATAGATAGATAGATAGATAGATAGATAGATAGATAGATAGATAGATAGATAGAGTCTCTTTCAGGGTCAGTAATAAATAAAATATACAGCAATTGCTATTAAATTTTTTATATTTTCTGGCAATTTTTTTTACATGCATTTTTAGTATCAAATATTTTATGTATTTGGCTATATGACCACTTGGCAGTTTGGTAATGGGGTTATTTGTCAGTGGGGGAGGTAGTTGACACTTACACTCAAAATCATGAATTTATGCAATGGTGAGCCATCAACATAGAAAAATGCATTCATCGGGATGTATACCATTACTATACAAGTATTGTTGAATGATGGGTATCAACTTAGATAATGTCATTTTGTAGGTAAACAAGTGACATAATATAATATCACAGAGATAGGGATTGAGCATTCAGGGTTTCCCTTTGACCTGTACTCCAGGGTTTTAGTTGTGGATTTTGTATTTGACCCAAATCTGACACAGATTTGTCTCACCCAAGCATCCGTTTGACACTCAGAATGTGTGTCTGAAGTGTGAAATGCTATAATTAGTACTATGTCATAACCTTTGACCTTTTTGCTATTTGAATTACTAAACGTGTACATCTGCCTGAACTGCTAATCAGTTAGCAATGTTCTTTTAAAAAGCTCTAAGGATTGCATAGGATTGATAACTAATATATATGTTAACTTTGATATTTTTTTTTGAGATTTTATGTATAACATGGATAGAGATAATTGAAGCCCATCACTTCTTTAAAAAGTAATATAGCAAATTGGCTGTGATGATTAGAAACTAGAACATGAATTTGACTCATATGTTTATAGGTTTGAATTATGGGAATTTTACTCCAAGATTGTAAGATTGCTTTTAGACTGTAAAGGAATCACTGGTATAAAGGAACTAATTTATTCGCTTGAGGTTTTGGAGTCAAAAGAATGAAACTCATATTTGCTGGTTTGGAGTTGTTTTAATGTTTGGTGGGAGAGTTAATTCCTTGAAGCAACTGGAACTTTTCCATCTATCTGTCACACTTGTGTTTTCTTAATAATTCCTGAAGCATTGAGATAACAAAGCTAATATGCTTTTTGCATCTTAACAATATTTTCTTGTATAATATAGAACCTCTCTGATAAGAATTGTAAGAGCTATCCCTGTTTGTATGACAAATTGGGCCGATGTATCCATCACATATTTCTATTTAATATCTCCTGAACCCTTTGTCATATCTTCATAAAGCTTCCTGGGCTTGTGAATGAATTGGTGCATGCTTAAGTTCTTCATTGGTAACATCTGATATGACTACTGCAGTGTTATTATACAAGGTACTTAATGGAATGATTCTTTATGAAGACACTATGGTGTTCTAATATGAGTATTTGCTATGAAAAAATAACTGCATTGAATGCATACACCTTGATAAACTGAGAAACAAGCTCATCAAGGATGTTCTTGACTTGAGTTCCACAAGGAATCCATGAGATTTACAGTTAAATCAAAAGTCTATTTAGTTTTATAAATGACGTGTTCAGCACTATCATACTTAAGCCTCTAGTTATGAACTTTTTTGGTAAGCCTGAATATGGTCATGTGATTCATCCATCCATCCAATTTTGCATTAAGTAAGTGTTTAGATTCCCATGTTGGGTATGGTTTCTTGAGACTCACAATTGAATGTGATGTAAGAAATATGGAAACAGATTAAGTATGCACCATCTAGAAACTTAACTATATTTAAAAATCACCGAAATTAAAATATATTACCTATATTTAAACTTAAAAATCACCGAAATTAAAATATATTAACTATATTTAAACTTCAAAATCACCGAAATTAAAATATATTAACTAAATTTAAACTTAAAAATCACCGAAATTAAAATATATTAACTAAATTTAAACTTAAAAATCACCGAAATTAAAATATATTAACTATATTTAAACTTAAAAATCACCGAAATTAAAATATATTAACTATATTTAAACTTAAAAATCACCGAAATTAAAATATATTAACTATATTTAAACTTTAAAGTCACCGAAATTAAAATATATTAATTATATTTAAACGTAAAAGCACCGAAATTAAAATATATTAACTATATTTAAACTTAAAATTCACCGAAATTAATGCAATCAACATCCTTTACACTAAGATCAATGAAAAAAAACCAGTTCTCACATCTACATGAATATCAGTGTTTAAATTAATATGAGAATACAATATCTAGAACTTTGCAAATAAATAATGATGAATGTCTGCTTAACGTTTAGCAATAAAATGAGTGATATGTTCATATTCCATGAAGCAATTGCTATTACCATTTCATGTTAGATATATCAATATAAAATATACCAAGTAGCAATTGCTTTACTATTTCATGTTAGACATAGCTATATAAAATATACCAAGTAGCAATTGCTATTACCATTTCATGTTAGATATATCAATATAAAATATACCAAATAGCAATTGCTATTACCATTTCATGTTAGACATAGCTATATAAAATATACCAAGTAGCAATTGCTATTACCATTTCATGTTAGACATAGCTATATAAAATATACCAAGTAGCAATTGCTATTTACCATTTTGTGTTAGATATATCAATATAAAATATACCAAATAGCAATTGCTATTACCATTTCATGTTAGACATAGCTATATAAAATATATACAAAGTAGCAATTGCTATTACCATTTTGTGTTAGACATTGCTAGTTTGTATTAAAGGAATAGGGAACCTACAAGTTGAGTTTATATTATCGGATTGCCTGCCGTTCAAAATTATATTTTATCTAACTCCCTTACACCGTTCTCGGGCCATTTATTTACTACAAGGAATTATTTGGTTATCCGAGCAAGTGCCTTGAGAGATAATTAGATACGTATCACGTGGTCGGTAGTGACGTCACAGGATATATTTGCTAACAGTCAACATAGCATACTCCAGTGGTTGCTAGCATGATTCAGATAATTTCTTTTCCCATTTGCATCATGGAAAATTGCGAGAACGATTTCCCCTACTTCACTGTAAGCGTGAACAATTTACCGTATCAGCTTGAGCCATGTTTGAAGACTAACAACGAAGAAGGTAGTGATGACACAGCGTCATGTTCTTCGAATGTCACTGTCAGAATGATGAGGATAGTTTGCAGAGTGAAGAAGGACGACTCGAAAACACACAATGGTTTGTACCTATTTAAACTTGTAGCACGCATTTCATATCCTGTATATATAAAAATGAGCAGAACGCACGTTAGATTTTACTAACTGAACCTGAAACTTTGTAACTCCTGTGTATATAAATATGCAAGCTTTGTTGGACCCAAATTTCGATAATCCTCCCTCGATTGCCTAAAACTTTTAAAGATTACCGATAGTGCGAGTTATCAAAGCAGATGCTCGTAAAGCTGTATTTTAGTGTTTATGTCTTGCTAAATTAAACACTTCTAAAAATATTAATTAGCAATGTTTTCATAATTTTTAAAGCAATGAAACCAACATATATTTTGTAAATTTATAATTGTTGCATTGTTTCAGAACACTTATTGTAGTGGAAATAGTGTACATGCTGTACACTGTAAACACACATACTGTTTTGTTGTTCATTATTTTAAACTTCAACTACATGTAGAATACAGGACTATGAAAATGAATGTCAGTACACACCAACGATTAACTCCTTCTGCCATCTATAAACATTATAATCCCAGGTTTAATGTTATCACAAGTTACACTGAATATTAATCTATTAAATACAATACGACTCATAATATCACATGGACTTGACAATGCTTACTCTAAACTATGCAGGGCAACATACATGTACTGAGAAATAATGTTGTTTTGTCAAACTTTATTTCAAATACAAAATCAACATGCTATTTCTAATCCACATCTTTCTTTTTAAATGCTTACAAAATGTTGAAAGTGATTTTTAAACATTCTTGAATGGTCAAAATTATGCTGTGCTCTTTCCTTACAGGTGTGATTGTAGACATTGCCAAATGATTCACTTGGCAATTGAGCCCTTATGCTGTCAAAAGGTGGAGATGATTGAGAAAAAGAAGGATGACCTGACGTATAACCTGCCATGAAAGTTTCATTGTAAACTGCTTAAACAGACACATGCTGGAAGTATCCCTGTTTGAATACCTGGAACATCATGGACCTTTGGATGATAAGGAACCAATTACACAAGTAATTTTTCCAATCTTACACAAATTTCTTAAAAATTCCAGTTGATATTTTTATATAAGATCTTCCTATACAATTTTAAAAACAAACAATTTGCAAGATTTTCTTCAAAGTGTTTTCATATTACAACTCATGGAGGCAACATTTATTGCAGAAGGATGCATTCCATTATGATCAAGCTGTGATGGTCTTGAACTTATGAAAAGAATGCAGATTTTTAGAAGACAATGTTGTTTTCTCTATTAAGACTACCCTTTTTTCTTTGGGGTGATATCTAAACTTTTTTAACAATATATAGCCTCGATAAATAAACTGCTTGTTTTGAGAAAGGAACAGCAGGTTTGGTATAAATTCTAATAAATACTATGTTGACAATGATTTATACATTTTTTGTTTATCAACTAGGTTTAAAGAGTCTTCACGAACACGATAAACAAACAACAAAGGAATAGAACTATTTTATAATGATATGGGTCATTTCACATGTATGTATATGTATTCAAAGAAGATTAATAATTTGATAAAAAGATAAATATATCAAACATAATTCACCCAAAGTACTAAACGTACAATTCAGCATAATTTACGAAAGATGAAATATCTGAACTCTTGTTCGAATTTACTCTTACATGTATTCTATATTTATTTTCAGAACATAAAGGCATATAGCATATTTGTGTTTTGTCAATGGATTTGGCATCGACTAGGCAGACATCGCAATAAAGTGCTTCCATCCTGTGTTGTTTCAAAACCAAAAGAATCTTTTTCCTTAGAGGAATATGTTGGCTTCAAATATGCTGCACCATAAAAATTATTGGATTTCAAAAAGCATGATTTTTGCTTTATGATGAATTCATCTGTTTGAAAATTGTTTGTATGATGCTGTGAGCGGTGGTGGATACAGAGATTCCACTTTCATGAACATGTATGCCTCTGTGTGTGCAGGCAAGTCCTGCCTCAAGTCGAGCAATGCCTGTTTCAGGAGTGCAATGTGACATTAAAGAATAAAATTGCACCAAGATATGAAATCAATAAACTAATTTTAGATTTGAAATTTTATATTTTCTTAATGATTGATATTAACCTGTGTCCCACCATAATGAACTTTAATATAAAAAAAATCATAACTACAAATGTATTTAATTATTTTATTTCTAGTTCAGATTTTACTGTAGATTACTTTATTTCTTCTAATTACTTGCAGTGCTGGATTGCCCATTAAGCACACTCTGCTTATGCTCAAGGCACCAGCCCAACAATGGCTTTTGTATCACTATGAGGGAAAACATTCAAGGATACAAAAGGCAGGTGGCATTGGCTTGCTTTTGCGGGTATACAAAATTTGGTGAGCAGTCTAAATACGTATCTCTGACAATTTCAAAAGAACAAGTCAATTTCCCAGTAATCTAACAATTACTTATGCTAACATTTAATTGATCTAATGCATTATCTTGAAATTGTTCAACTTGATAAAATTGGACACAGCTGTATTATCAAAGTACAGACTATTATTTTGTGCTAGCTATATACAATTGAAATTGGGTATGCTAGTGGAATAACCAATGTTACAAAGACCTTGACGATTCAGTAATTCTACTCAAAGTTAAATGCTGTCTTTCTGACTCCCTCTTTCCTATGCCAATTTATAAGTTGTATACAATATAATAATCACATTAACATAACACTCTAATGACAACCATATATTCTACCTGCACTGGCTGGATGTCAAGTACTTTCTTGGCCTCCAAATCAATCAAAGTGTAAGCCTCATATTTTGCTGGTACAATATAAGATGTTTGTAACTTTGTAAATGTACGTTTAGTGAAACTTTGCATATTCATTCCCTCAAAAAATATTGCTCCTGCAGTAAACATATTACTCCATGGCATTCTTCCATCATATGCTTGACTTTTCCATTCTGAAATGTGCCTACTGACACAAACTGAATTTCTTGTGATCATTGTTCCTCTAGAAAATTTCAAAAATGTCTGGGAGGGCAAACAACATGCTATACATACATTCATCAATTCTACCAAAGTAGATTCGGACACCAGAACATGTTGCAGATCTTCTGGTTTTATATCTTATCAAGCTTAAAGTTCATATGCATACCTTTAAAGTCACTGTTTTCTCCATTATCAATATCTGAATGTGCTTCATAATCTGAATCATGGTGTGTATCAGGGTCAATGTCATACTCACTGCTTGGTTCATTTTCATTATCTGAATCCACTCTAGGTTTTAGGAGCTCAGACTGAATTGCTATTGATCCTGCATCTCAAATCTGAATTTTGTGAGTCCTTGTGGGATCAAATTTCGCCTGAACTTCACACTTCGTTTTATTTTTTTTGGTTGGGCCTGAGGAATTGGTACAAACGATGGTATGCTGAGTTCAGCATAATCTACCTCTACCAGGGTACATCAACTTGCAGGTGTATCAAACATATTTTGCATTGTAACTTTGCATTGTAACTTTGCATTGTAACTTTGCATTGATTGATGTAGAACCTGTAGGAAAAAAAAAACAATTATTATTGACAAGAAAAAGCATTTGCAGTATTTTCTAGTATTTTTGAAACATTTGAGTAGTCACATAACAGCAACTGATTAATTACAATGATGGCTGCACTAAAGGGGAAAAGGAAGTTGAGGGGGGGGGGCACAAAAAGTGTTTATCCTATGTCATAGCCTAAGGCTCATATTTCTCGGGTGATACCAGTAGTGAAAAACATGAAATTATGTATTCCACTATATTTTAAATACATATTAGTGTTAATCTAACGTTAGCGTCATGAACAACTCTTTCTGAGATAAATATTTTCCAGAAATATATACAGTAGTATACGCAATTATTCAATTTCCACAGCACTTGGGGTGGGGTGGGTTGTGATAATGTTTGAGAATCTGAGATCAACAAAGCTCTATTTTATGCAGGCATTATTGTTTAAATACTTCAATTTCATTATGCTCACGACATTGATAGAAATTAGAGTACATACAACATATTTATTTACCTCTGTATTCTGCCGTTTGTGATATGCTCCTCTTACTAGTTTCGGTTTGACAGTTGTGAACCACTCGGATCTGTCGGTTGATCTTCCCCCAGTCCTAGGGTTAGAATAATATCTGGTACTGCTGTCGGCCTCAGTCTCGACTGTCATTTAAATATCCCAGTTCTGCACATCTTTCTGGATCAACTTTTATACTGATCGTTTGAAAAATGAAGACTGCAAAGTCTACGAGTTACTGGCTCAAAGTTCTCACGGAGTCATGGCGACAGTAATAAATCCAAGCCGTTCATCGGATTTTGTCTTTCGGAAATCGGAAAAATGTACTAGTTGAATTGTTGTTGCATCCAAACGCTACACATAGGGACATTTTGGAAGATTCTTGGAAAATAAACTCTAATATAAACACTAATTATCTGCCTACTCTCAAACACAAGTGGATCAACATAATGCTGAGCCGATAGCTGCTAAAGATCCTGTGACGTCACGTTTATTCAGCCTCGTTTCCACTCGACAAATATGCATATCGGAACGCTCACGCAATTTATACCCTATAATGTACTGTACATTTTTTTCGGTGCAACTGGGTCATCCCAAACTACTATTTAATTTATCATTGGCATCAAAATGAGTAATATAACCACAACTTTAACTGTAAGTTCCCTATTCCTTTAAGATATTGTAGTGACAGAAAAGCATGACCTTAAAATGATTGATATGATTTGTATATTGCATAATAGCTGTGCGAAAAATACCTTGAAGTAAATGTTTTGGCCAGTTTGTTTAGGAATAGTCATGACAAACATCATACTCAAAAGTGATTGATGTCATGTTGGCTGTTTTTGTTAGGTCAGTAGCAACAGTGAAATGTTTGTAGTCATTGATGTGGTTGGTTTGTGTTAGAGATAGTAGCAACACAGAAAATTTAGTAGTCATTGATGTGGTTGGTTTATGTTAGGGATAGTAGCAAAATAGAAAATTTAGCAGTCATTGATGTGGGTGGTTTGTGTTAGGGATGGTAATGGCACAAAAACATACCTGTAGTTGATATGGCCAGTTTATGGGCATAGTAGAAATACTTAATGACATGGCCAGCTTGTGCTATAGTAGTGGTACATGAACATTCTAAGGCCATTTACCTATGATGGGTGTCATTTTTATAGTTATTGATATGATTTTGTTATTGATATGATTTTGTTATTGATATGATTTTGTTATTGATATGATTTTGTTATTGATACGATTTTGTCTTCAGTTATTATCTTGTCTTCAATATTAACTTGTCCGCAATTATTATCTTGTCCTTATTCAGCCAAGCTTGTTATTGGGATTATTTGAAAAGGTGATGGCGTCTTTGTTCTGAATTTAGTCTGGTTATTCAGGTAAATCATTCAGATTTTAATGGCTGTCTTGAATTACAATTTTATTACTTTCAGGTAAATCATTCAGATTTTAAAGGCTATCTTGAATTACAATTTTATTACTTTCAGGTAAATCATTCAGATTTTAATGGCTATCTTGAATTACAATATTATTACTTTCAGGTAAATCATTCAGATTTTAATGGCTGTCTTGACTTACAATTTTATTACTTTCATGTGGCAGTAATAGCTTGTCAGGCATCACTTAAATGTGTAATGGATCCTCTAACAGATATTTATCTTTTTTTATTGAATCATTCACATGTAAAGGGGTGAAATTAAAAAATATTTGATATAATCTAATCCATATAAATAAATCTTAATAACAATACATATATTTTATTTTCATATTTGTGCTAGTTCATTTTTATAAACTATGGCATGCATGATAATATATTTGGTTGGCCATAATGATTATTTAGGTTCAAACCCACATGCTAACTGCATAGCTACAAGCCCCGAGATCATAAAATCCATGAGAGGGTATCAGGCAATCATACATAACTTTTTTTTAAAGGTCTTTTCTGATTGGCTGATAACTCAAGTTTAAAGTTTTGTGATCACCAGGCAAAGACTGGAAATGATGAAACTTGTAAGCTTGTTTTTGAACTTGAGATTTTGTGTCAGCCAATCAAACCACTTTTCTATTGTACCACCACTTTTGAATGGCTGACATTAAAAAAAATTCAAACTTGAGTTTGTTGATCAATGATCACAAGGTCAGATCCATGCTATGTCTGGTCAGGGTCTGCCCTGTGCACTATATCAGTGCATATTAACTCTATAGACCCAAATCTGCCAGCACATTATATAATAGCAAGTCAATATCTATGTTGTTTACTCTTGGATACTTGTTCTAAACTAATCAGTCCTACATGTTGATTTAACACTAGTGAACATGAACACATTACCAAACCATCAATCACTATTTAAATAAAATATTTAAAAAAATAAAAACATTAAAAAAATGGATATCAGAGTTATGATCACTATTGGATATGAATGTGTAATGTATCATGAAATGTCCCTATATAACGTCTAATGTATCATAAAATGTAGTCCATATGGAATAAATTTTGTATGATGTATCACGAAATATCCCTATTGAATGTTATGTGTAATGTATCATAAAATATCCCTATTGAATGTTTTGGATAATGTATCACGAAAAATCCCTTTTGAATGTTTTGTGCAATGTATCATGAAACTATCCCTATTGAACGTTTTGTATAATGTATCACAAAATATCCCTATTGAACGTTTTCTGTAATGTATCATAAAATATCCCTATTGAATGTTTTGTGTAATGTATCATGACCTATCCCTATTGAACGTTTTCTGTAATGTATCATAAAATATCCCTATTGAATGTTTTCTGTAATGTATCATAATATATTCCTATTGAACGTTTTGTGTAATGTATCATGAAATATCACTATTGAATGTAATGTGTAATGTATCACACTATGTAGTCCAGTATGTAGTCTTAAATGTTTTGTATAATGAATCATGAAATGTAGTCCTAACTGTGCTTTTCAAAATTGATGAAAAAATTACAAGGATAGGAACATTTATTATAAGCAAAAGGTTTGAGAGTGTGCTATTTGTGTAGATAGTGTGCTATTTGTGTAGATAGTGTGCTTTTTGTGTAGAACATGTGTTGTTTGTGTAGATAGTGTGCTATTTGTGTAGAGAACATGCTGTTTGTGCAGCTTGTGTGCTGTTTGTAAAGACAGTATGTTTTTGTGTTGTGTGTGTGTGCTGTTTGTGTGTATATTGCTCTTTATGTAGAGATGTATGTGTAGTGGTAGTTTCCCAAAAAATAACAATGTTAAGGGCAGCTTTTACAAGATGACAACATGACATGCAGAGATGAAGAAATGCACTCATGTTTTTATGAGAGTTTTGACCAAGACAGGGTATATGAGCTTATTAACTGTATTATCTTCGTTTATTGCTTCCCTCTTTAATGGTGTGGCTGCCATATTGGGTCATCAGAAAACAATACAGTACCATGTATGTTACACAATTATGGTACAATAAAACTTGTATTGAAAACACACTGCTGTGAGAGACCACTTGTTTTGTTAGACTAAACTCTGAGTCGGCAGATTAATTTTTATACAGTATGATGACCTGTCATGAGGCACCACCTGTCTTGGTAGGACATAATTGGTAGAAGGTGCGGACTTTCAAGACAGGTTGTACTGTATTTTAAGGTTTGTATTGTCACTATAACCAGTGAACTAGATTTTGTACTGTATGTCTTTATGTTTTTCTAAAGAATGTCCCTTCAGGTTGACTGTGTGTAGAATGGTTTGAAACTTAAAATTGATTAAAAGAAAGTAAATTGAAGAGGACTTTTTGAAGATACTAGATAATGAGTGATTGTTAATTCAGTTAGTTAAATTTAAAATATAGCTATCATTTTTGTTATGGGCTGAATTGGGCTTAATGAAATATTTGAAGACCTTTCAGCTGTAACACACACATGTGGACACACACACACACACATATTTATTGTAATTATGAGTTGGTTAGTTGTCTGACATTAATTGATTGAGAAAATATGTATACACTACAGTTGAATGTTTATTATTGCCAAGAAAAGTTCTGAAATAGTATCAGTTTTCTATGTAAATCTCTGATACTCTGTTTTAACCTATTGTTATATTTATAAATTTTAAATACTTAATCATTATGTGTTAGAAATGTTTTTCTCGCATGGTCTAACCTGTTGTTTTTCATACCTGTCTGTGTTGTCAATTATGACTTATTTCAAAATAGATCATGATTATAAAAGGTTTGGTTATGGCTGAACGGCATCTTTTTAGTTTGTTGCCATGTAACTACTCAATAATTATCATAATTCTGCCTAATTCTCCTAGGGTTTCTAAAGTTTGGACAATTTCCAAAAATTGATTTCCTTGTGGTGCCAAATGTCAGATAGATGTCAGTCCAAAAAATGTTGCAAATTATACATGACATTAAGAGATCAGTCAATATTTGCTTACATGTCATTATGCTAGATTATTTACACACAGTACCATGTTGCCACAATGTTACATCAAACAGGAGAGATATTATCAAACATTGCAGATATAATAGTAACTTTTATCATTGAAAGTCTGAAATCGGCATGCGTAGTTAAAATAATTAGCTAACTAGATGGGAATAATAAGGAAAGTTATCTATATAGATGGGAATATTTAAGGTAAATAGCTATATAGATGGGAATATTTAAGGTAAATATCTATATAGATGGGAATATTTAAGGTAAATAGCTATATAGATGGGAATATTTAAGGTAAATAGCTATATAGATGGGAATATTTAAGGTAAATAGCTATATAGATGGGAATATTTAAAGTAAATAGCTATATAGATGGGAATATTTAAGGTAAATAGCTATATAGATGTGATTAATTAGAGCTTAATTTACAGGTGTATGGTTTCATCTTCTTGAAAGCAAATTTGAAATATCTGAATCCAAGAAGTGGCATTTATAATCATTGTCTATATGAACAGAAATTGTGAGGAACTCATTATTTACTAGTAATGAGAGATTAAAAGATTAGTGCAAAATGAGTGTTGTTTGGCAGGTTACACTGCCATGTTTATTTCAAGTATAAATGGTTTAAAGTATCTAGGGACAAACAGTAAACTAGTTCATGGTTCTGTAGACAAGTAGGTCTATTGTCAGTGACATGTATACACATATAATTGTGGTCCAAAATATGTATACACAAAAGATAGTGGTCAGTGATGTGTATACACATAAGACTGTGGTCCATGACATGTATACACAAAGGAGTGTGGTCTGTGATATGTACACATATTTGACTGTGGTCAGTGATATGTATACATATAGGACTGTTGTCAATGACATGTATTCACATAGGACTGTGGTCAGTAATATGTATTCACATAGGACTGTGGTCAGTGATATGTATTCACATGGTCAGTGATATGTATTCACATAGGACTGTGGTCAATGATATGTATACACATATGACTGTGGTCAGTGATGTGATATGTATTCACATAGGACGGTGGTCAGTAATATGTATGCACATATGACTGTGGTCCATGACATGTATACATATATGCCTGTGGTCCATGACATGTATACATATAGGACCGTGGTCCATGACAATTACTAGAGGGGCCTCAAGTGGCTGCGCGGTCTAAAGCGCTTTCTGTTACGAATCACTGCCATCTTACCTCTGTCTGCGTGGGTTCGAATCTAAGATTCGGCTAATGTAGCTATGTGAGAAAGCTTGCCAGTAGCTTTTCGTGGGTCGGTGGTTCTTTCTGAGGGTTTTTCCAGGTTCTTCCTCCACCAAAAATACTGGCCGCCATGTATAGCCTATCGTGTGCTTAAAATGGCGTTAAACCCTACAACAACAACAACAATTATTAGATTTGTACGTGTAACATGTACTAGTAGTATTCCTGGTTGTTAATGACTGTCAGACTGGAATTTTGATATTATGCAGTACAAAGATTATTTTCATAAACCACAGTTAGTTCTGCAGATGTTTCTTTCACATCATTGCAGCAACTGTACATGTATATCAGACAAACAGTAAGACCATCAGAATTCCTCAATTCCTTTTTACACATGGCCATGAACATATAGGTTGACCTAGCTGTAAACAACATACCCTAGGCTGCCAATAAAACAAGGTGACATGAGATGTGACAGTGTGTCAATTTTTCCACTGATTATCAGATGGCATAGACCCAGCTGGTGTAATATGTGATTGCAGATCTGAGTCTGTACTGTTTGCACTTGAATCATTGCACACGATCATACATATTTTTACTGTTCAGATATCTTCTAACTTTGTCTTTGCTTTAAATGTCTTGTTATATATTTTTTATTTCATCATTGTATAATTTTCCAAAAATGTCAACTTTAGAATTTGTTTGTCTTCAAATAGTTTCACATGTTTGCTTTATAGGGGTTTAGTGGTTTAAGGTGATCACCTTTACAGATCACTGGCATCTTAATCACCTTTACAGATCACTGGCATCTTAATCACCTTTACAGATCACTGGCATTTTAATCACCTTTACAGATCACTAGCATCTTGATCACCTTACAAATCACTGGCATCTTAATCACCTTTACAAATCACTGGCATCTTGATTACATTTACAGATCACTGGCATCTTGATCACCATTACAAATCACTGTCATTTTGATCACCTTTACAAATCACTGACATTTTGATCACCTGTACAGACCACTGGCATCTTGATCACCTTTACAAATCACTGGCATCTTGATCACCTTTACAAATCAATGACATCTTGATCACCTTTACAGACCACTGGCATCTTGATTACCTTTACAAATCACTGGCATCTTGATCACCATTACAAATCAATGATATCTTTACAAATCACTGGCATTTTGATCACCTTTACAAATCAATGACATATTGATCATCTTTACAGACCAGTGGCATCTTGGTCACCTTTACAGATCACTGGCATCCTAATCACCTTTACAGATCACTGGCATCTTGATCACCTTTACAAATCACTGGCATCTCATCTCTTGTAAATGTGTATTTCAGCATCAGTTAAGCCAATGTATTTATGTAAGAATGTTTACCATTATTTTAATGTAGTTCAGTGGTTCTTCTGACTTCCGAGCTTCTTCCACCACCAAGTATAATGCTTGCAATGTATTATAGCCTTTCATGTTCAGAGAAACGGCACCAAACCCCACAAAAACACAAGCAAATCATGACTTCAGAAGCGTTGTTGAGTGTAGCATTCCATATTTTATTATAATTTTAAGGAGAGAGGATATATGGCAAGTTTGAATTGTTATATAACAGTTTTCACCCAGAGCAAAATAAAATATTGCTGGATATATATAGCCTTAAAAATATGTTGGCTGTTATTATGTTAAAGGACAGTAATGTCAGAATGGAATATTTGGGATTCATAATTTCGCTGATCTATTCCCGCATCAGCATCACAAAGGATATTCTTTCATAATATTCAGTTTATCTAATAATTGAGGATGATTCCGGCAGACATGTTCACAATTATTAATAAAATATTACTTTTTTGAAACTGTTTCTGATATTCAAGGTTCATCACCACAGCTTTTCCGGGATGTTCTGAATAATTTATAAGGCTTAATGCCGTTATTTTCTCTCACAGTTAATGCACTGGTTAATACACATGTAAAATTTAGGCTTGCCTTTCTGTTGGATCATTGGTCATGGGTGCATAGTTCAAAGTCAGTTTTGTGTTGTTTTGAAATCCCTGCCTTGGTTTTATCAAGTCATCAAGTTATTTTGTAATTTGTCTCTTCTCCATTTGTAGAAACATAATTCATAATAATATTACTGCATATCAAAAAGTACCTAAACATTGACCCTTTTATGTTCTGTGTCATTTCAGGTACTCTGTGCTACCCCTAATAAGGGGCGGAGGGGAGTCTAGGAGAACGAAAAATGGGGGAGGATCACCTGAACATTCAGTAAACTCTACTACCAGGTGAGTTTAATTTATTGTAATATAGGGATACTTTTGTTTTAATTTTGTAAAGGACTTGAGGACTGAGATATAATACAAAAAGGTACCGTGCAGTCCTTTCTCAACATAGATTAATGTGTCTCCCACATGATTGCAAGGATGACTGAAAAGCCCATTACAACCCAAGACCACTCAAATTTAATGCTTAAATATATTTTTGGATGACAAATTACAGGTATTTCTGCTTTTATGGTCAAATTTTGATTTTTAGCTCATCAGGCTCTTAGACAATGTACTTTGAGGTAGAGCCCTTTGTCTAGTGTCCATCAAGCTCTTGTCCAACAACTATCCCTATTTTCAGTTCTGAACACAACCAGTGATGCTTTATTAAGTCAGTGTCACCAGGTTACACGTGAGTGGCAATTATATCTAATCAATGAAATAAAGAATAAGAGAACAAGTACTTTTTCCCATTCATAGATTGCTGACCTTGCTTTTGTAAATAAAGCTGATCATTTTAATACAATTAACGGAATAAGCAGACAACCTCTATAATATGGAGGGACTACAAATGGAGACCCATTAGGGGGTTGGATATTAATAATTTACTAGTGTTTCTAAATTGGATATTAATAATTTACTAGTGTTTCTAAATTGGATATTAATAATTTACTAGTGTTCTCTTTTAGGCAAATTACACGTAGATTATGCTTTTCTATGGCAAACCCAGTGGGTAAATCACTTAGGACACCTCTTTGTCCATAACTCACTTAGTACACCTCTCTGTCGATAACTCACTCCCAACGGGGTCCACAAACATAGATCACACTATAAGTGATGTGCAAGTTGCTGAGGGACCTCCAAAAGTCGAAGAAAAAAAGTCACTTTGATATTGACAAAATAATGGGGGCATAGGGCAGCATTAGAGAACTGGGTAGTTAAATGACCGATTCCTCATTTTGCAATCATGTCGATTATACAATTTTATTAACACACTTTTTCTAATGGTAAGTTGTTCATTATTCTGTTTAAATGACATTTATTTTTAAAATGTCCAACATGTGAAAGATTGTTTCAACTGTATTCAACAACTGTCATGTGTACTTGAAAATCTGTGTATTATGTCACTGTTTTTGTTTTCTTGATGAGTCTGGTTCCTGCAGTGGTGTTTAATTATATACTGCCAAATCAGGAGTCCATCAAGCAGGGAACTAGACTAACTGTTGATACACATCCAAACAAGATTCCTTTTATTCAAAAACACGCAAAATTTATTGTGTGATACAATCGTCTTCATCAAAACTCAATTAGTACAATACTGATGTCATGATTTCATTGGAAGTAATAATTTAATTTCTTATCATCCTTGAGGATATCTCCAAGTGTATCTCTAAATGCCAGTTCAAGTAGTCTCCGAAATGTGCTTGCCCACAATGGTCTGTATCTGTGAAATCATTCTTTTTTTTAAATGAAATATTTATTTCACTTGGCTGCCTTGCTATCTTTGATCACAATTATGAAAGAGTCGGTCATTTTTAGGCTGCTTATGTTACATACACTGTAACATTTATAACAATGTTTGATTAAATGAAGTGAGTTCACCCTATATACAACCATGACCACTAGATTTTAAGTTGCTTATGTTACATACACTGTAACATTTATAACAATGTTTGATTAAATGAAGTGAGTTCACCCTATATACAACCATGACCACTAGATTTTAAGTTGCTTATGTTACATACACTGTAACATTTATAACAATGTTTGATTAAATGAAGTGAGTTCACCCTATATACAACCATGACCACTAGATTTTAAGTTGGTATGACTTTTTAGTGCCTTTTAACTTTTTCTTTTATTCCACCTCCTTTCTTTGATTCAAAACACATAATAATACAAAAGAGGCCAGCTTTTAATTCAGTGCAACAATACAACAAATTTTTTTGCAAGTCAGTTATCAAGACACGGTCGTTGCTTAATTAGTTTCTCAGAGAAATGGTTGCGGACATAGCTGTTGGTAGATTGACGCATTTTACATTTGATTACAAGAGGACACATGACATTTATTACGATTACACATACAAGAAGCTAGAAGATAGAACTAAAACTAGAACACAATATTCAGTTGATTTTTAAAAATTTAATTTGTGATTATTTATTAAAGTACTGCTTCTGCTCTGTGTGACATTTTCATTGATTTCTATTTCCTTACATATGGTTAATTGTGGTGTACTAGGACTGTCATTTGGAAAGAAAAATTTAAGAAAGTATTACTTATTTTTAAATTTGATAATTCAATTTTCATTTCCTATCTACAGTTCTTGACAAAAAAACAAGCATTTTATCATAGTCTCCATTGCCATTTTTGATTGCGCTTTTCTTCAATTTCAACAAAAAGGGATCAATTTTTAGTATTTTTTGTATTTAAAAGATGGGATCCATGACTGACCCTACATTATAAGTGGGTTCGTGAGTTTTCAGGGCGTGAGTTATCTAGGGAGTGGTGTATATGGGAGAGGTCAAATCTAGATTTGGATATATGTTTATGAATATTTGGAACTTGGAAGCATCGAGGATAAAGGAGCATTACTTATAAATAATGCTGTTGATTTGTAATCAGATATGACTGCCATTAATAAAGATAAACCCAAACAGTTACACATTTTTCTGAAATTTTTGAACAGAATTTGACTAAATTTTAAAGAATACATTAACTGCTCATTAAAAGATTATGCTGATAACAGTCAAATATGACAGCAATTACAACACAAAAAACTTTACACAAACAGCACAAAACTTTGAAAGACTTATTAGAAACCACCCAACCAAAATTAGGCAAATTGGATTTAAAACATACAGGCATGAAAGGTTTTAAATGTATTTCAAAGATACAGATCTGCCATCAAATTTCTCTACCATTCTGTAAACTTAAAACATCTTTAAATTATATATTTCACAAGAACCACTCAACAGAATTGGATCAAATTTGATTTAATGACTCCTGAGTTTTAGCCGTTTGCAGATTTCACAAATGGTACTGATCTAAGATCAAATATTACTACCACAACTAGCAGCATGAAAATGTTTAGAAAACTTTTGAAGTTCAAAAGAACATGACTAGACTGGAAATCACACTGACATGAGATGCTTTCAAGTGCTGATGATTAAGATGAGATAGCAAATGTGGTTTAATTTAACTGAAAATATAGACAATTTGTTAACATCTATCCATACTGATATCACTTGTTATGTGCTTAGCATCTGCCATATCAATAGTGAAATAAACAAAGCGAATCGTTGCATAACAATAATCAAAATGGTTACCTATGCGTGACTACAGAAGTAAGAGTTCAGTGTTGCGTTGGGTGTAAAGTATGTTAAAAATTACAGGCAATGTTACAAGACTGTATGAATAAAAATGTCATGCATAGTCGATGAAATTGAAGGAGACTGCTTATTATTCAGCAAATTTCCAAACATTTATGTTTCTGTTTTTTTAAATTGATGTGATATATTTTTGTTGTTGCTTCTGATCTTTGAATCATGTTTTAATGAATATGTCATTTATTTAAATTACAAATTTGGGAGAATAAAATTAGGTAATTTTATATATCCAAGTTACACTGTTAGTCAAGTAAAACAAATTAACTCTTAATTTTCTCGTGGCCTAGAATTTACAAAATTTCATTGTATGACAAGAAGGACTTGTTGATTGAGAAATTTTTTATTACTTTTGAATTTTTACTAAATCCTTCCCACTAAATATTGTCAGACATGTATCAAAATTATCAAGGCTTTTATTTCTTAAATATCACTATTATTTGTAGTTCCAATGTACAAGTCATGTTTTATAAAACCACTAAAGTTACTTAATAATAACCAATAATTTAGTAAGAAAAAGACAAAAAACACCAAAGGCCTCGTTTGCTCTGGTTGCTACATATCCATAGTAACCACACAGACTCTTTATGTCAGTATCTATGATGATATAGTGAAAGTAGGGCCAGAAGATATCTTTTTATAACAATATCATCATTGTGTGGGTTTTCTCCATTATGTGTAAACAGCATAAACCTCTGAGTGAAAAACATTATAAAAGAGATTTCTTGTTATAACAATATCAGTATCGTGTGTAAACAGCATGAACCTTAGTAAGGACTAGATGCCTCTAAGAGTGCTAATCATTTAAGAAGAGAAGATCTCAAGAGAATTGTTGATCCATATAGTACTGACCTTGAAGACCTTGGCAATTTAAAAGGCTATTAGACAAGTAACTTTAGTCTTAAGTTAATTGTGGTTCTCTGATCATTTCTAGTGCATGCTGATTTACGTTATTTTTAAGAGCTGGTTCATGTCACAGAAGTTTGTGCCAATGATGTGTTGCATTGCTTTCTTATTCCAATATCATCATTGTGTGGGTTTTCTCCATTATGTGTAAACAGCATAAACCTCTGAGTGAAAATCATTATAAAAGAGATTTCTTGTTATAACAATATCAGTATCGTGTGTAAACAGCATGAACCTTAGTAAGGACTAGATGCCTCTAAGAGTGCTAATCATTTAAGAAGAGAAGATCTCAAGAGAATTGTTGATCCATATAGTACTGACCTTGAAGACCTTGGCAATTTAAAAGGCTATTAGACAAGTAACTTTAGCCTTAAGTTAATTGTGGTTCTCTGATCATTTCTAGTGCATGCTGATTTACGTTATTTTTAAGAGCTGGTTCATGTCACAGAAGTTTGTGCCAATGATGTGTTGCATTGCTTTCTTATTCCAGTTTAAGCCTTGGTATTTTGTTTCTCTTTGTCAGCATTCATCTAAAATGTGTTCAGAACAAATAAAAAGATTTCATTGGCAATGGTTGTTTGCTTTATGGCTTTGATCCACTCAGGCTGAGTTGGCCTTTATAATGTAATAGAATAAAATTGAAATGGAATCAAACATGCTAAAACACTACGCCTTGTATTTTTCAGTTTTCAGTTTGTGATGATTATTTTGAACATCCATTGATGATGAATTAACTGCCTTCACCTTTTTACTTAAGAGAATATAAAATGGAAACAATACTGTTTTCATCACAATGTGTTTCTTATTTAATTCTTGAAGCATGAAATGATTGGTTAATGGATGTGCACGTGAAACTGGTGTCAAATACAGATATAGGTGGATATGTAAAAGTAAATTGAAACCACAAACTGCTCAACATAATATTTTTTATCAAATTTGACAGATAACGCTTTGGTAAAAGGGCTTTCCATTTGTTTTTTGTTCATTTAATACTGATGTGTCATCAAGTACAAGTGAAGATACAAACAAAGTTGAGAAACATTGAACCATTGTTTTTATATCGTATGCATTGAACAGCACTGGAAGTAATTTCTAAAGAAAGCATCCATCTAACCTAGAGTCCTTTATCCAAACTGATTAGAAAATATGACTGTTGTGTACTATCATATCTTTGTCTGCCTGTGTTTGGCATATGATAAGGATTTTCAATGATTGTTTAAAGCAAGCTAGTTTGAGAGTTTTATCAAACTGACTTAAAGTGGACAAGCATTTTCCATGAAACCTTGTTACACCATTAGAAACAGCATTAAAATACCTAGATAATTTAGTTTCATCAAAACATGTTGGAAACTTATGGTCAGACACAATGCTAAGGACACCAACAATGTAATAATGTGAGTTTGTTTCAATCATTGCACTTGTGTGTGATGTATACAGTGCAATACCTTTTACACAAGCAGCATGAAATGAGAGAAGCTGGTTATTGCAAATATTATTTTATCATTTTTTTCAGTGTTGGCTGTACATGCATCTCTAGTCTCCATCTTAGTTAAATATCATCTCTGCATTATTATTTCATTGTTCCTTTGAATCTTATTTGCTTTCTTGCAGAAACAAACGTGGAATGGCCCCGAATTCTAATCATGCAACAAAGCCTAAACAGAAGAGAACACCAGAAACTGGCAAGCGTGTTGACTACGACAAAGGTACTCATTTTGCACCTTTTTCTTGACTGCCAAAAATTGTCACCCAAAACAAGATGTACCAGTGGTGATTAGTGTCATCTGTCTGTTAATTGCTTTTGTGTCAAATTTTATCATAATGTTTTCTAAATGATAATATCTTCATTATGAATTAGTTGATCATCATCCATGTATGCCCATAGCTGCAGCAGGGAATCAAATATCCCTAGAAGCTAACAGTAAGGTGAAGGTCAAAGATCAAGGACAGTTGAATGGTTGATTTAATTTGAATCTTGCTGGTGGTGAAAGGGTATGGATTTAACAGTATCTACTCTTACCATTGATAAATTGCCATTAGATGTTGATGATAAGTTGAGCTACAAAATATCCCATGAGATTTTGAAGTATAAAGGTCAAGGGTCATGTATACAGCCATCAATATATTTGATATAAAAACTTTATATAATGAATCCAGAAATAGAACAGATTAGCAATGTAGATACTTCATCTGTGGAGTTAATAGATTAAAGGAATCAGAGTCAAAGTCAAATGATGAACTGAGCTAACAATGGCTATTCCATTTGAAAGAATATGCAATGTTTTTGGGCAGGTCAGATGATGTCTTTGGGTGCAGAAAGCACTCCTTATGATTTCGACGAGCATTAATCATGTATTTTGGGTACAATTCGAGATTTGTGCTTGTCTTTTGACCTAGGTATGTTCTTTTTAAGTTAACAGCCCTGTTTCATTTTAAGTTTTTATAATGTGACAATATTTTACCAAAGCTTTTTTAGAGGAGATTGAATAATCCATGCAGCCAGTTTGTCCAATGATCACATATTCTTTTGGTAACTTGTTAAAGGTACAGGAACTTTTATTGGAATGATGGAGACAAGATTAGAACTGCCATTAATGTGACAAGTCTGTTACTGGATAAATTACCAATTTGTAATTACAGCCATATTCAAGTCTTTTAACCATTTTGAAACCCCAAATCAAATTGTGTGATCATTTCAAATTCTGTTTCCTTGCATTGCGAAACCTTAACCTTAACAAAGGCTACAATTGAATACATTAACTGTAGAAAGACTTCGAATCTTGTGGATCAAATGTTACAATTGAATACATTAACTGTGGAAAGACTTTGAATCTTGTGGATCAAATGCTTACTGAGTGAATGTCCCCATATATTGTCCAACTTGGTCACATATGAAGAGTCTCCATATTTTATCCAACTCAGTCTCCATATTGTGTCCAACTTTATAAGATGTAAGGTATCCCACCATATCTTGTTGAGCTTAGTCAAATTGTAAAGGGTCCCTACATCTTGTCAATTAAACTTAAATGTAAAGGGTCCCCATATTTTGTGCAACTTATTAAAATTGTAAAGTGTCCCAACATCTTGTCAATTAAACTTTAGATGTAAAGGGTCCCCATATTTTGTGCAACTTAGTCAAATTGTAAATGGTCCCTACATCTTGTCAATTGAACTTAAATGTAAAAGGGTCCCCACATTTTGTGCAATTTAGTCAAATTGTAAAGGGTCCCAACATCTTGTCAATTAAACTTTAGATGTAAAGGGTCCCCATATTTTGTGCAACTTAGTAATATTTTAAAGGGTCCCTACATCTTGTCAATTAAACTTAAATGTAAAGGGTCACCATATTTTGTGCAACTTAGTAAAATTGTAAAGTGTCCCAACATCTTGTCAATTAAACTTAGATGTAATGGGTCCCCATAATTTGTGCAACTTAGTCATATTGTAAATGGTCCCTACATCTTGTCAGTTAAACTTGGATGTAAAAGGGTCCCCATATTTTGTGGAACTTAGTAAAATTGTAAAGGGTCCCCATATTTTGTGGAACTTAGTAACATTTTAAAGGGTCCCTACATCTTGTCAATTAATCTTAAATGTAAATGGCCCCCATATCTTATGCAGCTTAGTAAAATTGTAAAGGGTCCCTACATCCTGTCAATTAAACTTAAATGTAAAAGGGTCCCCATATTTGGTGCAACTTAGTAAAATTGTAAAGGTCCCTACATCTTGTCAATTAAACTTAGATGTAAAGGGTCAATGGTAAAGGTCTTTTATCTTGTCCATTAAATTTAGTTGTAAAGGGGCTCCATATTGTGTCTTACAAAGTGAAATGTAAAGGACCTGTATCTTGTCTACTAAAATAAATTGTAATGGATCCCCATTTCTTGTCCATCAAGGTGAAATATTAGGTAAACCGTATCTTGACCAGCGAAGTAGAATGTAAAATGTCCCCATTTATTGTCCCTCAAAATAGAATGTATAAGGTATCCATTTCTTGTCAGACTAGCTCATGACTGAAACATGATACCATTATTCTTTAGAAACATTTAAACCATTAAGCCAGACATGGTCAGAAAAGAACGTAATTTTCACATATTTATTATTTTTTGGTATTCTTTCCAGATGAAGGTGGTGTTTACAAAGCCAGAAAATCCAAGAAATGAAACAGTTGGTGCAAAACAGGTAAAAGAAACTCATGAAACAAAGACAGATCTCCACATCGATCAGAGAAAGGCTGAAGTGGTCAAGGTCAGTAGGTCATGCATGATTGTTTGGGTTAAAGGGTAAAGTTCACAATTTTCACTCCTGCCTGTAACCAATGTTGCTATACACTTTACATGTATTTGTAATATTCATCTGTGCAACTAATAATTCATACATGCCTTTGCACCTCCATGTAATAATACATTTGTGCTGTAAATCCTTCTAATCAATCATGCATGGCTTTGTTGTACCTCCATGTAATAATACAGTTGTGCTGTAAATCTTTCTAATCAATCATGCATGCCTTTGTACCTCCATGTAATAATACATTTGTGCTGTAAATCTTTCTAATCAATCATGCATGCCTTCGTACCTCCATGTAATTGTGTTGATCAGTATATTCATGACAAATCAATGTTGAGATACTTGGTTAGTGACCTAAATATTCCACAGCGACTCTTTCATGCTAATATTCGCAATCTTTACATGCTTAAATATACACAATCTTCATATATGTTAATATACACAATCTTCACATATGTTAATAGACACAATCTTCACACATGTTAATATACACAATCTTCACATATGTTAATAGACACAATCTTCACATATGTTAATATACACAATCTCTACACATGTTAATATACACAATCTTCACATATGTTAATATACACAATCTTCACACATGTTAATATACACAATCTTCACACATGTTAATATACACAAGCTTCACCTAGGTCAATATCCACAATCTTAATTTGTGTCAATATACACATTCTTCACATAGTGGTCGAGTGGTCTAAGTGCTCACCATTCCAGGTCACTGCCATCTCAACTCTGTCTGTATCACTGGATAAAAGTGGGATAAATCAGTAAGTTTAATATCTGGATAAAAGTGTTATATCTGGATAAAAGTGGGATACATTAGTAATGATTATATCACTGGATAAAAGTGGGATAAATCAGTAAAGATAATATCTGGATAAAAGTGGGATATATGGATTAAAGTGGGATAAATCAGTAATGATAATATCACTGGATAAAAGTGGGATAAATCAGTAAAGATAATATCTGGATACAAGTGGGATATCTGGATAAAAGTGGGATAAATCAGTAATGATAATATCACTGGATAAAAGTGGGACAAAGATGTATGAACTGATCGGATATATCAGGTTGTTTATGTATATTGATGTAGATATTGTTATTTACCTCACATTTACTGTGGTAAGTGCAATAAGTTTTTTAAGAGGTCTAAATAGAAACAGCATGTAAATGGAAATAACTCTAGTAAATATTTCCTTCATTTACAACATATTTAGGAATTATGTAAACAATATTCAACTAAAGGGAAATAAGTGTCAGTTTTTGTTCTGGACCTTGTTGTTGTTGGGTTTAATGCCAGTTTTTCAGTACAAGATAGGCTATAAATGGTGGCCAGTATTAATGGTGGAGGAAGAACCAGAAAAACCCTGGAAAGAACCAACAATCCAAGAGAAGATACTGGCAAAGCTTTTTCACATACCCACATTGGCAGATTCCAAGACTTGAACCCATGTAGACAGAGGTGAGCTGGCAGTGATCCATAACGCTGAGCATTTTAGACCACTCTGCCACTCAGGGCCACCTGGACATCTTTAAACAAATTAAAAAAAACACATGGCAATATGAAGTCAAATTATGACACTTCATTTGCATGCTGGTAATACGTTTTCATAAATCAGAAAAAAGATGGAGAATATAATGTTATGATGTTCATCTATTCATCAATTCCATTAGTTGTCATTTTAATTTCCTTCTGTTTTACAACATCTACTTTTACCAAACTTTGTGGATGGTTTGTAAGAAGGAAGCAAATTTATTTGAGATAAAAATTGTACAAAGTTGGTGTCATTTTGAAAAAAAAGAAAGATGCTTTCTGCACAATAACATTATTTGTGCATAACATAGATGGACCAAACTTTGCAGATGGCTCTCACAGGACAAGGTCATTCTGACTGAACCATGAAAAATGTTTGTGTGTGCATAAAACTTAATTTCTTTACTTTGACCTTCACTGGTCTGTTTATAGCTATGAATTCATGAGTTAATGGAATATTTTGCAAAAGCCTTTTTAAGTATTTTACTACAAGCATTTTACATATCAGAGTTCCTGCCATTTATTAGACTTCTGAGCTTTGTCACTCAGGCACTTGATAATGCTGTATAATTAAGGTAAAGACAGGGTGGCATTGTCACAGTAAAATAGACATTGACCCCTGCAAACTTAAGGAATATTTACTGTACTTGAAAAATTTGTAGAATTTCTTTTAAGATATTCATGAAATTAGTTGTAGTCATTGTCAAAAGATATCGTTAGTTGTAAATTATTCAAAAGTATTCGAAGGAAGTCAACATGCATTATTACATTCCAGTCTACATGCACTGGTTAGAAAAAAAATTATGATGGAATTTTATGTGAGGCATGGTCTTAGGCATTTGTATTTGGCCAGACTTAGGATGTTATACTAACATCAAGATATTATGCTGATATTGTAAACATTTAGTGTTTTTAAAATAACATTAATATTCATCCTAAGTGAACAGTGCAGAAACAGATATGTTGTCACATAATGATTACAGTGTATAACCAGATCAAAGCTCTACACTGTTCTTATCTACACTGTAACTACACTGCAAAGTTATGTCTTCTGTCACATAATGAATGGAATGTAGCAGATTAAGTTATAGACTGTTGATATGAATATTGTAAATCCAGTTCTGCTGTCACACACTGATTTTCCTGTACCATTTGATCAGCTAGTACACTGTTGGTATTTACACTGCAGAACTATATCTACTGTGACCTAATGATCATAAGCTACCAACATATCATGTTCTACACTGTTGGTATTTACACTGCAGAACTATATCTGCTGTGACCTAATTATCATAAACTACCAACATATCAGCTACTACATGTTGGTATTTACACTGCAGAACTATATATGCTGGGACCTAATGATGATAAGCTATCAACATATCAGCTAGTACACTGTTGGTATGAAGAGTGCAGATACAGATTTCCTGTCGCATTATAATTACAATGTAGCAGCAGATTAGTTACATTATCTGTGTGTAATCATAATTGGAAGCAATAGTGTGTACTCAAATATATCAGACCAGTATACATCAATAGATCTGTGTGTAATCATAATTGGAAGCAATAGTGTGTACTCAAATATATCAGACCAGTATACATCAATAGATCTGTGTGTAATCATAATTGGAAGCAATAGTGTGTACTCAAATATATCAGACCAGTATACATCAATAGATCTGGGCCCATTCTCTTTTCTAGTTGGACTATCTACTGTCATAGGAGAAATTTATATTACAGGTATTTTTGTGTTTTGCTCAATAAACTGACATTGACTTCTACCTTTCTGTATTTTCTCTCTTCCTTCTGTCGATAAAAAAACAGGAAGAACTCCACCCTGGTAAGGTCAGTAATGCTCCCAGAGAGAAAAGTGCCCAGATTCCCAGAGGTACAGAACTGAACAAACTCACGTCAGATGAGGATAATCTAAAAAGTCTCCAGATGAACTTTTAAACAAGCCAAAGTCCCCAGGTTTGCCACCACAGAAGACTCATGAAGGGGATGCAGGCAACACAAGATAAGGGTAAAGATGAGATTAGCACAGGGGATGCAATGCCATAAATGAATGACTGGGATGATGATCAGATTAATACAGGCAATGTCCATAGCAAAAAGCCTCCTTCAGACCATGTAGATCATCCTGTTGAAATATCAGAACATAAGAATGACTCCAAAACAAGACTGGGCTTTATAACTCCAATACACAATTTGCAGAATCCAGCAGTCAAGTGACTCCATGGGAGACCATAAATCATAAGCCTGCTAGTCTCAAAGGGGCTGAGAATGACCCAGTCACACCTAAGCAAGTCAGTCCTCCATTGCCAGAATATGACAACTGAGGTACTGTACAAAGAGTGATGATGGATTTGCTAACACAATGATGACAATACTGTAACGTAGTCATAACAGATGATATGCTACACGGACCAGAAGTTTGTGTGGATAACAAATAATGGAGAATTTTAACAGACTTACTTACAAGATTTGAAAATTGCATTGACATTTTTCACAGGCGATAAAGTAATTGACAGCGCAAAATAGAAGTTCTTAGTTCGCATGCATTAGATTGTGTTCTTTGTCTAACTTTTTTGTTGTGTTTGGCATGGATTTTAACAGTTATGTTAAAATTGGATTTTATTACTTGTTAATATTTGCAATGTTTGTTTTTTTCTCAAGTCTTGATCAATCAGTAACCATCAGTTCATCATTAACCATTAGTCTTAATCTATCATTAGCATTCATTCGTAATACATTATTTGCCTTTAGTCTTAATCCATCATTAATCTGCAGTCTTAACTCATCATTTCTTCTGTTTTTGATCTGTATAAAGTTACTTCCCTTGACTTAAGGTATACTGAGTGGTCATGTGACCACTGGATTTCTTTTCTCTTCCTGAAGTGGGTTCTTTTCAGTAGAACAATTGCATGTTAATCATTCTTTCTGCTCTATTCTGACTTTGAGCCAGGTCAGTTTAATGGTTGGCATCACGGACTTTGGATTAGTAGCTAATTAGTTCCTCTGAAAAACTGAACATGCTAAAACTACTGAATTGCATATCTATTTATTTAAAGCCATTTTTTTGCTTTGACAAGGTTCCCATTGGTGTATAGACTTTCAATTGTAAAATGATTTTTATTACAATGCATATATTTTAACATGGACATGTCAGTTTACTTCACTTGTGTTGGGGTTCATTTTAAAGGATTGTTGTTGATCTGCTTCATCTAGTATGTACAAAACTTGTGTTGGGGTTGATTTTAAAGCATTTAGCTTTCGTTTGTCATAAAATATCATTCACCTCCTGTGGGTTTGGATATGTAAAATAATGGATGATTTGATCTCAATAAACCATAGGAGGTGACTGATGGTGATACTAGTCACAGTGGTTAGCATCTTGGACTTGTTGAATGGCGCAGGGTTAGATCCGACTGTTAAATCAGGCTGGATCGAAGACAGTGCTAATTCCTTGGCACTCTACTTGATTCTGACTAAATAACCCACTTGTTGCTGTGTCATGAAAATACAATACAAAAATCAAAGTAATTGAATTTATGCTGTATTACAAAATAAATACACAACTGTATATTCATTAGAGCACAATAATAATATTAATGTGCATATAGTACAGCCCAACATCATTAGAACACAATAAAAATAATAATGTACATATAGTACAGCCCAACATCATCAGAACACAATAATAATATCAATGTGCATGTAGTACAGCCCAACATCATTAGAACACAATAATAATAATAATTTATATATAGTTCAGCCCAACATCATCAGAACACAATAATAATAATAATGTACATATAGTACAGCCCAACATCATCAGAACACAATAATAATAATAATAATGTACATATTGTACAGCCCAACATCATTAGAACTTCATTGTACACTTGATAGCAGTTCCAAAAAGAATTTTCGTTTTGGTCTACTTAATATGTGAAATGCAACAACTTTCCATTCGGTCTGGAATGAATGTATTTGGCTTTTATGTTGATCCAACTCAATTCCGCTTTTCTGTTTATGATGGACTGGATTTTTGGGTTAGTTCATTACATAAAGAAGAATGGATTTCAGACAGAAAAGTACTCTAAATTCCACTAGTTTCAGTGTATATCAGATTTTGTAGGACATGTCATTCAGTGTAGTTTCAGTGTATATCAGATTTTGTAGGACATGTCATTCAGTGTAGTTTCAGTGTATATCAGATTTTGTAGGACATGTCATTCAGTGTAGTTTCAGTGTATATCAGATTTTGTAGGACATGTCATTCAGTGTAGTTTCAGTGTATATCATATTTTGTAGGACATGTCATTCAGATTTGCAGAACTAAGAAAGTAGAGAAGAATCAAGATACATAATATTTATTACCACTTTTATTACCAGCTAAAGAAAAGATACATAATATTTATTACCACTTTTATTACCAGCTAAAGAAAAGATACATAATATTTATTACCACTTTTATTACCAGCTAAAGAAAAGATACATAATATTTATTACCACTTTTATTACCAGCTAAAGAAAAGATACATAATATTTATTACCACTTTTATTACCAGCTAAAGAAAAGATACATAATATTTATTACCACTTTTATTACCAGCTAAAGAAAAGATACATAATATTTATTACCACTTTTATTACCAACTAAAGAAAAGATACATAATATTTATTACCACTTTTATTACCAGCTAAAGAAAAGATACATAATATTTATTACCACTTTTATTACCAGCTAAAGAAAAGATACATAATATTTATTACCACTTTTATTACCAGCTAAAGAAAAGATACATAATATTTATTACCACTTTTATTACCAGCTAAAGAAAAGATACATAATATTTATTACCAATTTTATTACCAGCTAAAGAAAAGATACATAATATTTATTACCACTTTTATTACCAGCTAAAGAAAAGATACATAATATTTATTACCAATTTTATTACCAGCTAAAGAAAAGATACATAATATTTATTACCACTTTTATTACCAGCTAAAGAAAAGATACATAATATTTATTACCACTTTTATTACCAGCTAAAGAAAAGATACATAATATTTATTACCAATTTTATTACCAGCTAAAGAAAAGATACATAATATTTATTACCACTTTTATTACCAGCTAAAGAAAAGATACATAATATTTATTACCACTTTTATTACCAGCTAAAGAAAAGATACATAATATTTATTACCACTTTTATTACCAGCTAAAGAAAAGATACATAATATTTATTATCACTTTTATTACCAGCTAAAGAAAAGATACATAATATTTATTACCACTTTTATTACCAGCTAAAGAAAAGATACATAATATTTATTACCACTTTTATTACCAGCTAAAGAAAAGATACATAATATTTATTACCACTTTTATTACCAGCTAAAGAAAAGATACATAATATTTATTACCACTTTTATTACCAGCTAAAGAAAAGATACATAATATTTATTACCACTTTTATTACCAGCTAAAGAAAAGATACATAATATTTATTACCACTTTTATTACCAGCTAAAGAAAAGATACATAATATTTATTACCACTTTTATTACCAGCTAAAGAAAAGATACATAATATTTATTACCACTTTTATTACCAGCTAAAGAAAAGATACATAATATTTATTATCACTTTTATTACCAGCTAAAGAAAAGATACATAATATTTATTACCACTTTTATTACCAGCTAAAGAAAAGATACATAATATTTATTACCACTTTTATTACCAGCTAAAGAAAACATGTTTACCTGCTGTCATTTTTCATCTCGCTGTTGGAGGGACCCCAGCTGTGAACTGTATCATACATTTCATGTCTTCTGTTGCTAGCCTAACATTGTATCGGAATAGTTACACATGGAAAATTGAAAATCAGCTGTTGTGCAACAATCCATTTCGATAGTGGAAATAATACTTTGTGTGACAGTCCATTTTGACAGTGGAAATAATACTTTGTGTGACAGTCCATTTTGGCAGTGGAAATAATACTTTGTGTGAGTGGAAATAATACTTTGTGTGACAGTCCATTTTGACAGTTGAAATAATACTTTTTCATCATCATGACTTGTTTCCTCTGATGCTTTTAGTTTCTTACCAAAATCTTCAGTGGCATGTCTCTGATGAATATATGATAGCCCTTGTCCTCAATATGCTTTGCTATGCTATATTTTTAGTCTGAACCAAAAATATATTTCTCCTAAATAAGTGTTTCAAAGATGAGAAACTATGTTTTCAATTACTGCATCTCTCATGTTTGTTGTTGACGTGAATATCATGTTCATTTGTGTTCTTTGAAAGTTTTGTTTCTGACTCAGTGAACTTGTCCACATCATTAACTTTAACATTTTACATTCAAATGAACAAAACAGCTTGAATGTTCAGTTCATCCACAAACAAATCTTATGAACCAAAACCTAACCTAAATGTTTACTACATGAGGAGTGTACATGGTTTGTTTGCAAAGTAGTTCCTAATACACAATACTATTTTTAGGCATGTGTTACGCGCATGTGTACAATACAAAGGTGTTCAGTATTATACAATACTGCATGATTCTGACAATTGAAAGTTAATGAAGACAAAAATCAGCATATAATAATTTGAAATTTTAATGACTTGTCCAGATACATTTTACATATTGTTTATAAAATTTTACCGATGGTGCAGGATATAGACCACAAATAATTTAACTATATGTTCTCTACATATATTTCTCAGTACTGACCTTTCAACTGTGTGACAATCAATACAAAGCATATGTTAATCAAAAATACATCCAAAGATGACTTCATGGTGAAGTTCTTGTCAGGGTTTCACCGGCATATCTTTGAGCGGCTGCACTGTAAACATAACATCATGTACACAGAACACATATTTCATTTCCAGATCATCACCAAGGCCTTATTACTCCATGTGCACTGTCGCCAAATTACACACTGACAACCACTCTCTCAAGAATAAACAATTACCTTTAAATCCCTACCAAAAATGCATCAATAGAACTTAAACTCTTCTATCACCACCAAAATGAGAGAGGAAAAATTGTTCTAAAAATAGATTAGAACTGCATTCGTGGGTACTGAACTGGACGTATTAATTATGATGTGATTCCATATGGATTTTGAAGGAAATTGTCTGTTTATAAAATGTTTCCAATAGTGTTTTTTTTCTGAAAATAAGAAATACTCACAAAATTCATGAAATTTTGAAGCAGTAGGAAAAAGTGAACGTACATTTCTGTTAACATAGATGGCTTACTAAAATTTATATTGGAATTAAAAGTAAATATTAAAATATTATTCATAACGTAATATTACACTTGTATTTATTCTCATGGTGGTAACGTTGGGACTCTTACCTATACTTCTAACACATTTCTTCTGATGCACAAAATGCAAAATTTCAAATAATGTGGTGTCTTTGGTATTTTGGACAAGTATTTCTACACACATATAGTATGGGCTGCCTCATTGTTCAGTCTGGAATCAACAAGAAATATTCAGTAGATAAAAGTTTTAGTCTTTATATGGCTAGAGTGCTAAAGTACTTTTAAATTACAAACAAATTTAGGCTTTTTACTGATATTGATACTGTGTTGATAAATAATCCCTCTTGTTGATTCTTGTTTTTGCTTTTGCAAAAAAGAATAATCTCTGCTTAGTTTTCACTGGTGAGTTAAACTGCCAAAGCTTTGAAACTAATGGGCACTGTAGTTTTAGAAAGACATGATATTAGAATGAGAATGTTTATATATATCAGATTTTCCATATTACTGGATTTCTAAATTTTTACATGCATAAAAGAAATTTGGCCAAAATAAATTGCATGAGTCAGCCTTATACTTATTGTAAAAAAATTGTTTGCGTTTGATTTTTGCTGTGATTGTGTATTTACACTCTTCTTTGTCTTTTCTGTAGGGGCAGAAGTGAAAATGCACAAGTACCAGTTAATACAAGCTTTCCAGGGACATGGATCATCACTAACCCAGCACTAATTGAGTCAAGATCATGCAGATGCCTTTGAAAATTACTTGAATGTTAATTCATAGGAACATGTTGTACTCGCATTGCGTATACCTTATGTTATTTTCAAATTTAAATTTAAGGTATATATTTTTTAGATTATTCGTGTACATTAAAGAGAAAATTGAATTTTGGATTAGTAACTATTTTCTTACATATGAATGCTTTCCGACTCTACTTTTAATCTGTGGGAAAGGAAAGCCAAATTTGGAAGATTTGTTTTGGCATACATAAATACGTACATACACAAACATGCTTATGTACTTAAGATGTTTCAGGTTTTGATATTTCTTGAATATATAGGTTCATTGAAATGTTACCAGTTACTGCATTACATTTCCATGGAAACTGGGAGCTGTTGGGCTTGAAGAGTGAATGTACGTGAATTTAATTTTTCAGAAAAGTACAGTTGTATTTAGATTTGATTTGTATACATTATAAATGAGACTGTGATTGCCTCCCTTGGATATAGAAAATTTATTAACACACAAGTTAGACAATTTGTACTTTTTTTAATTATTTGAATTTATATTATTAATATGAAAATTTAAGAAGAAAACTGATATATACCTAATAATGTTGTTCTTGTCTAAATCCTGGCTTTGGAACAAAAGTAAATATAATCTAAAGGTAAAGCATAATTTAACATGTTATTATTTCTCTTTCTGCAAGGTGTCTTCTAGGTATATAATATCAATGTAAGTCACTGTCTTGGTTATAATTTGTTTTGTATTATTTTTTTTTTTATAGACAATTGCTCAAACTTGATGAACAGTTTTCAGATGTTTCCATAGTAACTTAATGCAAAAGGTCTATAAAGTTAATTGGGTCTAGATGATCTCAGATTGGCAACCCTCAGACGTTTCCATAGTAACTTAATGTAAAAGATCTATAAAGTTAATTCAGTCTAGATTGGCAACCCTCAGACGTTTCCATAGTAACTTAATGTAAAAGATCTATAAAGTTAATTCAATCTAGATTGGCAACCCTCAGACGTTTCCATAGTAACTTAATGTAAAAGATCTATAAAGTTAATTCAGTCTAGATTGGCAACCCTCAGATGTTTCCATAGTAACTTAATGTTTCCATAACACTGCAAGTTAATCAAGTCCAGCATCAGGTAAAATTTGCAAAAGCAAAAAACATAATATTGTTTTCGATCTAGATTGTCAGTAGGACTTCTGTATTTCTGACATTTCTATAAAATTAGGTCTGGATGGTCATTAGATCTCTTCTGTTTACATTTCCATAACATTAGGTCTGGATGGATCTCTTCTGTTTACATTTCCATAAAATTAGGTCTCGATGGTCATTAGATCTCTTCCACTTTCCTGACATTTCCACAAAATTAAGTCTAGTTGGTCATTGGTCATTAGATCTCTTCTGTTTTCCTGACATTTCCATAAAATTATGTCTGAAAGGTCAGCATGACCTGTGTTTTTCTGAAATTTACATCAGGTATAAAAATCAGGAGGACATTTAAATTCAGTCCAGCAGTTGGTCCAAGATGTCATTTAAATTTATGACAATTGTACATAAAGATATCTCATATGAAGTTGTCTGTTGCTTAAGCCATGCAAGGTTTATACACAGGAGGGGAATGGAGTTTTTCTACAGTTCTTTTAGAGCTCTTTCTAAATTTGTAATACAGAATGACAGTGCTGATAGACATAAAGGAAGGCACTTTTTGAAAACAACTGCAACTTAAAAGTGACCACTAACACCCTCCATTCATATTTATTTTGCTTTATTTGGGTTGTATTCAATTTGCATCTGACAGGAAATGGTCTATAGAGTTTTCAAATCTGACAGTCATTCTGAAAATGGCTTGTAATGTTAACAAATTAATGGTCCTTCTGAAAATGGCCCATAACATTTTTTTTAAAAATATGATAGTCCTACTGTAAATGGCCAATATCTTTAACAAATTGATAGTACCTCTGAAAATGACCCATATTTTTAACAAATTAAGAGTCCCTCTGAAAATGGCCCATAACTTTAAGAAATCTGATAGTCCTTCTGAAAAAAGGTACTTAACATTAAAACAGGTCAGTCTTTTGTGAAATGTTGTAACAAAAGCATTGTAAAGTTTGGACAACCTCAGGCTTAGTGATCATTGTATACATTGCAATCTAAAGAGCCACCATAATATCAGGCTTAGTTATCATGGCATACATTGCAATCTAAAGAGACACCATAATATCAGGCTTAGTTATCATGGCATACATTGAAATCTAAAGAGACACCATAATATCATGGCATACTTTGCAATCTAAAGAGACACCATAATATCAGGCTTAGTGATCATGGCATACAATGAAATCTAAAGAGACACCATAATATCAGAAATTGCTTTTGCTAGTTTTGGTACTGGTATTTTGGAACTGAGCATATAAATGAAAATTACTATGGAAACCATTCATTAGACATAATTAAAATAAGCTAATTATGCCAGGTTTGGAATTATTTTATCTATTTTATTAATGCATTCAGAATAACTCATCATAATTAGGTGTGAAATCTACTATTACAATTTATTGGCAACCTCTCTAACACTGAAAGGGAGTAGAGGGAACCACCCAAATATCCTTTCTAATAGACAGTGGGTTAAGGGAACCACCCAGATATCCTTTCTAATAGACAGGGGGTTGAGGGAACCACCCAGATATCCTTTCTAATAGACAGGGGTTGAGGGAACCATCCAGATATCCTTTCCAACATACAGGGGGTTGAGGGGACCACCCAGATATCCTTTTTGATAGACATGGGGTTGAGAGAACCACACATATATCCTTTCTAATAGACAGGGGGTTGAGGGAACCACCCAGATATCCTTTCTAATAGACAGGGGGTTGAGGGAACCACTCAGATATCCTTTCCAACATACAGGGAGTTGAGGGGACCACCCATATATCCTTTTCGATAGACATGGGGTTGAGGGAACCACCCATATATCTCTTCACCTTTCCAATAGACAGGGGGTTGAGGGAACCATCCAGATATCCTTTCCAACATACAGGGGGTTGAGGGGACCACCCAGATATCCTTTTTGATAGACATGGAGTTGAGGGAACCACACATATATCCTTTCTAATAGACAGGGGGTTGAGGGAACCATCCAGATATCCTTTCTAATAGACAGGGAGTTGAGGGAACCACCCATATATCCTTTCCAATAGACAGTGGCTTGAGGGAACCACCCAGATATCCTTTCTAATAGACAGGGGGTTGAGGGAACCACCCAGATATCCTTTCTAATAGACATGGGGTTGAGGGAACCACTCAGATATCCTTTCCAACATACAGGGAGTTGAGGGGACCACCAATATATCCTTTTCGATAGACATGGGGTTGAGGGAACCACCCATATATCCTTTCCAATAGACAGGAGGTTGAGGGAACCACCCATATATCCTTTCTAATAGACAGGGGGTTGTGGGAACCACCCAGATATCCTTTCCAATAGAAAGGGGGTTGAGGGAACCACCCATATATCCTTTCTAATAGACAGAGGGTTGAGGGAAATACCCAGATATCCTTTCTAATAGACAGGGGGTTGAGGGAACCAGTTTGTGCAAATTAAATGAATGAGATGACAGTTACACCAGTCCACAGTTTCATTCTTTTTGTGCTTGAATAAGGTTACAGTATTATTTTTTTGTACTTCCCATATATACATGCATCTAAGACCGATCCAGCTGCATAATGAATTGATCAAAAGGTGTCATTACATAATGTGATGGTAGAGCTATATCAACACAGTTTGTTGGGATAAATATAGTAGATAACATAGACCTCAATCACAGTATATCACAACAGGTATGGGTCTATATTTTTTACAGTTAGACCCAATTTTCGAGCATGATATGATGGTACACCTAAATATAAGTATTGGAATGGGATCTGAAATATTTTATTTTTGTTTCAAGCAGAAACCCAAGTGAAATATTTTTTGTTCCAAATATTTTAATAATAATCATTCCTATGATGTTAAGAATAAACTTAAATTGTGAATGTAAGTTGAACTGTTTGCCAATAAAACTTCATGTGACAGAAAAAGGCTTTTTATTTGCATTTAACATGGTTTCCTTGTCTCTTTGTTTGGGGCGGAGTTTGGTAATAGTAGTACAAGCAACTTACATACCCAGAAAATAGTCTAAGTGGCATATTGAAAGTGGACAATTTTTGGTAAATATATGTCCATTGAATATTAGGGACCTATTTCATTTGGGTTTGTAGGTATTGCGTATCAGTCAGGATACCACGTAGGCAGTCTGCTGTCAGGATCAGGTCATAGTTGTTTCCAAAATGACATACTTTTCTCTTCGTTTTTCTTTCTTTTTATTCTTCGTTCTCCCTGCCATAATCATTGCGGACATGTGTATATATATATATATATATATATATATAGAGAGAGAGAGAGAGAGAGAGAGAGAGAGAGAGATACTAGAAACATCCTTGAAATTTAAAACGCTGCTTGAAAATACCTTAAATTTTAAAGTTTTATTTTTAAACGTCCTTGAATTTGTTAAGGCATACTTAAATACATCACTTTTTAATTCAGAATATTTGTTGCCTACATCTGCTTAAAATTAAAATATAAATAAAATTACTAGAATCAAATGACACAATACACTCAATACTGAAACCATTTTCACTGTTTCTCCTAAAGCGATGACCATATTAATGTGTATTTGTTTTATTACATCTTACAATATATGGCGCCTTACAGATATTTATGAACGTCTGAGAGAGTGACACGTGTAAAGGTGAAGTTGTTTGCATTTGCAACATACACATTGGAGAGAATATTGACATGTCTCTATGTTACTTTCATGTGCTGTAGATGAAATGTCTTTGGATATAATAATTTTGGAAATTATGCATGATCCAAAGCCATCGCTGATCCAAATGACTCTACTCATGTGCTCAAAATATCCATTTGAATTCGTCTAATGCACAATTGTAATGGATGTGAATTTTGCCAGCCTAGACAATAGTAGCTTTTTAAGATGCAATGAATAAATTCCCAGTACATAAAAAGCAGAAATTATGCACTCTTTTTATTTTACAATTTACCTTTGAATATTAGGAAATGAAACAGGCCAAGTGGAGCTAGCAGTGTTTTGGTAAGTGCGTATCTGAAATAATGCCAAGCTGTATACTCTATAAGCCAAATTACATCAACCAAGCATTCACCAGCATCAAGCGAAATAAAAGTTATTTTAACAATACCTTAGTTATACAAGGTCTACTTTACTTGGTCTACTTTATATATAGCCATGAAAAACAGTATGGTAAACCAAGAATTGTTTTTAAAAAAATATAACAAGGCAAAATACGAAACTGTAGAGTGCCAATCTGATATCTAAAATGACAACCATACTATCCACCCTGAAACTATTATAATTGCTACCCATCCTTAATGCAAACTCCTATTTTCTTTGGGATTTCACCATTAGATGTTTTGGTGATGTCTAGTTGTTCCGACTTCAAAATGGTGCGAATCAGATACACAGTATGGCGTCAAGGCGACCATCTGTAGAACCATGATTTTGGCACTCCTCCTTCCCCCAAAAATGTCATAATAACATGAAGTTTTAACCAGAATGCAAAATCATCTCGGTGTTGGGATTTGATCAGATGACTTCTTATATTGTCTAGTTCATGGGTCTCAAACACATGGCCCGCCAGGGTCTTTCCTGTGTCCCACAAAATGAGTGGCGTCCCAACGTATCATGAGAGACAACAAAGGTGGTGCGATCCATGGGTCAATGAAAATGCCCTAATGTGGTTTAGGGTGGTTTGAGTTTGAGACTGCTGGTCTAACTTGTCCTAAAAGAAAAGATGCTTAACATGAACACCATGGTGGTCATCATTAACGTATCATTTCCAGCCAATGGGATGGTGGGGCCCTGAGTGGCCTATTGTCTAGAGCGCTCACCGTTACGGATCACTGCCATCTCACCTGTGTCTGCATGGGTCTTGGATTCGGCCTAGGTGGGTATGTGAGAGCTTATCAGTAGGTTCTCGTGGGTCGGTGGTTCTTACTGGGGCGTTCCAGGGTTATTCCACCATTACCACTGACCGCCATGTAAAGCAATATCTTGTCCTGAAAATGGAGTTAAACTCTACAACAACAACTACAAGAACAACTATATCAACCAAAAATTATGGTTATATCAACATAGTTTTCACTAAAGGACTTCAAATGATACTTAGTGACAGTTATACATACAAAATGGTTGCCATGACAGCTCTGTTTTGCTGTCACTACGTCCACAGAATAGATTATCACATCGTCACTGTCAAAAGACTTCTTATCATATTACCTTTATTCTAAATTTAAATGGTGCCCATCGCAATCCAATATGCCAGCACTCGGCAGTTAAAACAAAGAAATAGTCTTTTCTTGAAGTCGTATAAATTCTTTTCTGCTAGTAGATATTTTATCATGTAGTTGTTTACTCACTAGTGTGACAATAAATAACGTAACATTTTGAAAGGCTGAACCAAAATTTGCTACATGAAAACTTAAAAGTCTCTTTAAAAAGAAGTCGCTGTTCATATGCCAACACGTCCTATGACCTCGGTACTTGACTGAAAAGAAGAGGAAAACATTTTAATATCAACTTGTAGGTCACGTGTCACAGTAAAAAAATGTCAACACATCCTATTACCTAGTTACTTGGGATGACTTATGATGGGCGACGTAAAAGTGTGTGTGTGTGTGTGTGTGTGTGTGTGTGTGTGTGTTTGTTTGTGTGTGTGATTCTTATTTTTAACATAATTTTAACAATTGTTCAGTCATATCGCTACGATGTCTGCAGTGTAGCAGTTTATGGTGATGTATAGCACTGGGGCATCATGCCGCAGACATGTAGCATCATGCCTCGCTCAATCACATTGTCCTGACACCAGGCCGACCAGTCCTAACACTAGCCTCTTAATGATGATGACCTAGTGAGGCAGCTGCTTGTAACATTGGTAAGTCCTTGGTATGACTCAGCCGGGGTTCGAGCCCGCGACCTCACTCATCCGAGGCGGATACTCTAACCACTTATGCCACTGGAACATTCTGGGGCGTAAAGGACATATCCCATTATTGCTGGAACTGAGAAATAATTTTATTGTAGTATTGTATCAAAGTTATATATGTATGCAAAGTTCACACGTTCAATATAGATTTTTAGCTTTATTAATTTCTTTGTATATTTTAATTGTAGTAGACTCGTTAAATAGTTATGATTATGATAAAATGGCATGCCTCGTTGTCAAGAAAATACCTTTATAAGACTTTGAAAAGATGATGTGGTTTATTAATTTACCTCAATACTGATTTAAGAAAGGAAATTCACAAGTTAGGCAACACAACATTAACTGAATCGAGAAGCTTACGACATGTCGCGCATTCTGCCCGCATTACTTCAATTGTGAAGCAGACAATTTGTCAATTAAGAAATGGTAAAAAATTCTGAATGAAATGTACACGACATGAACTGGACCTTGAAATGGTATGAATGGGATTTGATCACATAATGGAATGTGTACACAGTATCCAGCGATGTTATCAATGGGATTTAATCACTTGATGAAATGTGTACATGGTATCCAGAGATGTTATCAATCAGATGTGATCACCTACTGACATGTGAACAATGTAACAATATGAAAATCACATAGGCGCCCTTGGTGCTTGGTTAAGCAGGTTTCTGCGTATTCAGGAGGAATAAACACATAAAACATTAAAGTCGGAGATGCATTACACAATAAGAAACCTTAGCTGATTCGAGCTATTCTACCGACCATAAACAATAATATAACTAATATAACAATTAATTCAACAGTCACATATTACTTACAGTTCTGATTGGGGGCGGGGGGTGGTGAGGGCTGGGTTTCTGGGTGTACCTTGCCGCAACCATCCCCAAAACATGTGATAAATAACATGTGTTTTTTGAAAATAAAAACATATATAGGTCAAAACCATCAAATACTTAGACTAATATAACTGATCATGGCGGTCAAACTTACTTTTAACAATGAACTAAATACTTTAGCAAACCTAATGTATTTAGATCTCAGTTTATATATTTATTTAGTTTTAGTTAATATTTATTTGATTATGGAGAGTTGGAAGATATTTCTAAAACATACTAATTAACTAATTCCTAATGGCAGTAATAATTATGTGCTGTATGCGAACGGCTTTAAGGTAGTATGAATTAATGTCACGAGGCAATTATGCAATAGCTTCAAGTTGACACATATAAATTAATCATTCACATTTTTAAAATAAACTTAAAGCATTCAATACTTTGACAAGTCTAAATTTCATGTAAACACTATTCAAGTTACTCGGTTACTTCAGAAAACATACAGCTCAGCAATATTTCAGTATTACATATTGCAAGGGAAACATCATTCTATGTGCAAATCGTCGACAACGATGAATCAGTAATTGTCAGTAATCCACACGACTGGAGGAGCGCATGTCCACACAAGATGAATAGTATTCCTACAAGGAATAGCGCATGTCCATACACGACTGAATAGTATCCCCACAAGGAATAGCGCATGTCCAGACAAGATATAATAGAACTGACACATGTGATCATGCGTGCCCACACAAGACTCAATCGTTTCAACATAAAGATTAAGACTGTCCACACCAGATGGATTAGTAGCCAAACGGGTAATAATACGTGTCCAAACAAGACTGACTAGTACTCCACAATAAATATTGCACGTCCACAAAAGATGGAATAGTACCCCACCAGAAATAATGCGTGTCCACACGCGAATGAATAGTACCTACACAGGGAACAGTACGGTTCCACATGAGTCTGAATAACACACACAAGAAATAACGCATGTCCACACAAGACTGAATAGTACCCACCCATACAATAATTCTGTCCACCCAACACATAATAGTACTCTTACATGAATAATGAGTGTCCACACACAACTGGATAGTACCGATACAGAGAATAATGTATGTTCACATTTGACTGAAAAATAGCACACACAAAATTAACAAAATCGACACACAAAATGAATGCATGTCGCCATTGAAATATCATAATCGCCCAGGAACTAAAATACATGTCCACACAGGACTAAAATATATAGAGCGGTTATACGCATGTCGACATGAAAACGACTTTTTATTTAGGATTCCACAGGGAAAATATCTTATGTGCTCCTCATTTAATAATAATAATAATAATAATAATAATAATAATAATAATAATAATGAAGACTTTGTACTGCGCCTAATCTTTCGAAGCTCTAAACGCTTTACACCATCAATAATGATATGACTACACTACATAACAACAAATGACAAAAACAATGAAATTGGAAAACATAGAAATATGCTGAAAACATATAAGATACAAAACATGATTAGGTCGCTAAGTTTGTCCCTGCAGACGAAATAGGTGAGTCTTAAGAGCACTCTTAAAAGGGACCACTGTGTCTTTGTGTCTAATTTCAATGGGCAATTCGTTCCACTTCGCCGGGCCCTGGTGTGCAAACGAACGTTGTCCATATGACTTTGTTTTCACCTTGGGAACAATGAGTATACGATTATCAGAAGAGGATCGTAAGGATCTAACTGGTGTATACACATGGGTGAGGCTGGATAGATATGTTGGACTGGAGTCTGTCATTGCAACATAGCACAGAGAACAAATTTTGTGTTTGATTCTGTATTGAATTGATAGTCAGTGTAGGGTACAGAGCAGTTGTGAGGTGTGCTCTGATCGAGGTACTATAAAGATGATCCGTGCAGCTGTGTTTTGAACTTTTTGAAGTTCTGGAGTAAATATTATGACAAACCAGACAAAATTGACTTACAATAGTCCAGTCTTGACAGTACTAATGAACACACAAGTATGTTTATTGTCTTCATTAGTACTTTCAAGACTGGACTATTGTAACTGGGTGATGATCTATAACACTTGAGAGCGGCTGAGTGTACAGAATGAAGAGAACAGGTCCAAGAACAGATCCCTGTGGAACACCACAACATATGTCAACTGGGCTGGAGTGTATTCCATTTGCAGATATAATTTGTGTCCTGTTCACTAAGTAGGACTTGAACCACTGTAAGGCTATATTCTGAATGTCAAATACATGCTGGAGACAGTGAAGTAATATATCATGGTCTATTGTGTCAAATGCTGCAGATTAATCCAGGAGAGTGAGGACTGTAATCTTTCCACTATCCAAAGCAGAGAGTATGTCACTAGATAATTCAGAAGAGTAGTTTCCTTACTGTGGCAAGGGCGATATGCAGACTGTACATTGCTAAAAAGACTGTTTGAATTCAAATGAGATACAAGTTGAGTTAGAACAACCTTTTCTAAGATTTTTTATATGAATGGGAGATTAGAAACTGGGCGGTAATTCTTTAAATTGTTATGGTCCAGTGTTGGTTTCTTCAGCAGTGGCTTTACAACGGCAGTTTTGAAAAATGATGGGAATTCACCTGATGAGAGAGAGAGATATTAATAACATCTGTTAGTGAAGGCAATATTGGGTCTAAGCACTCAAGCAGCAGTGATGTCGGAATTGGATCAAGTTCACAAGACTTTGGTGCACTTTTTATCAGGATTGTCCGTACTAAATCAATAAAAACAGGTTCAAATGCTCCTAACTGTTGTCACTGAAATTCTGCATCATAACTGTATGTTGACGAATCAGTTGAAATTGTGCTGTCAAGTGAATCTCTAATGGTTTGTACTTTGTCAACGAAGAAATTTGCAAATTGGTCTGGTAGGTCTAGGGGAGAGAAGGTTGTTGGAAGTGGTGTACATTTGTTCCTTGAAATTAGCTTGTTAGTTGTCTCGAAGATCTCTTTGCAGCTGGAACTCTCCGTGATCTTAGTGTACTGTAGTGGGATGATTTGGCTAAATGGACTATGTTTGTGACGTTCTTCTTAGCGGCGTCGTAGATTTGTTTATGAATAGTGAGTCTGGTGGAAAGCCAAAGCCTCTCTGCTTTTCGGCGATGTCTTTTAGCAGTGCGAAGCTGGTCCCTGACACTGCTATACCATGGAGAAAACTTTTTTTTATTGATACTCTGCATTTGGTGGCTGGGGCATGTTTTTCAAGCAATGAACGCAAGCAGTTATTAAGTTGTTCCGCTGTTGGATGTAAGAAAGTTGTTAGGTTTTCTTGGATGTCGTGCATGAATTTGGTTCTATTTATCATACGGAAGTTTCTCTTAGTGGCAAATAGAGGTGGAGGGTTAGGGACTGATACGTCGAGATGGCATACAATGCAGAGGTGATCCGATGCAAGTTCGTGGGATAAAAGGGTGGATTGCATAATATTATCATCAGGTCTATACAGAAACTAGTCTAAAATGTGACCAAGTTTATGGGTAGGTTGGTTAACTGACTGTTTAAGATTGAAAACATGAATGGGTTCTAGGAGTTTTAACATGTATGGTTTACCAGGACAGTCAATGTAAAAGTTTAAATCTCCAAGAATAATTAGGCTGCTACCTATCGAATTTCCATACTCTAGAAGATTTGGAAACATGACATGTGACACTACACAAGATTCCATGCATGCATGACATGTATGCAGAATCACAATCACCCCTTCTCAGATTTTTCTAAAATGCTGGAATAATAACAGCCATATGCAAAATATTCATTTGACACCAGCAACAATGCCGTGGGAAACAAAAAGTCTATGCCAAACCTGCCAATCTTAACAAGCTGATATTTTTCTGTAAGTGAGACCACTTCAGTAAGACAAGCTGATATTTTTCTGTAAGTTGGTAAGGTGTAACAAAATATCATGCAATTTGCTATTGTCAAGATTGACAGCATGAATTTAATAAGTTAAGGAAAGTTATCAGAAACTTATGCAGTGACAGTATACATCATATTCAACCCAAAAGTTTTTAAAGTATACATATATTAATAATATTAATATAATTTCACAAATTCCAAATTCTATGGAACTCATTGGTTTATATTGACTTTTTTCCTTCATTTTTCAGTTTTGAAATAGAGATGGTCATTTGCCGCCATGAGATATACTCAAATCAACACAAGATATAAAATTATTTATGCCATTGCCATCCCAAGATTCAAATTATTTATTTTATTCTTTGTGCTATTTAAACCTTTAAATAGGCTAACTGACCATATATATTTAGTTTGTAAGATGCCATATTTAAAACAATCTATAAGCTAAATCCTTATCAGACAAACATTTTCTTTGAAAATCTGCATACAGTTTAAAGCATCTGAAGTAGTCCTCTCCCATTAGTCTGGTTGTTAGACCAACTCCACTAAATAGGAAACCTGGATCTGAATCAAACATGCCATAATCAGAAATGACCACAACAAATATATTCTTAAATTTTTTATATTATTCCATAAGTCAGTATATTAAGGGTCATTTCTGTAAGATTTGTTGTTGTTGTAGGGTTTAACGCTATTTTTCAGCACATGATATGCTATACATGGTGTCCAGTATTTTTGGTGGAAGAACCCAGAAAATCTCCTGGAAAGAACCACTGACCCATGAGAAGCTAATGGCAAGCTTTCTCACATAACTACAGTAGCCAAATCTTAGACTCGAACCCACGCAGACAGAGGTGAGATGGCAATGATCTGTAATGGAAAGTGTGTTAGACCACTCACCCACTTGGGGCCCCTCATAAGATTTGTAGTCAATTTGTAATGGTAGAGCTAGACAAACACATTCTGTGGAAACAAAAAAATAAATGACCACCATTAAACTTCAGAAATTTCTATAACGTACAAAATCTACCACATATGTGCACATGACTTACCTCCCATCCATAGCCAGTCATTAACTGGTTTCAGAATGTCTAATACTGTATTGTAGTGTAGCATAGCTTCCCCTGGCAAACCAGTCTGAAGACAAAAATCAGCTAAATGTTTCCGCAAATGACCTTGACATTTCTTCTTGTACGATCTAAGAGAAAAAAAAACTTTTATAAACATGTGACTCATCTGATTTATGTTTGATAACAATGCTGCATTAATGCCTTTGATATTAATGCTAAATTAAAGACTTTGATAAGAATGCTGTATACATGCCTTTGATAAGAATGCTGTATTAATGCCTTTGACAAGAATGCTAAATTAATGCCTTTGATAAGAATGCTGTATTAATGCCTTTGATAAGAATGCTGTATTAATGCCTTTGGTAAGATTGCTGTATTAATGCCTTTGGTAAGAATGCTAAATTAATGCCTTTCGATAAGAATGCTTTGTTAATGACTTTGCTAAGAATGCTGTATTAATGCCTTTGATAAGAATGCTAAATTAATGCCTTTGATAAGAATGCTGTATTAATTCCTTTGATAAGAATGCTGTATTAATGCCTTTGATAAGAATGCTAAATTAATGCCTTTGATAAGAATGCTGTATTAATTCCTTTGATAAGAATGCTGTATTAATGCCTTTGGTAAGATTGCTGTATTAATGCCTTTGATAAGAATGCTAAATTAATGCCTTTGATAAGAATGCTTTGTTAATGACTTTGCTAAGAATGCTGTATTAATGCCTTTGATAAGAATGCTAACTTAATGCCTTTGATAAGAATGCTGTATTAATTCCTTTGATAAGAATGCTGTATTAATGCCTTTGGTAAGATTGCTGTATTAATGCCTTTGATAAAAATGCTAAATAAATGCCTTTGATAAGAATGCTGTATTAATGCCTTTGATAAGAATGCTAAATTAATGCCTTTTGATAAGAATGCTTTGTTAATGACTTTGATAAGAATGCTCTATTAATGCCTTTGGTAAGATTGCTGTATTAATGCCTTTGGTAAGAATGCTAAATTAATGCCTTTTGATAAGAATGCTTTGTTAATGACTTTGATAAGAATGCTCTATTAATGCCTTTGATAAGATTGCTGTATTAATGCCTTTGATAAGAATGCTAAATTAATGCCTTTGATAAGAATGCTGTATTAATGCCTTTGATAAGAATGCTGTATTAATGCCTTTGATAAGAATGCTAAATTAATGCCTTTGATAAGAATGCTAAATTAATGCCTTTGATAAGAATGCTGTATTAATGCCTTTGGTAAGATTGCTGTATCAATGCCTTTGATAAGAATGCTGTATTAATGCCTTTGGTAAGATTGCTGTATTAATGCCTTTGATAAGAATGCTAAATTAATGCCTTTGATAAGAATGCTAAATTAATGCCTTTGATAAGAATGCTTTGTTAATGACTTTGATAAGAATGCTGTATTAATGCCTTTGGTAAGATTGCTGTATTAATGCCTTTGGTAAGAATGCTAAATTAATGCCTTTTGATAAGAATGCTTTGTTAATGACTTTGATAAGAATGCTTTATTAATGCCCTTGATAAGATTGCTGTATTAATGCCTTTGATAAGAATGCTAAATTAATGCCTTTGATAAGAATGCTGTATTAATGCCTTTGATAAGAATGCTGTATTAATGCCTTTGATAAGAATGCTAAAATAATGCCTTTGATAAGAATGCTAAATTAATGCCTTTGATACGAATGCTGTATTAATGCCTTTGGTAAGATTGCTGTATCAATGCCTTTGATAAGAATGCTGTATTAATGCCTTTGATAAGATTGCTGTATTAATGCCTTTGATAAGAATGCTAAATTAATGCCTTTGATAAGAATGCTGTATTAATGCCTTTGATAAGAATGCTGTATTAATGCCTTTGATAAGAATGCTGTATTAATGCCTTTGATAAGAATGCTAAATTAATGCCTTTGATAAGAATGCAGTATTAATGCCTTTGATAAGAATGCTGTATTAATGCCTTTGATAAGAATGCTAAAATAATGCCTGTGATAAGAATGCTAAATTAATGCCTTTGATACGAATGCTGTATTAATGCCTTTGGTAAGATTGCTGTATCAATGCCTTTGATAAGAATGCTAAATTAATGCCTTTTTATAAGAACGCTTTCTTAATGACTTTGCAAAGAATGCTGTATTAATGCCTTTGGTAAGAATGCTAAATTAATGCCTTTTGATCAGAATGCTTTGTTAATGACTTTGCTAAGAATGATGTATTAATGCCTTTGATAAGAATGTTCAATTAATGACTTTGAAAAGAATGCTGTATTAATGCCTTTGATAAGAATGTTCAATTAATGCCTTTGATAAGATTGCTGTATTAATGCCTTTGATAAGAATGTTCAATTAATGACTTTGATAAGATTGCTGTATTAATGCCTTTGATAGTAATGCTGTATTAATGCCTTTGATAAGAATGATAAAATGAATGCCAACCAACCACCATGTTAAAACTTTGCCACACTTAGTGGAATTTTTAAAATCCTGGGTTATAATAAAGATCAATGAGAATTCCTGAACTGCTAATTAAATGTTATCATAGCACAATATATAGTAACATATGACACAACTATTTAATCCCAGTTACAAACTTATATAATTATCCTGCCATAGTAACAAACCAGTTACAAACTTATATAATTATCCTGGCATAGTAACAAACCAGTTACAAACTTATATAATAATCCTGCCATAGTAACAAACCAGTTACAAATGTATTTCATTATCCTGCCATAGTAACAAAAAAAGTTACAAACTTATATAATTATCCTGCCATAGTACCAAAATAGTTACAAACTTATATAATTATCCTGCAATAGTAACAAACCAGTTACAAACTTATATAATTATCCTGCCATAGTAACAAATCAGTTAAAAATTTATTTAATTATCCTGTCATAGTAACAAACCAGTTACAAACTTATTTAATTATCCTGCCATAGTAACAAACCAGTTTCAAATGTATTTCATTATCCTGCCATAGTAACAAAAAAAGTTACAAACTTATATAATTATCCTGCCATAGTAACAAACCAGTTACAAACTTATATAATTATCCTGCCATAGTAACAAACCAGTTACAAATTTATTTCATTATCCTGCCATAGTAACAAAGCAGTTACAAACTTATTTAATTATCCTGCCATAGTAACAAACCAGTTACAAAGTTATATAATTATCCTGCCATAGTAACAACCCAGTTACAAACTTATATAATCATCCTGCCTTAGTAACAAACCAGTTACAAACTATATAATTATCCTGCCATAGTAACAAAGCAGTTACAAATTTATTTCATTATCCTGCCATAGTAACAAACCAGTTACAAACTTATTTAATTATCCTGTCATAGTAACAAACCAGTTACAAACTTATTTAATTATCCTGCCATAGTAACAACCCAGTTACAAACTTATATAATTATCCTGCCTTAGTAACAAACCAGTTACAAACTATATAATTATCCTGCCATAGTAACAAACCAGTTACAAACTTATATAATTATCCTGCCATAGTAACAAACCAGTTACAAACTTATATAATTATCCGGCCATAGTAACAAACCAGTTACAAACTTATATAATTATCCTGCCATAGTAACAAACCAGTTACAAACTTATATAATTATCCTGCCATAGTACCAAACCAGTTACAAACTTATATAATTATCCTGCCATAGTAACAAACCAGTTACAAATTTATATAATTATCCTGCCATAGTAACAAATCAGTTACAAACTTATATAATGATTCTGCCATAGTAACAAATTAGTTACAAACTAATTTTATTATCCTGCCATAGTAACAAACCAGTTACAAACTTATATAATTATCCTGCCATAGTAACAAACCAGTTACAAACTAATTGAATTATCCTGCCATAGTAACAACACAGTTACAAACGTATATAATTATCCTGCCATAGTAACAAACCAGTTACAAACTTATATAATTATCCTGCCATAGTAACAAACCAGTTACAAACTTATATAATTATCCTGCCATAGTAACGAACCAGTTACAAACTTATATAATTATCCTGCCATAGTAAGGAACCAGTTACAAACTTATATAATTATCCTGCCATAGTAACAAACCAGTTACAAACTTATATAATTATCCTGCCATAGTAACAAATCAGTTACAAACTTATAGCGCTACCCCATCATGCGAAGCAAGATCTCAGTTACAGAGAATTATCCTGTAACGTGTCGCAGAATAGAAACTGAGTGGGTTTTGAATTAAATGAATAACCTACACAATGTGTGAAAGATGGAAATGTATGAACTTAATTAGTAAAGAAAAATATATGATATATAAATATAATGTTTCTCACGTGCTTTCGACATACGATTGATCCATTCACTTGATACAAACATTCACACATTGAAAAAATAGAGAGAGAAAAATTATATCAATCTGAAATACATATTCAAGAAATCTCATGGATTTCATATACTTTTCAAATAATATGATATCAATCTGAAATATAGATTAAAGAAACCTCATTTCAAATAATAGTATGCACTGTAAGATATTCACAATATTTTCACATATAGACTAGGATTGAGATTCAAACAATCTCAAGTTTTCAAATACGTTTCAAATGTTCTGCACTGTAACTTAAAGTGAGATTCACATAAATCTCCTGGAATACAACTAAGATTCAAAATAATCCCATGTAAATGAAAATGTACCCAATTGAAACAATAATTGGACCAAACGTGCTTCTTGACCCTTGTACAGTCGTACAATTCATAAACTGATAAACCACACAGTTTCACTGAGTCCTTGAGTTGACACACACTTGTATCGGCCGCTTGTGCCCTACATGGATTCACCACAGGTATAGTCATTCATATACACATGTACAGACAGCATACAACACCCTTGAATTAGCTACGTCTACAGTCGTGGCCCCACCACATGTACATATAGACAGTTTTACACATCAACCCCTATAGCTGAAGAACAGAATGGAGAGCGTACACTCCTCGACAATATCCAAAACAACCAGTGTGTCAGTTATAAATATATCTTGCTTAAATTCATAAGACAGTGAGTAATACTCAGGGTAAAATACCTGTGCATATCATGATTATAATGTACCTTGTCGCAAGTAATTTACAGCTAGATACATGTTAGTTCCATTGCTTACCTGCAAACACTTTAATCACCATAGATAACATTGTACGCATATACAATGAAAAATAGTCAAATATTTCAAAGGCATAACCAAGTTATTTTTTTTCCTAATTCTGTGATATAATGCATTCCTTAATGTGTGTATCATATGCATTTTTTAAATTATAAAACTTACTGGGCATAGAATATTAGAAAACAATTAATTTACATTCAGTGAAGCTACTTGCTAACATCTATGATTTTCATTATATCCCTTTTTGGAAAGCTCACTATCATTTTTTGACAGTAATGCCAACAAATGTTGTCTTATTACTTACTTTGCATCAGTATCAACACCGATGTAATCCCTTTTTTCAAATGGGGCACACAGCAGCAGCATTTTGTCAGCTCGTTCAAATGACCTGTCAAGTCTCTTTCAATCCAGAACAAAGATTATAGATGTAATAAACTCTTTCAGTTTCAGGTTGGAAAGAATATAACCTCTGAACCTGTGCTTTCTTTTGAAAAGCTGTTACTGTGTGTCCGTATAACAGTTTCCTTTGTTTCATTTTCCTCTAGTACATCATAGCCTTCTAAATCAACAATGTCCTGCACTATAGACCAATGAAAAATTTCAGCTCAGATGCATTTGACCCGTCTGTCTTCTACACAATGACTGTATCTGAAATAAGCAGAATTCACAAATGAACAAGTCATCATCAACAAACCAAATTATTGCACAATACTAATTCCTACTATATATTTTCGCTCACAAGTAAGGTCATTATTTACTCACAAGCAAGGTCATTATTTACTCACAAGTAAGGTCATTATTTACTCACAAGTAAGGTCATTATTTACTCACAAGTAAGGTCATTATTTACTCACAAGTAAGGTCATTATTTGCTCACGAGTAAGGTCATTATTTTACTCACAAGTAAGGTCATTATTTACTCACATGTAAGGTCATTATTTACTCACAAGTAAGGTCATTATTTACTCACAAGTAAGGTCATTATTTACTCACAAGTAAGGTCATTATTTACTCACAAGTGAGGTCATTGTTCTCTCACAAGTAAGGTCCATGTTTTCTTGTGTATATATATTAATGTGAATTGTAGTCTTAATATCTGTACATATCTGGAATTCACCAAGTTTTAATCCCTTTTATGTTAATGTTACCTTTGGGCAGCTTATCCGAAGGAAGATTAAGGAAAACAATTATGTTTCTCAGCTTTAAATGCATGATTTATTGAAATAAGATTTATGTTACCCATATTTATTATTCAAATGTACACAAAACACTGCAGATAAAATATGGCCAACAACTAAATTTACCTAAGAAATTTGGGGTGCATAGAAACACTCGAACACACCAAAGCACAATAAATACATCGAACACACATCAGTTATATCTTATAAACCAGAGTGTATACTGGTGGTGTATGTATAATTCATATCTGTGACATTTAATATTAGTTATATAATAAATTAATATGTACTTTCTTTTATGCAAGTGATGCAACATCAAACTAAAAAGAAGCTGGAAACTGTGCATTTTGGCGACAATTCGTACAGTAACAAAATTTAATATTAACAGCATATATTGCAATTTTTACATGCGTTTAATGCTTTAGCAATTAATTAAATAAAACATTAATATTGATTTATTAAGTTGGCTCTTATTATCTAAAGTTCCATGATGTTTGAGATTTGTGCAACCCAGTATGCAAAACAGCTGTATAGTTTGAGTGTAACTATCATGAATTATGTGTGATAATGGTCTAAATGCAAAGATTCACCAGATCCTTGCATATGCACTAAATGGATGGACCGTAATATGAGATCTATGATACGCATTCGTTGAACAGAATACATTTTCTCCGTGCTATTTTTTAGACAGGTGTAATGGTTTAGACACCAATTATTTATGTTGAAACAATATGGCAAAGTGTTCATCATGCAAGTACGTAATCTAAGATATTTATTTTCAATATCTTCATCTTTAGATGACATATAAATACGTTTCAGTAATTTGAAAGATACATATATTATCCATGTAGAACTTACGCAAAATATCAGAAAATGGAGAAAAAAAAATAGTTCACGAAAAGATACATGAATTTGAAGTAAAAGTGTAAATAATAATGGATAAAGTGAGTGAAGAAAACAAGCGGCACAATTCCACTGTACGGTTATTTAAATTTATGATTTTCACGAAGTTCATTCATCCTGGCATTATTATTAAATCATTACTAATATGCATTTATTAATAGATTAGTAGATTTTAAGCATTACAATTATGTAACAATTGTATTAGACACTATTAATAGCAAAATGTTATTTTCTTTTAAAATTGTCGCAAATTTCACAATCTTCAGTATGGTATACACGATATTGCATTCTGGTGTTTCTATAGGATTCTGGCGTTTCGGTGCTTTATGGCATTTCAGTGCATTCTGGTGTTTCTATAGGATTCTGGCATTTCGGTGTGTTCTGGTGTTTCTATTGCGTTCTGGCGTTTCAGTGCGTTCTGGTCTTTCTATGCACTGAGAAATTTGCTACTTTCAGACTCAATACTCTTTAAGTAATCAACTCATTTGAGAATGAATTTTTTTTGTTGTGAGCTAACAATGGAAAACTCCATGAATTAGGCGACAATACTCAATGTTTTAAAAACGAGATTCAATCAATATTTTTATTCAAAAATTTGTTTCAACTGGAGATAAGACTATATCATAGTACTAGTTTTAATTACAATGACCTGCAAATATAGAATTAAAAGTAATAGTAATTTGTACACACTGCGTATATGTAAAAAGTCTTTCCAGATAAGGTACATATCGCATAGTCTTTGTCAGTTAAGGTGCACGGCGACTGTGTGAATAGCCTCAGCCTTAAACTTTTGTCGACTTATGATTTTTTTTAAAAAAAAATAAATTTTAAATTAAAGTTGCCCTTCCTGAAAGTTACGAATAAAACAGTTACGGACTTTGGAAGTAAGTTATTGATTCGTTTAAAAGATATATATGTATACTATTACTAAGTCAGTCATAGTTTAAGAACTTCAAAATAATCAACACTCCCCCTCCTATCTCCATCAATAAAAGTGGGTTGGATATCATGCAACTATTATTAAGAAGTCAACTTTTTGCAGCCATGATATCCTATTGTGTTTACAGTTTTTTGAAAACTAACATTATTAAGCATCTCGGCAATAAATGGCTCAGAAGAGAATAACAAATGATCATTATTTGAAGTCATTGCCAACCATCAATTTCCAACTGTGATCTGCTTCACACGCCAATATTGATCAGGGTCAGATAGACTTTTGATTTCGAATGAAACAATGTAAATAACAAAGATTGTACAACATGATCGACACATTTAACATAGCAGTGACCCAAACAGCCAGTGAGATCCTTGGCAAGCATCGACGACCAAAGAAACCTTGGGTTACAATTGACATACTTGATCTGTGTGACAAGCGTCGAGAGCTAAAGAAGAATAAGTCAGAAATAGAAGGAGCAAAACAATACAGGGAAATTAACCAGGTTATCAAGAAAAGCATGAGAAAGGCAAGGTAGACATGGATTGAAGACCAGTGTAAAGATATAGAAAACACTCTAACGAAAAATAATAGCAAAAAAGCATACCAACTGGTGAAAGACCTGACCAGTGTAAAACAAGGACGCTCCTCCATCATTCAAGATAAGGGAGGGAAATGTCTTACAGAAGAACAAGACATTCTTAAGAGATGGACAGAATACTGCACAGACCTGTACAACCACAGACCTACAGGGGACCCAGACATACTCAACACCCCATCAGTGACCAACACTGACAACTACCCCATCCTCCGAGACGAAGTAGAGGCTGCAGTGAAATCATTGAAAAAGGGAAGGCAGCAGTAGTAGACAACATCCCTGCAGAACTAGCCCAGCAAGGGGGTGAATCCATGCTAAGCGCCATACTAACAATCTGCAACAAGATCTGGCAGACAGGGGAATGGCCAACACCATGGACTCAGTCACTCATAGTAACTCTCCCGAAAATAAATTGGCAATTTGCAGCAATGTCAGAACTATCGTACGATCAGTCTTATATGCCACGCAAGCAAAGTCATGCTAAAAATCATATTAAACAGACTGAAGCCGCGGGAAGATGAAATCATAGCTGAAGAACAGGCAGGCTTCAGACCAGGGCGAAGCACAACTGAACAGATTTTCAAACTGAGAATACTATGTGAGAAATACCTCCAGCACCAACAAGACCTTTATCATGTCTTTATAGATTTTATGAAAGTGTTTGACATGGTACTTAGGAGCCATCGTGGCAGACAAAGGATCGAAACCAGAAATATTGTCCAGGATTGCGCTGACAATAACAGCAATGGCAAGGCTAAAGACAGTTTGGAAAGACAGAAACACCTCAGTCAGCTCAAAAATCAGACTGATAAACTCCTTGGTTGCATCTGTATTCCTATATGCCTGTGAGTCATGGACCCTCACAGCGGATCTCGAAAGGAGCATACAAGCTGTTGAAATGAGATGCTTTCGAAGGATGCTTGGCATTACATATATAGATCATGTCACGAATGAGGAAGTGGGAAAAAGAATTAAGCAGGCCATTGGGCCCTATGAAGAGCTATTGACCATTGTGAAAGAGTGCAAAATGAAATGGTATGGACATGTCACACGATCACCATGGCTTGCTAAGACAATCATGCAAAGTACTGTGCAGGGAGGGCGAAGGAGAGGAAGACAGAGGAAAAGATGGGAGTATAACATCTCAGAGTGGACAGGACTGAAGCTGAGTGACACAGTGAGAGTATCAGAAAACAGTTTGGAATGGAGGAAGCTGGTTGTCAGGTCATCAGTGGTGCCCCAACGGTCGGCAAGACTAAGGGGAGATAGAAAGATAGTACATCATTAGGTACAATCAGCAGAGTGGCGCAGTGGAAACGTGCTGGGCCCATAACCCAGAGGTCCGGGCATCGAAACCACGCTCTGCGACCCTTTTTTTGTAAACATATATCTTTTATGTTAATTTTTTTCATATATTATATTGTGGCTCATATACGACATTCCACATTTCTATTCCAATTGTAAAACAATTTATTTCAAAAACTTATGAAAACCGACAACATAGAATCTGTCCATACGTTAAATGACACATGTCAGTTAAAAGAAAGAACTAATAGACGAAGGAATAGATCACAACCAATTTTTCCTGATGCTACTTGTAATCTTGGGGAGAAAAAAATATGAGATCTACTGGTTGGTCTAGGGAGACAATATATTCAACTTGCTGCAAAGTGTGGTAAAATTTAATATTTAAGATGGGATTTAATTGCATTACATGTCAACCTCAAACCATTCTTAATAGGTTCCATCTAGAACGTGTATATTATTTTTTCCTTTATTAAAAAAGCAACATTCTTTGGCTTTGGTCTCTCCTTTTTTCTTCCAGGTGGCTTTACTTCTATGTATAAAAATATCATTATTTACTCTTTTACTTAAAAGGTAGGCCTAGAAATTAATTCAAAATGTTGTTAATAAGAGGAAATTAACTCAAGCAAGTACAACTTTCTTCAAAGCGCACGCCATAAATGCGATTGATAAAGCCACACCAAGCTTATGAATCACATAAAGAGATAAAAACATGATGTGTTTTGGTTGCATTTGTCTAAATTGTATGGTGATATTTAGATTATTGATCTTTGTTATACTGGTTAATGTTTTCAATATTGATTTTTACATAATGGATCTTTGTTATACTGGTTAATGTTTTCAATATTTATATTTACATTATGGATATGTGTTAGACTGGTTAATGTTTTCAATATTGATATTTACATTATGGATCTTTGTTATACTGGTTAATGTTTTCAATATTGATATTTACATTATGGATCTTTGTTATACTGGCTAATGTTCTCAATATTGATATATACATTATGGATATGTGTTATACTGGTTAATATTTTAAATATTGATATTTACATTATGGATCTTTATTATTCTGGTCAATGTTTTCAATATTGATATTTCCATTATGTATCTTTGTTATAGTGGTTAATGTTTTCAATATTGATATTTACATTATGGATCTTTGTTATATTGGTCAATGTTTTCAATATTGATATTTACATTATGGATATATGTTATACTAGTTAATGTTTTCAATATTGCTTTTTACATTATATATCTTTGTTACACTGGTTAATGTTTTCAATATTGATATTTACATTATGGATCTTTGTTATAGTGGTTAATGTTTTCAATATTGATTTTTACATCATGGATCTGTGTTATACTGGTAATGTTTTCAATGTTGATATTTATTAATAAAGTCAATGTTGTTTTAAAATAATCTATCAGTAAGTAAAATATAATATGCCTAGTAGTGAGTCAGATATTACACACCTAGCAGTGAATGCAATATTATGCAACAGTGGCTGTAATACTATACATCCAGCAGTGAATGTAATATTAAACATCCAGCAGTGAAAGCAATATTAAACATCCAGCAGTGAATGCAATATTATACATCCAGCAGTGAATGTAATATTATACATCCAGCAATGAATGTGATATTTTATACCTAGCAGTGACTTAAACATTTATTCGGATTTCAAACACTGGAGTGTTATTTCTTGTGTTTCTACAAAGACATGTTATTATAGCACAGTACAGACTACATCATACATTCTATCCTTCCACCTTGGATTTTTATCGAGACTCAAACTTGAGTTCATTAAAACGTTATTACTATGGATTGATTTGATTATTATAACTCTTAAGTTCCATTCTCCATTTTTGCAATCTTTTCTTTTTCCAGGAAAATAAATTATTGGTTAAATTGTACTGCTTGCTGTGTTCACTTTTACTCTGTTTTTGTTTATTATAGAATACATAAGCACATAACTATATATTTGTGACGATGTGTGACGAGGGAGAGAAAGGGGTGTTTAAGAAATGTGATGTCACATAAAGAAAAAAAGTTCCGTTTAATTTTTTTTTATTGCTTACAATTTATTTAATGACGTTTTAAGTAGCTTAACGCGTGTCGTGCATGAGCTCAAATTAAGATGGACTCGTCTTCGAACTACCAACATCCCTACTAGCCCCAATAGTGGCTTTTTTCAAATAGCATATTCTACCATTTACAGTTCGGAAAGCGAGTCTGAAATTATCTTTTCTCGCCAAACGTTTTTAATTTTAAACTTTTTTGTGCTATAAAATTAAATTTGAAAAGTTTGATAGAAAAGTATATAATTTATAACTTTGATATGAAAGTAAATAAGTTTAAAAGGTTGATAGATCTAATATAAAAGATCTTATATTTAAGAAATATAATAAAAAAATAAATAAATAAATAAATAAATATATATATATATATATATATATATATATATATATATATATATATATATATATATATATATATATATATATATATATATATATATAATTTATATATATATATATATATAATTTATATTACAAACATAATAAATTAAAGTTTATATTACACCAATAATAATCTTTATAAAAAACAATCAAGAATTGACCGCTACGATGGATAAAAGTAAAATGTTCCAGTGTGTTTTTGAGGTGTACGTGTTGTCATATCCTTCATTAAGCAGAACGATTTGCCAAGAAGAATTGGTTAAAAAGTGGAATGGAATTTTTAAAAAAATGATGCAGATTTGCAAGTTAAAATTGATCACTGGTTGCAAAAATTATAAACAATTACCGCCACAAAAAAGGATCACTTCTGACGTTTTGGGCTAAACAAACATCATATGCCGATACAAAAAAACTCCAAAACGTGTTTGTGGCAAACCCCGAGAATTCTGTGTTCAACAACAACGTTTCAAAGTATTTTTTTTGTTGTTATAATTACTTTATTTGATAATTATAGGAGAATTTGAATACAATATTCTGAACAGCTGCTGTTTTAGCTAGACGACAAATATTTTCAACAGAATTTTATGCCAATTTCAGCTTTCCAGTGCCTTTTTTTTAATACGTTTTCTCCTACAATATCAGAGTGCAGCGCCATACTAAATACATGTTACAATGACAATAAAGTGATTTGAAACATTAATTTTCAGATAGAAAATACAGCTTTTTCGGGGGAAGGGGGAGCAGAGATTTGTGCCGTCATATTTGATCGGGGTCTCACTTTTTGTGACGACGTGTGACAAGAAGGCGGAGGGGGGTCATAATCGGCCGAAATTGCGTGACGTCATTTATGGATGGCCCCTTATGACTGGATGTACTATAATACTTGGATGTACTATATGACTTAGGACTAGATGTACTATATATATTAGGACTGGATGTACTATAGGACTTAGGACTGGATGTACTATAGGACTTAGGACTGGATGTACTATAGGACTTAGGACTGGATGTACTATAGGACTTAGGACTGGATGTACTATAGGACTTATGACTAGATGTACTCTATGACTTAGGACTAGATGTACTATATATATATTTTAGGACTGGATGTATTATAGGACTTAGGACTAGATGTACTATATATTTTAGGACTGGATGTACTATAGGACTTATGACTGGATGTACTATAGGACCTAGGACTGGATGTACTATAGGATTTAGGGCATGATGTACTGTAAGACAGATGACTTAGGATTGGATGTACTATATATATTAGGACTAGATGTACTATATATATTAGGACTAGATGTACTATATATATTAGGACTAGATGTACTATAGGACTTAGGACTGGATGTACTATAGGACTTAGGACTGGATGTACTATAGGACTTAGGACTGGATGTACTATAGGACTTAGGACTGGATGTACTATAGGACTTAGGACTGGATGTACTATAGGACTTAGGACTGGATGTACTATAGGACTTAGGACTAGATGTACTCTATGACTTAGGACTAGATGTACTATATATATATATTTTAGGACTGGATGTACTATAGGACTTAGGACTAGATGTACTATATATTTTAGGACTGGATGTACTATAGGACTTATGACTGGATGTACTATAGGACTTATGACTGGATGTACTATAGGATTTAGGGCATGATGTACTGTAAGACAGAGGATGTAGGATTGGATGTACTATATATACTAGGACTAGATGTACTATATATATTAGGACTAGATGTACTATATATATTAGGACGGGATGTACTATAGGACTTAGGACTGGATGTACTATAGGACTTAGGACTGGATGTACTATAGGACTTAGGACTGGATGTACTATAGGCCTTAGGACTGGATGTACTATAGGACTTAGGACTGGATGTACTATAGGACTTAGGACTGGATGTACTATAGGACTTATGACTGGATGTACTATAGGACTTATAACTAGATCTACTATAGGACTTATGACTGGATGTACTATATGACTTAGGACTAGATGTACTCTATGACTTAGGACTAGATGTACTATATATATTTTAGGACTGGATGTACTATAGGACTTAGGACTAGATGTACTATATATTTTAGGACTGTATGTACCATAGGACCTAGGACTGGATGTACTATAGGACTTATGACTGGATGTACTACAGGATTTAGGGCATGATGTACTGTAAGACAGAGGACTTAGGATTGGATGTACTATATATATTAGGACTGGATGTAATATAGGCCTTAGGACTGGATGTACTCTATGACTTATGACTGGATGTACCTTAGGACTTAGTACTGCATGTACTGTAAGACATAAGACTGTATGTATTATATATACTAGGACTGGATGTACTATAGTCCTTAAGACTGGATGTACTATAAGACTTATGACTCGATTTACTTTAGGTTTTATTGCATGATGTACTGTAAGACAGAGGACTGAATGTACTATATATACTAGGACTGGATGTACTATAGGCCTTAAGTCTGGATGTCCAATTGGACTTAGGACTGGATGTACTATAGTAGGACTTAGGACTTGATCTACAGAAGGACTTAGGACAAAATGTACTGTAGGACAGAATTTTGTAAATACATCTACTTTTGTAATGCTTATATAATTGTTGTGAAACTTAATATGTACTGATGTCATCATAGCACCAGTCAGAATATGTTCATGTTGACCAGTCGTTGTACTTGGTAACATGGTCATCAGAATATGTGCATGTTGTCCAGTCATTGTACTTGGTAACATGGTCATCATCAGAATATGTGCATATTGTCCAGTCGTTGAACTTGTTAATATGGTCATCTTCAGAATATATGCATATTGATTTGTACTTGCACTATTTCATTCTTTTATACTATACTATAATTATGGTCTGTAAAAGACTGTTTGCACTTTTTTAGAATATGATTTTATCTTACATGTATTAGAATATGATTTTATCTCACATGTATTAGAATATGATTTTATCTCACATGTATTAGAATATGATTTTATCTTACATGTATTAGCAATAATTGTACTTAACCCTGTGTTGGCATCTTTGCTATATGCTATATACATGCACTATTTACACATTATGGCTTTGATGTTAAATAGTTATGTATTGCATACTGTCATATAAATATGCTGACATTATGCATCGTGTTACATTGTCTATCTTTGTGTGTATGTGTAACTTCCATCCTGTCATATCAATAAGCTGACATTATGCATTGTGTTACCTTGTTTAACTTTGTGTGCATGTGTATGTTTAACTTTCATAATGCCATGTCAAATAAGCTGAAATTATGCATAGTGTTACATTGTCTATCTTTGTGTGTATGTGTATGTGTAACTTTCATATCAATAAGATTACATTATGCATCATGCTACATTGTCTATCTTTGTGTGTATGTGTAACTTTCATCCTGTCATATCAATAAGCTAACATTATGCATTATGTTACCTTGTCTATCTTTGTGTGTGTGTGTGTAACTTTCATCCTGTCATATCAATAAGTGACATTATGCATTGTGTTACTTTGTCAATATTTGTGTGTGTAATTTTCATACGGTCATACAAATAAGCTGACATTATACATTGTTACCTTGTTTATCTTTGTGCGTGTGTTTGTAAGTGTGTGTAACTTTCATACGGTCATATCAATAAGCTGACATTATACATAGTGTTACCTTGTCTATCTTTGTGTGTGTAACTTTCATAATGTCATACCAATAAGCTGACATTATGCATTGTGTTACATTGTTTATCTTTGTGTGCAATACCGTCTGTTGTTCACATCCATGCTGACACATTTTTAATAAAGCTTTACTTATTGACAGTAAACATTTGCTATAAGTAAACGTGATATTAGCATGTGTTTGTTTACCTTAGGGATGAATAAATACAGGGGTTATCCTTTTATTATTTATGTGAGAGAGAGAGAGAGAGAGAGAGAGAGAGAGAGAGAGAGAGAGAGAGAAGTGATATTGTAAACATTTTTACTTTAATCATAATAATGATAACAACATAATGAGTTTTTATTGAAAGTTAGCAAACCTAAGCTTGAATAATATTTGTGCAAGTACTGTTCAGACAACGTAAAAAAGGGCCTCATAAACATCCTATACATACAATGTATTTATCATGATTCTGGTAAACCTCCTATTTAATAGAATGTATTTTTTGTGATTCTGGTAAACATCCTATACAAAGAATGTATTTATCGTGATTGTGGTAAACATCCTATACATATAATGTATTTATCATGATTCTGATAAACATCCTATACATAGAATGTATTTATCATGATTCTGGTAAACATCCTATACATAGAATGTATTTATCATGATTCTGGTAAACATCCTATACATAGAATGTATTTATCATGATTCTGGTAAACATCCTATACATAGAATGTATTTATCATGATTCAGGTAAACATCCTATACATAGAATGTATTTATCTTGATTCTGGTCAACATCCTATACATAGAATGTATTGTTTGTGATTCTGGTAAACATCCTATACATAGAATGTATTTATCATGATTCTGGTAAACATCCTATACATAGAATGTATTTATCATGATTCTGGTAAACATCCTATACATCGAATGTATTTATCGTGATTCTGGTAAACATCCTATACATATAATGTATTTGTCGTGATTCTGGTAAACATCCTATACATAGAATGTATTTATCATGATTCTGGTAAACATCCTATACATAGAATGTATTTATCATGATTCTGGTAAACATCCTACACATAGAATGTATTTATCATGATTCTGGTAAACATCCTATACATAGAATGTATTTATCATGATTCTGGTAAATATCTTATACAAAGAATGTATTTATCATGATCCTGGTAAACATCCTATACATAGAATGTATTTATCATGATTCTGGTAAACATCCTATTCATAGAATGTATTTATCATGATCCTTATGCTATTTAATCTAAGGTGTTGTTGAGGGTTGAAATAAGTACTAAACCATGGTTATATTGAAATTTACATTGCATTTTAGGGGCTTTAAATATTAAATCTAAAACAATTTTAATACGAAATAAAGACTGAAATTCAAAAGCGATCAATGCTTTTATAATTAAATTTGGTTTCATTTAGTGAAATCATTGAAAGTTATTGGGTTTTTATGATGTCAGAACAGACCAACATGAACAAAATTATACAGCATATGACAAAGTGTGCAATACACTGGACATGCAGCTTTGACAAAGTGTGTTATACACTGGACATGCAGCATTTGACAAGTGTGTTATACACTGGACATGCAGAGCATGACAAAGTGTGGAATACACTAGACATGCAGCATTTGACAAAGTGTGTTATACACTGGACATGCAGCATTTGACAAGTGTGTTATACACTGGACATGCAGCATATGACAAAGTGTGTTATACACTGGACATGCAGAGCATGACAAAGTGTGGAATACACTAGACATGCAGCATTTGACAAAGTGTGTTATACACTGGACATGCAGCATATGACAAAGTGTGCAATACACTGGACATGCAGAGCATGACAAAGTGTGGAATACACTAGACATGCAGCATTTGCCAATGTGTTGTACACTGGACATGCAGCATATGACAAGTGTGTTATACACTGGACATGCAGCATATGACAAAGTGTGTTATGCACTGGACATGCAGTATACGTTAAAGAAACTCATTACTATGGTAATGCATTTGGAATATATGTCTCACTTATAGATAATGATGATACTAACAATAACAGCAATGATCATAATGTATTAAGAAAAATATATGGACATTATTTTTACTGTCTTTCATTTTTTATAAATTGTGATAGAATGATGAAATTATGTGGTATTGAATAACCAACAACTTTAAAGGTAAGTGAAGTATGTTTTAAAACTACAAATTACCTCATTTTTCCCAAACTCTCTATAGTGATCATGAAGTGATGATTCAAACAATCTGAAGTCTGATACATGTGGGTGTAACTTTTATCTACCAAAGTACATATATTTAAGAATATAAGAAGATTTTAAAACTGTGTGAGTTAAGGTTTGAGAAAATGCTAGAAAGGAAATAAATGTACACATTTTAATTATTTATCTCATTTATTGATGACAATAATAATAAAATCATCACATCTTATATCTCATTACTCTTTTGATAAATAACTCCCTATATTACATATCTTATTTACATTGGACTAAAATGTCTGAGCCGCAAATAAAGATTTTCCCTAAAGGCTCCTTTTCTGGCATACCCGTGTGCAACAAATCAACCACAAAACCTGCTTTGTGTGCTTTTGGATGTATTGTTACCTGTTTACATAAAGATCTGTTAGGAGAGAACATGAATACACGTAATATTAAAGTTTTTCCCCCACTTTTGGGCATTCATAATATATATATATATATATATATATATATATATATATATATATATATGTGTGTGTGTGTGTGTGTGTGTGTGTGTGTGTGTGTGTGTGTGTGTATGTATGCATGTATGTATGTATGTATGTGTTTTTGACAACTTGCATTCCACATGGAATAGGACAAACCCACCTCCATTTAGAGTTACTGTATTAGTGTGCTTCATTGGAAGACTCCATTTAGAGTTACTGCATTAGTGTGCTTCATTGGAAGACTCCATTTAGAGATACTGTACTAGTGTGCTTCATTGGAGGACTCCATTTAGAGTTACTGCATTAGTGTGCTTCATTGGAGGAGTCACTTCCTTCAATATTGAGGATTAACTTAGATGTGAGATGAATCTTTTATTATTTATTTATATAAATATTCATTTATATGCACTAATGAATAGTTTCTTTGTCCAATAAATAACTAATACATTATAATTGATTTAAGAATGTAACATTTAATATGCATCAAGTTGATAACTTCATGTCAATAAAGCAAATAGCATTTGCACTCCTCCCTCATTGTCCATTAAATTTTTGTTGATTGAATAGGTCTTTATCCTCCACCTACTTTATAAAAATAAGTTTGAACTTTCAGAATTTGCATCAAACAGTCCATAAAGGGGGGGGGACATATGTGTATACCTTCCCATATGCTCTTTTGGTTTTTGATTGACAGAACTAAACATGAATGAATAATACCACTGCATACCTAAATTTATACAAGGTGGTTTTTGGATAATCCTCACTGGATTCCTTTCATTAAGTTAACTACCTATACTGCCATTATCGATATATACTGTACAGGTCACAAAAGCCATTTTACCGACTGTAAGTCGCAAAGGACTAGTACTGCCAGTAAACATCTAAAACTAACTGATATGGGTCATTGTATATTTATTTTAAAGATCTGGCTAGCAGGATGATTAATTGGACTAGACATACAAATGGTTGAAACCCATGCCAGCACACTGAAACGTTCCTAATACACAATTTGTACATTGTATACATATTCCTCCTGCTTGATATGCATGTTCATGTATATGTGGAATTTTTTTCGTAATTTAGGAACATATCCATTTATGGCACATACAATTCCAATACTGTTTCTAGAGCTTATGTACATGTACATTTCAAACATCATTATTTTCAAACTGTTCTTTCAAATGAAACACATTCATATTTATGTCTCATTTGTGGATGTGTTGTTTGATTCTAGTCTTTGCTCAATTCTTTCTATCCTGCTATACAAAGTTTGGATCATGCTAAGGTAGGATGCATCTGGAACTTGAGTCTGCTGAATTTCCATTGATATTTCATTCTTAAATTTGGTGTCTACACATTGCTGACTGAGTGTTATCAGTGTTGAGCTGATGTCACTCCAACAGGTTTGGAAGTCAACTGCATTCATTTTGCAGGTTTTTGTATGCCCATACAATTTATTCCTATTCTCTCGCAGACTTTTGATCAGATTTTGTTCTTGGTGGCCCAAAGATGGCATGATGTTATTAAAAAGAGCTGATAGTAGGGTGATGTCATAGTCAGTCAGGTTTGTAGGATCTCCATTTGGTGGAAACATGATGTCCATCTGGGACACATTCAACACTTTTTTCTTAAGAAGGCTGTCGATTTTACTCCTGTTGTTGGCAAGATGCTGATCCAGTGTGCAGGTGGGAGTGACCATGTCATGGAAAAGTTGTCTCAGGACTTTTGATCCAACATCATTCAACAAATATGCAATGCACATGAACCTGTCTTTGTCACTTATTCGTGCTGATGGCATGGGACCTGCAGAAGCTGCAAACATAAGAATTTGGGTTACTTCTTGAATGGGCTAAGATTATTAAATCCGGTTGTATCAAAGAATAAAACCACATTCCCATTTGCAATATTAGGTAATATCAAAAGACAGTACTGGAGATTTAATTTAATTGACTTTACGATTGGCTTTAGTAAGATGAGACATATTCTGTGTTAAAGACTAATAATAGAATAAAAGAATACGTATCATCTCACTAAATCCGGTGAACTCTGTTATTAGTCAATAACACCCGATTTAGGAAGATGAGATGTATTCTGTTATTAGTCTTTAACACCGGATTTAGTAAGATGAGACGTATTATATGATCAGATACCTTGTGTTGCTAATTACAGTAAATGTCACAGATATTTATTTGACATGGTGTTTTATATTGAGAAAATAACTGTCAGTTAGTTACATGGTGTTTTATATTGAGAAAATAACTGTCAGTCAGTTACTTGGTGTTTTATATTGAGAAAATAACAGTTACATGGTGTTTTTTACTGAGAAAAGAACTGTCAGTTAGTTACATGGTGTTTTAGATTGTGAAAATAACAACTGTCAGATTATTCTGTATCATTGTATTTCATCATGTAAAATTATAAGCTAATTGTGCCAGAGTAACTAAATCTCCCAATTATATAAATAATATAAATGCTTTAAACTACCTAATTTCATTTATACATACAAACATCCAAATATCTTTTGTCCAGGTTTTAGTATGCAAATTGATAGTGGTTTTGATGTATGAAAATAACTGTATGCACACAATCATCCTATCTAATATCTGATCAAAGTTCCAGTTTATTATAATATACAAGAATAAACAAGATTGACTTTATGAAAACAGATTTATGTCATACCAGTTCCCACTTACTGTCAAACAGAATACAAGAATCAACCATATAGACTTTATGAAGACAGATTTATGTCATACCAATTCCCCCTTACTGTCAAACAGAATACAAGAATAAACCATACAGACTTTATGAAGACAGATTTATGTCATACCAGTTCCCACTTACTGTCAAACAGAATACAAGAATCAACCATATAGACTTTATGAAGACAGATTTATGTCATACCAGTTCCCACTTACTGTCAAACAGAATACAAGAATAAACCATATAGACTTTATGAAGACAGATTTATGTCATACCAGTTCCCACTTACTGTCAAACAGAATACAAGAATCAACCATATAGACTTTATGAAGACAGATTTATGTCATACCAATTCCCCCTTACTGTCAAACAGAATACAAGAATAAACCATACAGACTTTATGAAGAACAGATTTCTGTCATACCAGTTCCCACTTACTGTCAAACAGAATACAAGAATCAACCATATAGACTTTATGAAGACAGATTTATGTCATACCAATTCCCCCTTACTGTCAAACAGAATACAAGAATAAACCATACAGACTTTATGAAGACAGATTTATGTCATACCAGTTCCCACTTACTGTCAAACAGAATACAAGAATCAACCATATAGACTTTATGAAGACAGATTTATGTCATACCAATTCCCCCTTACTGTCAAACAGAATACAAGAATAAACCATACAGACTTTATGAAGAACAGATTTCTGTCATACCAATTCACCTTACTGTCAAACAGCATACAATAATAAACCAGATAGACTTTTTGAAGACAGATTTATGTCATACCAATTCCCCCTTACTGTCAAACAGCATACAATAATAAACCAGATAGACTTTATGAAGAACAGATTTATGTCATGCCAATTCCCCCTTACTGTCAAACAGCATACAATAATAAACCAGATAGACTTTATGAAGAACAGATTTCTGTCATACCAATTCCCACTTACTGTCAAACAGAAAACATACTTACAGGCATCACTATCTCCAGCTTGTTCCTGAAATTATACAAATCACATTTTGACTAACAGGTTGTGGTAAATATTTGGCATTTGTTGTATTATAGACACATTGTTTCAGGTTGTTGTATGCACTGGACAGCTGTTGCATTATATATCAAACATATGTAATACAGTAACATAATAATCTGTATATTATTTTTTTAACAGCATAATGTTGTTTTTTTCTCAGCAGTATGACAAAAAATTCAAATTTAAATCAACATATAGCATTCTTTTCTAAACCATCATCATTGTGGCAATATACAAATGTAAAAAAATGCATTTTTTCTGATATAGAACAGTTTTCTGATTCGTTCCACCCATTAAGTGCCAGAGACTGGGTGTAAAATTTGGAATTCATTTATGATATAAAGCAAAATGTCACAATCTAAGTGACATTAAATAACAATGAGAACATAATACTCTGAATTTTTAAGTGTTAAATTCAGTCTCCTATAAAACGTCATATACACCTTAATTTGCTAGCACTCACCTGATCTTCGAACCAGAAATCCAAAACTTTGCATGACTCTATTATGTGGTCATGAAACTCACAGTGTACTTCTTCTTTTTCTTTGAGTCTAGATACAGGGATGAGGCTGTTGATACTGATACCATTGTATTCAGGACATTGTATAAAGTACTCAGACTTCAGACCCTTGCCCAGGTATCCAATAATCTTAAGGAGGTTTCTGGTTATGAACTCTCTCACCTCAATGCACAGCTTTGAAGATGGAGTCTTGTCCTTGATTCCCATTCTGGTGACTCTCAGAAAGATAACATGCTCTCTAAAAAGAAGAGTCAGTTTGTACTGATCGTCTAGCTGAAAAACACAGCATCCACAATAGATCAGATTCTCTTCTCTATGCTCTTTCTTCTTTTTGGCAATAGGCCAGTGAGCAATACAGGCAGCAACAAGTCTGTGAAATACTGGACTCGGTAGGAAGTTACCTGTGAAGACATAGCACAGTACTGGTGAACTCTCGATCTGACAATTCGGTTTTGGGCTGATGATTTCGTCTGGCGTTTCTTGCTGAAGCATGCATGGAGCAAGGAAGTAACGATCCTCCTGTTAAATAAATGGATTCTTTTTTAATGAGGATACAAGTTAGAGATTACATGTTTTAGTCTGAAATAATATGCAGAACACCGGTGTGAACAAAATACTTTGTCGATCAATGATAATTGAGTTCATTTTCTTTAAAAAATGTGTGATAAAAAAAAATAATGCAAGTGCCAAAGCTTGTTTAAGATAACTACTACCAACATCTCAAACAAGTTTCCATTGATCAAACAAACTTGTCTTGCATGGTGGATTAAACCGTTGCACATTCTTAGATTTTTCAGAAGAAAAAACAGTAACCAAAAAAATAATACAATAATTCGTATGAAGTAAATTTCATAATTTGATGCTATTCATAAATTTATTCAAAAGAACAAAATGATTTAATTAAGCATCATATATCATACTCAGATGTCTAGTGGTTAGAGCACCAGTCCCAGACGCAGGAGGGAGCTGATTTGAACCACTGCCAAGTCATGCCAAACACTTTTAAAAATGGGACTAACAGCTGCTTTGCAAGACTTTCAGTATTGCTACATGTCTGAGGCAAGATGCTCCAGCGTTAGACATCATTGTAGACTGCTGCACTGCATACAGCATAATCATATAACTGAAACTTACTAAAGCTATGTTAAAAATCCAAACCACAAACATCACACACTCAAGCATGAATGCATTTCAACTGGCCATGAACAGCTGTTAATAGGAATTTTTTGAATGATCTGTCATCAGCAACACAAAGACTAGATATAAAAAATACTCTGTTCACTTTTAATTTCAGTATTAGTTTCTTTTTCCCTTTTTTACTTATATATGGCATTCTCTTTCTTTGCCTCAACTCTCTACACAATGTTTGACATGTTTTAATTGACAATTACTTCTAAACTGTAACTCATGTAATCTCCAACCATAAAGTTATGAGTTAAAATGACTTTAAACTACGAATTTTCTAATTTTCTTTCCTAAACATTATATTGCCTTTGGGACTAAGAAATGTCTGGCATGATCTTTTGGACCCTCTCAGCACTATATCCACTTTGGTATGTGATAACGGTGGCTTTAGCTGTGTGAGCTATAAAAGGATACTTGCAAGAGATTTGTGTGCAGTGAGTGGCCACTGGTTCATTTTGTTGATTTTCTAAACTCTCCTGTATTGATAATGTGCATGTGGGAAGGATGGAAATTGGTCTCTTAGGTGGCTCCTTTGCAGACTTCTTTAACCTGGCATTTAGAGGATAAAGTCTGTACACTTTTCAGGCAGAGAGCAGAGTTGCATTCCACTGATTGCAAATTGTAGCTGTAGTTATGGCATTGGCCAAAGTGTGTTGAGTGGCTCTGTTCAGTATTCGGTCCATTCTTGAGACCAACTCCCATGCATGTCCTGAGTTATTCTGAGGCTGTTTCGCCTGTTGGAAGATGACTATAGTGATGAAACTAACATCACAGCCATGGCTTTGTCATCCCTAAAGCGGAAATATGTATGAGGTTTCAAAATTAAAAACTGGTGTGTGGCAATGTTAGAACTGTCAACAAGCTGATGATGATAGCACGATGAGAATGTCTACAACTCTACAAGAACGTGATCGAAATTGAAGTCAGAATTTTATTTTCCATCAAAATCTTAACAGATGCTGCAGCTCTGGTCCAGGTTGTTGTTGGAGGAGGATAAAACTCCAGGGGAAGAAAACGTCCACAATGGAGGCTCTAAAGGCCAAATCCTCATGTACCATCAGAATGTGTAGAACAAATGACAACACTGGAGAATAAGAAAGATCATTAGCTTAGGCTAACGTTCCTTATAATGCTTGAGTCTTAGCTGGTGAACGTCTGTTACTAACTAGATTAGAAACCATGACCTCCATACTGTTGCCATGTGAAGAGTCTATTCTTGTGTCAGAGGGTAGACAAATTGCGATGTCACATCTCTTGAGAAGTGAGGATCAATTTTTGACATTGTGATGAATGAGTGTCATGAGCTTGTGGAGGAATAAGGGTTAGACTGGTCCTGCACGTGCCTGCAAATGTCGGGGCAACCTACTGAAAGCTGGGTTGTTAGTGATTGAGCTCATAATAATGACATTTTAGCCCTTTATGATCTATAGTATATGGGCAAGGCTGGTATCAACGGAAATAGGCTATCCATTTGAGAGAATATCATTAGGATCATAAGTTAGGGCAGTTGGGATGTTTAATCCATGTAATCTGTCTGTATCTCGGTTGAGTGAGAGGGAACTTGGCTGTTTCTTAGCTCCGTCTCTCACTGTTACACAATGGGAATCAATCGTTTAATGTTTCCAATTACCTTAAGATTATTCATACAAGCCATGTACTTTATTATTATGCGCTTGGTTTATCTATGTATTAGATTTATTGCACGGGATTTGGTATAGATTAATACCTACATCAACCATTGAAATGAGTAGAGGAGATTAATTCATTTTTTCGTCAGAATTGCAGTCCTGTGACATTCAGTGAAGATCATTTGGATCAATAACAGCGATACAGAATTATTGTTCAACATGTAAGGCGAATTGGAATAATAGCTGTATTGGATTTACCGAGTATTCATTTAAAGGCATTTTGGGATTATAATAGTGAGTGTTGGTATACTGTTGACACATTAAGTACATTAGTGTCATCATTAGAAATACCTTTGCGACATATTCAAATTAACCACAACTTCTGGAATTAATATAATCTTATCGGGTTTGAAATCCATTCACCATACTGTAAATTATTTATACAATTCTTTCACTTTGTACTTTTGCATAGTTCACTCCTTATAGGACTTTTATAAATAAGACTTCTTAAAATGTACTTGCAGATGATTTGGGCTTCTAAAATATGTATACATAATGACTTATTTGGACTTTTCTTTGTGCGTTACCCATTAGATCACGCAAACTCAGATCATGTATTCCGATTTCCAATTCGGGCCATATTTTTATTTTTTTTTTATTCAGGTTCATTTTGAGATTTGTTGTTTGTAATATTTCACAAATGCGGTGGATTTTCAGCAGGAAACAGCTCTATTCGAGGTGATATATAATAATCTAGTCGAAATATAAACTATTTCAGTTCTTTGGAAAATTACATATCCTTGCAAGGTACCATGTCTGTCTCTATCCATTGTTTCCTAAACGTTTCTAAAACACTAATTAGCAGATATGCTATCGTTTTTATGTTATTTTACGTTGTGGTCTCTACATAAACTACATCAATGCAATGTTATCTGAGTCTCCACACCGTGATCCCGCCTGCCGCCATGTAAGCTCGCCGACCATATTCTTACTAGTTTGGAATACAAGAGTTTATTTATTCCGACTTCCCTTGTCATGGCCCAAGATTATTTTCTTTTCAATTCAGTGTTGTTGGAGTACATATTTGAGACTGCAACATGGTTGTCGAGGTACTTCATTCTTGTTTACATGCCTAATATTTTCTGGTCTTTGGTTTCGACTTCTTCTTTTTATGGAGGCATATTCTGGTTGAAAAGGGAGCCGCCACATTGCGGATGAACACTGGGTGGACTTGCCACTGTAGACATCGAAGACGGCAATGTTGACAAGCACTAACATCCTCACCGGTTGGGTCATCAGGGAATAGAGATTCAAGTAAAAAATTCCAGGTTTCCGACGTCATCATCGAATGTGCCAATACGGTTGCTGTCGTCTGCCATATCTGTTGTGAGGTAGCACGGTATAGGGAGTTGCCAGAACTGTTGAGTTCTGTAGTGGTGACCTGGGTGAAGGATCTGTTTCAGAGCATGTCAATGTCTGAAGCAGTGTGACTGACGGGCAAGTTAATTTATCTACCCTGTCCACCAGGAATTTTTACACTGAGGAAAGGTCGGCATGTAGACTGGTGACGTGTTTTTGCATTTCTTAAGTTGTATTTATAGATCAGAGTTTTCGACTTGTGCAATAAAGGTGTTGCACTTGCCATAAAGTCCATTGCCAATATGCATATCATATATACTTACACACAAGTCCATTTGTAATTATGCCGACTAACAAACTAAACAGGTATGTACACTAAAATGTGCATGACCTCCATACAAGCCTACTGGCCTACAACACCGAGACATCTCAAGATGCACATGGTAAGTTATAAAAACATTGATTTAAGCAAATTTTAAATTTTTAAAAGCATATATACTTATCTAGATGTTGGCGTGCATAATTATTAAAACGAAATGGTATAAACTTCTTTCAAAATGTTTTCTTACTGATTTTGCTTCATTTAGAGTTCTGTATAATTTGATTGAATGATGACATGAATTTAGCAATAGAGTTGCTGTAGCATTACCTTTCCCATTTAACTCAATTATTGTTTGTTTATGCATTATTGCATGGAACATTTTATATCAGTGTACCCGTAATTACATTTTTACTTGCTTTGAAATTGTAAATACCTAAGTCATTAAAATGTAATCCCAGTATAACAACACAACAAACAATAATAAGAAATAAACCATGGTCTACAATATTGTGTGTTTTACAAGCAGCAGGAATTGATTGACAAATAAAGGATTCCCACTTTTGTTGGTCTAAAGGTACCTAAATCGGCAGCCTCATGGTAACGTATATGTGGCAGCTAGTTTAGCCCTCACTGTATATCAGTACTTATTCCCTTATTGTCGACTCGTAAAGCATTTAGTATTGTCTCCTATAAAAAATGTATTCTGAATTAGTTTTTGAGGACACATTTACGCGTGGTATGTATTTGCATTTCTTTTAATTTAGCGATGGTAATTAACATTGGTATATACCATATACAAATTCCAGGTGTTCACTTGTGCAAGTTTCTTTTGTGGGAGAGGAACAATAATATATGGAGTTAGTGATCATTATTGGGACTAACATTAATTGTAGACAATTTTGTTGTTGTGTATATTTTTTTTATTACCTTTTTGTGGTTTATTTTTTTTGTGTTGTTGTTGAGGTAGATAAATACTCAATTTATGTGAATACTCTTTAAACTTGACATTCTATTTAGTAAAGAAGTGAATTATTTCTAGTAAATTAATTATTTCGTCACAACAATAATTCGCAGGTGATAAACATAACATGTAGGACTTTTCTTGTTTAGTAGAAATGAAAATCGAAGACATAATGAAATATTCAGGAGTTCTCTGCAACAAATCGAAAGAGGTAATGAAATTGGGATGTCAGCGTAGAGCAGCCCTAAAAAAAGGAGTTTGTTTTTCCTCCTGGCATGAAAGGTTACAAGTATGGTGAAGGTCACTTACATGAAAGCAAACTACAACTGCGCGTTTACGGTTTGAGCATATTTTTGTAAGCATTATTTCTGAACTGCATTACTGTATTTTGAAGATATCACTTAAGTTTAGCGCAATGGTGCCCATGAATAGACTCCAATAGATTTAGCGCATAATCAAACCATATTGAGTACTGTACAACCTGGTTTCCTAAGTAAACACAACCATCCCGCGAATTATGAAGTCTGTATTTATCATTAATTTCGTGTTGAAATCAGAAAATATGCATATAATAACAAAATCAACCATAGTACTTTATAACAGTTAAAAATTGTCAGGTCACAGAAAGCTAATGTTTTTACATGTCTATTTCTTAGGACACGGAAAAATGATTTTTTTTTCATGTCCCAAGATTCATAACCATTTCAGTTAGTCAACAAAAAGACCTAAAAACTGTCAAATTTAGACACTGGCCCATGGATAATCTGACCTCCTTTATCAAGATCTTTATTTCTTCCTAAATTATTCGGCTTATACGGGAATACAGAATTTGCACGTTTCATTATTCTATGCAGCTATGTTTGCATGGTGGGTAATAAGTATGGTAATAAGCAAATACAAAATCTAGACCAAGAGTGTATCACACATATAATGCTAGTAACATGCTAGTCTATAATGATATGATTACACTAAAACAAAAAAGAAAAACCATGAAATTGAAAAATATAAAAACATGCTGAAAACATATAAGGTACAAGACATTATTAGGTCTCTAAGTTTGAGTATTGTACAACATGGTTTCCTAAGTAAACACTACCAACCCGCGAATTATGAAGTCTGTATTTATCTTTAATTAATTTCGTGTTGAAATCAGACAATAAACATATACAAGATAATTACAAAATCAAACATAGTACTTTATAACAGTTTAATAATAGTCGGGTCACAGAAATCTATTGTTTTTACATGCCTGTGTCTTAGGACACGGAAAAATGATTTGTTTCGTGTCCCAAGATTTACAACCATTACAGTAGTCAACAAAATGACCTAAAAACTGTAAAGTTTAGACATTGCACCATGGATAAGCTGACTCCCTTTTTCAAGACTTTTATTTCTTCCTAAATTATTTGGCTTATACACGAGTATCCATTGTATTTTCATCAAGTTTCATTATTCTATGCAGCTATGTTTGCATGATGGGTGCAAACAACAGCATGGTAATAAGTAAATACAAGATTTAGAACAAGAGTGTACCACACATATAATGCTAATAACATGCTAGTCTCGACCAAATGCTTCCTAAAAGTAATGTCCATACCTTTAATTTCATCATTATTTATAACCAAATGAATTTAACGCTGAAGGCAACCTTACAAAAACAAATTATGCTGTACATAAACTTGCATTGGTTTCTTTTCCTTCTTCACTAATAATCATATGACTGAAAATTTATTAAAGCTATGTTAAAATCCAAACCACAAACATCACACCCACTATCATGCATGCATTTCAACTGGTCATGAACAGCTGTAGATAGGAACTTTATTAATGATCTGCTATCATCAACCCAAAGACTTGATCTAAAAAAAGGATATAGTGACGAAAATCTAATACAACAGCCATGGCAATTATATTGCATTCTAACTAAATCATGCCGTACATAAACTTGCCTTGCTTTCTTTTCCTTCTTCGCTAAATATCCTTGGCTTGGCAATAATATTGAGTTGCTCCATCAGACGTAAAATCAGATCCTTGTGGTTATGGAATTCCAGGTTGTTTTCTTCACTCCAGATGGCATCTAGAAAGTAACAGTTATGCCTAATCAATACAGATTAATTGAATTACTGTTGTTTTGCATATTCCGTTTTAGTTCAATATTATAAACAATTGTTGTCTGGACCTTATAAAGAAGGACTTCACTTAAGGCATCTGGTAATGCATCTTTAATGCACTTAAGTAGAAAGGATTATCAATTAAAAATTCATGAATGGATGTAAATAATATTCAACATATCAATTATCAACCATGTTGATGCATAAAAAAATTCATGAATGGATGTAAATAATATTCAACATATCAATTATCAACCATGTTGATACATAAAAATTCATGAATGGATGTAACTGATATTTAACTTATCAACGAGTTTATTTCAGTACAACAATAGTTTATCTTCATGTCTACAAATCCCTGAAAATGCCCAAACATGTCAATCATTTACATAGAAAACATCCATTTCATATGAAACACAAAGGCGATATTGTTATAGATCATTTAATATGACTTGATGTCTAAGAATTCTGGGTCCATGAGATTTTTTTCTGTCAACGCTGTTGATTGCATATGTTTTGAAAAATCTGTTCCAAGTTTGTATAGTGTTACAACTCTATAGTCTAAGCATTAGAAAAGAAAAGCAAAACTAACAAGTTCTGTAAAGTTTAGTTATCAAAGTTATAAATGAAAATGGGAGAAGAACTTACAAAAATATAAAGTGAATCCAAACTAGTCCTTATAAAGGTCTATGACGGTACTAAATGAATGAAAAGATCCTTATAAATTTCAAAACTGGAAAAAGTTTATACTTTTGTTGTGTTCAGTTTTCATTTTTTTGTGGAATTTTTTCTTCAAATTATTTAATTCAATGATTAATTGCTCTGGACATTCAGAGTTGTGATTAAAAAATAAATATAATTTTGGACAGATACATTCAAAGGGATTTACAGTAAATTCAAACCTTGAAAGATATTACTGTGATTCAAACAACAGACTTCAGATGCATACAGGTTATAAGAGACACGTAAACACTTCAGAATTGGACTTAATTTGAATTTATACAAAAGTTCATTGAAAACTTTAAATTCTTAGCATTTGTGTCCGTAATTCTAGGAAAATTATTAGACTTAATTCTCAATGCTACTTTATATTTCCAATGGGAAGTCCAAAAAATGTTTCTCCTCTCGAGCAATATCTAGGTACCGCAACTTGAAAAAGAAACACAAAAAGTGTGAATGACTCCAAATAAGTGTGAATAACAACAAACAAGTGAGAATGACTCTAAATAAGTGTGAATGACACCAAATAAGTGTGAATGACAGCATATAAGTAAGAATGAGTCCAAACAAATGTGAATGACTCCAAAAAATATAAAAGACTCCAAATAAGTGTGAATGACTCCAAATAAGTGTGATAGACTGAAAATTAAATAAGTGTGAATAACTTGAAATCAGTGTTAATGTCTCCAAATAAGTGTGAATGACTCCAAACTAATTGTGAAGGACTTCAAATCAGTCTGAATGATTCCAAATAAGTGTCAGTGTCTTCAAATAAGTGTGAATGTTTCCAAATTGGTCTTAATGATTCCAAATAAGTGTGAATGACTCCAAAAAAGTGTGAATGACACCAAATAAGTGTGAATGACTCCAAAAAAGTGTGAATGACTCCAAATAAGTGAACGACTCCAAGTAAATGTGAATGACTCCCAAAATGTAAATGACTACAAAAAAGTGTGAATGTCTCCAAATAAGTGTGAAAGATACTGCAAATATGTGAACGACTCCAAATAAGTGTTAATGTTTCCAAATAAGTATGAATGACTCCAAATTAAATAAGTGTGAATGACTTGAAATAATTGTGAATGTCTCCAAAAACTGGGAATGACTCTAAAACAATTGTGAATGACTCCAAATAAGTGTGAATGATTACAAATAAGTGTGAATGACTCCAAATAAGCGTGAATGACTCCAAATAAGTGTCAATGTCTACAAATAAGTGTGAACGTCTCCATAAAAGTGTGAATGACTCCAAATAAGCGTAAATGACTCCAAATAAGTGTGAATGTCTCCAAATTAGTTGTGAATGACTCCAAATAAGCATGAAAGACTCCAAATAAGAGTCAATATCTACAAATAAGTATGAATGACTCCATAAAAGTGTGAATAACTCCAAATAGCAGAATGAAACTGATTGCTTAATTCTCTACATACCATATATAGTTAGCGTATTTTGCAATAGTCCCCTCCCGATACAATATACTATTTATTTTGTATCTCTATTCATGTTAACTAGCTCAACCAATGGAAAGACTGAGAATTATTCAAGCAACATCAAAACCCCATTAGCCACTAAAGATGTCAAAATGTGTTATATTTAATTTCAACTTGAAATGCTTTGTACATGCAAGCCACCCCACCCCTCCCTGTCCCAGGTATAAGCTTAATTATCACTAATATTAGTGGCATTAAAGTGCAATCTAAGCATTATATATATATATATATATATATATATATATATATATATATATATATATATATCTGCAGTACTATAGGATGCATGAGTCTCATCGATAAAGTCCAATTCGCCTAACATTTGTTGCCATATTTGTTTCCTAATATATTCTGGTCTGCTACTTTAGTGCCAGTCAAACTATAATGAATCTGTGACACATGGATTCAAATTCTAGAAACCAGTCTGTTCTCTTGGAAGCACGTCATGAACAGTTATTATAAACAGAAAAAAGAAAACTGTTTGTCTCACATAGCCAAATTGTTGCAAACATCAAACATATAAGATGAAAATTGGCTATAAATTGAGGCTCGGTGAGAAACTCCATACCCAGATGAATGAAAACTCTAGGATGGACAGAGATCAGACTTTTCCCAGTTCATGAGAAAGCCTAGATGATCGAAAAGTGATAGAAAATAATTTCCGCCATTGAGCAGAGTAGAACTTAACATATGTTTCTGGAGGATGTCGTCCAAGTACACTGCCGCCACTATAGATGAAGTCGAGCGGAACAGGGTGACTATGCAATCCATAACCTTGGTAAAAGCCCAAGGGCTGATGTTGAGGCCAAAATGCATGACCTGGAACTGATAAACCGAGTACCGATAAGCAAAAAGGAGAAATTTACGTGACTCTGTGGATAATGACTTGAACATATGCGTCGGTCATATCTAGACTGACGGCATACCCGTCCTATCGAATGGAAAGACGGATTGATCTCACCATCGCCACATTGAATTTCAGGGGTAAAATGTATTGGTTGAGGCGACTCGGGTTGATGAATGGCCTCTGGATAAGAAACAGTCATGAATACAATCCCGGCTATTGTAAAGTTTATTTATTTTATATATATATATTTTTGTTTGTTTTGTAGACAGGCATCCTTCTCCCGATCTGACGGTACATCCATGAAGAGGGGAGAGGGGAAGGAGATGGATAAATTAAATCCAAAGTCCCTCCGAAATGACCTGAATCACCCAAATATTCTGAGGTAATATAGTGGTCCAGTGGTCCTGAAATTGCAGGAGGCGGCCGCCCACAGGTAGGCTGTCCGCGGACGGTGGGGGAGGGTATGTCAATGTCTAGAGTTAGGAGGTTTCAAACTTGTGTTATTGCTGCCTCTGTATGGTTGACTCCTAGCTTGATTAGACTATTGGCTCCCAGCATTGGGTTGGGATATATACTGCACACTTGATTGTAAAGATCCCTTTTCCCTGGTCCGCCAATCATCCCTTCGCTGTGGAAGGGGATGATTGTCATGAGATGCCTGTGCAAGCTGGGCGGCAAATTGGAGGGGAGTTCCTGAGCTGCCTACCTCCGAACTTTTTCAATTTTTCCCCCAAAGAGTAAAGGTGACCCAAACAGAGACATCCATAAAGCCAGAGTAGGATTGGGCTTGAGCGATGTGGACCTCAGACATGCATCTCATCGTATCAGGTCTAAGTTGGCAGAAGCAGTCAACGCATTGGCCATAGAATGGTGAGATGCCCTGTTTATAACTCTAGCAATCCGGGCTGTCGCTTCCCAAGCGTGGTCATTGCCTGATTTACCTGGGAGTCGGAAAATGGCTAGTGAAGCCAAGTCTAACATTGAAGACGTAGCGACTACGTTTCGGACTAGCTTTGACATGGCATTGGAGATCAGTACTGAAGGCGTCTGATTGAGTTTTGTACCAGTTACACTAGAACGTCGCTGATACTTAACTTTCTGAATTTTTCAGGCTGGGGAAGGAGCAGGAAGGACGTCGTCTCTTCCTCCCATTCAATATCTTCAAACGCCTTAACTTTGTAGTCTTCACTGGGCGGTAGGAGGTGGTGGGCATCCTGAAGTTGCCAACATCCTATAAATTTCTTCCACTGCGGCCTTGAAGCTAAACCTCAGTCCGTTCCATGACTAGATCTGTGTACGGCTGATTTGCAAGTGTTTCGTCACACTCACTGTGTGCCGAGTTGTGTTCTGGTACAGCTTGCATCTCTGGATAGAGCATACCAGGTGACACAGATGACGCAATTCCGTCATCCTTGAAAATTTCACTAATTCGTCCTTATGGAGAAACTGTGAACAAATGGACGGCCGTCACTACCGGCTGGTTTGTCTGGCGAATGGTCGGCCTGAATGTCGGCTACGGTCCGGCTATCACTGATACCGGCCGCTTCGACATATTCTCATTACAATCTCTATCATAGTATTGGTATGTTGCCGGCGGTACAGCATGACGGATGGATTTGTCACTAAAATCCCTGTAAATCATAGTTGGTCGGACCGTTTTAGCAATAAGGTCCCCATACTGGGACGGCCCTGCCGGCTGGTTTGTCTGGCGTGTGGTCCGCCTGAATGTTGGCGACGGTCCGGCTATCACCGGTACCGGCCGATCCAATGGCCTGGCTGGATGGTCATATTTCTCACTAAAACCTCCGTCATATTATTGGCATGTTCCTGGCGGTACAGCTTGACGGACGGATTTGTCACTAAAATCTCCGTAAATCATAGTTGGTCAGACCGTTTTAGCATAAGGTCCCCATGCTTGGACAGCTTTATGGCCGGTGACGTCGAGGTCATATAATATTGAAATAGATCCAATGGATCCGGTAAAAAAAAAAACATGCGTCCCGACCTAAAGGACCGAAGGCCATGCTCGGACATGCGGCGGGACTTACGCCCAGTGGGCAACTGAAAATTGGGGGAACACTCCCCCAAAGAGGTAATATCTAGCCTGATGTCAATAGCTGCGTCGTAGTTTCCTGGACCAAACGACGCATCTGTTCAAAGGCGGACTGTTGTACCATGTCAACATTATTTTCTCCCACTGCTACATTGTCTCTGTCCACGTATTACACACGATGCATGGTATAGATTTACACTTTTTGCCATTCATGTATTTGTTGTTGACATTTCTACTGAAACGACAAAAGAAGATAAAACAAAGCACAAATTAGCAATTCAGCATGTTATTAATTCGCTAATACCATAACCGTTTCTAACGAAGTAAGTGAAATTATTCAGTGCCGCGTTAACTAGTAAATGACAACACGAGTACCCCCATTAGTGTTGCAAAGTGGCCTCATCAAAAGACGAAATCCGTAAAGGTGACAAAGTCACTCAAAATTTGAAAATATTGTAAAATAATGTATACAACCTGGAGATGAATGATTGTCCAACACAATAATTCCAAATTTAACTTCGGAAGGTCTGATTTTACACTAAGATGGCTTTGATTATATGGAGGTGAAATTGTACAATGTAAACAGTACAAGCGAGGCTTAAAATCTAGCGACAAGAGTGGTGGCAAGAGTTATTGCTCTATATCAATAGGACAATAACAGAAAAGACGAATTTTCATCTTTTAGTAGGGCTGGATTCACGAGGTAGCAGGCTTATATCCTAATGTTAAAGTGATTGGGGAACGTATTTGAAGGAGAAACTTCAAAAGGTTCAAAACACAGCTGCACGGATCATCTTGAGAGTACCTCGAGCAGAGCACACCTCACCACTGTTCTGTACCCTACATTGGCTATCGATTCGACACAGAATCAAACACAAAATTTGTTCTCTGTGCTATGTTAAATGACGGACTCCAGTCCAACATACCTATCCAGCCTCACCCATGTGTATACACCTCCTAGATACTTACGCTCTTCTTCTGATAATCGTATACTCATTGTTCCCACGGTGAAAACAAAGTCATATGGACAACGTTCGTTTGCATACCAGGGCCCGGCGAAATAGAACAAATTGCCCATTGAAATTAGACACAAAGACACAGTGGTCCCTTTTAAGAGTGCTCTTAAAACTCACCTGTTTCGACTGCAGGGACAAACTTAGAGACCTAATTGTGTTTTGTATCCTATATGGTTTCAGAATGTTTTTATGTTTTCCAATTTCATTGTTTCTGTCATTTGTTTTTCTGTAGTGTAGTCATATCATTATTGATGGTTTAAAGCGCTTAGTGCTTCGAAAGATTAGGCGCTACACAAAGTCCTCACTATTATTATTATATTTGGTCAGTTATAATTTGAGTGGGAAAGTAAAAATGTTTGTCTTAACGAGAAAAATGGGAAACAAATACTTTGCCAGGACCAGATAAATGTATTTCTAACACGATCACCATAAACATTTCATTATACATCTGCCCCGATATAAAGTCCAATATGCAGATAACTGAAATTTACTTCGTTAGTGACAGTGATTTTGACCTATAACCCATAAATCGAAAGGATTCTGAGACAGTGATTTTGATTTTTAAACCATAAATCAATAGGATTCTGGGATAGCGATTTTGACCTTTAACCGATAAATCAATAGGATTCTACGACAGTGATTTTGACCTTTAACCCATACATCAATATGATTCTATCCGACACAAAGTTTTGGGCCGTTTTTGTTGTAATGCAGATGTAATGATATTCTGCAAACACCTTTTATCTATTGTCAATCACAGAACATCACATTTGACCATTTGAAATAGAAATCAATAATTTTCTTTCATTCCCCATACAAAAGCTGTCAGTGTAGTCTGGATGAAGTATGGCATGTAGTACCAATGTTATGGCACTGAAACCATCTGTTTATTTAAGTAAAAGTGATCTTGACCAAAGACCATTTGACCCTGACATTGACGAGGTTTCTCACTTTCTCAATTGTGTCAACATAATTTGGAAACTTTCAATTTGGACAAATTGACATTATTCAACACAGGCAAAATTCTTTCTTTCAGTCTTAGTGACCTTGAAATTTGAACCATTTTCCTGAAATTTGTTTTCTTTCTTACAGAAGTGCAAACCATTTTCTTAATCATTATAACAAGAGCAGAATTTAATCTCTAATTAGAGTAAGTAGAGTGCAATTAAGTGCAATTAAGAATACCCACATATGGCATTTTGTTGGTAGTGCCTCTTTGAGTATACAGCTCACCCAGATGCTAGTAAAGACAATTTAAATGCTGACTGCTATAGGAAAAGTCAAATTTTTGCGACATATATGAGAAATATATTAGCATCTATATTTTGTAAACCAAATTAAGACTTGTGGAAAGATTATTTATCTTCATATCAGGGCAATACAATAATTGGCTTGACATCAGTGGTCAAAAATAAAATGAAATACAAAGACAAAATGAATAACATGGCAAAAATCACTGCAATTGCTAAGTGGCAAAATATTACTATTTCCATAGACAAATAACTACCACCCGAAGAGTGACTTAGAGACGTGTACTAAAGAGGATTTTCGTCTGGATTCGAGAGGTAGCAGGCTGATATCCCTAACGTTAATGTGATCGGGGAACGTATTTGAAGGAGAAATGCACCAACATTTCTTTACACACTAATGCAGGAAAGTTAAAAGCAGACCATGATTGTTATTTTAAAGCAAATAATTACAAACCTATCAGTTCATGGGTGAGCTTTCCTGTCTTTATGAAGTCATAATATTTGCTAGTGATGGCAGGATGTTTCGAGACAAATGTCTCGGCTGTGATGAGAGACTTCAAAGCATCAATCATCCATTGTGGGTCCAGAACAATTTTCTCCCTCAATTCTTCCACACTGAAAACAAATTAAACTGATATGTTAATCAAAAACTTAATACAAATTGTTTCTCTTGTTCCATATAAGGCACCAATTAATGATATTTATTTTTATTGCAAAATCCCCAAAAATATCAGGGTTGATTGCCTTTGATTTCATTTGTACATACATGAAGTTTGTAAGATGCATACACGTTATCTGAATCAATTAAATATGCAAATAAGTACAATAATTGTCTAAATGTACTTAATTCATAGATGGTAACATTTTGTTGGCAGCAGCCTCAACACAGTGCTACAAATTTTATACAAGTCAATATTAAACACAATGCAATCCAAATCGCAAGTATCAACAATGGCAAGGAAAGTATGTCACAGAATCTTTGTTTTTCATACAATAATCAAATGAACAACATAAATAATTTATAATATGAAACGCATATGCAAAAATAAGTGAATATTGCTTATGTTTATCTAATCCATTTTAACCAATACGACTTAGGAGTGCCTGCAAACAAAGTTCAAATCGTTTTATAACTAGTGTTAAGCAAATATCAGATTGTAACAACGGAGATCAATACCACCAATCTTCAGTTAATTCTTTGAAGCCATGACCATTTATAAGAGAATTTCCTATATTTAAAAATATTGTTGAAACTGCAAGTCCATTAGAATTATGACTGCTAATCCACAATGTTCACATAATCTGTACACTTAATAGACATCTTATGCCAAATTCTTCCCAGATTTGTGTTAATGTAGTCACATATTGCTACTATTGGTCAATTTGATCACATGATAATTAGCTGGCTGTTCTGACATATTGGCATGCAAGTGAAGACAAATGACTCTCACTGCTACTTAAATTTTCTCTGTAGAAAATCAATTCATCAGCAAGTGAACAAAAGGTCGTGTGACAGGTTGATAAATTCTGTGTATGTTATTTAAACAAAAGCAAGGTCATGTGCTAGGTTGATAAATTATGTGTATGTCATTTAAACAAAAGCAAGGTCATGTGACAGGTTGATAAATTATGTGTATGTCATTTAAACAAAAGCAAGGTCATGTGCCAGGTTGATAAATTATGTGTATGTCACTTAAACAAAAGCAAGGTCATGTGCCAGGTTGATAAATTATGTGTATGTTATTTAAACAAAAGCAAGGTCATGTGCCAGGTTGATAAATTATGTGTATGTCATTTAAACAAAAGCAAGGTCATGTGACAGGTTGATAAATTATGTGTATGTCATTTAAACAAAAGCAAGGTCATGTGACAGGTTGATAAATTATGTGTATGTCATTTAAACAAAAGCAAGGTCATGTGACAGGTTGATAAATTATGTGTTATGTTATTTAAACAAAAGCAAGGTCATGTGCCATGTTGATAAATTATGTGTATGTCATTTAAACAAAAGCAAGGTCATGTGACAGGTTGATAAATTCTGTGTATGTTATTTAAACAAAAAGCAAGGTCATGTGCCAGGTTGATAAATTCTGTGTATGTTATTTAAACAAAAGCAAGGTCATGTGCCAGGTTGATAAATTCTGTGTATGTTATTTAAACAAAAGCAAGGTCATGTGCCAGGTTGATAAATTCTGTGTATGTTATTTAAACAAAAGCAAGGTCATGTGCCAGGTTGATAAATTCTGTGTATGTTATTTAAACAAAAGCAAGGTCATGTGCCAGGTTGATAAATTCTGTGTATGTTATTTAAACAAAAGCAAGGTCATGTGACAGGTTGATAAATTCTGTGTATGCTATTTAAACAAAAGCAAGGTCATGTGACAGGTTGATAAATAATTCTGTGTATACTCTTTAAAGAAAAGTAATGTGCCTACCAATTGTCAGGAAAATCAGTTTTAGTCTGAATGAATAGCTGTGGATAAGATTCAAAACACAAACCCACACATACACCTATCCTAAAACTAGTTTTTTCATATATATATATATATATATATATATATATATATATATATATATATATATATATATATATATATATATATATATATATATGTATATATATATGTGTGTGTGTGTGTGTGTGTGTGTGTGTGAAAAAACTTTATATTTAGGAATACATGTACATTTTATGATCAGAGGGGCATATCTTTGTATCATATTTGTGTTATCAACTAAAGTTTGACGTCCATTATACCAAATCCCACGATATGCATTAAACCCATTTTAATCTTCATCATTTTAAAATACATCCATATTACTATTCATTCCTGTTTTGTTTTTTATGGTTTAACGCCATTTTTCAGCACACTATAGGCTATACATGGCGACCAGTATTAATGGTGGAGGAAGAACCCGGGGAAACCCCCCGGAAAGAACCACCGACCCACGGCAAGTTTTCTCACATAACTACATTAGCCGAATCTTAGACTAGAACCCACGCATACAGAGGTGAGATGGTAGTGATCCGAAACGGACAGCGCTTTAGACCACTCGGGCACTCGGGGCCCCTTATTCATTCCTGTATGTGAGTTTTGAAATCTTTAGTAAACTATGTAATAAACAATGTGCTTAAAGTCAGACACAATCATTTTACTGTAAGTATTGTTTTACGTGGGCCAAGATTTTACAGCTGTGTATAGTTTTATCTTGTAGCTTGGAAAGAACTGTAATACTGATAAATTAAAGTAGATGTAGTGTCCTGTTATACCAATAAGTTTTTGGGTGATGAAGTTTGTGTTAATGGAAAGTTATAAGTGTGATGAAGTTTGTTTTACTGGAAAGTTATAAGGGTGGTGTAATTTGTTGTTATAAAATTAAGTTGTAGTTTAAAGGTAAACCAGTGAATTGTGCCAGTTATATCGATTTTGTTATAGTGATTCATGTATGATGTAGTTTGCTACTATACCATTAATTTATATGGGTGATTTAATATGCTGCTATACAAGTAAATTACAAGGGTGATGTAATCTGCTGCTATTGCACTAATTTAAAGGGGTGACTTAGTTTGCTTCTATACCTGTAATTTATAAAGGTGACGTAGGTTGATGCTATTGCAGTAATTTAAAAGGGCAACATAGTTTGCTGCTATACCAGCAATTGATAACAGTAATGTTGTTTGCTGCAATACCAGTAATTTATAAGGGTGATATAATCTGCAGTTATACAAGTAATTTACAAGGGTGATGTAGATTGCTTCTATACCAGTAATGTATAAGGGTGACATAGGAACAATTTACAAGGGTGATGTAGTTTGCTGCTATACCAGTAAGTTGTATGGTTGACATAGTTTGCTGCTATACCAGTAATTTATCAGGATGATGTACTTTGCTGCTATGCCAGTAATTTCAAAGGGTGACGTAGTTTGTTGCTACGCCAGTAATTCACAAGAGTGATGTAATCTACTGCTATACCAGTAATTAATAATGTTGACATAGGTTGATGCTATGTCAGTAATTTATAAGGGTGATGTAATCTGCTGCTATACCAGTAGTTAATAACATTGACATTGATTGCTGCTATGCCAGTAAGTTATACGGGTGCTGTAATCTGCTGTTATTGCAGTAATTTATAAGGGTCATGTCGTTTCTGCTACACCAGTAATTTATAACGGTGATGAAGTTAGATATTTATAAGGGCGAGGTAGTTTATTGTTATAAGTTGTTGCAGTCATTTAGCTTGCTTTTACAACATTAACTTCATTACGTTTTTTGTTATGTTAATATGCTACAAGGGTGGTGTAGTTTGCTGCTATACCAGTAAGTTGTATGGATGTAGTTTCTTGTTATACGATGAAGTAGTAAAAGATGATGAATTTTCCTGTTATAATAGTAAGTTGTTAGGGTGATTTAGTTTACTGTTATACTGGTAAGATGTTACACTTTAATAAGAAAATTTGCTACTCCTTATTTTGAGAATGTTCAAGCTACAGTAGATATCACATATGTAAATCAGAATAATAAATACATTAGTTTAATGTCATAGGAAATAGAATATATAGAAATCTGAGTAGGAAAGAATTCCTTTTTCTTTCCGCAGTAAATAGCATACATAGGAATCTGAATAACGAATAATTATTTTTATTCTTTCCATAGTAATAGCATACGGCAGTTGCAGATGCTCTATCTGTTCGGGAAATGGACGAACCCACCCATACACAAGTTTCCTGCTGCCTTGCAGGTTGGCTTTGGTTAGCCAAAGGCTAAGGTAGTAAATCCTAAAAGAAAATCAGGAGTGGAGACCCTAAGGCAGTTGGACGATGTACTACATCCCTTCTGGCAACTCATTGGTCTGGAGATGGATGGGCTCCGCCCAAGACACACTGATAATGCTGGACAAATCTGAAGTTATCATACCGGATCGGTCGTCACCCGGGTCAACAAGGACCGCGCCTGCCATTTTACACCAGGACGGAGGTGACAAGTGTGCTACTGGTACTTGGCATAAAATCAGAACGAGAGACAAAGTTGCCATCGCCACCTGTAACATTAGAACTCCGACGCAAACTGGAAGACTCCAAGAGTTGACACATGAGATGGAACACTACACATGGCACATACTGGGACTCTGTGAAGTAAGATGGAAAGCCCTAGGAGCTCCAAACTGAAGATGGGCATATATTATACTATAGTGGAGAGTTGGACAAGTCCATAAATGGAGTAGGCTTCCTTGTAAACAAAGCCAACAAGGATCTGTTCTTGAATGTCTCCCCATATCTAGCAGAATCATTTCCATTCGTCTGAAAGCATCCCCCTTTAACATAACAATTATCCAAGTCTATGTTCCAACTACTGATCATGATGATGAAGAAATAGAGGAGTTCTACAACAAACTTCAAGGTATAATAAACATGGTAAATAAAAAAGACATTATTATTATCCAAGGAGACTGGAATGTCAAAGTTGGCAAAGATGCTCTAAAAGACTGGGATGATCATTGCGGACCTTCTTGTAATGAGCTTACCAATGAAAGAGGGAGACATCTGCTCAAGTTTGCAAGCTACAACAACTTGGTACTAGCCAACACCCTGGGTCAACATAAAGCTTCCCGATGCTGGACATGGCACGCACCAAATGGAACCCATCATAACCAGATCAACTACATACTAGTTCAAAACTGGTACCGATCTGGCATCAATAGAGAAAAAACAAGAACGTTTCCAGGTGCTGATGTTGGGAGTGATCACGACCTCGTCATTATGAACTTCCGAGTGAGGTTGAAGAAAATTAACAAGCCAAAGAAAATCAGGCTCAAATTCAACCTTGAACAACTGAAGGACCCTAACATCTGCAAGTCATTCCAAGCCACAATTGGAGGAAAATTTGCTCCACTCCTTGTGATGTATGTTGATGTTAAAGTGATGACAGACACTTTCAACATAGTCATGACAACAGTTGCCAAGGACATCATTGGCCTCCATCGACCAAAGAAAAAAAACCTGAAAGCAAAAGAAGATTAGATTGGACAACAGTGCACAAAAATAGAGAACAGTCTGATAAAGAATAACAGCAAAAAGGCATTCCAAATTGTGAAAGACCTCACCAGAAAGAAGCAAAAAAGAGTCAGTACCATTCAAGATGAAAATGGAAAATGCCTCACAGAAGCAACTGACATTGCAGAAAGATGGACTGAGTATTGTAAAGAACTCTACAACCATCCAGTGGTTAGAGCGTTCGCCTCAGAAGCGGGAGGTCGCGGGTTCGATCCCCGGCCAAGTCATACCAAAGACTTACAAAAATGGTACTAACAGCTGCCTCGCTTGATGCTCAGCATTAAGAGGTTAGTGTTAGGACTGGTCGGCCTGGTGTCAGGATAATGTGACTGGGTGGGACATCATGCTACATGTCTGCGGCATGATGCCTCAGTGCTAGACATCACTATAAACTGCCTCACAGCAGACATCGTAGCGATATGACTGAAAAATTGTTAAACCTAATCAAACAAACAAACAAACAAATACAACCATCCATCCGCAGGAGACCCAGAGGTGCTTGAAGTTCCAAACTCCACAATAATGATGATTTCTCCATTCTCAAAGAAGAGGTGGAGTCAGCAATAAGAGCATTGAATAGTGGAAAGGCAGCTGTAGCAGACAACATCGCAGCTAGACTTATCAAGAATGGCCAACACAGTGGACCCAGTCACTAATTATAACACTCCCCCAAAAAGGCAATCCCCAGCTGTGCCAAAATTACAGAACTATCAGTTTGATCAACCATGCTAGCAAGGTGATGCTGAAGATCATCTTGAACAGACTGAACCCACAAGCAGAAGAAATAATCGCTGAAGAACAGGCATGCTTTCGTAGTGTAAGAAGCACAACAGAACAAATTTTCAATCTTAGGGTTCTGTGTGAAAAGTACTCACAACATCAACAAGACATCTATCATGTGTTCATAGATTTCAAAAAAGCTTTTCATAGAGTGTGGCATGATGCATTGTAGGCCACAATGAAGAAGTACAACATGGGTCAAAAGTTGACCAACACCATCAAGCAGCTGTACGCCAAGGCTACCAGTGTAGTGATTGCTCAATGTTCTGTGGGGGACTGGTTCAAGACTACAGTTGGAGTACGGCAAGGCTGTCTCCTGTCACCCACGCTTTTCAACATCTATTTAGAGCGCATCATAAACGAAGCCCTGGAAAACCTGAAAAACTGTGGGACAGTCAGCATTGGAGGGCGTAACATCACCAACCTCCACTTTGCAGACGACATTGATGGGCTGGCAGGCAGTGAAGATGAGCTTGCCAACTTAGTGAAGTACCTGGATAAAACATCTTCCAGATTTGACATGGAGATAAGTGCCGAGAAGACAAAGCTGATGACAAAGAGTGGCAAACAAATCTCAACCAAGAATAAAGTCTGAGCACAGGAACTGGAAACAGTGGGCCAATTCCAATATCTTGGTTCCATAATCACGGAAGAGGGATCAAGAGCAGAAATTTTGTCACGAGCAGCACAAACAACGGCAGCTATGTCAAAGCTAAGACCCATCTGGAGAGACAAGAACATCTGTCTGAAAACTAAAATCAGACTATTGAGAGCACTAATCATCTCAATCTTTCTGTATTCATGTGAGGCCTGGACCTTGACAGCAGAATTACAACGAAGAATTCAGGCACTTGAAATGAGATGCTACAGAACCATCCTTGGCATCTCTTACATGGACCACATCACACATGAAGAAGTGCGCAACACCATCAGGCACAAAGTAGGCCATTATGAAGACCTACTCATCATTGTCAAAAAGAGAAAGCTGAAATGGTATGGCCATGTCACTAGAGCCAACAGTTTATCCACAACAGTACTGCAGGGTAGTGTCCAAGGTGGTAGGAGAGGTAGACAGAGAAAAAAGTGGAGTGACAACATCACAGAATGGACCATGAAAAGTTTTGCACAGACACAGGCATTGGCACATGATCGAGTCAAGTGGAGGGAACTGGTCAGATGTTCAGCAGCACAGTGCCTCAACGACCACACTAGGTCAAGAGAATGATGATGATGATGATGATGATGATGATGATATAGGAATGCAAATATGGAATAATTTGCTTTATCTTTCCACAGTAAATAGCATACAAGTATATAGGAATGCGACTAAGGAATAATTTTCTTTCTCCTTTCATAGTAAATAGCATACATTTATATAGGAATGTTCTTGTTGTTTTTTTAGTTTAACGCCATTTTTCAGCACTTGATTGGCTATACATGGCAGCCAGTATTATTGGTCGAGGAAGAACACTGGAAAAAAAAAACCAGAAAGAACCACCGACTCAAGAGAAGCTAATGGCTAGCTTTCTCACATACCCACATTGGCCGAATCTGAGACTCGAACCCATGCAGACAGGTGAGATGGCAGTGATCTATAACAGAGTGCTTTAGACCACTCGGCCATGCAGGGCCAATATATATAAATTCAAATAAGGAATAAGGAATAATTTCCTCTTTTTTTTCCACAGTAAATAACATACATGTATATAGGAATGTGAAAACGGCATATTGTACACTTTCTTTCAACATTAAATACCATATTTCATGCATTTTTTCTTACCTTTTATTTTATTATGTTCACAATCCAGTTATTAAAATAAAAACTAATGTATCATAACTTTTTTTTATACATTTCTCCGTGTAGGTTTAAAAAAAGTACATTAATTTATCAGAATAAAAATTTCTATGTGTGCAAAAATGATCTAAAATATCGCACTGCCATTTGGTTATTACAAAAAATTTAATAATTGTTCGTGAGAAAATACAATGATTGATGAAAACAAATTGGCATCTGTTGCATAGATCGAAAAGGGGCTGTATGACCCCATTCAAAACCATACTGCAAAGATATATATATTCTGACACGTTTAATCAATGAAGCTTGATTAAAATGTCACAAGATTCTACTCAAAACAGTTGTTAAGTATCAACTTTAGTTTTAGACTGTTTACTACACTAACTCTACTGAACGTTACTGACTCCCCCACCCCCCGAACATATTGAGGGTCCCCATGTGCATAAGCTCTCTTATTGTCATTAAAATATATACTGGTGTTTATTACCAAATGGACAAAGAAGTTCACAGACCGTGCCTTTAAGTATCATTAATTAGTTATCCTTATTAAGTCCGTCACCATAACATAAATGAGTTTGGAAGCCAATTCATAGTTTTTTTCTTTATCCAACAAAAAATTCATCTCATTACATGCTATAGTGAAGACAACATACCATTTATCAACTAATCTTATTGTTTCATTATAGTCAAACAAACAAAATATAAAAACCATGTAATTTTCCATCGTAAATTTAAATGTCACAAACTTCGCTAAATCATTTTGGATATATATATATATACTATCTTTTTAAGTGCTTGTACTGTTATTCCTTGGATATAATTAACATTTTATTGCAAATCTTTTCTGTGATAAACTCTTCTATTATCTTTATTGGCAAGTTCAAATGACAAGTAATGCGTACGATTGCTTGTCCTTATTACGTCTGCAGTATGGACAACGGCTTCAATAGGACATTAACAGATTTTCATTTCCCTAAAGAGAACCTCATCTCCCTACAGGCAGCCTCACTGATTTCACCTCTTCTGTCCATTCTTGCCCTCAATCTAGTTTTCAATTGGATAACAAAAGCACTAATTTAATTACTGTGTAAATAACACTGCAAAATCAGTGCAGGATTACCAAATAGGCACCTGCCTATGGACCCCATGACTGTAAAAGGCCTGCAACAATAATTATTTAACAATTTTTGCTTAATAACATCAAAGGTTAATTTGATTATAATTAATATTTGTATTCTATAAAAAAATTGATTTATTAAAATTGTTGGTTGGAAAAATTAGAATCATATTACGAGCTAATCTGCAAGGGGCCCCAAAATGTTTGACTCCCTAAGGGCCTTCAAAGGGTTTAATCTGGCACTGTGCATAGCCATGTGGTTGTTGTGATGATTTACATCATAATTAGTAGAAGAATGAGTTGTTGATTAAGCAGTGTTATGACAATGTACATCATAATTAATACAATAATGAATTGTTGATTAAGCAGTGTTATGACAATGTACATCGTAATTAATACAATAATGAATTGTTGATTAAGCAGTGTTATGACAATGTACATCATAATTAATACAAGAATGAGTTGTTGATTAAGCAGTGTTATGACAATGTACATCATAATTAATACAAGAATGAATTGTTGATTTAGCAGTGTTATGACAATGTACATCGTAATTAATACAAGAATGAATTGTTGATTTAGCAGTGTTATGACAATGTACATCATAATTAATACAAGAATGAGTTGTTGATTAAGCAGTGTTATGACAATGTACATCATAATTAATACAAGAATGAATTGTTGATTTAGCAGTGTTATGACAATGTACATCGTAATTAATACAAGAATGAATTGTTGATTAAGCAGTGTTATGACAATGTACATTGTAATTAATACAAGAATGAATTGCTGATTTAGCAGTGTTATGACAATGTACATCGTAATTAATACAAGAATGAATTGCTGATTTAGCAGTGTTATGACAATGTACATCGTAATTAATACAATAATGAATTGTTGATTTAGCAGTGTTATGACAATGTACATTGTAATTAATACAAGAATGAATTGCTGATTTAGCAGTGTTATGACAATGTACATCGTAATTAATACAATAATGAATTGTTGATTTAGCAGTGTTATGACAATGTACATTGTAATTAATACAAGAATGAGTTGTTGATTAAGCAGTGTTATGACAATGTACATTGTAATTAATACAAGAATGAGTTGTTGATTAAGCAGTGTTATGACAATGTACATCGTAATTAATACAAGAATGAATTGTTGATTAAGCAGTGTTATGACAATGTACATTGTAATTAATACAAGAATGAGTTGTTGATTAAGCAGTGTTATGACAATGTACATCGTAATTAATACAAGAATGAGTTGTTGATTAAGCAGTGTTATGACAATGTACATCGTAATTAATACAAGAATGAATTGTTGATTAAGCAGTGTTATGACAATGTACATTGTAATTAATACAAGAAGGAGTTGTTGATTAAGCAGTGTTATGACAATGTACATTGTAATTAATACAAGAATGAATTGTTGATTAAGCAGTGTTATGACAATGTACATCATAATTAATACAAGAATGAATTGTTGATTAAGCAGTGTTATGACAATGTACATCGTAATTAATACAAGAATGAATTGTTGATTTAGCAGTGTTATGACAATGTACATCGTAATTAATACAATAATGAATTGCTGATTTAGCAGTGTTATGACAATGTACATCGTAATTAATACAATAATGAATTGTTGATTTAGCAGTGTTATGACAATGTACATTGTAATTAATACAAGAATGAATTGCTGATTTAGCAGTGTTATGACAATGTACATCGTAATTAATACAATAATGAATTGTTGATTTAGCAGTGTTATGACAATGTACATCGTAATTAATACAAGAATGAATTGTTGATTAAGCAGTGTTTATTGATAATGGAATATAGTAAGGTCAGAATACACGAGGATTATCACAATCATCAGGTAAATGAAAATAATTTTTTCTCTTTGCAAAAGCTACCAAAATAAAAACAACCCTGAATAAATTTGGTTTTGTACTGACAAGATTTTGTTTGATCTCTCTCTTTCATGTGTTTTATTGTAATTTCATAATGAGGTTATTTTTGCTAAAAACAATACAAGTTGCATTTGATTTCTTAACAATGTGGATTCGTATCATTGTGTACAAGTTGACAATAAATAATACCCGCAACTAATTAATGTTCAAACCATCTTAAATATTTTGCAAACATTACACAACATAACAGCTACATATGCTCTAAATGCAGATGAGCTTGCACACAGAGACTTAATCCTCCCTCTTTTTCTCTTTTTCATTATTTACACAATAAAATCTTTTTTTGAGTACTTTTATTTGTATTGTAATTAGATCCTTGAGTTCAGAGCAGAATGAGACTGAAAATATATGTTTACTTTGTACGTTTGTATCATTAAGTTGCTGGTATCGTGTGTTCCATAGAACTTGTTCAGGTATGACCCCTTTATTTTTCATACATGGTCAGTACTTCCAAATGATAATTATTTATTTTACATATACTTTTTTGTCCACTGATTTAAATGATGTTTCTGAATGGTTTTGAAATGCGCATGCCAACAGTACCCTAATCTCATTACATGTGTAAGATTAAGAACTAAATAAGTCATTTCTTAAGACAAGAGGAACCTTTTAAAAACAATAATGCTTTTTATAAATAAAGATATTAAATGTTTTGAACTTATATCTACCTTTTTTTAGTACATTCATGCTGATAAATATATATATATATATATATATATATATATATATATATATATATATATATATATATATATATATATATATATATATAAACAGAAAATACTACTAACAAAACTAAATACATGTCCCAAGTGGCCGAGTGGTTAAAGCACTCTCCGTTACGTATCACCGCCATCTCACCTCTGCATGGGTTATGGTCTCAGATTTGACCAATGTGGGTATGTGTGTACTCGTACAATATATATATGACTGTATAATAAACTTTGATTAATTTGCTAAAAGACAAAATTGGATAGTTTAAATATACAATTAATTTCATCCTTTGCACACTTGAGAGTGGATTAATATACACTGCCACACTTGCTTTACCTGAAATAGAGGATTGTGCCCATCTCATGATGAAATTTAAGGAAGAGCTCCAATTCATTTCTGTCCTCAATCTTAACAGATCCAGACATATTTATTTCTTCAATCAGACTGAGTGATACAATCTGAAAGAAAGAAATGTACAAAGATATTATAATCTGAACATTTGGGTAGAACATGTAATGACCACATTCAAGTTTTCTACATTCCCCACTAATATGACAACAGTCTCAATATATAAAAAGCACATTCACGTTTTGTACATATCCCACTAATATGACAAAAGTCTGAACATATGAAAAGCAGATTCAAGTTTGGAAAGCCCCACTTAATAGTCTTTACTCATACATTTATCATAGTAAATATCAAATGAAGTCTTAATAAATGTTACATTTATAACAGTCACTTTTTATCGTCAAGAAAAAATATAAAATATCAAGAATAAACAGAAAATACCACTTACAAAACTACACATTGCCTTTGTAAAACAGATAAGCAACTTTTACTTTGATTTCAACTTTCTTTAAAACGTTTTGCACAATTGATGAAAATTCTCTGATCAATAAATGTAGATGGCTTGCACTTAGTATATGAAATGAAGTAGGATTTTGGAATGTGTGGTTGATGGTAAATCTAATAGGAACATAAAAGTTACGCTCAGAATGACTATGTAGTTTAAGTCCATAAAAAAGAGAGGTGTGTTTACTGAGATGTTGATCAATAATCACTCGGATTTTTCCAACATTAATTACTAATTAACATAGGTTGGGTGATACTAAGGCTAGACTTTTTGTCCTGACAAGTCCCTGACAAAATACCGACTATGGCTCCAACTAATTGCACCATTCCATCCCGATGTGTTTGTCTGAAGAAAGGAGATGGGTTTGGTTCATTAAGTCATAAACTGGCTACAATATAGCAAGGCAGATGGTGGTATAAATCAGATCTAAGAACTAGTTATGTGTTCTCATGTTCACTAGAAGCTGGAATTGGAGACAGTGCAAGTGAAGTCTCCCTAAAAATCTATTCTCCAAGGCTGCATTAAGAGATTCCTGGACAGAAAAGTGAAAACAAAAAAGCAAAGGCCGCTACTTTGGTGACAATATATATTATGAATGATACATTTTTGCCATACTGTGGAACTCAAACCCTCAATAGATTGGTGAGGAAAATTCATACCCATGTATATGAATGAAGTCATGAGATGGGAAAACATCATACTAGTCTAGATTGGGAATCAATCACCACTGATCACCATGGGCGCAGGTCTTCAGATAAGTATCTCTGATGAGTTTATCAACAAGTCATCAAAATACTGTAGGAAAGGGATCTCTTAAGACTTCAAGTGAGATATTAATTACAGACATTATCCAAGCAAAGACTTAACTGGCAGAGTCCAGACTTTACAGGCACCCATGAACCTGGTGAAGAAACTAAGGTCTGCGGCGTGGCTATACGATCAATCATCACCCTGGTAAAGACTAAGGGTTGGGGTATGGCTGAATGGGTTAGCTTGAAGCTGAAATACCTTATCATTGAAATGTACATGAAAGCATTGCTGTGCAGTGGTAAGATGGGATGTGAAAGTATACAGCCTGAAGATCTAATGAGACTGGCCAGTCATATGGCATTGTGGCATTCCTGACCAAGCTTTAAGAATGACTGAATTAATTCAAGAAAGGACAAAAATAAATGTTAAGAACAACAAAGGCATGTTTGGTTTTGTGATTTGACAAACATGTAACCTTGCAGAAACTTATTTTGTTAGCTACGTCAAATAAATTAAACTTTCAATTGTTAGAAGGGGGACTCAATCGATTTGACTGGTGGTATGTCTATAGGAACTGAAAAAGTAATGAAACATTAACATATAATGTATTACGGCTATAAACTGAAGTTTATGAACATCAACAATGTTTTAATATTTAGTTGCAGAGACCTTGACCTTAGACAGTGTGACTCTAAACTCAGTAGACTTTCCTCACTATTCACATAGTTTAATAAAATAGATCATTTTAAATTGAAAAAGGAAACTGATTAGTGTATGGGTGCACACTTCTATCCTTAACATTAAGCATGTGTATAAATGTATCATAAATTTTCTGTTAACCGCACCTTAGTACCAGAAGCTTTTAGTGTCATGATGGCTTGTTCTAAGGGAAGCCATCGGGCAGGTTTTTCCTCTCCCCAATGAGGCTGCTGTTTTGAAAGTTCGAAAATTCTTCTTTTCAACTCTTCCAGCATGGGGTCAGGCTGGGTGTTATCAATGGCAATATTACCCTGCAGGTGACGTATGGTTGGCTTTTCACGCAACATGCACCGGAGTTCAAAAAAGTACTTTTCAATGGCTTCTCTTTTCAGAGATTTCTGTAAATAAAATAAAATAAAATGAATGTAGTGGTTTCACATACAGTCTTAAAGAGTTTATTTTGATGCATGACATTATAGTAGAACCAACAAAGGGTCTAATACAATTTTCTTTCTTGGCATGCCAAGTTTATGGAAGCAATACATAAATGCAAAATGTTGAGTGTTATTTTCTGGAAATATTTATCTTCTAAAATGATCTTTTGAATGGCTTTGAATGATAGGTCTTTTGTAGGTGGTTAGCTTTAAAATGATCTTAACAATTGCACTGTAAAATTTAAGAGATCTCTTATACTTTTATATATTTAATATTTAACCCTGCCATGCCAAACTTAGAGATTTCTTAGCCTGTTTTCCTACTTTCACACACAAGTCCATCATACTTCACACCCTGATAATGATAAGAGTCCCGATGTTTAAATCTGCCAATTAGCTGAAAAATTATCTTCATGCAGTTTCATGCCTGGGTTTTATGACCAGTCGGCAGCTGGTCAACCCTCCTCCTTTTTCCGGGCTTGGGACCGGCTGAGTTGTCCTCAGATGAAGTTATCCTATCCGGGAAATCTCGGCCGCTTGAGAACAACATCAAAGACAAGACCGGAAAATTCATCAGCTCCAACACAGGACGTTTGGACCGTTGGCAGGACTTCTTCTGCACCCTCCTCAACCACGATGCCCCACCTGTACCGATGGAATCTGTGGATGCCATGGACGAGTTGTCTGCGCTAGTCGATGAGTCCAAACCGTCTATGAAGGAAATATGGACTGCCATCTTAGACCTGAAGAACAACAAGGCGCTGGGCATTGATTTAGTGACACCAGAAGCCTTGAAATACGGCGGAGAGATCATCGTCGAAAGATTACATGCCCTGCTGAGATTGATATGGTGATCGGAAGCGGTACCAACATCATGGAAGAAAGCCATCATCGTACCAATCTTCAAGAAAGGCGACAAAACGGACTGTACGAACTATCGGGGCATCAGCCTGCTCTCCATACTTGGCAAAGTATTTATGAAGATCATTCATAGAAGGGTACTCAAATGGCGGGAGGAAGCGGCACGAGAGGAACAGGCCGGTTTTCGACCTGGAAGAAGCTGCTGCGACCAGATCTTCACGTTCCGTCAAATCCTCGAGGAAAGAATTCGGTGTGGAAAACGCACAATCATGGTGTTCATTGATTTCTCCGCAGCATTTGACAGCGTCCATCGCCCGGCCTTGTGGAAAGCCCTGGAAGCGGAAGGATACCCACCAAAATACATCCGGCTACTTACCAACACCTATGACGGGTCAACCAGTCAAAATCGAGTCCAAGAAGCAAACACGAAGAATTTCTCGGTGAAAACGGGCGTCCGTCAGGGATGTGTGCTCTCACCTAGCCTCTTTAACATCGTGGTCGATTGCGTCATGCGCAAGGTATTCCTGGGACGTAGAGGGATCACTTTTGGGGCAGGGTTCGATGAACATGCCACAGATCTAATGTTCGCGGACGATAGTGCATTTCTCACTGAGGACGAAGCCGAAGCAACAGAAATTCTGCAAGAAATCGCCGATGAAGCCACTAAATTTGGGTTAAAGATCAACACCGCCAAAACAGTTGTCATGACATCGGACAGCACCCCAGTGACCGTCTGCCTTAACGGAGTCTATCTTCAGCAAGTAGAGGAATTTAAATACCTGGGGTCCATAATCCGAAGCAGATCAATAGTGGCCTCCACCGACATCTCGCATCGCCTGGGACTGGCAACGTCTGCGTTCGGGTCATTAGCTTGGTGCATATGGAGAAAAAAGGCCCTTTCGGTGGTGACCAAAGTGCGTCTATACCGCACTCTCATCCTCCCAATACTACTATATGAAGCAGAGACGTGGGTCCTCCTAGACGCGGACCTCAAGAAGCTGGAGGTATTTCAAATGCGCTGCCTCAGACGAATACTGGGAGTAAACCTTCTGGACAGAATCTCAAACGTGGAAATCCGGGCCCGATGCTCTCACCAACCGACAGTGGAATCACTGATTAGACGTGCTAGGCTTCGCTGGTTTGGTCATGTCTGCCGAATGGAAGAGAGGCGTCTACCGTATCAAGCCCTGTGGCGCACCAGACCGGAAACCTGGAAGGTCTCAAGAATTGCACCAAAGAAAACCTGGATCAAACAAGTGGAAAAAGACCTGGCGAACTATGGCATCACCTCGGCACATGCCAAAGAAAATGCCACACGGGACCGAAAATGGTGGAAGGAAATAATTGAATTCATCTGCACGGGCAATTTTCGAGCAGCACCCACAGTTTCCTATCAACTGCGACAATGCTGATTGGATGGAAACTACGGGACCAAATTGATTGATTGATTGAAAAATTATCTGTCTTTGTTTATTAGACATACAGTCTTAGAGAGTTTATTTCGATTAATGACATTATATAAGAACCAAATATGATTCTCTTTTGGTATGCCAAGTTTCTGGAAGCAAGACATAAATGCATAATGTTGAGTGCTATTTCTGGAGATATTTATTCTTTGAAATGATCTTTAGAATGGCTTTGGATGATCTTTTGTAGGTGGTTAGATTTAAAATGATCTACACAAATGCACTGCCAAACTTAGAGATCTCTAATACTGTTAAATATTTAATATTTAACCCCAGAAAGCATGTTTTGTTTCTTTCACACTCAACTCAATCATACTTCACACACAACTCAATCATACTTCACACACTGAGAATGAACGAGTCCAGTTGTAAGTTTATAGCTCCATAACAAAACATGTTCCACAGCTAAATAACAGATGTTCTGATATGCAAATGTTTCCTGAATGATGCAACTGGCAACTCAGCCTGAATAATTATTCTGTCAGAGACATTGCTTGGGATGGACCAAGCTAGAAGGTGGAGAATGTGTTTGCTGTTGTGGATGAGAGATCCCCGTTGCTGCAATAGAAGATTCCTCATGACAGAGACCAAGGTAGAGCGATCCACAGGTCTTGAAAATCACTGAACCATGAACACTGGGGCAAAAGGTGGGGCTGTGAGAATGATCTGAGCAGTGGAAGATGTGAATTTTTGCAGAACTTGAGGAATCAGTCATTAGGGTAGAAAGGTATAAGATAGTAGCCAGTCCCACTGGATACTGAATGCATCCACTGTCCACGCTCCTTGATCCACTACAGGATAAAAGCAAAAGTCTTTATCTTGAGCTTGTTTACAAACAGATCAACTAGAGGTCTACCTCACAGCAAGAAAAGGGACTAACAGAGTGGTGAAGAGGTCGTTCTGTGAGAATGACTCTGCCAGTGAAGGAAAACTGTCCACAAAAATGTTCTTCTTTCCCAGAATATGCCAAACTATGAGCATTATGAAATCCAGACTTCCACACTATTCGAAGTTCAGGAACATGTGTGCCTCCTTGACATTAGAAATAAGCTACAGTAGTCCCCCTCTTATACGGCCACCCCTGCTGCACCGGGAAAGTGGCCTTATAAGGCGGGTGGCCGTTCCTGAGGGGGGCTAAATTTATTATGAGAAATGCATGTATTTTCATGTATATGTAGTGTACGTAGTAAGAAAGCTACATACTTCAAAACATTAAATATCTTCGTCTAAATGAAACATTAATCAATAAGGTTTTTTTTGTTATAATAACAAATTTATTTCAACTGAATATACGTTACTATTTTTGCTTTCTATGCGTAAGTTTGATATGCGAACGGGTATTGTTCTCATGCACATTGCAAATGGATTCAAAAACGTCATTTGCATCTTGGTACATACATAATTATTTTTCCATTTGCTCCATTTTCCCACTACTGCTGAGTAACATTCTTATCGGTTATTACTTTTTTTGTTTAAATTATTTCAACTTAAACTTGTTTTTTACGAGTCTTTTGACGTTTTGTACATACAATTGTTCGGCATCCCTCCCCCCGATGTCGTCGAGTAGAATAACCGACTTTCTTCGAAAATAATGTATCCGTTAACGTGATGACATTTTAATGTTTGGTAATGATTTATTCGGTTATTGCTGACTGTATGCGATTTAATTATGCAGACAAAACTTGTGTCGAGTCTACGAAATACAGCCTTCGTAAAGGATGCCATTTTTTGTGGTCACGTAATTTTTCCAGTCTTTGTCTGGTACCCTATTGTCTTTGTTAAGGTTGTCTGTGTGTGCCAATGTACAAAATCTATTTTTAGCCTATGCTGACCTTGTTATGATTATAACAATTACGTCTGGTTATAATCATCAACGAGAAGAACTCGACATAGGTGTTAAACCCCAAACTCTATCATAACATTATTGAGCCCATTTCCTGTAAGCATCGACTTTCATAGATAACGATATACTATAAAACTTAAGTCGACACTTTTAACGGCGACTTGACACTCGGAGACGTGTATCTACGATAGAGATAATCAAAATTGCTTACCTTACGTCAAGATCTGAATTAATTATTGGTTCTGGATACATTTAAAAATAAAATGAGGCCGCTCGTGAGAGGTAAATTTTATATTATTGCACAAAAGTGCTGGCCGCTGGTCGCGTTAGCCGGGTGGCCTTTCGTGAGGGGTACTTTTGAACAGAAACTCGTCGGTGCCAACGAATTCTGGCCGTTAGGAACGGGTGGCCGCTGGTCAGGGGGGCCGTACAAGAGGGGGACTACTGTACAACACATCCACACCTTAAACAATGCATCCTTATGAAGCATGGTATACAGCCTCTATTCTAGGTTGTTTATGTGGAGAAACAATTCAGACGGCGTATAAAGTGCCTGTAGAATTATGCCCTAACTGGAATCTGGTGCATCAGTGAACAGACAGGAGTGTGGTTCGGGTGTAATTACTGCAAATGGTGATGAAATGCAAGTCCTACGAAAATCAGTGTTGATAGAGAATTTACAAATTGCGAAAAGGAAAAACTGTGTAGGTCACACATGAAGACGTTATGATAGAACCAAGTCTGCATTGGCAACTGAAGGTTCCAGAAAGGAAACGTACTGTCGATCTGGCAAAGAAGTGTTATCTCGCAGCATCTCTAAAAGAGTCAGAATTTGATCTATCTGAGCCAGTGGAACTCTAAGTTCTAGTTTGTGAAGAAATTCATCCCCATTTAAACAAAGTCTTGTGATGGAGTGAGTTCCTATTTATCGAGGATGGGCAAAAGATCCCAATTCAATTACCACTGACCAACTGTGTTAGAAATCCTGATGATGGGACAAAATTGGAACACTGGGGGCTGACCAGTCTTCCTAATAACGGACAACTGGTCCTTGCAGCAACTGGAGAGGTGATAGACTTCCTTTATTGCCTTGTCAAAATACCATACCTCTTACTCAACATCTAAGATAGCTGAAGGGGCAAGCATAAGAGCAGGCTTCAATAGTACATCCTCAAACTCATTTGAGTCTACCACAATGAAGATTGTATGACTGAGAACACTCTGAGCTGGAGAGTGGGTACGTATCATTAAGTCTCTAGGGGGTAAAGAGGGCATATGAACACATTGCAACAGTGAGTAGGAGCTGAAGGAGTTGAATCAGTTGGCAATAGACGAAAATATCTGTCAGTCATGGAAGAAGTGATGCCTCTAACCTTCCAAATGGTTTCCATCTGGTGATGAGGTGATAGTGGGGACAAGTCGCAGTAATGCCTCCGTTATGAAGGCTAGATCCCAAAGAGCCATATATGACTCCAAGGACCCTGATATGGACAGACCCACATTCCATAGGAATGCATTGGTATAATATGAAAATGGAAGGAATATTGATTCAATCCCCATGTCTGCTAATAGAAAAAACCTTAATTTAATTCAATCTTTACTGATCTCATCCTCTTGCATGCTAATAGAACAACTTATTTTAAAATAATCTTTAAATTGACATGTAATCATTAAATCATAGCTAAGAATACCTCTGAAAGCTTATCCACATGTGTGCCAACCAGAATGACCGGGATGATGGCTTCAGCTGATGGTACACAGGAATGGATGGAATTCATCCAAATATGAAGCAGGTCTGAAAAGAAAATGAATTAATACTTTGTTTATAATTGTATCAGGCAAATAATAACAATAATAATACAAATATGTTTTAATTAGTTATTCGCTTCTTATCTCAGCATTCTACCATTTGAATGCTGATTGTCACATTTATTGTAACACATTTATTTATGTCAGCCATAACTGTACATCAAAGTTTGGTTTGTGGGAGTTTTGTTGTAGTTGTAAGTATCCTTGGTTTCTGCCATCAGAATTTGGTTTGTTGGAGTTTTGTTGTTGTAAATATCCCCAGTCTCTATCATCAGAGTTTGGTTTGGGGGAGTTTTGTTGTTGTAAGTATCGTCTGTTTTTTGCCATCAGAGTTTGGTTTGTGGGAGTTTTGTTGTTGTAATTATCACCGGTCTCTATCATCAGAGCTTGATTTGGGGGAGTTTAGTTATTTTGGTGGTTTATACCATCAGAGCTATGAATATGATTTTATAATCTAATTTTACTTAACTTTTTATTTGTTTTCAGCAGCATTACTATAGCTAGTATTGATCTAATTGAACTTGAGGGCTTCCTTATTCCATTTTAAAACTTGTACCAATATCTAATTTCTTAAGTTGGTATAAAACAACAGCCATATGTATATTTTATGTACAATGTTATTTTAAAGAACACTTTCTGCTGTTACCTATTTTGCCATATGCTTCTAATCTCTTCTTTCTCCTGTCGAAAAATACTGTACTTACCAAGAACTTGGCGCAGTTTGATCCCATCTGCATCAAGGAAACACTTGTCATTTTGTATTTGATCCGTGATTTGTTGACTGAGATCAATGACCAAGAGATAAATTGCTCGACTCGTGAGAAACATTTGATGAGTAGTATAGAAAGCGTATTGACCTGCAAAGTCCCAAAATGATAATGCTGCATATTTCCCTATATCTTTCACTAGTTTGTCAGCTTTTTCATTGACCAAACGGATGATTTCCATCATTGCATCCTTAGTCTTCTTCTCACTCTCACTGGACTTTGCATCACTCAGTGGAACAGCAAGAATGTCAGTCTCTTTGTCTAAATGCTCCACATGATGAATCTCATACCCCCTGGTAATAGATACTTGAGTGGAGGATTGAATGTCTGACACTGAAGTGGTTGATGGTACATTGCTTTTAATGGTATCTATTTCAGTAGTAATCTCCCTCTGACAGATTACCTGACTGATACCCTCTTGCTCCTGGCTGATGTCTGGTTTTTGATCAGGTACAGATAAAAGTTTAATCAGACGATTTAGCGTGTGCAATTGATCAGAATCTGAAAAGTGGAAAGCAAACTGCATTGACAGGAGCCCTCTGGAAGGATATTCTACTATCAAACTATATAATGATCATAAACATTTATTATTATTAATCTTAAATCTAATATTCCCTATAGCTCAGGGCTCAAAATTAGCGGTAGTCTGCTAGTCCGAGGCTAGTATATTTCCTGTTGGACTAGTAACTGGCATAATGATCTTAGTACGATGGGTTAGTAAGTTTTATGTATCAACAGTCAGCGTTTGATTACTCAATACCCTAATAAAGACATGACTTCATCATATATTCCGTAGAATCAGTGCAGTGACCATTGTAAACTCAATCATAAAATATTAGCATGAGAAGTTTAAGTCAATTTCTGCCTAAGAAATGTGTGTTTCTATTACAAGAAGCCATGTGATTTTGTGCATTTCGCTTAACAGCGCCAATCATGGTCCCATCATTAACAAACAACAGAAGTTTGGTAATTGATATCCTAATTAATCTAACAGCGAATTAAATTAAAAATAACCTGGTATCACACTTTATTCACGCGACCACATTAACAAACTATAAAACCACAACACATGGTATCAACTAATCAAAGAAATCAGTTTGCATGCTCGCTTGTTTGTTTCCTTTTATTTTTTAAAATTTTTTTGTGTGTTGGTTTGCTAGCCAAACGCGTTACCAGTCACAAACAGGGAACTGCATAATTTACGTTTGCATGAAAATAATTATAAAACTTAGATTAATTTAGTATGATCACATTACTGACACATCATTTCCATACAACTATATTTTCTATGACAATAAAAATAGTTTCTAAAAAAACAAAAAATTCCCATAGAAGATTGAACAAATAATTGAATACAAGTGGAGATATCCAAGCAGAATGCCATACATTTGTTGGGAATTAAAACTCAGGATGGGCAACTAAGATTTGAAAAATGTCCACTTATTATTAATTTCAACAATACATTGCGGTCCGATAAATTACGAACACTTACTAAACTTACGCTATTAATAATGAGACCGTAATTTAAGCTGTTGAATGCAACATGCCGAGTCAGATGGCTTCGTTTGATGGGAACACACATTTTTAAAGGTGACACTAACATTATCTTTTGATGTTAATATTTCATAGCAGTGTTTACAATAGCCACTGCTTTGATCCTGCAGAAGTCAAGACTTTATTAAGGAGAAGCCATTTACTTGGGGGGGGGGAGGGGCAAAGGCACGCGTTTTAAAAAGCGTGTCTTGCTCAGACTTATATAAATGACACTGCCATTCATTTTCTTACTTTAAATAATTCGCGTTAGCTATACTGTAACATCTCATATTTCAAAAAGAGGCGTAATTCCCTCCTTATAAGACAGGCAAAACATGACGTGTTATAGAAAGTGTTCAGACTCCGGAAAAATCAAAAGTTGAATGAAAATAAAAAAAGAGAGGAACAATTCATATAATAGGGAAAAGCATTATTGGACGTTTCAGAAGACATGGACACAAGACAGGTTAAGGCTGAATTATGATGAGAACAAGAACGTTATGCAGTGTAACTGGTGTATGGAATTCGCAAAAACAAACACAGAGAAAACATCCAGTTTGGTGCAGGTTGTTCGAACTTTAAAATTGAATCGGAGATGAAAATTGTGACGAGTGACTGGAGATCTTGTTTGAGACCATGGGTTCTGTCGAACCTACTCTTTATAATGTTCCATACAAATGACATTCCAACATATGATCCGTCACCAGCAATACGTTTGTGTAATGTTTCAGAGAGGCGGGTAAGGAGACCGGAACAAAGCCCATATGGACCCAGAGTGCAAGTGGAGGACGAAAAATTACACCTGGATCCCTTTCTGGAATTGGATCCAGATTATCTTGAGAAAGAAGAAATGTTAATTGATTGATGATTTGAAGTAGGATTTATACTTTTGTACCTCTGCATTTCATATGATAATGATATTTATGAAAGAAGATTGGTGTTAATCTCAATACAAGTGTGTGACATAGGACTAGTAAATTTCTCAGTACACCAGTCTTTCTGGCTACCAAGATATTTGGTTAAATTCAAGCCCTGTTTAAGCTTTACTCTTATCTTATTGGGGCAAATGCGTAATTTGCCCTGAAAACATAAGCCTTATAAATTTATCATTCTGACATTCTGAATCAAAATAGTTGCATTCACAAATTTACTCAAGCTATTCCTTCATCAAGTAGTCTTAAGAGTTCTTTCTTGCTTATATATACAGTTCTATATCTTCTAGCATATCATTTGGAGTCAACAGAAATAACAGACATCGGCCAAATATTGACAAATGTAAATCCAAAGGTAGCCTATGTGTGAAGACACATGTTACCTTCTAAGATAAAACTTGTTTGAATCATATTTTTACTATCAAATATGCGCAAGTTTTCAACCTCAGCTCTGTGTCCTTTCACATGATAACTCATAACTGACACATGTTTCATGCATAATCAGGTGCCAACTCCCTTGTACATGATTGGTACATATAATTGGTTAACTGTATATGGCCAATATCAATGAGAAAATAACCTAATGAGGGAATCTTTATTTATGCAACTTGAGTTGGACAAATGAGATTCACTCCATCTGTAATTGGTCCTCTAAGCAAGAGGAAATGCTAGCTGACATAGCTGTTACAGACAATTGACACATTGTATGTTTAAAAACAAGAGAACACTTTGAATTTGTGATGACTGCACTTAAACTGAACTTAAAGATAAAACAACATAAATTTTACTTTAAAATTTTCTTTAATTTAATTGGTATTTATTTCTGAAAGTACTGCTTCCACTAGACATGAGATTTCCATTGATCAAAATTTCGTTTAATACCATCATTTATGGTGTACTAGGAACACTGCTTGGAAAGAAACTGTAACAGAAATATATTACTAAAATTTGATAACTTCATAACGTTAAATAAAATTTCCAGGTCCAATCTACCATTTTCCACAAATGAGTGATATATCAGTCTCAGTTACCATTTTCTGAAAACAATTTTCTTAAAATTCAACACATGGGGATCAAATTTGCTGTTAATGTGTAGTAACAAAAGTGTGACCCATGCCTGACTGACTCCAAATACATATTATATGAAAATCATTTAAGAATAATTAATGTATATTTTTTCCAGGAGATTACACAAGCAAATTTACACCTTACTGGTGGAGTGGTCAAAACTTATCTCCAGTTAACCCCTATAATATCTCATGTTTACAATTGCAATTTTGATACTAAAAAGGTAATACACAACATTACCAATGCACTTTTGGAGAGGCAAAATTATGACATTATTTTTCTTTAAAAATTTTGTGGATAGTGATGGCTTACCTTCAACCTGCTGTATCCATTCCCCTTTATCCAGAGAGATTTTGCAACAGTGTTTATGCACATCAATTCCTTCCGTGCTTTTCCTCTCAGATATATCAACTGACTGACCAAGGAGGCGCTTTATCAAGGTAGTTTTTCCAACCCCAAATTGCCCTACCACCATGACTCTTATATTGTAAACCATCTCCTTTCCAGCATGCAGCGCTTTTTTGTACAGCTGAATGGAATTATCGTCCATACTGAGGATCTCCACAGGAAGGAGTGGGTCTGAAACTAAAATATTTTGACATTTATCAGTCTCAATCAAGAAATGGAAAAAGCAAATTGCTCACAACGTGTACAATAAAGTAATCATGCATTCTTTTCGCAATGCAGACAATCATTTCTTGTTTTAGGCAGATAATAACAGTATGCACTATGTTAAGGGTAACAGGATCAGAGAGTGAGATTGCAAATAAAATATACATTTAGTTTGTTTTGAAGAAATATTTAGGCAAATTTAATGAAAATGGAACTTGTTAAAAAAACAACTCGCGAACATGTCCTAGGTAATGTCACTGCCACATGTATATATCAGAGAGTTGCTTCCCTTTGTCAATGTTAGGAGCTCTTCACTTACCGAGTCCACCGTTATCCTGCAAAAAGTTCACCTGCAGTAATCAATTCTTTTTTTCTGTATCTTGAGAATATTAAATCAGCTGCAAAAAACTTAGCATATATGATTGAACACCATATTTTCTATTAAACCCTCTGATAATCCTAGCGTGCTAGAAACACAAATCTATTTCATACTTAACAGCAAAATATGATTGAACACCATATTTTCTATTTAACCCCTATGATAATCCACTGTACTAGAAACATACAGATCTAGTACATACTTAGCATCAATATATGACTGAACACCATATTTTCTATTTTAACCATATAATCCTAGTGTGCTAGACACATAGAGAACTATTTCATCATTAACACATGAATAAAACCGATTCCTTAAAACATAAGAATTTCTCAGATTTCATTGTTTGAATGATACGAATCACCTCTGTGTACAATATAAATAATAGACTGGAAGACATGTCAGGTGCCATTCATGTTTGACAATTATACATTTTTCTTTCCTTCAATTCCTTTTTAATAATTACTACAAGTAGATTCTTTCTAAACACAAAGTCATGCTTGCTAACCATGTCACTGATCATGAGAAGAATAATGCCAACAATTAAAATTTGAAAAGACAGGAAAATTATATCTGTATTTGCTGTGATTTCTACTTTTCTACACAGCAAACATATCATTTAAGTAATATATTAAGTAATATATTTCAAATGTAAATTGAAGTTGTTGTACATTATTTTCACCATCAATAATGTGTGCATTACATGTCATTACCAGTTTGTATCAATATGTTTTCTTTTCTCTTGTATGATGTGTATTTAAAGCCGTATTTAACTCACAATGGGCTATTTCTGGCAGCTAGCAAATTAGTTTAAAGAAAAGAAATGTACACTACACACTAATAATACACTATGCCATATAACATCATTAAGATGTACATAGGCCAATTGACATGATTTGGTGTGTCAGGAAATGTACACTATATACTAAAAAATACACTATGCCAATGTAACATTATTAAGGTGTACATGGGTTAGTTGACATGACTGGCATGTCATTAAAAGTGTTCACTATACACTAATAATACACCATGTCAATGTAATATCATGCAGAAGTACATAGGCAAGTCAGTGGCATAGCTAGGGGATGCAGGGGGTGCAAGTTTCACAGGGTGCCATTGGGGGGGGGGGAGGGGCATCAGAAGAATAGGATTGGAAGATTCAGTGTATACTTTTACAAAGTGTGCTTCAAAAGAAACAATTAAGTAAACAACTATAAGTCCGTGCCTGGATATTTGGATGATTGATATTAACTTTGGTTCAGACTGAATCTGGGTCACACCTACTTGTCCCGTCACCTATGGCGCCAAATCCTCTCTGCTATGCCTAAGGGGGACGGGGGAGCATAAACCTTGCACCGGGCGCCGAACACCCTTGCTACGCCACGGGGCCAGCTGACATTACTGGTGTGTTCACTACACAATAAAAATTCACTACGCCAGCTTAATCACAATTATGATTATACACTATGCCAATGTTACTACACACACACACGCTCTATAATAAGTGAAGAACAATAATAAGCAATGATAATTTGTATAACTTATTGCACTGTGAAATCAATAATAATAAAATTAATATTAATAATAAATCTAAATCTGCATTAATAATAAGTATAGACTAATAAATCATAATAAAATATTAACTTATGATATATACTTGAAAGCAATTACAATATAAGTTTGCTAACCAGATAGTATTATAAGTATTTGTTCCTTGATGATAAAATATATGTTTCCTGTCGGCGGACCGTCCCTATATTGCATTGCTGATACCGCTCCCCCAACCACATAGCGAATCATAATGTTTGATGGAAAGTAAAAATCTATCCTCTATTTTAAGACTCAACGCTGGCTATCATACAATATTTTTTATTTATTGTTTAACAATTTTGATACATTCCCCACCTTCATATACAAGAAGTCATGTAGCTAATTTTTTACAACAGTTTATCATACATTTCATGTACCTAAGTCGGAAATAAATAACAGCCTGGTTATCCTTGTCAAATTGACAATCTAACATTGTTCTCTATGCCAGTGTGTGACATGCATGCTGACCTAGGATAGAAATTATATTGATTTTTTCAAAAAAACATTAGCATTGAGGTCTGGGACATACGCAGCCATTTTTAGGCAAGGCTAAGCCATCTGTATGAATCAGTAAAAACCGGTTTTTACATCGCATGCTAAAAGTTTAAATGAAAGCGCCACCTGGCAGCTCTAGCTATTATATAACATGAAAACGAATAAAAAGAAGAAGAAGAAGAAGAATAATTATAATACAAATAATAATAATAATAACAATAATAATAATAATAATAATAATAATAATAATATACAGAAAATGATAAATACATGAAATTATAAATAAGACAAGTAAACTAACAGCCACTGTACCAGTGATTAATCTACCCCTGCATCCCGTGTCCAGCATGCACAAAAAATGGCTGGGACTCATTAGTTGTTCATATGTGCATTCCTTTGGACGCAATAAATTTTAAAGGACCAACATCGTGCTTAATGTGAATTTTGTTTAACAGGACTTTCTTTTCACAAGGCAAATATTATCTCTGCACCGGTCATGTGGTACTCACTCCTTAACAGTATACTATTATTGTATGTCATCAGTTCCCCTCATGTTTCCGGTTAAAATGTCGCCAAAGTAGATGATGAAAATTGACTCTAAGCAAAGGACATTGGATATTTTGTTTAATGATTCAAATTCCACAGATCAGCAGCATTTGGTTTCATCATCTGATGTTCAGGATGCAAACGTGTGCTCAGCCTCCAGCGTAATACATAAATTACCAAAAATTCAACAGTTTCAGCCGAAGTGGTTAAAAACGGCTTATAGACAACTTGGACCGAAAATAAGACAATTCGGCCCAACCAAAGACAATTCGGCCCAATTTTAAAATACAACTGATAAGTATTTATTTGTAACATATATTTTGACAATTCTTATATAATATGTTTTATAATAAAATTTGGAACATTTTGTGAACAAGATAAATGTTTTCCGAAGTTATAATGGTTAGGAAAAACCGGAGAAAGAAAGGAGTATAGTAAAGCTGTATGCTTGGTCTCAAAAACTTCATTCTTAAGCAAAACAAGAGATATTCTCATATTGAATGTATTTGTTACAAATAAATTTATACAGATAAAATGGTAGAAAATTGCATAATTATTTATTTTGCGATAATTTGACATAAATTTAATTCAGAACATGATTCTGTTTTGCTGTTATATGTTACGAGAAAGATAGAAAAATGTGCACAATGAAAGACGCATCTTTCGAAACAGTGCTAGGAAAGGATACGAGTTAACATTACTTAAAAAAAAGTTTCTCAACCGTTTTTCCCATTTATGAACCAAATCCAAACTTTGGAATTGCACTTCTGTTAAGCGTCGGATTTGATATTATGTTGAAGAGCTATGCTACAAATGAACCTAAATGAAGTTCTGTCTCATCCAGTATGCCTGTACATTACAAAGCTCAAAGACTGCATTACCCGTACAACTGTTTTACCTCGTACGGTACATTGTAGAGACTGCATAATGTTTTATAATAATTATTATTGTTTAGCCAATTGACAGACTTTTTTAGAGCATTTTTAAAATGGATTTAACTAGACATATTCAGTCTTTAAAACTGTCATTAGTCCATTAGACAGAGACAAGCATAGTTCATTTCAAACTATAATCTATACATAGGTATTATGATTACAATGGATTTAACTAGATATCTTCAGTCCTTAAAACTGTCATTAGTCCATTAGACAGACTAGCATAGTTCATTTCAAACTATAATCTATACATAGGTATTATTATTACAATGGGTTACAATGTTCAGGCCTTGAAACTCATTAATCTATCAGTCAGATACTAGCAGATTATTTCACTTCAGACTAAAATGTGTACATAATTATTAACGTAATGGAAATAAAGAAAGGTTGATTTGAAATTTAAGTTTGATAGATGGGGAGAGGAGACTACTGTGTTTTGAATTTGCCAGAAAAGTGAGTGTATTCTTATTATTTGTAGTTACAGTTAATTTAAACTACATACCTCCAAATATAATTTGTTAGTGAAACTGTGTATACTTCTGAACATGATTTGACAAAGATTACAATTCAAACAGAACTTGTTTAAATGGTTTGGTGCAATACAATATATTTGAAGACAAACCTTTAGTAAATAGCAAATTTCTAAGATAGTTTTTATTTGCTTCGATGTTTGTGTGTGCATGTTAATTTTTAAATATTAGGGAATATGCTGATTATTATTATTATTATTATTATTGTTATTATAGTAGTAGTAGTATTATTAGAATTGTAGATAGTTTTCATGTGCTTTGATGTTTGTGTGTGCATGTTAGTTTTTAAACATTAGGGAATATGCTGATTATTATTGTTATTATTAGCATTAGTATTATTATTATTATAGTAGCAATAGTAGTAGTATTGTAGATAGTTTTCATTTGCTTTGATGTTGGTGTGTGAAGGTTATTTTTTAAAAAATATTAAGGAATATGCTGATTATTATTATTATTATTAGTAGTAGTAGTAGTAGTAGTAGTAGTAGTAGTAGAAATAGTAGCATTGTATTATGATTATATTATTTTATTATTGTATTATTATTATTATTATGGCATTATTACTATTATTATATCATTATTGTGTAATTATTAAATTATTATTATTATTATAATTTTATTATTATTATGGTATTATTATTATTATTATAGTATTAATATTTTTATTATTATTATTGTATTATTATATTATTACTATTATTATAGTATTATTATTATAGATTTACATATACCGAATGCTCGTATTCATCACTCAGCAATATAATGGAACAAATTCATATAATTGGATGGCAGTCATGTGCAACAACACCAAAAAATTAGTCGATACTGGCACATATAACAAATATAAATTGTGCAGTTAGTAAACAAAAGCAATAAATTTCCAAAAAAGCTTGTCACAACATACTTCAATGCAGTAGAGGTGTTGTAGCACCTGTTGCAACATTTGTTTATCAGGTAGACAACATTTTACACAGATGGACCCCTCAGCTTGACATAAATGGTTGCTAAATAAAATCTGATTGACACACTGTGTCTTGGAACAAGCATTATACACATTAATCCCTGAGCCAAACAGCTAGGTAGTCCCCGACAGCATACTTGCAGAGATCGCCTAGAGCAGTGGTAGCCTTACCAGTGCCTGTATCCCTGAGACTTGCTGAAAATACTTGGCTTGCAGATTTTTTTTCAGAGAGCTACGAGTAATAAATGTTATTTTTTTAGATTTACGTTTCTTTAATTAAGCTAAAATTTGGCACAGCAGTTCTTGATAAAAGTACGTACCAAATGGTACAAAAATTTCAAACTACATGCAAAAATAAAACTGACACATAAAGATAAAATGAATTTCGTACCAATTTGTTTTTCTTGCCATGAATAATCCATAAAAATCCACGATGAATTCACACTGAATAATTAACGCTATCAACACGTGAAATTCACTCCATTTGATGTATATACAAATTCCACTTGTCATCTCTATTGCAAACTAAACCTCATGTAAATACTTATTTAGTCTGTCAAGTAAAAGTCTACTTCCAGCGGCTGATTCTCGTAATTTTCTTCCTTTTCTAATCTAAATATTTTCACTAATTTTGCCGCTATCGAAGTCAAATTTCTTCAGCAATATACAATCTATCTATATAAGCTAACATTTGATTGGTTAAACTGCCAGCATAAATTGGAAATGGCTTCAAATCAACCAATGGTTTGCGCCGATTCAAGTCATCGCTCGGGATACAGGCATAGTAAAATAGTGCCACTCAAACTCGGCGCTCGGGATACAAGCTATGCAAACTCAGCCCAGTTATCGAGGCACTCGGGGGATGAGGGAGGGAAAGTGCGACGAGTTATTGAGGCGGCAGGGGTTAATGTGTTAAGGAAAGCACTCACTAAAGTCTTTATAACTATTTCTTAGAGCAAGTGATATAATATATAATTTTGTTGTAAATAAAATTAGAAATGAATAGAATTCATATAATTTAGATGAGAAAAAGAAATTACAAATTTACTTTAATAAATACTGTTCATGCTTAAATAAACTTAAAAAGCAACATTACTGTCCAAACTATTGCGTAAAGTTACATAATTTTATACTAAAAGTAAAAACAAAACAAAACTCAAAATAACTGATGTGACTACCATAGATTTGTTGTTATTAACCCTTTACTCCCCAGCTACGCTTTTCTACGCCTTTACCTTTGCACCCCGTCTACGCATTTCTACGCCTTTACCTTTGACCCCATCTAGGCTTTTCTAAGCCTTACACAGTATCGACCAATAAATATGATATATCTTCCATTTAAATGTTGATTCGCCGCGCAGTAACCACCAAATGTTGGTAAAAAAATTAAATAATCTTTACTAACATTTGATTTTAATTACGTACTTCGTAACATTATAACCTATAAATCTAAATTTAACCGACCAATTATACGTAGTGGGGTTTTCCACGGTCGCATTGCAAAATGGAGTCATTTGCCGATTATATTACCTCAATTCGATGTAAATATTATGACCTTTTCAATACGTGTAAGTTATTCATAATCGTAATATAGTCAAATATGATGCTGAATTTTACATTAGTTGTATAAATTCATTGTCATCCTGATTTTTATGTACAAAATCACATTCTTAAAATGTGCGGCAAATACGACAAGTCTTCTTCCATACATTGTAATGTTTAACGTAGCATTTAGGTGTTTAAAACATGAAATGTGCTGAAAGTCCAGGAATTTTAAATAAAATAACACAATTAAGAGTGTCTGTGTTGTTCATTTCTTCCATTCATTTCAATATACAAAGTTTCAATCAAATCGTATAACAGATGATACGGGAAGTGAATTGTTTTTATTTTGCGAAGGGTATTCCTTGATTTCATCATGGCAATGTCGTCGTCTGTTAGTTACAGTGATTTGTCTGGAAGTGAAAACGATTTTTCTGGAATCAGTTCAGACGAAATACCAAATTTGTTTAACAATGATACGTTTAATGACAAAGTATCTGAAATTATGTCATCAGATATCGACATTGAAATGTCATCAGACTCTAGTGATACTGATGATGATCAGCCAACTTGGATTGCAGACATGCAAGATACTAACAAAAGTCCATTTACCCTGCGGTCAGGAAACAGCATCAGAACTAGACTATATGCAGTTATATTTTCCAGTTGGACTTTTTGAAAAAATTGTAAATGAAACAAATAAATTTGCAGCCGAACAAAATCTGGATCATGAAATTGTTGATGTTAACTGGAGACAGACCAGTGTGCCTGAAATGTCTGCCTTTCTTGGCATGTTGATCTTAATGGGGATAATAAAAGCTCCTGACTATAGTTTTTATTGGTCAAATGACAATTTTCTATCAAATCAAGGAATCAAAAATGTAATGCCACGCAGAAGATTTGAAAAACTCCTTCAATACCTTCACCTAAATGATGACAACACAAATTTTCCTGCTGATCACCCTAACCATGACAAACTTCACAAAATACGTCCAATAATGGATCAAGTTCTGGAGAACATTGAAAAAACTTACAAGCATCGGCAACATCAAACCAATGATGAAGGTTTGTATACATTTCTACATTCTTTCAACATTAATATATTTCTTTCCAACAGTAGATATTATAACTGAAATACACATCCATGCATACATATTTTATTATCTTTCATTATTACATTAATCTGATATTTGTTCAAATAAAAAAAAACTATAATGTATTTATGATTTAAATTATATGTATAATAAAAGTCACTTATGTGTGTATGTCATATACACATAAAAACATATCCATAACCACACAAAAATCGAAACATTAAATTCATGAAATGATGAATATGTAAAATGTAATGCATACCTTTTCATAATAATATTTAAAAGAAGTTTAAATTTTCATTCACTAATCCTGTCTTAAGTTTGATTAAAATTTCTAACAATACTTCATTTAAATTAATGATTTATCAAAAAATTAATGCACTTTACAGGTATGATTGCATTCAAGGGACGGCACAAGGCCAAGCAGTATCTGCCTTCAAAGCCAATCAAGTGGGGCCTAAAAGTATGGATGCGTTGTGATAGTTTGTCTTGTTTCTGTCACCAGTTTGAATTTTATCAGGGGAAGGAAGATACAGATGAAGTGAACGAAAGCATGAAGGGTCTTGGGTATCGAGTTGTGCAAAAGCTTACTATGCCGTTGAGAGGAAAATTTTATCATGTATATTTTGATAACTTTTTAACGTCTATTCGACTGGTACGTAGTTTATTAAGACATGATATATATGCCTGTGGCACCATGAGGAAAAACCGCAAAGTCTTCCCAGAGGAATTTAAATATCCACCATACATGGAGCAAGGAGACCATTTAATTAGACAGGATGGAAACCTTACAGTCACAGTGTGGAAGGACAAGAAACCAGTCACAGTCCTATCCACAGCAGCAGATCCAACCATCATTGGCATTGCTAACCGGAAACAGAAAGATGGGACAGTGCAACTGGTAAGCTGTCCAAAGGCGGTCACAAATTACCATCAATACTACAGAGGGGTTGACATATCATATGTGACCAACTCAGGGCCAAATATCCAATTGGACGATCATCAAAGAAATGGTGGCGATATGTTTCATTTTATTATAAATATTTGTATAATAAATGGTTTCATAACAATGGTGGAAAGTCATCCTGAGACACAGGAAAGAAGAAAAAGATTCAGACAATTAGATTTTCGAATTAATTTGGCAAAGCAGCTCATAGGAAGTTTCAAGGGCAGGAAGGTTGCCATGCATCGAGCATCTGTAGCCCCAGTGACACAGGCTAATATTGAGACACGCAGACTGCAGACACTTAAAAGGAAAAAATCCACCTGCAAATAATGTACCAAGCATGGAGAAAAGAAACATAAAGAAACGAAAATTGGCTGTGTCATTTGCAATGTCCATCTATGCTGCATAGAATGTCACAGCATGTTTCATCAAAGCGTGATTGTAGGAGTAGACCAGCATGTTGGTCTCTAAGCCATTTTTTTTATTTTGACATAGCGGCTATGTCAAAATAAAAAACAAGGCTTAGAGACCAACTTGCTGGTCTAATTGAGGAGTAGCTGTAATGTGCTCTACAATTGTCGTTTTTTTCATATTGTCATATTTGTTTATTTTGTTCCTTAACATGAAACTCAGAGAAGTGATTTTCAAAATAGTTGATATTTATATTCGAGATCAGCTCTTCAATGACATGAAAACTTATTAGGTCATTATTTTTCTCTTAAATATATACATGCATAGCCATAGGCCTACTAGATTTACATATCCTTAACCACATCGCTAATGACAAATAACAAGAACTCGTTATGAAATATTTTTAATAACCTTTAATAAGCCCATGTTTGGAATGATGCCAAGTAAATTAATGTCTTTGTACAATCTTTTTCTTTTTCTTGTTTGTTTTTAAATTCTGAGTGAAAAATCTAGATTAGTCATGCATAAAAGTACGAATAATTTCAAGCTACTAAGTTTTAATAACATCAAAACTTTGATAATTAATTTCATTGTTGCCGGCAGAACAGTACCCGAGTTATTCATCGACGATGAAATGAATCATTCAAGTCCATCCTTGCATGAAGTAAAGTCATATATCCAACTGAATCACACTACGGCCAAGAGTAAAATGGCGCCACGCATGCCATGTGGGTGCATCTATTTTTAGAACAGGGATTTTCATAATATGACTATGCACGTTTAAGTTATGTTGAAAAGAAATTATGGATAATTATAGGTTATATTGATTAGTATGTACTGGTACTTTCCTTTTCTTTTTTTATTCGATCTGATTTTTTTTTGGGGGGGGGGAGCTATGTATTGTTATTATCATTACAAAAAAAGTGATATAAGAAAACAGCCATGACCTAACATAGCACATTGAATTATCCAACGTCGCATAGTGTAATATATTACGGACTATTATCTTAGTTAAATAGTTAAATATTTATTCACATAATGTTTATATCATGTTTCTTATGGATTTCAAATATTGCTTCATTTATGTGGCAAATGAATTAAAATTATGGCCTGTCTAATGAACAAGCACTGACTAAATATCGCGATGTCCGCCATTGTTACTTTTCTGCCGAGTTAGGTTCACTTGTGATCTTTATCTGATATTACAAAGAATATAACATGAACACGGCTATGAAAATTTTCAAGTAAATATTTTACAAAATAATGTTACCAAATATGCTAATTAAGTACATATTGACATTTAAATATTGATGTTTAAAGTTTCGATGCACAGGTTGATGTGATTAAAACAAAGCAACTTGTGCATCGGTAGTAGTTGGTTTTATCACAAAATGATAACAAATAATAACTTATGGTAATCTGTCATTTATAACAAATACTAACTTGTGGTGGAAATGATTAGGTTAGAGGCTATTCGAGCAATGGGAGAATATAATTTTTGGAAGATGACGTTGCTTTTCAGTTTATGTGTTTTTTATGGGGAGCAAGGGTATGACGTCATGAACGTCATAAGGGAGGCACAGGTAATATGGTTTGATTTTCATATGGGGAGTAAAGGGTTAACTGACATAAATGAACCCATGCAGACAGAAATGAGATGTCAGTGATCCAGAATGGTGAATGCTTTAGATCACTCTGCCATTCGGGGCCTTGACTAGTTTTAAGAGCTGCTGACAGGCTACTCAAAATGCCTTATATACTTCTGAGAAAACTAAAAAAAACTCACAACCAACAAAACCCACTGATCCAACAAATCCCTAAATTTGTCTAACATTTAAACATGAACTACTATGGCGACTGTACATTAAGTCAATTTTCTCAATGATTATGTCACGACATTACTAACTCTATATCTTACACATTACTACATTATGATTGTGTTGTCCCTCCACCCCCATCCCCAATCATACACTGGTGACAACGTCGCTTATAGTAATGCTTTTCCCACCCCAATCATACACTGGTGACATCGTCGCTTATAGTAATGGTTTTCCCACCCCAATCATACACTGGTGACAACATCGCTTATAGTAATGGTTTTCCCACCGCAATCATAATGTGATGACAACGTCGCTTATAGTAATGCTTTTCCCACCCCAATCATACACTGGTGACATCATCGCTTATAGTAATGGTTTTCCCACCCCAATCATACACTGGTGACATCGTCGCTTATAGTAATGGTTTTCCCACCCCAATCATACACTGGTGACATCGTCGCTTATAGTAATGGTTTTCCCACCCCAATCATACACTGGTGACATCATCGCTTATAGTAATGGTTTTCCCACCCCAATTATACACTGGTGACATCATCACTTATATTAATGGTTCAAAACCTATGTTAAGTTATGCACTCTTACAATATTACTAAAGTAGACCGCAACGGAAGTCAGCATGTGTTCATACCAAGGACATAAGCCAATCTTGAATGCAATGACATATACAGTTGCAATAAACACATTGAGTAGATATCATATAATCTTAAATGGTTAACTACAAATAGTCATTACTCAAATTATCAAGGATGCCAGCATCTCCATTGGCCATATTTCCAATATGTTAACCCATCAATACCTTGGTGAATTTAACAGTTATATTAGTGCTTTCTCCTAGGAAAATTTATTGGAATTTATGAGTTGCCCCCCCCCCCCCACTATGTAATGTCAACTAGACAACAGCGTGCAACAGCAGTGCATTGTACATTTGGTAAAAATGGTAGAGGCAATTGACTTCAAAGGGATACTTTTTAAGTTTAAGATACAAAGTGTGAACTTGAGGAAATAATGGAAGAAGAAATCCTAAACTCAAAAGAGGCTTTAGAGGGAGTCAGGAGCCCTACTAACATAATTAATTAATATATTTAATAAAATATATCCATTAATTAAAATATAAGTTATTAAGTGATGAAGCAACCTGGTATAATGTGGGAAAACATGTAAATCACACAATACCAACAAAACTGACAGCACCTACAAAAGCATAAAAATGAAGGCACTGAGCTAGTAATACATCTGTACATTTTTTAGAATTTCACAATGATTTTATAAAGAAATTACTGACTCGATATTTTACATATTACTAACTTGTGATTGAATTGCCAAAAAGTAAAATCTGTTCGGCTATCGCAGCATATACCATGTGATGCTGTAACTCAGAGCAATGGTTCTGAATCCGAGTAAAGTTATAGACCTCATGTGTTTGAACCAAATATATAAAGAAGAGAAAATCAGACTAAACACAATGACATATACAAATTAAACAATGGGGACTATTCACACATTGAGTATGTATTGTACAGTCTTAAATGTTAGATAGAACTAGTCATTAGTCCAATTAACAAAGATGTCAGCCACCAGCATTGATACTTCCTATGACCAAAGGGATTTTAGTGTGAGAAAAAATAAATATTTAGCAGTACCAATATCAGGTTTCTATCTGGCAATATGTGGGAATAAGTAAAATATACAGTATTACCAATATCAGGTTTCTAACTAGTAATATGTGGGAAAAAGTAAAATATATAGCAGTACCAATATCAGGTTTCAATCTAGTAATATGTGGGAAAAAGTAAAATATATTGAAATACCAATATCCAGTTTCTAACTAATGATATGTGGGAAAAAGTAAAATACATGTATATAGCAATACCAATATGAGGTTTCTAACTAGTAAAATGTGGGTGGGATACAGGTGAATATTGGAATGTCAGAGACAGATGTGGTATCACGGTACCAATTGTTTTTCCATAGACCACAATGCTAATATTTGGAGAGATAAATATATTTTCTATCCTAATTTAGCATGTATCTCACACACTGTTATAGAGAACAATGTTTGATTGTCAATTTGATGATGACAAAACCAGGTACTCCATTGCATTTAAGAGAGATAACTCTGCTGGAACTAGACCGGGGTATAAGTTATCTAGTCACAAGATACTTATTTTCAGTCATGTCTCTCACATTTTCAAAAAATCATAAAAAATACAAAATATGATCTATATAGGAATTAGCATAAATTAACATGTTGCCAAGAGGCTAAACTTTGTTTAAAGCCTAACAGAAAGTACAACTCTTACATAATCCACCAATCATAGCTAGTGTTGTTGTTTATTTCTGAAGCAATGTTCCCTACACCTTAAGCTCCTCCCACCTGGACCTGCGCAATTGGTACTGTTATACCATGCAGGGAAGCAATGATAAATCTGGGCTAACAGGTCAGCATCATAATATATCAGGATAACTGGGTCATATTCATGCTATTTCAGCCCCATTTAGTAATGGTATGATCTTGGGAAAGGGAACTGTCATTCATCTAGTAATTGTTAGCCAATCATAGTCTATATGTGGGAAAAGGGTGTGGGGTTACGATATGTGTTAATAACGGTTAGCCAATCATAGTCTGTATGTGGGGAAAGGGTGTGGGGTTACGATATCTGTTAGTAATGGTTAGCCAATCATATTCTGTATGTGGGAAAAGGGTGTGGGGTTACGATATGTGTTAATAACGGTTAGCCAATGAAAGTCTGTATGTGGGGAAAGGGTGTGGGGTTACAAATGTTTTAATAACAGTTAGCCAATGATAGTCTGTATGTGGGGAAAGGGTGTGGTGTTATGATATGTGTTTAGAATATATAGTGTGCAGGTAGAGAAATGAAAAGACAGAAGGACACAAAGCAGAAAGAAAAGCAGGCTGAGAAGAAAAATGGACAGCAGAGATAAGATGTAGTTGGATCTAACCATGGTGTTTGCATAAGACTTTGGAAGATTTCTTAGAACTTAATGGCATTTCTGGAGGGTTTTGAACAAAGAATTAGAATCAAGTGTCTAGACATAAGGAAAGAAACTTACAAAACTATGCCAGGTATTAATAATGGCAAAATCATAGTAAGAGTTGATACAAGGGACACAAGAAAAGTCCCTGAATTTTTTAAAGTACCAGTCCAAACAGGGTTTTATGGTTGTATACAGGTACAACCATACAGTACTTGTGGTCAAACAAGCCATGACAAACGGAAATGTGTATAAACAGTGCAAAAATTAAACGACACGCACACACAAACAACTTCACACCAGCAAAACAACATGCCTAGTCTGTCCTATGCCCATGCTGTATCGGTGATAACTGACACACCCCAGCAAGCAGAACAAACCCCTACAAGGGAGGAAGAGGCCCAAAGTGGAGAACTAATAACCAACAACAAAAGCGGCATAACTAAGGAACCCACAATAATATAACTGCCGAAGCCCGGAACCACTGACAATCACAAGGAAAAAAATTTCCACACAAACAGATGAAGAACCAGAGAGACTAATGGAAAAGGTGACTGAGGAAGATGAAACAACAAGAGGAAAGACACCAGAACCAGAACCAGAAAGCCCAATGGAAACAGAATTGGAACCGAGAAACACCGAATAAAAAAACATAAAAAACAAGAGAAAGGCCTTATCACCCAAGCAGAAAGAGGGAAAAATACGCCAAACAACTGAACAATTAGAACCAAACACCCTTGAAAAAAAACCATATACTCCAAAGATTGCAGCCATCAAACAAATACTAAAATATATGATTTCAACACCCCTACTAACTCAATAGAAACAAGTCAAGACACAATGAGCCAACAAGATCCAGTGAAAAGAAAAACAACCCAAATGAAGAAGCAATCACAAAGTAAAATACCTGAAAAAAGCAAAGCTATACACAAGACAAGCCGATATAGACAACTACCCAAAAGAGAACAAACCAAACAAAACATCAAAGTACCAGAATAAAAATAAACGAAGAAACAATGATACAGGCAAAATCAACAATAACAAAACATAATACAACCAAGGCAACAACAACAACAACAATAAGAAACACATGACACCCAACAACAACCAAATCAGACAAACATGGGTGATAACACAAGTCAGTAAATCAACCAACAAAGTACAATGAAATAACACTAACCACAATTTACAACAACCTCTACCCTTAAAATGGATGATAAGTACATTTTAAAACTAGCATCCACGAATACTAGAGGACTAGACATACCAAAAGCTAAAGAACTTCGAGAAATAATCATATGACATCATTGCACTACAGGAAATACACAACATACATAAAAAACATCAATTTTATTAAAGACAAACAAATGCCATCATGATAGTACAAAAAGAAAATACACAACATACACCAAAACACCATCAATTTTATTGAAGACAAACTAAATGCCATCACGATAGTACAAAAAGAAAATACTCAACATATACCAAAACACCATCAATTGTATTGAAGACAAACTAAATGCCATCATGATAGTACAAAAAGAAAATACACAACATACACCAAAACACCATCAATTCTATTGAAGACAAACTAAATGCCATCACGATAGTACAAAAAGAAAATACACAAAATACACCAAAAACCATCAATTCTATTGAAGACAAACTAAATGCCATCATGATAGTACAAAAAGAAAATACTCAACATATACCAAAACACCATCAATTGTATTGAAGACAAACTAAATGCCATCATGATACTTGATAGTACAATAAGAAAATACACAACATACATCAAAACACCATCAATTCTATTGAAGACAAACTAAATGCCATCATGATAGTACAAAAAGAAAATACACAACATACACCAAAACACCATCAATTTTGCTGAAGACAAACTAAATGCCATCATGATAGTACAAAAAGATCCATGCAACATTAACTCAGGAATAGGACTAATTATTAAGAATAAACAAATACAAAACAACTGAAAACATTACACCACACCCATACATTTGAGAGGAAGACTTTTACACACAAAAACACATATCATAACTGTATACACAACTGCAAAACATGAAACAGCAAACTTCCTTCAAAAGACAACTAACCTAAATATAATGCAATTTTGGAATACAATAAAAGATCAAATTAAAAACATGTCAAAAATATTCTAGATTACATAGCCAGAGCAACAAATTGATTGGAAAAGAATGCGAAAGAATACTAAGTAACAATAAAACAAGCAATGAACAAAAATCAATAACTAACAAAATACTCGATAAATTACAATTATACAAATTAAATGGAGAAAAACAAAAGTGGTTTATTCCAAGATATGTACAATATTGGAAAGAAAATATATAAAAGGGAAGAAATTAGAAGAGGAAACAATAGATCAATGACTAAACTAAGAGCAAATAACATAATATTACAAGAGAAACATGACATTCTACACAAAGTCAACACTTATTACCAATCACTATACAAAAGTAAAAACATTTCAAATGAAAATATCAAAAATTACTTAAACAAAATTCAACTTCCAACTACAAAACAAGAAGAAAAAGAATTGTGTGAACAGCAAATATCCTTATTTGAAATTGAAACAGGCATAGACATGTTAACCAACAGCAAGGCACCTGGCCTAGACGGTCTAACAGCAGAGTTTTACAAACATTTCAAACAAATAATAAGCCCATTCTTACTAAACCTATATTTTGAAATACTTCTAACCAAAGAAATGACACCAACAATGAGAACTGGACTCGTTACTTTGATATTCAAAACTAAAGGCGACATGCTTGAATTAAAAAATCTGGCGCCCAATCTTCCTCCTGAACCGCGACTATAAAATCCTTAGCGCTGTCTTGGCCTATAGACTCAAGACGGCACTAAGCGAAATAGTCATGATCAATCCATCATGCGGGGAGGAAGGAAGACAGATATCAGATAACATTTTATCTATCTATAATAGAATTCATGTATGCAACTAATAAAAATGGTGCCCTTATTCTTTTTGTTCAAGAAAAGGCTTTTTATAAAATTGAAATAAACTTTATTATCCAAACACTTAAGAAAAACGGTTTTGGAATAAACTTTATAAATTGGATAAAAACCAAAAACCAGTTTAGTGATTTGTTATTGTTATATATTGATTTGTTGTGTGGTAACAAAAAGCCAAACCAACGGGTATGGGTATATATTCCGTGCCAAGGTTGAGTAGGTGGGTATTGTAAGTTGTTGATTCTATTAAGGTATAAAGATGTTTGCTTTCTATTTAAAAAACTTAAAAAACCTTATACAACAAAATTCAATCTACTGTACAAATAAATGGTGCACAAACTGAAACCTTTCAAGTAATATGATCAGTAAGGCAGGGATGTCGAATCTCAATGCTACTGTACGTGATTGGGATTAAAACTCTCAATAGATTAATCCAAAATGATAACAATATACAAGGCATTAACATTCCAAATTATAAAAACCAAATTAAAACAGTTGTACATGCTGATGACTTAACAAAATTCGTAACTACCTTTGACTCATATAATCACTTAATAAAACAATTTAAACACTTCAGAGAAGTCTCAGATGTTAATCATGATAAAACTGAAATCCTACTAATCGGAGTCTGGAAAAGAAATAATTCACAACTACCGCGAGAAAAAATTAAACAAAATGTAATAGTCCTAGGTGTATAAATAGGCAATAACAGTAAAATGCTTAATTTGAACCAAATAATAACAAAATAAATAAAAACAAAATGATATGGAATGTGAGAAAGCAAACATCTTTATACCTTAATAGAATCAACAACTTACAATACCCACCTACTCAACCTTGGCACGGAATATATACCCATACCCGTTGGTTTGGCTTTTTGTTACCACACAACAAATCAATATATAACAATAACAAATCACTAAACTGATTGAACCACCTAAATTAGCTTGCAGACAAACACAAGCAATAAGGGAACACAGAACAAATAGTAGAATATGGGAACAAAAAACAGCAAAGAAATTTATGATATAATAAAACAAACAAAATTACCGCCAAATAAAATAGAATTGGGCAAGCCTCACCTAAACTGGATTGCTATATGGAAAAAATGGCAAACAATTAAAAAACCAAAAGACCTATCACAAATTTATGAATATACATGATGCATGGTGGACTGGAGAACTGGTGTACAAAAAAAGTTACAAGACTCCTTCCAAAATGTCCACTATGCAAAAAATATACTTCCAATAAAATCCACATGATCCTAACGTGTGAAACACTAAATGATAAAAGAAAAGAAATAAAAGAAAAATTGTCACACCTAACATTTGAAGAAAAAAAACAACCAGTTATATCAACCTATAATAAAATATAAAATAAAAAAAACAGAAGAAAAAAATATATATTTGAATTAAATTTTACAATCGAATCATATACACTGGTTTCCCAGCATCTTTAGAACTTACTTGTGTGTACTAGAGAGCTGTAATTACAGACAATATGGATAAACCACAGGAGTCTGACGTTTTATCAATAAAGTACAACGAAATGTCTGACAACATGAATTACTCTTATCAATTATATATATATATATATATATATATATATATATATATATATATATATATATATATATATATATATATATATATATATATACACACACACAACGAATGCAAGCATGACCATAACCCTTCACTCAATTAGACTTTTTCTCAAGAGTCTTTTATCACTTCAGACTTGCAAGAAGACTGAAAAACTACACATATGCATTCAAAAGACAGTTACTTACCAACGCATAGCTCTTAAATGACCATGTCCTGAATCCAATTATTATTATTATTATTATTATTATAGTAGTAGTAGTAGTAGTAGTAGTAGTAGTAGTATTAAATTATCATCATTATTATTATTATTGTTGTATTATTATTATAGCATTGTTTAATTATTATTATTATTATTATTATTATTATTATTATTATTATTATTATAGATTTAGATAAACAGAAGAATGCTCATACTCATCATCAGTATAATGGAACAAGTTTAACAAAAATGGAACATTGGATATTTTTTTTAGCACAGATCATTCTGACCTCTTTTACAACCAGTGCATATTGTATTCACTTTCAATGGAAGAACTTAACATAAGCATACATAATGACAACATGAGACAAAGATGAAATATGAGTATGTATATTAACAATGATGATTTTTTATAATTATGCAGTGTTTGGTTAGAATACAGTAACTTTAAATTACTTCTTCTAATCTGAACTCCCAAGTCCTTTCTGTACTAAGGTTTACCTGGTTAATGGCTTATATGGTTAAGTACAGATACCATTCACCATGTAGCTATGTTACAAAGCAGGTTAGCATGCTGCAGAGGATGATTAAAAGCCAAGGAGTGCATAAAGAAGGGGAAAAGCAAAAGCTTGAAATTGAATATAGCTCGCGTGTGACAAACAATATAAATAATTACTTCAACATCCAACACTTTAATTTTAATAATAATGTTGGTCGTTATTTTACAATATTACTTTACGATATTATTTCTATAATCTTTCGCCCTTTTCATTCATCTAAACACTACCTCTATTTTCAGCCTCGTGAAAAAAACGTGAACAGATCGCAGTAAATATAGCGCGCAATGTATAAAGTACAATATCAAAAATGGTATTTATATATATATTTTTTTAACTTAACTGTCCAGTTATCTTGTTTTTCGATTTGATCTTTGTGCGTTAATAAATCCACCTTGAAAAATCGTCACAGAACTACTCCATCAAAAATGAATGATCTCAACACAAAATACGTGGGAATTTTAGACGCTGAACGAGATCCTGTCGCGTGCATGTCGCGTGCAATGACAGGTCGTGTGCAAAGATTTATCAATGAAAGCGCCACCTTCTGGGAAAAAATATGCATTGCCCCGAACTGGAGACGATGCGAGTTTTGCAGATAAGCAGCCATTTTGATATTTCATACAGACTTAATATTTTTATATGAAAATTATGTAGTCACAACTAACGAGCAGACGACTGAACAATCATTAATGAATAGAAATCACTATAATATAATTTGTAATAATATTTAAAATAACAAAAATATTTTATTTATATTATAAATCGATAAATATGGCCATGCACGACGAAATGGACATTTTCAAACTTCCAAAATAATAAAATAATATTTATTCCACTTTTATTTTATTTTAAATATGTTATTAATTTTTGTCTTACAATAAAGTTATGACTACAATATTCATAAATCATATTTTGGGGCAAAAATGTGAATTAGGAAATGTAAATAAATTAAGTTTTCGTTGTGGAAAATGTAAAATAAAATAGAATTACCTGGTTGATGTAAAGACTCCATTTTGTAAACAGTTATCACATTACTTCCATAGCTTATGGTGTAAAGTAATCTTTGCTGGTCATCATAGAATATTCCTATCAGTCTTGATGACACTGTGTGTATGGTCACTAGCTGACCGCTGTCTGTCAGCTGATGAATTCTGTTAGAGTCACACACGTACACATAATCCCTGTCAGCCATTATTGACCCCGGATATTTTAATTCCTGGTGTTGATACAGAAACTTTTTTGTTTTTGGTTTCAGAATATCGTAAACATAAATTCCTTTATTAATGGAGTCTGAAGTCCGACACGAGATGTACACGTTGTTATCTTTGACGGCCATGTGAGTCCAGTACCCTTCACAGATGTCGTGAGTTGAGTCCATACGTCCATCTCTAATCGATAAAATTCCCCAACACAACATGAAGTCTTTACAACCGCTGACAATGAGTTTGTCTGATTTCCATTTTGCCAATGAAGTACAAATATCAAATCCTGTCTGTAAAGTTTTGACGAGTTTTACGTCATCTATCGATTTCAATGACAGGATTACAACCGTACCGTTACGCAGACACACAGCGACTTCATTCTTGCTAATAAGACAGACATCCCAGGGATTGGACTCCAGTCTGTGTGATGTAATCAGTTTACCGTCATGACCATTGTAAACCTGAAGATTCCTCGCATCATTGTCTACGGTTACCAACATGCCTTCCATCTTTAAAATGCCAATATAGACGGGTTTATAGCCAGCTGTGGATAAAAATAAACTTGCATCAGGATACGGAATACACAAAATACAGACATATATACTTTTAGTAAACAATGCAAAATAAACTTATACACATCTATAAATCTATTTCTGACCTAAAACCATGACATAGTGTCATACAATATAGACATATATACTTTTAGTAAACAATGCCAAACAAACGTAAATACATCTATATATCTATTCCTGACTTAAAAACAATATTCTACAGTCGTAAATTTACAGACCACCACCATTATCGTAATAGTTTTATTTTATTTCATTATTATTGCTATTATAGTTCGTTATAAAAAAAAATCCCTAATTCGTGTCACACGAAGATTTTAAAACGATTTACATTTTTTGTTATGTGGCTACACTGAATGACGATGACCTGAATATTTATCGAGTTAAAGATAGGAAAGTTTTGCTATGATATGTAGAACGAACTATAAAAAATAAGTTCGAGTCAAAAACGAAAACCATTATTGAGCTTAAAGTAGGACTAAACGGATAGATGCGATTTTACGTATGTTTCAAGTAACTCCTATTAATTACCATATGTGATTGTAACTACAAGTAATAAAAATAATATAAAAATACTTTTAAAATAATATTTTTTTCTTGTATAGTATTGATGCCAATTTGTAACTTTTTGGCAACTATTACTGTTACTGCAAACTACTAGTAATACGTTTAAAAAAAATTAAACTAAAATTAACCTGATGTTTATCCCCACCCTACAAAACGTATCCCCTGGGTCACATCATAAAAATTATTGAGATCACCAACTAACAACCGTAACACAGACTTTCTTGACATGTAAAGACAAATTTATACATATAACTGGGACTTAAAAGGCATTCCATCCCTACCCCTGTATAGCAATTTTGAAACTTTTGAGATTATCAATGTATACCCATGTACACAATTGCTAGCACGAAAAGACAAATTAATTAATCTATACAACTTATTATCAAGAAAAGGAACCACCCCATCACCAATTAAATTTTTGGACCATACCTAATAACTTGAAATTATTGAGATCCCAGCCATATATACGATTACAGTTCATGAAAAGACATTTATATATGCAAACAATATAGGCCCTGGGGTTTGTTTTATGCCCTTGAATCAAGCTCGTGAGTCATTCATTGAAAGCGATCGATTTTCGCTCCCTATGACTAACTACCTACTTCTGACATACTTGTTAGGTGACAATAATTCGACTTATGTGTCTGATTATTTTTACTTGAATTATATGTCTGATTATTTTTACCTTATTGTGTCTGAATATTTTTAAACTTGATTTTTATGTATAAAAAAATCAGACACAGTAAGGTAAAAATAATCAGACATAATTCAAATAAAAATAGTCAGACACATAATTTACGTAAACAATAATTAGACACATAATTCAAATAGAAATAATCAAATCAGATGACGCACATGGTAAGATTTTAAATGTAAATTTGTTTTTTTTTAATTCTACGAATAAAAATTTCCTTTTGAAAATATAAATGATTCAAAAAGTTACATTGCAGGGGAAGCAAAAACGGAGATGGACTCGGGAGACAGACATTGCCAACAAAGTCTACACAATCAGTATTCAGTACGAGCACTCATTTCTCTCAGTAAAAAGACAGTTACTGAAAACATCCCTCTCCTTCTAAAATCTATACACAATTTATACTGTGTATAAATTAGAATGGGAGTGAATGTTGCAGAGTTTTTCATTTTACTAACGGAAACAAGCAAGCTTAGAGTACTGTACCTTATCAATTAAATTTGTTTTTACTGTACTTTATCAATTAAATTTGTTTTTAAAAAGTATAAATAATACAGATATACCATCGTCCAATAGTTTGCATCTGCTATTCAAAATTGCATGTATGCACTACCCTGATTATTTCAATGAAAATCCTTTCTCCATGTTAACTTCTGCACTCTCCAGTTTATGTCGTCTGCTACTGAATCGAACGCCGATGTTTACAGTTTTGTAACACTCATTCGGAATACAATACAGAGTCTTGGCGTATTAATACAAGACCGAGTCCATTTGTAACCTCAAGACCTTTTGATATACAAAATAAACAACCAGGAACCAATCTAAAGACTTCCGGTTTGTTGGAAGGTGCTCAGTTGGGGTAACCAAAGTTTAGTTGACATCCAGTGTCTTCGGTTTGAACGTGATGATAAATGCAGTCGAGAAGATTACAGACATACTAAATCTAGCAGATTTGCAAGATAATTATTGATACGGGTATAATATGATATCATTTTACTGTAGGCTAGTGAAAATCGTATGGGTCTTCCGTTGTGTATTCATCAGCTGATCGATGGAGATTTTGTGGGTGTACAAAATAAATGCATGCGAATATAAACTTTAGCAATGTCAAGCAGAGATAGTAGAATAATAGCCAGTCGTGTACGATTTGGGCATGGATAGTTAGTAAATATGGTCATAATAAAAAATATCCTTCCATGGCAAGTGGGTCAACTGATAGCGAGACTTCGGAGGTCTCCAATGGGGAATAAGAAATCATTTTGGAGAGAGAGAGAGAGAGAGAGAGAGAGAGATTACCCCGCTCCTCCCCCCCCCCCCCCGCAAAGAAATCAAAATTTGAAAATGTCATAGGATAGACAGAGAATTCCCAAATCTGTTTGCGGATATAAAAGTTGAACAAGAGTTTGTCAAAGTAACTTCAAATATTGATGAAGTGATAAAATTGAATTATCGAGGTAGGACGTGCAGTTTTAGTGTGAAACCATAAGATAGCTAAAGAGAAAGTAGATATATGTTTTTGAGTCACGTGGAGAGCAAATCGTAGATCACGTGGAAGAAATGAAAGCCTCAGACAAAATAGGAAAACTTAAAGAATGGCTACTGAAATTAACAGAAGTAAAAGCAGAAAGGTGTATATTTTGTTGTAAGAAGGACCCCCTCAATGCTTATAGATAAAATATTTATTTACAAAGTTATTCGATCTTTCTTTGTGGAATAAATCTATCTAGATTATGAATACATTGAAAATATGTGCTTTGTACTTGGCTGATAGACTACTCTGCTAGAAACAAGGACCAAAAGCAACCATAGTGAAATTTGCATATTTTAAGGACAGGGAATAGTGTTAAGCATGGCCATCATTTTGGTGAAAGGCCTTGAGTGCCAAAAATTAACTGTTGGTCATTTGAAAAAAGCTAGTGACTGTTTGACAGCTTAGTTGTATCTTGAGAAATCAAAACAATGTGTTCTTTGACCAAAATATGACTCTTGAATCTTGAAACTACTATCTAGAGAAAAGATTTTTGTCTCATATATTTCTTCATATGGAGATAGTCAAAAATGGCAAAATACTATGCACAGAAGTAAGCCATACTTTCTATTTACAGTATAAATAGATTTAGTGGAAGTAATCCATGCTTTCTATTTATGGTAGAGAAAGATTTAGTATAAGTAAGCCATACTTTCTAATTATGGTAAATAAAGATTTAGTAGAAGCCATACTCTCTATTTATGGTAGATATAAATTTAGTATAAGTAAACCATATGCTCTATGTTTTGGTAGATATAATAATCTGTTTTAGTAGAGGTTAACAATACTTTCTATACAAATTTAGTATAGAATGCTTTTATCAGATGAACATTGTAAAATGGGCAGTAGCTTATGTTCTAAGATGTTTTCATTTGTCAGTAGTTTTGGATTTGTTTACTGCAAAGATGGGTTTTGATTTAAATAACCATTGGACATTTTTGCATGTTCTAATGCCCTTAACAATTTAGTGACTAGGCTGAGCAAAGGCTGTGTCAATATGTTCATGCCATGTGCAATTCTCTGATAATTATATAAGCTCCCGTGTTAAATGGTGCCTTTTTACAACCCTTGCCAATGTTGTACTGTGAATGTGTCAGATTGTATTTCAGAGGAGCTTTCCAGTCTTGCTACAATGAAAGCACTTAAAGATGATTCATTTTTCTGACATTAAATTCACCACAACAGCATCACATTGAAGGAAATTTAAAGATATGTGTCTACTGTATTGGATTACATTTCCACACATTTTAGTACTGAATAGCACAGTCTAAAGATCTCCACCCAAATCCATACTGTTCTAAAAGCATCGTACAGTTCTATATAACATATGCTAAATAAAATTGCATTGCCAGCTTTATTATAAATATAGGAGCATGCTACTTTTGTAAATTAATTTTTTAATTTTATTCTTGGACTATTCAATAAAATGTTTTTCCTAACCCCAAAAACAAAGAAATTTGCTTAATATACTATAATTACAATCATCACTTTACAATTTCAGGAAATATCTAACATGCTTGTTAAAAATAATTATAATTGATAACTTGTGTTCCAATTTGATACATATACATTGAGGAACTTGTATTGATAGGCATATTATTCATATATTGAAATAACCCAATTTGACTTTCATGCCCATATTGGTAAGTTTATATTGGTTACATATTTGTAAACATTTGGGATCTGGAATCATTTGACACAAAACTTGTAAAGAAGAGTAAGCTCAAATCACATGAAGTAGACACTCAAAATTTAGTAGACATGTCTATAATAATAGAAGGTCAGATTAGAATTCTTGCCATTATTGCAATGTGTCCCATGTTCCGATACAAAACTTCATAACATAATTTTTGGACCCAAAACCGGTTTATAGTAATTTAACCTTGTATTGACTTTAAATTCCCATGTGATTTTTCAAGGTTTGTATAGAGTGCTGATTTCTTGTAATCTGCTCCACCTTCCCATGTAATATGTCTTTGTTGTTGTTGTAGGGTTTAACTCCTTTATTTTCAGCACATGATAGGCTATACATGGCGGCCAGTTATTATTGGTGGAGGAAGAATCCGTGAAAACACCCAGAAAGAACCACCAACCCACGAGAAGCTATTGGCAAGCCATTCCACATAACTACATTAGCTGAATCTTAGACTCGAACCCTTGCAGACAGAGGTGACATGGCAGTAATCTGTAACGGAGGGCGCTTTAGACCATGTGACCACTCAGGGACCTCATGGAATACTATGGTACCTATGTCTATCTTTCCTAAAATCAAACATTGATTGACTTCTCATACCTCTGTGACTGTTTGAACAGAGTGCTGTTGCACTGTAGTATGTTTTCCCCTTCACACGGAATATAACTCTGTGACTGTTCTTGCACTGTAGGTATAACAGTACCAACTGTGCAAGTCCAAGTGGGTGGAGCTTATAGTGTAGGGAACATTGCAATCAGAAATAAACAACAACACTAGCTATGATTGGTGGATTATGTAAGAGTTGTACTTTCTGTTAGGCTTTAAAAAAAAGTTTAGCCTCTTGGCAACATGTGAATTTATGCTAATTCCTAAATAGATCAATTTTTGAATTTTTTATGATTTTTTTTGAAAATGTGATGCACATGACTGAAAATATGTATGTTGTGACTAGATAACTCATACCCCTGTCTAGTTCCAGCAGAGTTATCTCTCTTAAATGCAATGGAGTACCTGGTTTTGTCATCGTAAAATTGACAATCTAACATTGTTCTCTATAATAGTGTGTGAGATGCATGCTAAATTAGGATAGAAAATATATTTATCTCTCCAAATATTAGCATTGAGGTATATGGAAAAACAATTGGTACCGTGATACCTAAAAGATAATACCAGCTAGATAATACCAGCTTCACAGTGTATCCATAGTAACGAGTATACATAGCCACCATTTATATACTGTCATAGAGCCATTTAGTTAAACAATGGATATGAAGAAAAAAACACACATTAGCATTGGAATGGGGCTTTTGTAACTATATCTATAACATATATAGACTGATGGCTTTGTGACTGTATTGTCGGCTCCAATATTAGCATACAGGCAAAAAGAATAAGTTATGTAAATTTAATATAGTTAATTTTAGCCAAATATTGACTATTTTATGCGCAAAAGATGAAAAATCATGGATAAAAATCAACTTTTTTGGTCTTGTAAAGCATGTTATAGACCAGGATAGAGGACACTCCTGGTCCATGTGTAGATAGTTCACTTGTATCATAAAGAATATTCTGGTATAAGTATTTTAGGTAGTTTGCTAAAGATGTGGTATTCCTTCCTATTTTGATTTTAATTGTCCTGCTCTAATTGTCTTTTTTTGTAAACTTTTGTGTCTTGAAATTAAAAATATGATTCTCTAGTTAGTTACATTATCATTCTTGAGGTCTCCACTACATATATAATCCTGGATTTTAGGTTGTCACTTTATCAGTAATACATTTTTGGATAATTAAATTGCATTGAAGTTAATACATGTGTTCTTGAACTCATCTTTATTACATGGATAATATATTGGAGGAAATAAAAAGACCACACCTTATGTATATCATTCAGTTATCTCCCTTACACCAGACATAACATTTCAATAAATAGAACCCACATGTTGTAGTGATAGTGATGGTGTATGAAAATATGAGAAGATTTGTGAAGTATCATATTAGCCCTCGGTCTTGATGCAAATTTAACTAGAAGTACTTTAATAATTTCTCCCAGTAAAGTTTACAAGTTTGAAAACTGATCGAACATGCTTTTTTTGGTTTAGATATTTTTTCTGCCTAACTGAAACCCATTATTATTAATTTCTTATGCAGAAGAAATAAGAATTACATGCATCTATATTATCTACATTATTCACCCTTTTATATTAGCTGGGAATGAACACCATGTCACCTGATATTTGGTGCCTGTAAGGGATGTTATAGCACAGGTGCCTTTTTATTGTCCTTGCACCTATGGTCCACTGCCTCCAAATATTGTCCAAGGTAATATCATCAAGCTCTCGCTTCTCATTTTTCTCATTGCTGCTTGTGTCTCCTTAAATTTCAGTATCATTAGTTACATATCCCATTTAGATACATACTTTCCTCCTGTTGACCTTTTACCTTACTATTAAACAATATGACATAATATGATTTATCCCATATCACCAAAGTAAAGTTCGATAAGTGCTATTATGAATAAAACACAACTCATAGTTAAAAGAATTCATTTTATTTCAAAAGATGAGTTTCATAGTTAAGCAAAGGTATGAAAACAAGAGTTCAAACAGCTCAATAAACATTTCTATACACAATCATATAGAACATTGCTTAGTACTTCCTAAAATTGTTTTTGACAAGCGAGACTAAGTACATTTGTTGCTTATATAGTCCCGAGCTATTTCACAGATTATTGGAAAAATCAAGGTTTAGGTATAGGTATAACGGTACCAATTGCGCAAGTCCATGTGGGTGGAGCTTAAAGTGTAAGGAACATTGCAATCAGAAATAAACAACAACAATAGCTATGATTGGTGGATTATGTAAAAGTTGTAATTTCTGTTAGGCTTATAAAAAGTTTATATAAATCATATTTTGTATTTTTTATGATTTTTTGAAAATGTGATGCAAATGACTGAAAATATGTATGTTGTGACTGGATAACTCATACCCCTGTCTAGTTCCAGCAGAGTTATCTCTCTTAAATGCAATGGAGTGGCTGGTTTTGTCATCGTCAAATTGACAATCTAACATTGTTCTCTATAACAGTGTGTGAGATGCATGCTAAATTAGGATAGAAAATATATTTATCTCTCCAAATATTAGCATTGAGGTCTATGGAAAAACAATTGGTACCATGATACCTGTAGTATGTTTAACCCTTTACAGGGAATATAACTCTGTGACTGTGTTTGAATAGAGTCCTGCTACACTTTTAGTATGCAACCCTGCCCCCACTTTTCACAGGTAATATAAATGTGACTGTTTGAATAGAGCACTGTTACACAGTAGGATGCAACCACAACCGATTCACAGGTATAAAACTATGTTTAAAACTTTTACACTGTATTATCCTTCCCCCATCACAGATAATATAACTGCACCATCACTAAGGTCTACATTTCATGTGCCATGCTTGCCTATATTTTGGTGCTACCTGTATCTCATTAAGGTGATCCACTGTCTGATTGAAAAAAAACAAAAAACAAGTTCAACACTTGGAACTGCTTTTCCTAATTTCTCATTATTTAAAGTTTCCATTTATTTGTAAGGTAAATTTTGCAAATTATTTCAGAAATATAAATGATTAAACCTTCATCACAATAATTCATGCATGAGTGTTATATGGTGAGTGTATACATGAATTTACTCAGAATCAAGTGCCTGTGACAGAACTGTATAAACCTGGCGCTTCCAATGTGTTAGCAAGCTATTGTCATTAGTTAATTATCACATAATCATTTTATTTCCATCCCTAACGCCATTTCTGGTATCAAGTGTTCTAGAACTGCATGCCTTTCTAAACACATTCCCTTAGTAAAGCAGTTAAAACATTAATTTGTGCAATAGTACATTTAGAGTTATTATATTTCCAATAAAAAAAAATATTTGATTTTAATCAGTGCATAGAAAATTGCATAGCATTGCACACATCTGCCGTTTTGTTTACATTAGTTACAGTATCCGTGACCGTTGTGAATTAGGAAAGGTCACGATTTCGTTGCGTTCGTACCATAATGCAAATGTACGACAGGGGACCATTCTGTGTTTTGGCTTCTGTATGACGTCATCGGTATATTGTGACGTATTAGCGTTCGACCTTATAACATCTAAAAGTCTGTGTTATATCGCCGCAAGAAAAGAATTCATTACTTATTCAACTAACATAGTTTGACAAATCTTCCATTTATTTCAAAAGATACCACGGTATGCATCAAAAGCGATTTAAAGTTCTAAACAGTGCAGCATTTACCAAATGTGTGATTTTGTCTAGCAGCATTTTATTGTGACTGTTATTCTTAGTACACACCAAGGCCAAGGTCACGAGGTTGTCAGGTGTAACTTATCAGTGACTCTTTATCCATGGGTTGGATTATACATTTTAACAAGAACATTTTTTAAATAAAATTTACGTGCGTGTATCGTAATAATGGTAGGTATAGGACTAACAGGGGCAATAACCGTTTCTGACTTCCTGTTTTCTGATGCCGCTTAGGTTTCAGAACAATGGTCCGCTGTTACGGCATATTTTGAGATAAATTCGGATCGTTTGAATGTTATATCATTGGAAACGAGCAGGATACATATCCGGATACTTGTTTATGGTATAAAGCGGCCCGTGGAAGATAAATTAGTATTTTTGCAAAGTGTTGAAAGTTGTAAAAGTTTTATTTCCATACATTAAGAGGACGTAATACTCATAAACACGGTAGGTCTTAAGCTTCCAACAATTTGGAATATGTCCATGTATATTTCATATTTATGACTAACCTCTATTTACCGTACGAAGTCTCAATTCAGAAGTCTATGGAAGCCGGTTAGTGCCACGTTGAAATCAATTTTGTTTCGTAATTACAAGATAATATCTCTTAATTACGACTTACTATCTCGTAATTACGAGTTAGCTATCTTGTAATTACGATTTAACGTCGACCGGAAAGATAATAATTCACGTGGTCGAAAGTCACAAGTAAGTCATTCTGCTGTAGATGAAAACGTTTGATTCCAAACCTAATGGTATTAATTTAATAATTTCTTGTGATTTAGGATGGACCGTACGAGAATATGCAAATTTTATTCTTTTGGTGGAATTCACAACATCAAGCAACAACTGGGAATATAGTATTCAACGTCTTAGTTTTGTCTCTTGATTCTTGGAGCGATAATGAGTTTAGACCAGATGGGCTATGGAATGAAAGGGGGTGGATGACACGGTATCTCTCAGTCTATCTATCAACGAAGCCATGTATATGTCTATCGAATGAACTATTTTACTATCTATCTACCTCCATATCTGTTGGCATAACAATATGTCATACAACTTTACAAATAGATGCATCGCTGATTATGATGCAATTAAACGTACAGATGAAACCATTGAATTAAAACAGAATATCACTGTGATTACATTTTATTTTGACGACATGAATTCTTGTGTATTATTTGTCCTGGTATACTATGTACAAACTGTTGTTGAACATGAATCATAATGATCTATATGGAATGGTCTTGTCTACTGCGTCAGTTTTTAAATGTTAAAGCGGTATAATTTAAACCTCTTAGAGAAACATATCAACATAAATTTCTTAGCCGATAAGGTACGAGAGAGAGAGAGAGAGAGAGAGAGAGGGACAGAGAGAGAGTTTTTTGAACTTTTATTTCAGTATACAACTTTTTACACGGAACTATGGTGATTCACGAATGTCACTTGCACATATTTACAAATGCCAGTCTGATCATACTCGTATATAAATAGATCAGTTATAAGTGAAAGCGGCATTGAACAAAATATTTTTTTTATTATTGAGAATTGCTTACAGATATATGTATTTTTCTACTTTCTTATTCTTTTTTCTCTTTGATCGATTGAAATTATCTTCCACCACTTTAAATGATGTTATAAAATATAGGAAGTATGTGAGAGCATTAATTTAAAATAATATCACCTAAGTAGTCAGGACTATATGCATAATAACGTGTGTGTGTGTGTGTGCGTGTGTGTGTGTGAGAGAGAGAGAGAGAGAGAGAGAGAGAGAGTCAACTGTTAGGAATTATTTTTAATTTCTTTTAGTTATTTCATTGGAATGTACATGGCAAGTAAATTAATTTTATTTTATAAATGATTCATTTTACTTTATCGATTAAATCATAATAATTGATATAGTTTTAATGACAAAAACAACCGTACCAAAATCCAAAATTGCTTTTAAAATAATATTAAAATTCTGTAATACCTAATCAGTTCAATTGTCGAACCTAAACATATCCTAATACCATTTTCAGAGCTTAAAAGCGTACACATAACCGCCTATACCATCTGTAAATTCTAACAGATCGCTGCTGCGCGATTTGCAAATAGTAGAAAATTGCATTTTCTTGTACCTTCTACTTAATGCGGATACAGCGGTAAGTTTGTATGGTATAACTTATATCTTGTTTACAATATCGTGAATCAGTCATCATATTTTCTTTTTAAAAATTGTTATTGTTTTATTTTAATAATTATCATCATTGTTTAATTTGTCAACATGAAAACAAATGTCATCCACCCATTCCTAACTCGGTCCAATGATTAGCGGAGAACTGTCCCGGGAGAACTCATCCCAGGTGTCAGGAGAAGTCGCCCCATGGTGTTCGGAGAAGTCGCCCAAGGATCATATATAGTAATTATGAGATGTTGCCTTATGTTTATTAAGGCTTTATTTATTGTTGTTTTTCTTCTACTTAATAACTTATTAATATGCGGATGGTAAGTAAAATCCATCTTCTTTGCACCTGTAACATTAAATCCTTCAGAACACTCACATTTTCTATATTAATCCCAGTTCAAACAGAACACCTGTATAACCATTGACAGTTTGCCATTTTTTCAAACTATTGACACATGTATAGAAGGCAGCATCAATTCCATGGGAAGAGATATGCTTTTACTGTGTCTAGCAAGAGCTATATAAGTAGGAATCTATCAGTATTCATGTATAATAAAGCTATTAACTATTGACTCTAGACTTTTGTCACTGCATCATCTTAAATGTCAGACCACATATAAGCAGGATGTCATGGGGGGAGGGTCATCCCCCATCCACTCTCCCCGAATTTGCATGTGTTGTAAAATTGCTGTAGCTTATATACAAATATTAACAAGCCCATCAAGTTTTGCACCCCCCACCCCATGAAAAATTGAAATGATGTCCCTGCATATAAGCTGTGTATCTTAGATGACCCAATAGCTCATGCAATAATCATATAATGTGCATATTTCTTTTTAAATATCTACTTTGAAAAATACAGTCATCATATACATGTGTTTCCATTCCTTCCAGACATTATGGATGAAGAACTGAGGCAGTTTCTTTGCAACAGGGGCATCAGTGAAGAAAATGGGAGAGGATAAGTTAAGTCATTTTATATATCTATCATACATGAAGGAGATGAAAAATGATATGAAGAATTCAGAGCAGCAACACATTTGATGCAGAGTTTCTACAAATATATCCCATTCTCATGCACAAAATTGTGCAGATTGTGTATATCTTTCCAGATGTCCAAATATACATACAGTTGTATTAGCAAGGTGATATGTGTTAACATATATTTTCACCAGGGTATGCAAAGTTAGTGATGTTGGTGCAAATTATTTTCTTTATTGTCTTTATACCCCATTTGTGACAGCAAGAGTATGTTAATTTTCATGTCCATTTGAATATCGAGCTGTGCATCTGAATATCTGTCTGCAGTTCTGTCTGTCCATCCAGAGGAGTTTGTCAGTAAGATTATCCAAAAACCAAAACATAGCTTGATAATTTGTATCCATATGTAGATAAGGTGTTTAGATTTTCAGGCTGTCACTCTTTGTTTTGTTCTGTCATCACTACTTGCAATGGTGGCATCTTCATTTGTCCAGTCTGTTCTTGCTTTCATTTGTCTTCCAAAGAAGCTAAGCATTTTAGCAAGGTTGTGTGAAAATCTTAGGCTATATCAAATTAAATCCAGGTAGCATATTTAATGATGTGATAAGATTTTGGGACTGTTACCAATCTGTGAATTATTTTCTCTTCTTTAACAGTAGAACCTGTCTTGAAAGACCCCCTTTTTTTGCCAAAAAATCATGGTCTCTCAAGACAGGTGGTCTCTCTTAACAGGTCACAATGCTTTATAATCAGTAAATTCGTGCACTGAGAATGTAATCTCTCATGACAGGTGGTCTTACATAGTAGTGATCTTTCAAGACAGGTTTTACTGTATTGCAAAACTTTAAACTTTCAAGGAATTACAATTTTTTGCATTGTCAAAACTTCATCAGGAATATTAACCAAAGGTCAAGCAAAGCGATTCACATCACATATATACATAGCATGTAATCATGGAGAAATCTTAGCACACAATACAAATTAAATATACACGACAATTCATTGAAAGACATTCTGGATTATATCATTAAGACTTAATTCATAGTCCTATTCAGGACTTCTGGTACATCAGCATATTCAGTATTGGATTTCATTCAGAACACTATATACTTTTGGACTTGTGTTAGAACTTTTAGAATTATTTATTTTTAATTCACAGTACTGTTCCGTTCCTCTTGAATTTACACTTTGTAACTTAGAGAAATAGATTTATCTGTTGGTAACTTAGAGAAATAATTTTTTTTCTTGATTTTTATTTCTTGCTTCTTGCTCAAAACCATAGAGATATAACTTCACTTACAGAGCTTTTGTCTTTCAGCTTGACAGATACGTTATTGAGGTTACAGATGACACGACACTGACCAAATATCTGCCCCATATAGGTGACAGGGTTGCTGTTAAAGATTTTTGCAAATCTATGACAGCATCCAAAGGAGACTTGTTTGCTAAAGAAAAAAGTAAAAAAAACAAATACTCAAGTCCTTGAGGAAAAGATTGCTATTCAGGAGAGCAACACATACTTCAGAAGGGTCAGATTCAGATGGGGAAAGCTCATTAATCACTAAAGTCAGGAGAGGTATTTTAGCTGGTAATAAAAGTGCAAAAAAAGGAAACAGGAAGATAGAAATAGGATGGTTGCATTTTGATACCAGTAACCAGATGTACCGACAGGTATGAAAGAAACGTGGGGGAAGCACCCATAGAGTAGACATATGCAAAGAGTCCACTATTAAAGAAATTGAAGAAGTGGCAAAGTCCTTATTTTTCCCTAATGGAACTTCCCCAAATGGATCGATAGAGGACTTTGATTTTGAAATTAGAGATTTTTATGAGGAAAAGACAGAGTGCAAATAAACTATCAGCGAGATGTTTGACAGGACAGGGATGAATATACTTAGGTTTTATCTTGCATCAAAGCAAAAGAATCTTCCACCACAATATACAAGCATCAAAGAGATGAGGGAAATACCAACTCTGGCTGAACCTGTATATAAAGCACACACAGAGCTTGACAAAACACAAGGACTCAGAATGCAAGAAAAGAATGAGAATGAACCCTTGTCAAGTATTCCAGATGATCATTTTGGCCATTCTTTACCTTCTTTTCTAGATGATTCAGAAACTGAAATTTTCTTTAAGAATACCAGTTCACCAAATATTGCTCATGATATCGATGATACTTTGCCATATATTCCTCCACTCATTCCTGCTGAACCCTTACAAATAGACATTCACAGAGGTGTCTTTGCATTTCAAGAACTGTGTAATTACTTTAAAGATCCCAGTATTTTAAATAGACATCTTATCATCATCCGCATTTTGGCAAATGGAGAGAAAGAAAAAGCAGAAGATTCAGGGGGTGTTTTGAGGGATTTGCTTACTGAATTTTGGACAGAGTTTTATTGTAAGTGCACCGTTGGCAGAGATGTGAAGGTTCCAAGTCTGCGCCATGATTTCGGCATGGAAGAATGGAAGGCTGTTGGGTGTTTGCTTGCATATGGATGGCAAAATGTTGGATACTGGCCAGTAAAACTTGCAAAGACATTCATGAAGCACTGTCTCTTTCCGGATACTGATGTTACCAATAATGAGCTTTTGGAGGATTTTTATCAGTTTATTTCACTGCCAGCTAGAGATGAGTTCGAGAAGGGATTCACTGACTTCTCTTCAGTTGGTCTCAAAGACTTGTTGGATGCTCTGGATGCCCGTGAATGCCGGACTAAGGTCAGTGGGGAAAATTTGAAGGCTGTCCTTCTGGAAATAGCGCATAAGGAGATGATTCAAATGCCTATGTATGTATGTGACTGCTGGCGAGATATCCTGAAGGGACTCTGCATCAGCACTGAAAATCTCAATGATGTTTACTCGGTTCTGATTCCGAGTAACAGAAAAGTTGTACAGATGCTTCAGATTCCAGAATCTCTGAATGCCCAAACAATTGAAGTTTCAAAATATCTGAAAAGATATGTCAGAGAACTTGATTTGAAGGCTTTGTGTCTTTTCATTTGCTTCTGCACAGGTTCTGAGCTTATTACAGTGCCCAACATAGCTGTAGAATTTGTCAATATGATGGGCTTATCAAGAAGGCCAATAGGGCATACTTGCGGTTGTATCCTTCAAATTAGTGATTATTATGATACTTTTATGGAATTTAGATCTGAATTTGACAGTGTCCTAAAAAGCAACATCTGGATCATGGACATAATTTAAGTTTTGTTGCAATCAATGATCAGGGTATTTCATTTGTCATGCTGACCAGTCATATCACACTACAACTGGGTTTCATAGCCTTTGCCCCTATCGGGTGGTGTTATGGAAGCTACTTTCTACACACATGTATAATAATAGATGGACATGTTTGTAAACATTTTGCATTCAGTTCAACATTCTTCAATATTGTTTATGGAGTCATGTAACTTGAAGAGTGTAAGAGTGGATCCATCTTGACAAGCACTACATCTACCTTTCAAAATTAGGACACTTTGTGTCACATGTAACATTTCACAGATTTTGGTCAAAGATATTGTTGGAAGTTTATTTCTAAAGTTCAGCTAATGTTAGAATCATCCAACAATGTGATAGTATACATTTCTGATAATACCAAACCCAAACTACTTAAGAAGGCCAATGTGTCCTTTATTTCTTATGTCATTTGCATAGTTTTTAAGTTGCATTTAAAGTCAACTCGTGATCACATAGCTTTTTATCTTCTGTATTTATAATGTCACACCTTTAAAAATGAAATATTTTGAGATGATGCATCTTGATGAGAATTATACCCCCATAACATAAGATAGGTCACTGCAATCCATATTGAATGCTTCCACAGACTTTGGTTCAGTTTTCCCATTTAACGGGTTTAAAATTGAAGTTTTTATGTTGAACTCATTATTGGATTGTTTTGGTTTTTTTCTTCAGGCTACATACATGTACATAGTGTTCTATCCAAATTCAATAAAGTTGTTGACTGGATGCATCTTGTTAAATAAATAATACATAATTGTTGCAAACAGAGGTCTTCTGTAACAAATATTTCATGCTTTAGTGGTTGTTTTGAAATTTTGTGTTTCAAGTTCATGTGTTTCTAGTTCATTTTGTGGTTGTAGTTCATTTTGTGGTTCTAGTTCTTTTTGTGTTTCTAGTTCATTTTGTGGTTGTAGTTCATTTTGTGTTTCTAGTTCATTTTGTGGTTGTAGTTCATTTTGTGTTTCTAGTTCATTTTGTGGTAGTAGTTCATTTTGTGGTTCTAGTTCATTTTGTCAAATTTGGTGCTTCAAGTTCATTTATTGGATGCTGTTTATGACAAGATCACGAAACATTATAATTACATGCTTCTCTGTTAGACGTTCACCTTTATCATCAAAGATCAGATGTGTTAAATATGTATATCTTGGTTATAATTACATGAGCTTTTCTGTGCTATGTACATCTTAGCCTGCATAGAGGGCCCTTTCTGATCATGCTCTTGAAATTAGTGATAAATATGTTTATTCATTGGTAAGCTATCTATTTGCCTGATTAAAATTTATGTTATGATGGGTTAGGCCCAACAGGTTAACTGTGTATTGCTTATGAATATATCAATTAGATGACAAGACTGCATGCATTTAGCATGCTTTCTAAGTAAGGTCTCAACAGTAGTTTTCTTTTCAAGGTAATTGCAGATACAGGAATAATGTTTGTACTTTTAGCAGTAACCCAGAGCACCTGACTTTAATTAACAGTAATTAAAAAATAAAACAGGCAAACGAAAGCAAAGTGGAATTACTCTCAGGTTGTTATCTACTCATTATAGTACCTGTATTTTCATATACACAATTATGTTATTTTGATTTCTTTCTGTTTTTGGTTCTTGTGTCTTGTATGCCCAGTAGTTATGTACATATATCTATGGTTTATGGGCATATCAGCACAATATTAAACAGAAAATCAATAGAAAAGTAACCAATATTTTATAATCATGATTACTCTAGTTTGAATTAATTTTCCACCAGATAATTAACATTTATAGTGGAGATTATTAAACCTTGGTAGAGGCAATTGATGATCAAACTCGGGTTGATCCATTGCAATGATACAGGTACTGTTCAAAACTGATATCTTGTTGGTTCATCAGCCATGAAAATTCTCCTTCCTTTTAGATTGCTATCTGTGATTATTCATAATGACTTCCAACTTCACCTTTAGGATATTGTTAGGTTAGGAAAAGAAAATACTTGACCAAAATTTAAAACATAAATTTGATTAAGTAGGGGACACCTGGAAGGACTCTAGTTTGCCTGGATTCCAGAGATGATCATTCTTATAGTGTTTTGAAATTGACCTGTACTTTAATGTTATCAACAATTTCATTAATTTATCAGCAGATCAGCATTGAATTAATGTTAATTATTATTACTATTCAGCATGCGACATACTGTTACAGTTTTCACGCTAGAAATATCAAAACAGATATTATGCATTTTAGTTGTTGGTATTGACTGCTGTCAGTTTCTCAATTCAAGTGATTATTTTGCCAATTCTGTTTTGAAATCATCAGTGTCAACAAAGTATTGGGGTGACAATAAGCTCAAGAGAGAGAGCTAATGTTTCATTTTGTTTAATATTTATTTTCATCTCTACTCTTTATATCATTCAAGCCTCTTGGTTACACAAAACATGGCGTGGACATTATGACATTTATGTGCAAGAACATGAAGAAATACATTGGCAGTGCATTTGTATCATTCACACATGTATTGTTGAGAACTAATTTAGGAAATAATTATATAATAATCATGGATTCTGTCAGTGATCTAGAACATGAGATTTTGGTTAAAAGTTTTAAAGTTTTGATAACATGTAGTTGTGATAGTTGTTGCGATGATGATGCGTTGAGAATATTTCTTGAGAGGATGAATAAGGGAATAAAAGATATTTAAAATCATATTGTCATTTTGTTTTAATTATTATACATGGACATACCTTGGGTACATTTTTATTTTGTTCAAAGTGTGCTTTGATGGTGATTGTAAACTGTAACATCGCCCTCTTAGTACGAGAGGTGGTTAATTGGATTTGGCTGGCGAGAACTGAGCAAGAATACTGGGAGGAAATAAAACAATCCGAGCTCCCTTAGACAAGAAAAATAACAAACTTAATCAAAACAAATTAAATGTGGCAATTCCAATTCAATCTAAATTATGTCAACATAATTAATAGCAGTGTTCTATTCGGATTTATTCCATAAAAATAACGAGTGGTGAAAACAGCTCAATGTCCACGACCAATTTTCATAACCTTCCTCCCATGACTGTGCGTGTATCAACATCTTCCATTTTTGTGGACTTCCTATTCCCCACGCTTCATCCCTTATTGGGCTTACTAGTCCTTAATTATGACCTCGTCCTTTTTCTTCTTAGACTTCCGTCTTTGAACAGTCTTGTATCTCTCCCAGAAAGCTGTTCCTTGAGAAACAAAATTACCTGTACAATTCCATCACTTTGTTACTCAGAAGCATACTAGCTATCAACACACTGCCTAAATTCTGACTTAGTACGATAGAACATTATCCTCGCTTCACAGGGACGGGAGAAAAGCAGAAAGGTCGATGTGACCCTTCACAGAGACTTTTCTGGCTTAAATGTGATAACATTTTAATGCTCATTGTATTCAACTTTAAGGTTCAATACAATTCAACATTCGACACTTCAAAGTAACACAAGTTTAAATACAATGGCTTTAAACTACTGTTGACAAGTCTTGAGGATTGAAGCCTTCTACTTTGTCAGGTTAACAGAAAAATGAAAATCAGAATTCATGTTATGGCCACTTTTAACCATTTGCTTGTACCAAAAATAGGCTCGCATCCTGGATCACTCCTTTGTTAAAGAAAAGACGCGATGTTTTAGAGAACATTTTTAAAAAGTCGTGGAAGTCCCGTCCATATCAGGGGCATTTCTGAATCACATATATTTCAAACACGACAAAAGCACACCCATAAATCCATACCTTGTCACGTCAACATAAAGACAATTCAACATTGATCACTCATTTTTACCAAACGACACACTAGTACCTAGATATAACAAATAATCTTCATTTTGCATTATGTAGAAAATAGCGTGAAATATCATGCACATTACAATAATGACTGCAAACAATATTGTGAGTTATTCAAATTTAGCAACTGATACTGTGTATTTGCTTGCAAGATTGGATGGGATAAGAGTTTGGTCATGGCCAGTTGTGTTACAAGAGTTTGGATGGAATAACAAGATTAATTACATTGAAATAAGCAGCATCAACCCTGATTACGAGATTGCATTGAAATAGGCAATGTCATCCCTGATTACGAGATTGCATCATCCCTGATTACGAGATTGCATTGAAATAGGCAATGTCATCCCTGATTACGAGATTGCATTGAAATAGGCAATGTCATCCCTGATTACGAGATTGCATTGGAATAGGAAATGTCATCCCTGATTACGAGATTGCATTGAATTAGGCAATGTCATCCCTGATTACGAGATTGCATTGGAATAGGAAATGTCATCCCTGATTACGAGATTGCATTGGAATAGGAAATGTCATCCCTGATTACTAGATTGCATTGAAATAGGCAATGTCATCCCTGATTACGAGACTGCATTGATATAAGCAATGACATCCATGATTATGAGATTGCATTAAAATAATTAGTGTCAACCTTGATTACGAGATCAATTTGAAATAATTATTGTCAACCTTGATTACAAGATTGCACTGAAATAAGCAGCGTCATCCCTGATAAGATTTTTAACATTGAAATAAGCGGTGTCAACCCTGATATCGAGATTCAACTGTGAAGGTTAACGCCAACCCTGATAGCAAGATTATATTGAGATAAGCAATGTCAACTCTGAGAACGAGATTCGATTAAGATAAGCAGTTCAAACCTGACTGCAAGATTATTAATATACAAATAAGCAGCCTAAACTCTCACATCAAGCTGTATAACACTGAAATAATGGAAGCTAACCCCGATAGCAAGATTGTAGACAATGAAATATGCATCATCAACCCTCAAAGCGATATAGCATTGAGACAAACAGCTTCAACAACGATGACAAGATTGCTAATATTGAAATAAGCATCGTTAACGCTGATAGTAAGATTGCTAGCAGCGTCAACCCTGATAGCAAGACTGTTAACATTAAAATCAATTGCGTCAGTCCTGATAGCAAGAATGTTAACATCAAAATAAACAGCGTCAACCCTGGTAGCACGACTTAACATTGAAATAAATAGTGTGAACCCTGATAGCAAGAATGTTAACATTGACATAAACAACATCAATCCCGTAAGCAATATTATCAAAATGGTGCGATATGATGAAATAATATATTACTTGTTGATGCAGATTAGTAGACATACTTGTATATTGCTAAAAGAACTGTTCGATTTCAAGATCTTATAACTTTACAAGATCAAGTTAGAAAGGACTCGACAGGGAAAATAAGACGTAATTCGTTAAAGTAAATCGTGGAAATAAAACATAGCATTATATGGAGCGTAACTAGTTTAGGAAAGATAACGTTTTTCTAAAGTATTCTACATCTCAGTTAAAAGATAGTGCACAATACATCTACATCACAGTTGAATGCTATAATGTACCAGACTAGTACATTGCAGTTGAATGCTAGAGTGTGTCATGCAATTACATCTCAGTTAAGTACTCTAATGTAACAGAATATTGCATCTCGTATGCGATAAGATACCTGACTAGTGCATCTAAGTTAGATGTGATAAGATACCAGACTAGTGCATCTCAATTAGATGCAATAAGATACCAGACTAGTGCATCTAAGTTAGATGCGATAAGGTACCAGACTAGTGCATCTAAGTTAGATGTGATAAGATACCATACTATTACTTCTAAGTTAGATGCGATAAGATACCAGACTAGTGCATCTAAGTTAGATGCGATAAGGTACCAGACTAGTGCATCTAAGTTAGATGCGATAAGATACCAGACTAGTGCATCTCCGTTGAATGCTAGAGTGTGTCATTCTGTTGCATCGCAGTTAAATGCTATACCAGACTAGTGCATCGAAGATATTAAATAACAATTTCTTCCTTTTATCGGCTGTTAACTAAGAACAGTTTTGATATTCCTCATCAATAACAATATTTTGAATTGGCTGCGATGGCGGACATACTGTATTTCGAATTGGCACCATGCTCATTTAGGTCCAACAAGATATCCTAAGATGTCTCCTGGTAGAATGACAATCACAATATGTTGAAGATGTTCTTCGTGATACTCATGTTAGAAGTCGCATCGGCACCATATGTTATTAAAGACCAACTAAATATCAGAAGAAGTCGCTTGTAAATAAAACCTACTGAATACGACCACCTGCTAATGAGGAGTTTGTGGTCTCTTGTATTTGAATCTTTTTGGCTTCAGCACATACTGGGCTATATATGGTGGCGGGTATATTTGGTAGAAGAACCCAAAAAGACCCAAAGAAGAACAACAGACCCACGGGAAAGAACTGGCAAGCCTTCACACGTACCCACGTTGGTCTGTCCGAAAATTTAATCCACGCGAATAGAGGTGAGATACGAGTTATCTATAAATGTGAGCGCCTTAGACCACTCGGCCACCATATGTCATGTTAAGAAGGAGTGGTGATAGCGCTAATGTTAAGATGGCTACTGAGGTGGCCATTTTATGTGCAACGATACCGTTTGCGTTTTGGACCAGCAAGACAGTAAAATGTTTTCCTAACTCAGATCAAGTGGCAGTAAAAAGATATTGAACGTCAAATCAGTATTTTGGTTAGGACCGAATATACATTAGAAGTCTTCTAGTGAAAATCCCTTGTTAATATGACCATCTCTTCAGAGTAATACTGATACCAATAGTATTAAAATGGCAGCTAGTGTGGCCATATTGGATATCAGATTGCTATATTTTCACTTGAGACCAACTAGTCATCATAATTATTTTCAAAGAAAACTATTTCAATTGGGCTCTCCATTCAGGAGAACTAGCATTTAAAGATGACCGCTATCACGCCCATTTTCAACGTCAGATCGGCACCATGTCCGTTTTGGGTCAACTAGACATTATAAGAAATGTTTTAGTGAAAACCTCATAGTCGTGTGCCATCCGTTTAGGAGGAGTAGCGATAGTAACGTTGACCACTGTGCCAGCTATCATGGTAATAACAAACTTGTGTCAAAGAACGATCAACTATCCCAGTATATGTTATTGTCCATGATCAGAAGAGTGAAAAGGCAAATAAACTGTAGTTTCCGTACCGCGCCTATTGTTCCAGGAAATTAAAAAAAATTAAAATATAAAACAACAGAACAATGGATATTTTTTTTCACTAGTTGCAGGAAAGTAATCCAGCATTTAATTAATAATGCGTCAGAGACCGACATTTGAATTAGTTAATGAATGCTTTCATATAATGTTTTGTGTTCGCGTTTTAAATTTAACTGGTGGTCTCGCACTCTCAGATGTTACCTACTCACAAATCTGTCTCAAAACAAGGTCCAGGTAAACCATTGAATACAAGCATATAAATGTGACACGTTTAGGGTTTAAGAATGTGAAGTGAAAAATTGGGAACGGAATTAAAATTTTGAAAACAGTTTCGGTAGTTGACTAAAACGGCGATTTGGTCAAAACGTCACTACGAAGTAGAAAAATAGTCTCGGAAAGCGTTGACGAACATAAAGATTAACTATGAAAACAAATGCTGAAAATTGTTAGCTTATTTTCAGTACGCGATTTTTGTTCATACTCTTTGTGATATCATGAAATAGAATTTAAGATATAATAAACTGTATTAACAAAATAAATAATATGTATGGTATCAGAAAATAGAATTTTAGATATAATAAACTGTAATAATAAAATCAATACTATGTACATGCATACTGGTTTTACAAGGATGATCATTGCTTTTATGGCCTTAAGCTTGCAGTTAAGCAACCAAGTAGATTATTTTGTATTCCTTTATGTCTTCTTTTTTGCTGCTGACTGCTTAATGTTGACATGATAATTTTGTAATTCTTAACCTGATTCACTTCCAAATAAGTTCACAAAACCTAGAATATATGTCACAAAGCTTTCTTCTCATCCCGTAGTTGGAATATCGTATTTCTTGTGTGTGTGTGTGTGTGTGTGTGTGTGTATGTGTGTGCAAAAAGACTCGATTCACGTGCACTAAAAACATAAGTGCATATATGTTTTGTTTTCGAAGTAGGGTATTTCTAATCACAATAAATTAGTTATAATTAATGCATCAAAAAGGTAAAAACCGTTCCTGTAACATTAATATAACCAAATATTAACTAGTGGTTATTATGGGATGGGGAAATACCAATGATACAAATATACTGATACATATTCATTAATATTTTACAAGGCATCAATATGATCATTTATTCCTGCATACAATGCAATTAGAGGTAGAACGCTTACGGGTTCGGGCAGCATGACAGATTTTGCTATGTGGCTGAGGAGTGCCGAAAGTCTATGTTACGGACAATGTATGCTAATTTCTAAAGCCCATAACATGGACACTGTATGTAGAAATCTAAACTCCATGTCACGGACATTGCACTGTTCTAAACTACATGTCACGAACAGCATTTTACATTTTTAAAATGCACTTGCAGAAAGTAAATATTTTAGTCATTTGAACAAATCTGCAGAGATATTATCTTATCAAACTTAGAGTGTATGTAGGAAATTGCCGATTTTGCATATTTTGTAATGTATCTAGTCATTTTGAATGTCATAGTACTGTTACAGTATAGAAAACATGTTTATACTTTTGAGTGAATGAGAGTAGGATTTTTTTTTACGTATCTTTAAAAATTTTTTCATTCATATCGCTACGATGTCTGCAATGAAGCAGTTAATAGTGATGTCTAGCACTAAGGCATCATGCCACAGACATGTAGCATGATGTCCCACCCAGACACGTTATCCTGACACCAGGCCGACCAGTCCTAACACTAACCCGCGAGGCAGCTGCTAGTAGCATTTTTGTAAGTCGTTGATATAACTCGGCCGAGGATCGAACCCACGACCTCACGGTTCCCCGGCGGACGCTCTAACCACTAGGCTACCGGAGCGGTTTATATTTTTGAGCAAGTCATAGTTTGTTATAAGTTTCAGTATGTACCTATCTTGTTACTATTTCATAGCTAGTTTGACAAATTAACTTTTAAAAATTACTTTTTCCCTGTTGTATCTTAGAGAATTCAGACAGGGACCTTAACGGGCTCGTTAATGTTTGTATATAGGCTTCAGAACTTTTACAGGACATGCAAATTAAACACCCACCCACCCACCAACCCCGCCCTCCCCAAATGACGTCCCTGGATTGTGAAGACAGGTAAGCATGTTTGTATTTGTTATGGTCAGTATGAGTTTTATCGCAACGATGCCGCGAATATAGTCGACACAGTGTTAATAACACAACCACGACAATGAATGATAAACTTCCTGGTGAAATCGTCTCCGTAATAGATTTCACAAATGACAAACGGTATTTCATGCAAATAATATTTTTTAGCGCTCTCATTTACGAAAATTGTCCGATTAGTAAACCTGATATTAACAGACTAGCACCAATGAGATTTTCATCGTTGTCTTCGTCAAGGCTGAATCGTGTAGCTGAGCGAGTAATTGAGCATTTTGCAAATGCAATACTGAGTAACGGGTTAACGGATCGACGACGTGAAAAAATAGCCGATTGGACTGAATCTTTCAAAAACACCGGAACTACAATAAATGTTGTTTCCAGATTGTAGAAATAGATAATAGGCGTAGCAACGATAACCGGAGAGGTTTTGTATGATTTAAAACACTACCGAGCAAATGGAAGAGCTCCAATAAACATAGTTGATCATAACGCACACACGTGGACTAGCGTGGTGACTGTATTTCCGCGGAATCGAATTGTAAGATTTTACCCATACTCGGAAATTATCTTTTATGTTATTCACCAAATCAGTAAAAACAATCCCGTGTCTGTATGGCTGCTTTAGAGTTCCAATGATGGAAAAATGATCAATTTTTTCAACCCGACGGCGAATTATATCGTAGTCATTCTCTTGATGAAACGAAGATTTTCATCTGAAAACTTTGACGAATTACTGAGAAATTGTTTTACGATTGCGTCAGTCGCCGCTCATTTCGGACGAAAAAGAAAGAAATGGAAGCCAACACAGGCTCGATTTCTCAGCGATGTTCAGTTAAGCTGTTGTAAATACGGACATGGCAGTTTGTGGAATACCTGGTATAACCGCAATGACTTCATTTCGGTTGATATGCCGCGTGTTATCCCGGGAGATTTTTTTATAGGTAAAGACGAATGCGCCGGAAATTTTGTCGCGATTTGGAATTCCCACACATGAGATGACCCGATTGATGGACCTTTACCTGATTTTCACATGACCGGGTTTGTCCGCATAGTGTCTTTTGAGTTCGCTAAGAATCTTCATCCGATTTTTTATGTCTGGTTTGGTAGACATCTTTCAGAAGCGCGCTGAGCTTTCATAGTGATGTTAAGATATATGCTTGATATTGTAATATTAACATTATTGACGATAAGTGTAGCAATTATATCATATCACGCGCATACAAAAGTTTGGTTAACTTCACTTGAGTGTATTAGTCATGACGAGGTCATCAGCGATTTATCGAGATATGTCCAGATTCTCCCATTGATCATATTGTCAATGAAGCTCCTAAAATTCTCAACATTAATCTCAGCAACAGTGAAAAACAAACCGCAAAGGATATTGCTAGAAACATAATCGGTAAGTTTACTCAGGGTGGTGGCGTGATTAGTCATTCACGATTTATTATGGATTCCGCCGAATATGACTTCGTGGTCGCTGATACGGCGGCGAAAGAAATATTATCATTCAAGGAAAACCCCATCTTGTCTGACGGAACACAAGTAGGTGTTATTGGTTAAATCAATGGCGAATCACCGCAATACACGCATCTAAGAGTTTCGTTGCTCCCATATGTCTCGATAAATTTATTAACGATGATAAACAGATTTCCGCGCATCACATTCAGAGTTGCCACGGATTCGTTTTATATCGATAAGAAATACTCTGCGTTGTTATCTCAGTTTATCAGCGAGGGTGCATCGTGGGAATCATGGAGAATACAACAGGAAGAGATATGCAATTATAAACCAACTGCAGGTGTTATGATATTGGATTGTTATGAACGCGATCAGATATCACAACTTATATTTTGCGGCGTCCGTGCATGATCCAGTATCCAGACATAAAACTGTGTATTTGAATGGACCTGGCTGTTGTGACAACACTTCTTAAGTGATTGAATTAATTACATTTCCAAGCGATGACATGATTGTGCTAAAACCAACACATAGACTTGCCAGGGAGATGAAGACCTGAGAAGTTAACTTGTGTACTTATCATAGCTTTTCCAGATACAACGGTGATGCGTAGACGCCTGACAGGATGGGTAATAAATATATCCCCGGGGATATTATTTGGGCTGAGATAAGCACAGTGTCTGTTTTGTATGGTTTACCGCCATTTTTAAGCACAATATAGGCTATACATGGCGGCCAGTATTAATGGTGGAGGAAGAACCCGGAAAACCCCCGGAATGAACGACCGACCCACGAGAAGCTACTGGCAAGCTTTCTCACATAACTACATTAACCGAATCTTAGACTCGAAAACACGCAGACAGAGGTGAGATGGCAGTGATCTGTAACGGACAGCGCTTTAGACCACTAGGTCACTCGGGTCCCCTCGCACAGTGTCTCTGGACACAATAAAAATGTTTCTTGATTGGCTGTTGTCGAAATATTTACACAGCTCTGATTATGTGTGGACATTACGGTCAGCCACCATCGTTTACTGGAAAATGCCCAACACGATGGACTTAAACGTTTTGTTGATTATTACGAAGAAATCGAATCGATGTCGACCACAGATCAATTGATGATAATTTAAAAACAACTTAAAAATTTAATCAGGATGATGCCAAATAAAAGTCAGTGTAGAGTGTAGGGCATTATGCACAGTAATAAGGGAAACTTCCATGGATGATTTCTTGCAACGTGGACTCCAAATGCTTTAATAGTAGCAAGTAAAAAGTAACTCGTCATACACTTTAGCAGCAATTTCTTCAGTTGCATAATAAAAAATTCCCGACGCTACCAACGTCGCTGTGTTACAGACCAGCTTATACACGACGGTAAAACATCAACGTTGATATACCAAGACGAACTGAGAAGCGAAATCTAGTATTAAACGATGTCGTCATGGTTGATATTAGCATTGTTGAGGATGCAGTGCGCGCGGACAAATCTCCATGGATGTTAGGATACGCGATGACGATAAACTCATCTCACAAATTAACTATTTCTGATACTCGAGTTTGGATCGTAGATAATCATGTCGAATGGTCAAACTTGTTCTTGTTTGGTAGTGTCACGAGTTAGAAGAATATTTCAGCTGCGAAAAGTTTAATATAACCGACGATAGCACAATAAGAACAAAAATAGCCAGTTATAAGCTAAGTGATAAAAAAAATAATCAAGATTTTTATATCGATGTCGAATTTATCATGAGACTGAAGCAGAAACAGAATAATCACTGTGCGAGATGTAGTTGTGCAATGTTATGGTAGTATCTGAAAAACGATTTAAAACAATTTACCGTTGATAGAAAAGATGACAGTCGTCGTCATACACGCGAACATACGATGTTAACTTGTCTTTAATGTAATTGACGTCCAGGTGCTAGTTAAGCTATCGAGGCGACAATTGCGTGTCTTCGGGAATTATTTGTAATTCTTCACGCATAAATCCACGTTGAGGAGCAGTTGAATCTAATCAGAATATTGCAGGTCTACCCGTGGATGTAACTACGCTGGAAATTGTGTGTTGTGATACTTCAGACTGTATCAGTCGCTCAGTTTTTACCACCTTCAAGTTCACCAGGTTCATATCAATAACTTACGGTGAAATTACCCAGAACTGGATATGCTGACAAATCATCTTGCACAGGTATATGCGCGCGTGTGATTGCGTTAACCAGTTCCATGTTCATTGTTCGAGTAATTTCATTATTTAGCGCAGATATCACACTTGGTAATCTTGAAAACCCATTCGCGAGATATTTTCTTTTGAATTTACTACTTCCTGTATTGATATCCAAATAACCTCTCAGCAAGTGTTTAATTAATTCTCCACAATGGCATGATCGCGATGAATCGCAGTATGTCCTCGTTCTTTTCTGAAGTTGTGCTGTTTGATCAGAAATGATATTGCGCCTTGAAATTCTTTGCCAGGTTTAACTTGTAACTGCTGTGGCTATCGTAGACCACCTCGTAGATAAATTCATTTAAACGCAGAAGCTACTTCACCAGTTGCTTATGTTGATAACGGCTCTGCTTCTTTGTATCTACTTGCAAGATGAACGACGGTTAATGCGTATTTGTATGTTTTACGACGTCTAGTATAATGTGGTAAAAATAAAATATCAGCCTGATGAACTTCAGTAGGGAATCAAACATCAACATGTTCGTATTGTATTCGTTTAGGCGGTGATATATATATTTGCCGTATCGCTTGTCGGGCTAACCATGTTGCTGAGGTGGCGCGGTCAACACCAACAGCTTCGGCGAGTTTACTAATCGTGGCGCTACCTCTTCAATATCCGCTCGGAGAATAATAAACTGACTCCATTATTAATTACAAGTCCCTAATACTAGTTTACCTTTCATAGCGGTTTTTAATAAGCAGTTAACCTATGATTCCTTTGATGTGTTTCTGCTGAAGATCATTTGATCGATAAGCTACATCATGAGCGTGACAAACATGTTCGAAGTCATTTATTGGATATTCGCCTGATTTTGGTTGGTCTTGGTTATCAAGTAGGATATCAAGTCTGTTTCCATTGCTACAGTAATTATATCATGAAGGGTGTTTTTCTCATGAGTATTTGGCCCATGGAGTTCCCGGTAATTTGGCTCACTTGGCTGCAATGTCACTCCCGTGTTGTATTGACTTATCAGCGGGGATACATTTAAGATGTTGTACCACATCATTCATACCTAGCAATAAGTGCTGGTATATTACTTTTCCTTATAATTGTCATTAATTCACCTGTACAAGTACACCTCTTGTATTTACACAATATAATTCCATATTTATTTATTATATCATGGATGTAATTGTAATTGATTGTTCAGCGACAAGAAAACGAGAACCGGTCAAGCATCTTGCAGCGCTACCAAAGACTATCAGAATGATTATAATTGGAACGTCTGGGAGTGGTAAGACACAGATGTTACTTAATTTATAATGATCTGGTTAAAATGGGATAAATTGTATATGATAGTTCCGTCTGTACATGATCAGTGGTGTTATGCAGTTCTAAAAGACTAATGAAAACGCAGCGACGATAAATGAAGACTGATGATGTTGAATTTTATTACTGATATTGATGAATCGCCATCTGTAGATGATATTGATGGGAGTAGTAATAATTTAGTTGTGTATGATGATGTTATGTTGGATAAAAAAAATCTAATGCAGCCCTAATATTTACTCGAGTTAAAAACACTGACGTGATTTTATCTTACTCAACGGTATACAACAATACTTAAAGTAATTAGGGATAACTAATATTCTTGCTGTGTTTAACGGATGCTAATAGAAATATTCATCAGACTTGTGTTACGTGCTTAGGCTCGAATAAACAGTAACATAGAAAGGGTGAAAATAACAAGCTTGTTAAACTTAATAAACAATTTATTGAGTACAAATATTATTCAGAAAAGAAAAATAAACTTACGGTTTTAAGAATCAATTCGAAAAATAATCCAAAATAATTCAAAATATTATCCACTAGAGAAATTGCAAACATCTTGGTAATAAAATGTCCAAATAATTCTAAGTTCGAATTCCAGCGAAGTATCCAATATGAAAGACGATATCACTTGATGAAGTCGGTTCTTGCTAATAAAAAATCTCTATGAGCACAATTCTTTTCCAGATAAATAACAAAATAATTCCTCTTGATCCAAACGAATTGACACAATTTACAGTACAAGGTAATTTATAATAACTCAAACAAGACACAACTTAATATTCTAACAGCCTAATTTTCTACTGAATAACTCGCTCCAAAACATAGTTTATATAGCTCTTTTTACGTAAACAAGGGATCACTTGATCTTCTAGAACCTTTCAGAACAATTTTACGTTCAAAAACTCACGTACCCAGCGTATGATCCAACTAAAATAGAAAGATGTTTATCTAAAACTCCACAATGTCATTTTACAAGCCTGTTTACAACTCTGAAACCAGGTCAGAAATGAGGTCAACACCTGGTGTTCACTCTGTAAAGTACAGGTCACACCCATAAATGAACATATCTTTAAACCAAATTTAAATCTAACAAAATTAAAAACAAATATAAATGACTTATATCAATTATACGTAACACTTGGTGCAACGGAGACATGAAATATAATCGTTTTAGAAATTTATCTAGTCATGCTCGGGCAACCCCGCATGGATTTGGAATGATAAATTTGTATGATCCTCGACCACGTAATTGAATCGATGTTGATCCAAAATTTAATTGATATCAGCATGGAGAGGGAGGCCACATTAACGAGGCCAAATCGGTATCCGAATACGCGTTGGCACACGCACACATATGTATGGTCGCGGTAAAAATACATGCTTTTGGTATTATGGAAGGTTAAGCGCTTGAAGCATTCTAGAAGTGGTCCGTTTACCCTCCAAGCTACTGAATATAACTATTAGGATGGATGCTATTATCAGTGTGTCTGAATATAACCATTATGATTGATTATAGTATATGTGTGTCTGAATCTAACCATTATAATGGGTGCTATTATATGTGTGTCTGAATCTAACCATTAGAATGATGCTATTATATATGTGTCTGAATCTAACAATTAGGATGGGTGCTATTATCTGTGTCTGAATCGAACCACTAGGATGTATGATATTATCTCTGTGTCTGAATTTAACCATTATGATGGATGGTATTATATGTGTGTCTGAATCAAACATTTACGATGTATGCTATTATCTGTCTGTCTGTATCTAAACATTGGTACGGATGCTAAACTCTGTGTATAAACATTATGACGGATAATATTATATGTATCTAGGAATTAAGGAAGATCATATTATGTGTGTATAACCATTATGACGGATAATATTATATGTATCTAGTAATTAAGGAAGATCATATTATGTGTGTCTAACCAATAGGGTGGATCATGTTAGATATGCCTAACCATTAGGATGGATGGTTTTATCTGTGTTTATCCATTAGGATGGATGGTTTTATCTGTGTTTATCCATTAGGATGGATGGTTTTATCTGTGTTTATCCATTAGGATGGATGGTTTTACCTGTGTTTATCCATTAGGATGGATGGTTTTACCTGTGTTTATCCATTAGGATGGATGGTTTTATCTGTGTTTATCCATTAGGATGGATGGTTTTACCTGTGTTTATCCATTAGGATGGATGGTTTTACCTGTGTTTATCCATTAGGATGGATGGTTTTATCTGTGTTTATCCATTAGGATGGATGGTTTTACCTGTGTTTATCCATTAGGATGGATGGTTTTATCTGTGTTTATCCATTAGCATGGATGGTTTTATCTGTGTTATCCATTAGGATGGATGGTTTTATCTGTGTTTATCCATTAGGATGGATGGTTTTATCTGTGTTTATCCATTAGGATGGATGGTTTTACCTGTGTTTATCCATTAGGATGGATGGTTTTACCTGTGTTTATCCATTAGGATGGATGGTTTTATCTGTGTTATCCATTAGGATGGATGGTTTTATCTGTGTTTATCCATTAGGATGGATGGTTTTATCTGTGTTTATCCATTAGGATGGATGGTTTTATCTGTGTTATCCATTAGGATGGATGGTTTTATCTGTGTTTATCCATTAGGATGGATGGTTTTATCTGTGTTTATCCATTACGATGGATGGTTTTATCTGTGTTTATCCATTAGGATGGATGGTTTTACCTGTGTTTATCCATTAGGATGGATATTTTTATCTGTGTTTATCCATTAGGATGGATGGTTTTATCTGTGTTCATCCATTAGGATGGATGGTTTTACCTGTGTTTATCCATTAGGATGGATGGTTTTACCTGTGTTTATCCATTAGGATGGATGGTTTTACCTGTGTTTATCCATTAGGATGGATGGTTTTACCTGTGTTTATCCATTAGGATGGATGGTTTTATCTGTGTTTATCCATTAGGATGGATGGTTTTATCTGTGTTTATCCATTAGGATGGATGGTTTTACCTGTGTTATCCATTAGGATGGATGGTTTTATCTGTGTTTATCCATTAGGATGGATGGTTTTACCTGTGTTTATCCATTAGGATGGATGGTTTTACCTGTGTTTAACCATTAGGATGGATGGTTTTATCTGTGTTTATCCATTAGGATGGATGGTTTTATCTGTGTTTATCCATTAGGATGGATGGTTTTACCTGTGTTTATCCATTAGGATGGATGGTTTCACCTGTGTTTATCCATTAGGATGGATGGTTTTATCTGTGTTTATCCATTAGGATGGATGGTTTTACCTGTGTTTATCCATTAGGATGGATGGTTTTACCTGTGTTTATCCATTAGTATGGATGATTTTACCTGTGTTTATCCATTAGGATGGATGGTTTTACCTGTGTTTAACCATTAGGATGGATGGTTTTATCTGTGTTTATCCATTAGGATGGATGGTTTTATCTGTGTTTATCCATTAGGGTGGATGGTTTTATCTGTGTTTATCCATTAGGATGGATGGTTTTATCTGTGTTTATCCATTAGGATGGATGGTTTTACCTGTGTTTATCCATTAGGATGGATGGTTTTATCTGTGTTTATCCATTAGGATGGATGGTTTTACCTGTGTTTATCCATTAGGATGGATGGTTTTACCTGTGTTTATCCATTAGGATGGATGGTTTTATCTGTGTTTATCCATTAGGATGGATGGTTTTATCTGTGTTTATCCATTAGGATGGATGGTTTTACCTGTGTTTATCCATTAGGATGGATGGTTTTATCTGTGTTTATCCATTAGGATGGATGGTTTTACCTGTGTTATCCATTAGGATGGATGATTTTACCTGTGTTTATCCATTAGGATGGATGGTTTTACCTGTGTTTAACCATTAGGATGGATGGTTTTATCTGTGTTTATCCATTAGGATGGATGGTTTTACCTGTGTTTATCCATTAGGATGGATGGTTTTACCTGTGTTTATCCATTAGGATGGATGGTTTTACCTGTGTTTAACCATTAGGATGGATGGTTTTATCTGTGTTTATCCATTAGGATGGATGGTTTTATCTGTGTTTATCCATTAGGATGGATGGTTTTATCCGTGTTTATCCATTAGGATGGATGGTTTTACCTGTGTTTATCCATTAGGATGGATGGTTTTACCTGTGTTTATCCATTAGGAAAGATGGTTTTATCTGTGTTTATCCATAGGATGGATGGTTTTACCTGTGTTTATCCATTAGGATGGATGGTTTTACCTGTGTTTATCCATTAGTATGGATGATTTTACCTGTGTTTATCCATTAGGATGGATGGTTTTATCTGTGTTTATCCATTAGGATGGATGGTTTTACCTGTGTTTATCCATTAGGATGGATGGTTTTACCTGTGTTATCCATTAGGATGGATGATTTTACCTGTGTTTATCCATTAGGATGGATGGTTTTACCTGTGTTTAACCATTAGGATGGATGGTTTTATCTGTGTTTATCCATTAGGATGGATGGTTTTACCTGTGTTTATCCATTAGGATGGATGGTTTTACCTGTGTTTATCCATTATGATGGATGGTTTTACCTGTGTTTAACCATTAGGATGGATGGTTTTATCTGTGTTTATCCATTAGGATGGATGGTTTAATCTGTGTTTATCCATTAGGATGGATGGTTTTATCTGTGTTTATCCATTAGGATGGATGGTTTTATCTGTGTTTATCCATTAGGATGGATGGTTTTACCTGTGTTTATCCATTAGGATGGATGGTTTTATCTGTGTTTATCCATTAGGATGGATGGTTTTATCTGTGTTTATCCATTAGGATGGATGGTTTTATCTGTGTTTATCCATTAGGATGGATGGTTTTATCTGTGTTTATCCATTAGGATGGATGGTTTTACCTGTGTTTATCCATTAGGATGGATGGTTTTATCTGTGTTTATCCATTAGGATGGATGGTTTTATCTGTGTTTATCCATTAGGATGGATGGTTTTATCTGTGTTTATCCATTAGGATGGATGGTTTTATCTGTGTTTATCCATTAGGATGGATGGTTTTATCTGTGTTTATCCATTAGGATGGATGGTTTTACCTGTGTTTATCCATTAGGATGGATGGTTTTATCTGTGTTTATCCATTAGGATGGATGGTTTTATCTGTGTTTATCCATTAGGATGGATGGTTTTATCTGTGTTTATCCATTAGGATGGATGGTTTTATCTGTGTTTATCCATTAGGATGGATGGTTTTATCTGTGTTTATCCATTAGGATGGATGGTTTTATCTGTGTTTATCCATTAGGATGGATGGTTTTACCTGTGTTTATCCATTAGGATGGATGGTTTTACCTGTGTTTATCCATTAGGATGGATGGTTTTATCTGTGTTTATCCATTAGGATGGATGGTTTTATCTGTGTTTATCCATTAGGATGGATGGTTTTATCTGTGTTTATCCATTAGGATGGATGGTTTTACCTGTGTTTATCCATTAGGATGGATGGTTTTACCTGTGTTTATCCATTAGGATGGATGGTTTTATCTGTGTTTATCCATTAGGATGGATGGTTTTATCTGTGTTTATCCATTAGGATGGATGGTTTTATCTGTGTTTATCCATTAGGATGGATGGTTTTACCTGTGTTATCCATTAGGATGGATCGTTTTATCTGTGTTTATCCATTAGGATGGATGGTTTTACCTGTGTTTATCCATTAGGATGGATGGTTTTACCTGTGTTTATCCATTAGGATGGATGGTTTTACCTGTGTTTAACCATTAGGATGGATGGTTTTACCTGTGTTTATCCATTAGGATGGATGGTTTTATCTGTGTTTATCCATTAGGATGGATGGTTTTACCTGTGTTTAACCATTAGGATGGATGGTTTTATCTGTGTTTATCCATTAGGATGGATGGTTTTACCTGTGTTTATCCATTAGGATGGATGGTTTTACCTGTGTTTATCCATTAGGATGGATGGTTTTACCTGTGTTTAACCATTAGGATGGATGGTTTTATCTGTGTTTATCCATTAGGATGGATGGTTTTATCTGTGTTTATCCATTAGGATGGATGGTTTTATCTGTGTTTATCCATTAGGATGGATGGTTTTACCTGTGTTTATCCATTAGGATGGATGGTTTTACCTGTGTTTATCCATTAGGATGGATGGTTTTATCTGTGTTTATCCATTAGGATGGATGGTTTTACCTGTGTTTATCCATTAGGATGGATGGTTTTACCTGTGTTTATCCATTAGTATGGATGATTTTACCTGTGTTTATCCATTAGGATGGATGGTTTTACCTGTGTTTAACCATTAGGATGGATGGTTTTATCTGTGTTTATCCATTAGGATGGATGGTTTTATCTGTGTTTATCCATTAAGATGGATGGTTTTATCTGTGTTTATCCATTAGGATGGATGGTTTTATCTGTGTTTATCCATTAGGATGGATGGTTTTACCTGTGTTTATCCATTAGGATGGATGGTTTTACCTGTGTTTTTCCATTAGGATGGATGGATTTATCTGTGTTTATCCATTAGGATGGATGGTTTTACCTGTGTTTATCCATTAGGATGGATGGTTTTACCTGTGTTTATCCATTAGGATGGATGGTTTTATCTGTGTTTATCCATTAGGATGGATGGTTTTACCTGTGTTATCCATTAGGATGGATGATTTTACCTGTGTTTATCCATTAGGATGGATGGTTTTACCTGTGTTTAACCATTAGGATGGATGGTTTTATCTGTGTTTATCCATTAGGATGGATGGTTTTACCTGTGTTTATCCATTAGGATGGATGGTTTTACCTGTGTTTATCCATTAGGATAGATGGTTTTACCTGTGTTTAACCATTAGGATGGATGGTTTTATCTGTGTTTATCCATTAGGATGGATGGTTTTACCTGTGTTTAACCATTAGGATGGATGGTTTTATCTGTGTTTATCCATTAGGATGGATGGTTTTACCTGTGTTTAACCATTACGATGGATGGTTTTATCTGTGTTTATCCATTAGGATGGATGGTTTTATCTGTGTTTATCCATTAGGATGGATGGTTTTACCTGTGTTTATCCATTAGGATGGATGGTTTTACCTGTGTTTATCCATTAGGATGGATGGTTTTACCTGTGTTTATCCATTAGGATGGATGGTTTTACCTGTGTTTAACCATTAGGATGGATGGTTTTATCTGTGTTTATCCATTAGGATGGATGGTTTTATCTGTGTTTATCCATTAGGATGGATGGTTTTATCTGTGTTTATCCATTAGGATGGATGGTTTTATCTGTGTTTATCCATTAGGATGGATGGTTTTACCTGTGTTTATCCATTAGGATGGATGGTTTTACCTGTGTTTAACCATTAGGATGGATGGTTTTACCTGTGTTTATCCATTAGGATGGATGGTTTTATCTGTGTTTATCCATTAGGATGGATGGTTTTATCTGTGTTTATCCATTAGGATGGATGGTTTTACCTGTGTTTATCCATTAGGATGGATGGTTTTACCTGTGTTTATCCATTAGGATGGATGGTTTTATCAGTGTTTATCCATTAGGATGGATGGTTTTACCTGTGTTTATCCATTAGGATGGATGGTTTTACCTGTGTTTATCCATTAGTATGGATGATTTTACCTGTGTTTATCCATTAGGATGGATGGTTTTACCAGTGTTTAACCATTAGGATGGATGGTTTTATCTGTGTTTATCCATTAGGATGGATGGTTTTATCTGTGTTTATCCATTAGGATGGATGGTTTTATCTGTGTTTATCCATTAGGATGGATGGTTTTATCTGTGTTTATCCATTAGGATGGATGGTTTTACCTGTGTTTATCCATTAGGATGGATGGTTTTACCTGTGTTTATCCATTAGGATGGATGGTTTTATCTGTGTTTATCCATTAGGATGGATGGTTTTACCTGTGTTTATCCATTAGGATGGATGGTTTTACCTGTGTTTATCCATTAGGATGGATGGTTTTATCTGTGTTTATCCATTAGGATGGATGGTTTTACCTGTGTTATCCATTAGGATGGATGATTTTACCTGTGTTTATCCATTAGGATGGATGGTTTTACCTGTGTTTAACCATTAGGATGGATGGTTTTATCTGTGTTTATCCATTAGGATGGATGGTTTTACCTGTGTTTATCCATTAGGATGGATGGTTTTACCTGTGTTTATCCATTAGGATGGATGGTTTTACCTGTGTTTAACCATTAGGATGGATGGTTTTATCTGTGTTTATCCATTAGGATGGATGGTTTTACCTGTGTTTATCCATTAGGATGGATGGTTTTACCTGTGTTTATCCATTAGGATGGATGGTTTTATCTGTGTTTATCCATTAGGATGGATGGTTTTAACTGTGTTTATCCATTAGGATGGATGGTTTTACCTGTGTTTATCCATTAGGATGGATGATTTTACCTGTGTTTATCCATTAGGATGGATGGTTTTATCTGTGTTTATCCATTAGGATGGATGGTTTTACCTGTGTTTATCCATTAGGATGGATGGTTTTACCTGTGTTATCCATTAGGATGGATGATTTTACCTGTGTTTATCCATTAGGATGGATGGTTTTACCTGTGTTTAACCATTAGGATGGATGGTTTTATCTGTGTTTATCCATTAGGATGGATGGTTTTACCTGTGTTTATCCATTAGGATGGATGGTTTTACCTGTGTTTATCCATTAGGATGGATGGTTTTACCTGTGTTTAACCATTAGGATGGATGGTTTTATCTGTGTTTATCCATTAGGATGGATGGTTTTATCAGTGTTTATCCATTAGGATGGATGGTTTTACCTGTGTTTATCCATTAGGATGGATGGTTTTACCTGTGTTTATCCATTAGGATGGATGGTTTTATCTGTGTTTATCCATTAGGATGGATGGTTTTACCTGTGTTTATCCATTAGGATGGATGGTTTTACCTGTGTTTAACCATTAGGATGGATGGTTTTATCTGTGTTTATCCATTAGGATGGATGATTTTACCTGTGTTTATCCATTAGGATGGATGGTTTTACCTGTGTTTAACCATTAGGATGGATGGTTTTATCTGTGTTTATCCATTAGGATGGATGGTTTTACCTGTGTTTATCCATTAGGATGGATGGTTTTACCTGTGTTATCCATTAGGATGGATGATTTTACCTGTGTTTATCCATTAGGATGGATGGTTTTACCTGTGTTTAACCATTAGGATGGATGGTTTTATCTGTGTTTATCCATTAGGATGGATGGTTTTACCTGTGTTTATCCATTAGGATGGATGGTTTTACCTGTGTTTATCCATTAGGATGGATGGTTTTACCTGTGTTTAACCATTAGGATGGATGGTTTTATCTGTGTTTATCCATTAGGATGGATGGTTTTATCTGTGTTTATCCATTAGGATGGATGGTTTTATCAGTGTTTATCCATTAGGATGGATGGTTTTACCTGTGTTTATCCATTAGGATGGATGGTTTTACCTGTGTTTATCCATTAGGATGGATGGTTTTTTCTGTGTTTATCCATTAGGATGGATGGTTTTACCTGTGTTTATCCATTAGGATGGATGGTTTTACCTGTGTTTAACCATTAGGATGGATGGTTTTATCTGTGTTTATCCATTAGGATGGATGATTTTACCTGTGTTTATCCATTAGGATGGATGGTTTTACCTGTGTTTAACCATTAGGATGGATGGTTTTATCTGTGTTTATCCATTAGGATGGATGGTTTTATCTGTGTTTATCCATTAGGATGGATGGTTTTATCTGTGTTTATCCATTAGGATGGATGGTTTTATCTGTGTTTATCCATTAGGATGGATGGTTTTACCTGTGTTTATCCATTAGGATGGATGGTTTTACCTGTGTTTATCCATTAGGATGGATGGTTTTACCTGTGTTTATCCATTAGGATGGATGGTTTTACCTGTGTTTATCCATTAGGATGGATGGTTTTACCTGTGTTTATCCATTAGGATGGATGGTTTTATCTGTGTTTATCCATTAGGATGGATGGTTTTATCTGTGTTTATCCATTAGGATGGATGGTTTTACCTGTGTTTATCCATTAGGATGGATGGTTTTACCTGTGTTTATCCATTAGGATGGATGGTTTTATCTGTGTTTATACATTAGGATGGATGGTTTTACCTGTGTTTATCCATTAGGATGGATGGTTTTACCTGTGTTTATCCATTAGGATGGATGGTTTTACCTGTGTTTAACCATTAGGATGGATGGTTTTATCTGTGTTTATCCATTAGGATGGATGGTTTTATCTGTGTTTATCCATTAGGATGGATGGTTTTATCTGTGTTTATCCATTAGGATGGATGGTTTTATCTGTGTTTATCCATTAGGATGGATGGTTTTACCTGTGTTTATCCATTAGGATGGATGGTTTTATCTGTGTTTATCCATTAGGATGGATGGTTTTACCTGTGTTTATCCATTAGGATGGATGGTTTTACCTGTGTTTATCCATTAGGATGGATGGTTTTATCTGTGTTTATCCATTAGGATGGATGGTTTTACCTGTGTTATCCATTAGGATGGATGATTTTACCTGTGTTTATCCATTAGGATGGATGGTTTTACCTGTGTTTAACCATTAGGATGGATGGTTTTATCTGTGTTTATCCATTAGGATGGATGGTTTTACCTGTGTTTATCCATTAGGATGGATGGTTTTACCTGTGTTTATCTATTAGGATGGATGGTTTTACCTGTGTTTAACCATTCGGATGCATGGTTTTATCTGTGTTTATCCATTAGGATGGATGGTTTTACCTGTGTTTATCCATTAGGATGGATGGTTTTACCTGTGTTTATCCATTAGGATGGATGGTTTTATCTGTGTTTATCCATTAGGATGGATGGTTTTACCTGTGTTTATCCATTAGGATGGATAGTTTTACCTGTGTTTATCCATTAGGATGGATGATTTTACCTGTGTTTATCCATTAGGATGGATGGTTTTATCTGTGTTTATCCATTAGGATGGATGGTTTTACCTGTGTTTATCCATTAGGATGGATTGTTTTACCTGTGTTATCCATTAGGATGGATGATTTTACCTGTGTTTATCCATTAGGATGGATGGTTTTACCTGTGTTTAACCATTAGGATGGATGGTTTTATCTGTGTTTATCCATTAGGATGGATGGTTTTACCTGTGTTTATCCATTAGGATGGATGGTTTTACCTGTGTTTATCCATTAGGATGGATGGTTTTACCTGTGTTTAACCATTAGGATGGATGGTTTTATCTGTGTTTATCCATTAGGATGGATGGTTTTATCTGTGTTTATCCATTAGGATGGATGGTTTTATCTGTGTTTATCCATTAGGATGGATGGTTTTACCTGTGTATAACCATTAGGATGGATGGTTTTATCTGTGTTTATCCATTAGGATGGATGGTTTTATCTGTGTTTATCCATTAGGATGGATGGTTTTATCTGTGTTTATCCATTAGGATGGATGGTTTTATCTGTGTTTATCCATTAGGATGGATGGTTTTACCTGTGTTTATCCATTAGGATGGATGGTTTTACCTGTGTTTTTCCATTAAGATGGATGGTTTTATCTGTGTTTATCCATTAGGATGGATGGTTTTACCTGTGTTTATCCATTAGGATGGATGGTTTTACCTGTGTTTATCCATTAGGATGGATGGTTTTATCTGTGTTTATCCATTAGGATGGATGGTTTTACCTGTGTTATCCATTAGGATGGATGATTTTACCTGTGTTTATCCATTAGGATGGATGGTTTTACCTGTGTTTAACCATTAGGATGGATGGTTTTATCTGTGTTTATCCATTAGGATGGATGGTTTTACCTGTGATTATCCATTAGGATGGATGGTTTTACCTGTGTTTATCCATTAGGATGGATGGTTTTACCTGTGTTTAACCATTAGGATGGATGGTTTTATCTGTGTTTATCCATTAGGATGGATGGTTTTATCTGTGTTTATCCATTAGGATGGATGGTTTTACCTGTGTTTATCCATTAGGATGGATGGTTTTACCTGTGTTTATCCATTAGGATGGATGGTTTTATCTGTGTTTATCCATTAGGATGGATGGTTTTACCTGTGTTTATCCATTAGGATGGATGGTTTTACCTGTGTTTATCCATTAGTATGGATGATTTTACCTGTGTTTATCCATTAGGATGGATGATTTTACCTGTGTTTATCCATTAGGATGGATGGTTTTATCTGTGTTTATCCATTAGGATGGATGGTTTTATCTGTGTTTATCCATTAGGATGGATGGTTTTATCTGTGTTTATCCATTAGGATGGATGGTTATATCTGTGTTTATAAATTAGGATGGATGGTTTTATCTGTGTTTATCCATTAGGATGGATGGTTTTACCTGTGTTTATCCATTAGGATGGATGGTTTTACCTGTGTTTATCCATTAGGATGGATGGTTTTATCTGTATTTATCCATTAGGATGGATGGTTTTACCTGTGTTTATCCATTAGGATGGATGGTTTTACCTGTGTTTATCCATTAGTATGGATGATTTTACCTGTGTTTATCCATTAGGATGGATGGTTTTACCTGTGTTTAACCATTAGGATGGATGGTTTTATCTGTGTTTATCCATTAGGATGGATGGTTTTACCTGTGTTTATCCATTAGGATGGATGGTTTTACCTGTGTTTATCCATTAGGATGGATGGTTTTACCTGTGTTTAACCATTAGGATGGATGGTTTTATCTGTGTTTATCCATTAGGATGGATGGTTTTATCTGTGTTTATCCATTAGGATGGATGGTTTTACCTGTGTTTAACCATTAGGATGGATGGTTTTATCTGTGTTTATCCATTAGGATGGATGGTTTTACCTGTGTTTATCCATTAGGATGGATGGTTTTACCTGTGTTTATCCATTAGGATGGATGGTTTTATCTGTGTTTATCCATTAGGATGGATGGTTTTACCTGTGTTTATCCATTAGGATGGATGGTTTTATCTGTGTTTAACCATTATGATGGATGGTTTTACCTGTGTTTAACCATTAGGATGGATGGTTTTATCTGTGTTTATCCATTAGGATGGATGGTTTTACCTGTGTTTATCCATTAGTATGGATGGTTTTATCTGTGTTTATCCATTAGGATGGATGGTTTTACCTGTGTTTAACCATTAGGATGGATGGTTTTATCTGTGTTTATCCATTAGGATGGATGGTTTTACCTGTGTTTACCCATTAGGATGGATGGTTTTATCTGTGTTTATCCATTAGGATGGATGGTTTTATCTGTGTTTATCCATTAGGATGGATGGTTTTACCTGTGTTTAACCATTAGGATGGATGGTTTTATCTGTGTTTATCCATTAGGATGGATGGTTTTACCTGTGTTTAACCATTAGGATGGATGGTTTTATCTGTGTTTATCCATTAGGATGGATGGTTTTACCTGTGTTTAACCATTACGATGGATGGTTTTATCTGTGTTTATCCATTAGGATGGATGGTTTTACCTGTGTTTATCCATTAGGATGGATGGTTTTACCTGTGTTTATCCATTAGGATGGATGGTTTTACCTGTGTTTATCCATTAGGATGGATGGTTTTACCTGTGTTTATCCATTAGGATGGATGGTTTTACCTGTGTTTATCCATTAGGATGGATGGTTTTACCTGTGTTTATCCATTAGGATGGATGGTTTTACCTGTATTTATCCATTAGGATGGATGGTTTTACCTGTGTTTATCCATTAGGATGGATGGTTTTATCTGTGTTTAACCATTATGATGGATGGTTTTACCTGTGTTTATCCATTAGGATGGATGGTTTTACCTGTGTTTATCCATTAGGATGGATGGTTTTACCTGTGTTTATCCATTAGGATGAATGGTTTTACCTGTGTTATTCCATTAGGATGGATGGTTTTACCTGTGTTTATCCATTAGGATGGATGGTTTTATCTGTGTTTATCCATTAGGATGGATGGTTTTATCTGTGTTTATCCATTAGGATGGATGATTTTATCTGTGTTTATCCATTAGGATGGATGGTTTTATCTGTGTTTATCCATTAGGATGGATGGTTTTATCTGTGTTTATCCATTAGGATGGATGGTTTTACCTGTGTTTATCCATTAGGATGGATGGTTTTATCTGTGTTTATCCATTAGGATGGATGGTTTTACCTGTGTTTAACCATTAGGATGGATGGTTTTATCTGTGTTTATCCATTAGGATGGATGGTTTTACCTGTGTTTAACCATTACGATGGATGGTTTTACCTGTGTTTATCTATTAGGATGGATGGTTTTACCTGTGTTTAACCATTCGGATGCATGGTTTTATCTGTGTTTATCCATTAGGATTGATGGTTTTACCTGTGTTTATCCATTAGGATGGATGGTTTTACCTGTGTTTATCCATTAGGATGGATGGTTTTATCTGTGTTTATCCATTAGGATGGATGGTTTTACCTGTGTTTATCCATTAGGATGGATGGTTTTACCTGTGTTTATCCATTAGGATGGATGATTTTACCTGTGTTTATCCATTAGGATGGATGGTTTTATCTGTGTTTATCCATTAGGATGGATGGTTTTACCTGTGTTTATCCATTAGGATGGATGGTTTTACCTGTGTTATCCATTAGGATGGATGATTTTACCTGTGTTTATCCATTAGGATGGATGGTTTTACCTGTGTTTAACCATTAGGATGGATGGTTTTACCTGTGTTTATCCATTAGGATGGATGGTTTTACCTGTGTTTATCCATTAGGATGGATGGTTTTACCTGTGTTTATCCATTAGGATGGATGGTTTTACCTGTGTTTAACCATTAGGATGGATGGTTTTATCTGTGTTTATCCATTAGGATGGATGGTTTTATCTGTGTCTATCCATTAGGATGGATGGTTTTATCTGTGTTTATCCGTTAGGATGGATGGTTTTACTTGTGTTTATCCGTTAGGATGGATGGTTTTACCTGTGTTTATCCATTAGGATGGATGGTTTTATCTGTGTTTATCCATTAGGATGGATGGTTTTACCTGTGTTTATCCATTAGGATGGATGGTTTTACCTGTGTTTATCCATTAGTATGGATGATTTTACCTGTGTTTATCCATTAGGATGGATGGTTTTACCTGTGTTTAACCATTAGGATGGATGGTTTTATCTGTGTTTATCCATTAGGATGGATGGTTTTATCTGTGTTTATCCATTAGGATGGATGGTTTTATCTGTGTTTATCCATTAGGATGGATGGTTTTATCTGTGTTTATCCATTAGGATGGATGGTTTTACCTGTGTTTATCCATTAGGATGGATGGTTTTACCTGTGTTTTTCCATTAGGATGGATGGTTTTATCTGTGTTTATCCATTAGGATGGATGGTTTTACCTGTGTTTATCCATTAGGATGGATGGTTTTACCTGTGTTTATCCATTAGGATGGATGGTTTTATCTGTGTTTATCCATTAGGATGGATGGTTTTACCTGTGTTATCCATTAGGATGGATGATTTTACCTGTGTTTATCCATTAGGATGGATGGTTTTACCTGTGTTTAACCATTAGGATGGATGGTTTTATCTGTGTTTATCCATTAGGATGGATGGTTTTACCTGTGTTTATCCATTAGGATGGATGGTTTTACCTGTGTTTATCCATTAGGATGGATGGTTTTACCTGTGTTTAACCATTAGGATGGATGGTTTTATCTGTGTTTATCCATTAGGATGGATGGTTTTATCTGTGTTTATCCATTAGGATGGATGGTTTTACCTGTGTTTATCCATTAGGATGGATGGTTTTATCTGTGTTTATCCATTAGGATGGATGGTTTTATCTGTGTTTATCCATTAGGATGGATGGTTTTACCTGTGTTTATCCATTAGGATGGATGGTTTTACCTGTGTTTATCCATTAGTATGGATGATTTTACCTGTGTTTATCCATTAGGATGGATGGTTTTACCTGTGTTTAACCATTAGGATGGATGGTTTTATCTGTGTTTATCCATTAGGATGGATGGTTTTATCTGTGTTTATCCATTAGGATGGATGGTTTTATCTGTGTTTATAAATTAGGATGGATGGTTTTATCTGTGTTTATCCATTAGGATGGATGGTTTTACCTGTGTTTATCCATTAGGATGGATGGTTTTACCTGTGTTTATCCATTAGGATGGATGGTTTTATCTGTGTTTATCCATTAGGATGGATGGTTTTACCTGTGTTTATCCATTAGGATGGATGGTTTTACCTGTGTTTATCCATTAGTATGGATGATTTTACCTGTGTTTATCCATTAGGATGGATGGTTTTACCTGTATTTATCCATTAGGATGGATGGTTTTACCTGTGTTTATCCATTAGGATGGATGGTTTTATCTGTGTTTAACCATTATGATGGATGGTTTTACCTGTGTTTATCCATTAGGATGGATGGTTTTACCTGTGTTTATCCATTAGGATGGATGGTTTTACCTGTGTTTATCCATTAGGATGAATGGTTTTACCTGTGTTTATCCATTAGGATGGATGGTTTTACCTGTGTTTATCCATTAGGATGGATGGTTTTATCTGTGTTTATCCATTAGGATGGATGGTTTTATCTGTGTTTATCCATTAGGATGGATGGTTTTACCTGTGTTTATCCATTAGGATGGATGATTTTATCTGTGTTTATCCATTAGGATGGATGGTTTTATCTGTGTTTATCCATTAGGATGGATGGTTTTATCTGTGTTTATCCATTAGGATGGATGGTTTTACCTGTGTTTATCCATTAGGATGGATGGTTTTATCTGTGTTTATCCATTAGGATGGATGGTTTTACCTGTGTTTAACCATTAGGATGGATGGTTTTATCTGTGTTTATCCATTAGGATGGATGGTTTTACCTGTGTTTAACCATTACGATGGATGGTTTTATCTGTGTTTATCCATTAGAATGGATGGTTTTATCTGTGTTTATCCATTAGGATGGATGGTTTTACCTGTGTTTATCCATTAGGATGGATGGTTTTACCTGTGTTTATCCATTAGGATGGATGGTTTTACCTGTGTTTATCCATTAGGATGGATGGTTTTACCTGTGTTTATCCATTAGGATGGATGGTTTTACCTGTGTTTATCCATTAGGATGGATGGTTTTATCTGTGTTTAACCCTTATGATGGATGGTTTTACCTGTGTTTATCCATTAGGATGGATGGTTTTACCTGTGTTTATCCATTAGGATGGATGGTTTTACCTGTGTTTATCCATTAGGATGGATGGTTTTACCTGTGTTTATCCATTAGGATGGATTGTTTTACCTGTGTTTATCCATTAGGATGGATGGTTTTATCTGTGTTTATCCATTAGGATGGATGGTTTTATCTGTGTTTATCCATTAGGATGGATGGTTTTACCTGTGTTTATCCATTAGGATGGATGATTTTATCTGTGTTTATCCATTAGGATGGATGGTTTTATCTGTGTTTATCCATTAGGATGGATGGTTTTATCTGTGTTTATCCATTAGGATGGATGGTTTTATCTGTGTTTATCCATTAGGATGGATGGTTTTATCTGTGTTTATCCATTAGGATGGATGGTTTTACCTGTGTTTATCCATTAGGATGGATGGTTTTACCTGTGTTTATCCATTAGGATGGATGGTTTTATCTGTGTTTATCCATTAGGATGGATGGTTTTACCTGTGTTTATCCATTAGGATGGATGGTTTTATCTGTGTTTATCCATTAGGATGGATGGTTTTATCTGTGTTTATCCATTAGGATGGATGGTTTTATCTGTGTTTATCCATTAGGATGGATGGTTTTATCTGTGTTTATCCATTAGGATGGATGGTTTTACCTGTGTTTATCCATTAGGATGGATGGTTTTACCTGTGTTTATCCATTAGGATGGATGGTTTTATCTGTGTTTATCCATTAGGATGGATGGTTTTATCTGTGTTTATCCATTAGGATGGATGGTTTTACCTGTGTTTATCCATTAGGATGGATGATGTTATCCTATTACATCTATGCATTATAAGTACATTTATGGAAGGGTACAAACGCTCCCCATTAAAACATGTAACAGCGGCCAATAGATCAATGCCCTATAATGTCACGTCAATAAACCTCATTGACGAGTTGCGTTATTGAACAGAAAAGGATGCGATGGACTACGACACCTCTGCTCTCTTTTTGAGAGATGAAATCAGGCGAATATCGGCCCGGTTTTAACTTTGTATTTTTGGTCATGCTAACAATTGAAAGCAAATTTCCGACACAAATATAATCGTGTTCATGACATGTTTACTTGTGCAAATGAAAAATTGTCATTGACTTATGTTACGTAAATCTGATTTACTATAAATTAATTTTTATTTAATTGTTTGTTTGTCGGATTTTAATCATTTGTATTTTTCATTATATGCTGTTGTAATGTACTTTTATTGATGATGGGTTCTTTCCTCAGAAAATCGGTTGACTGAATTATTGTTTGGCAAGAAAGTAATGTTGAACTAGATCCTAACCTTTATTCATGGTTAACTGCAATCATGTACACGTTTTATTTTAATTTTAAATGATTGGTTGTTGTCAATGTCAAGATCTTAAAGTAAAATTATTGTTTCTTGAATGGGTCATGTTATGAGTACGTGATATAAACACGATCATGTGACCCCCCCCCTTTTTTTTCTCTCTCTCTATTTCGCAAGTTGTTGATGATTGCAAAACTGAGTATTAGAATAAGATATAATTACATATATATATATATATATATATATATATATATATATATATATATATATATATATATATATATATATATATATATATATATATATCTATATATATATATAATCACTTTTTATTGAAATATAGTTAGCATCTGAGGTCAAGTCATTTTCTTTTGTTGTAGCCAGTGTCTGAATCCATGCTAATTTTCTTAAATTCATTTGGATTATAAAAGGATTAATACATATCTCGTAAATATTTGATGTGCTCATATATAATCCTTTGACATATACAGTTTATCAAAACTGTATTCATATTTCCATCACCGGAGTGTTAACTCTTGTGAATTTACAAGGAACTGTAGATAAACAAAGTACAGACTACATCATACGTCATCATCTTCCATCTTGGATTTTCCAAAATGACTCGAACTTGAATTTATTGGAACATTTCATTACTAGGAATTTTGTAATTTAATTCGTGGACTAATATCGGATTACGTTCGGATTTGATTCTTAAAACTGTAATTCTATTTCTATTTTTACAATCTTTTCTCAGAGAAATAAATTATTTTGTAAAAGCTTTACCAAGCTTGTTGGTTTCACGTTTTTTATGTTACTGTTTATTAGAGCCTAAACACGTAACACTTGGTCGACAATGTAGAATCTGTCGCAAGTCATCCAATTCGAAGTGTATCATCACTGAAATGCATCTTCTGATTCATAAATAATGCATTAGATCAAAAGGCAATAATAAATATCGTAATTTTATCATTAGAAGTAAAACTGAAAATAATACTGATGATGAAAATCCGACATAGTCAATCTAAGGCAAGGTTATGTGTTATTTTTGCATTGCCAGATGATATTAGGCTACGCATTGCACCTTCCAATAATGTTATTTGATATAAAACAGCTAAAACAATAATTAGATATAAACTGAATTTAATTATCACTTTACATCCATTCACTCAGTCGGACAACTGTTGTGAATGGCTGTTTCTCTCCACGCACTCTTTGAGTTATATCGGTAATGCTATGTTGTGGGCTTAGTGGAAATATGCTGAAAGATTTCATTATTTATATTATACCTTAAGGAACAAAGCTAATAAAACTATGTAATCTAGATTTAGGCTTATTGAAATGTTGACTGTGGTATATCATTTTGTGTTTAGAACATTATTAAATACCATGTTTACGTATTTAAGTGTAAGAAAACAACCCATAATGGTTGTTATAAACGACTTATCTATTACATACCTTCCGTTTCTAGTTCCAAAGTCCGATCTTCGACTATACTGCAAATAGCCTGATTTGAACTTGCAGTGGCCATCGTGTCTTTTCAAGGATCTATGGATACAAACGTGTTGACTCTAAGGAGAAGTGAGATGTCAACCAAAGACAATGGCGACGTTAAGGCCTGGACTGTAAAAGGTAGAGCAAACGTGCAGCCGAAATCCACATATATGTGTATATATATATATATATATATATATATATATATATATATATATATATATATATATATATATATATATATATATATATACCTATTTTTAAATGTAGCAATTATTCAAAGAATATCCGCTTGTGTGGAAAAGGTCAATGTCAGATACATAAGTACTTGTATAAAATACCAAAATTGTTTTAGGTCAAATTGGCCGAGTAGTCAAAAGCACTATTCTTTACAGATCACTGTCATCTCACCTCCGTCTTGGTTTCCAGACTGTATCGGTCCAATGTGGGTATATGAGAAAGCTGTAAATAACCTCCAATTGGTCGGGAGTTCTTATCGCGGTTTCCCCAAGTTATTTCACCACTTGTCCGAAAATTCGGACTATTCCGCCACTAGATATACTTGCCACCAGGTGTATCCTATCTAGCCCTAATCAATGGCGTTAAACACCAAACAAACAACATCCAAAATAAATCTACAATATATGCATGGCTCAGCTATTAATGGAAACATACATTATTATTGCTTTGCATACAAAGTGGTAAAAAGTATTTGCACATTTGTTCTAGCTTACCAGATCGAAGCCAGTTAAGTTATTGGTGTGCCGTCCTTCGTCCATCGTTACTCGTCCTAAGTGTTGTTAGCAATCAGTCTGGACGGTTTAGTTAAAACAGCACGTGATCTACCTGGGTGCATAATCTTATCTCATTCTGAGGTATGATGAATTTGATTATGGAAGATAGTTGAAACATACTTGCATGTAATTGGCCGAACGTACAAAAACGAGAGGCTTTATTTTCAGACTGGTAATTTTAAGGGGTCCCTAACCCTCTTACTCCCTGTCCCCCCCCCCCTCCAAAAGAAAATGTAAACCTTAACAATAGTTTCATTTTCAGAACATTGATGACCCATAGTTCTTATCAGAGTAAAGACCATTCTACACTCAAGATGTTACTAAAACAATTGGTAGTTTCCACATCTGTATCAAGCCTAAACTCAAACATGCTATGCATCTGTATCATTACCAGAAAATAAATCCCTTCGACAATTAGTGTAACTCCAATAGTATTTCATAAACTGGCTAGATACGAATCCCCGTAATTGTGAACACATGTGAAATGAATGTGTGTTTCGTCAGACTGACCAGCAACAGACATTGACTAGACAGTAGTCCCCCACTGTCAACACAGTAATATAAATGTGCAGTTTGCAAATTTATGATCATATAAAGAAGACTGATGCTTACAAAATTTATACAAATCCCACAAAATCTAACCTTTGAGTTTACATAGTGTTTCTTCTATACTTTTGTGCAAAAACCCTATTGCTATAAACAAACCAACAAAACACGACAGATAGGTCGTGAATGTTTCCTTACCCGACTAATTTATTTTGCTATTGCAATATGCAATCTTTTTTCATATGATTTGTTCCAACAAATGCATGTATATAATGTACAAAAAACAGAAACAACTGGTAAAAATGAATAAAGGTTCATTTATAACCGCAAAATTCCGTAGTGTGCGTACATGCCGTTTAGTCTTTTATTTCACACTAATAAGCCCACAACTTGCATCTATCTTGTATTGCTCTCTATTTTGCCATTCCAGCATATACAACTGTTTTAATCTGAAGTCATCTTTCTGTCAATTCTTTTTACTGTGTCCCGTCCCCATCAATTGCTACTGCTACTACTTCTGCTGTTGCTACAACTGTAATGGAATGACCTCACAGGATATCGCTAAACAGTGCAATCACCACTATTATTACAACTGTAATGGAATGACCTCACAGGATATCGCTAAACAGTGCAATCATCACTATTATTGTAACTGTAATGGAATGATCTCACAGGATATCGCTAAACAGTGCAATCAACACTATTATGGTAATGGAATGACCTCACATGATATCGCTAAACAGTGCAATCACCACAATTATTGTAACTGTAATGGAATGACCTCACAGGATATCGCTAAACAGTGCAATCATCACTATTATTGTAACTGTAATGGAATGACCTCACAGGATATCGCTAAACAGTGCAATCAACACTATTATTGTAATGGAATGACCTCTCATTATATCGCTAAACAGTGCAATCACCACTATTATTATAACTGTAATGGAATGACCTCTCATTATATCGCTAAACAGTGCAATCATCACTATTATTGTAACTGTAATGGAATGACCTCACAGGATATCGCTAAACAGTGCAATATGGAATGACCTCACAGGATATCGCTAAACAGTGCAATCACCACTATTATTGTAACTGTAATGGAATGACCTCATAGGATATCGCTAAACAGTGCAATCAACACTATTATTGTAACTGTAATGGAATGACCTCACAGGATATCGCTAAACAGTGCAATCACCACTATTATTACAACTGTAATGGAATGACCTCACAGGATATCGCTAAACAGTGCAATCACCACTATTATTACAACTGTAATGGAATGACCTCACAGGATATCGCTAAACAGTGCAATCATCACTATTATTACAACTGTGTCTGTGTTAACAGCGTTGTCGACTATTACATTTGCAAACAATGGTAGTTGTGGTAATATGTTGTGGTGATGATAATGGAGATGATTATGACGACAACTATATTAATAAGGTATTACCATCCGCTTTTTCTTCCATTTTATGCATATGGAGCGTTAATCTAATACCGAGTACAAAATCTACCTAAATGAATAACCCAACACTCAAAACCTGTTCGCTGTATACTTTATACATTATTACATATCACCAATTCCCATATATGAAGACGTTGTCCGCTGTATACTTTATACATCAGTACATATCACTAATTACCATATACGAGGACCTTGTCAGTACATATCACGAACTCCCATATGTGAGGGCTTCGTCCGCTATATGCTTTATACATCAATCCATATCGCAGGAGGGTTTGAGTAAAACTGCAGGTGGGAAATATTAACATAACGTGAAGAAACTAATATCGCCGTGGTGGGTGTGATTAAAAATTCGTGTGTAAATTGAACTCGTTTCAAACTTGGAATTGGAAATTAATCAAAGTATTACATGATATCATGTATGTGATATAAGTTGATGGATGCGTTAATTTCTCCATCCTTTGTGTAATTACACAGACGGTTTAATATAGTGAATACACTAATCTATGTCACCACTCAAAAACTCTTCTACACTTAGTCAGATGCTTAAGACAAAGAAGCGAAAGTTTAGGACAGGCGATAGTCACTCTATAGAAGGACATACAGCATAAAATATACAAGTAATATTAAATGTATTGACATATAACGCTAATAATGCACACATTCACATATCTTAACAAACATCACCCAACTCTCGGGATGAAAAATGTTAAACAAAATACAATGTAAACAGAAATGATTCAAGACCTGTTATTGAGCTCTTGTAATTGTACACTTCTACAGTGAGAACTCACCCAAAGTCATCCTTTTGTATCCTGGACCGAATATCAATACACAGTTTGGCTCTATGGATTTACACATTTTCCCCTCCATAATTCACCACGATACATGATAACTGAACATGGCCACAATACATCTCTCTCTCTCTCTCTCTCTCTCTCTCTCTCTCTCTCTCTCTCTCTCTCTCTCTCTCTGTAGATAGATAGATAGATAGATAGATAGATAGATAGATAGATAGATAGATAGATATCCATGATTGTACTTTGTAAGAGTCATCTGTAAACAACATTTTCGATAGCTAACATTTGTACGTGAATGAAATTATGATGTAGGATAATTGTACTTTGTATATAACTTGTTTCTTTGGACTTGATGTCAGGACGTATTGGTAACATACAATGTACATATGGAAGACCATAACGGGTACTATCAACAAGGAAACATACACAGTAGCGGGTATTCACATCATGGAAACATACAATGTACACGTGGAAGCCCATAACAGGTACTATCAACAAGGAAACATACACAGTAACGGGTATTCCCATCATGGAAACATACAATGTACACGTGGAAGCCCATAACAGGTACTATCAACAAGGAAACATACACAGTAACGGGTATTCCCATCATGGAAACATACAATGTACACGTGGAAGCCCATAACAGGCACTATCAACAAGGAAACATACACAGTAACGGGTATTCCCATCATGAAAACATACAATGTACACGTGGAAGCCCATAACGGGTACTCGCAGAAGGGAAACATACAATGGAACGGGTACTCGCATCAAGAAAACATATAACGAGTATGTTTGTTTGTTTTTATAGTTTAACGCCATTTTTCGAAAAAATATAGGCTATGCATGGTGGCCAGTATTAATTGTGGAGGAAAAACCCGGAAAACCCCCAGAAAGAACCACCGAACCACGAGAAGCTACTGACAAGCTTTCTCACATAACTACATTAGCCGAATCTTAGACTCGAACCCACGCAGACATAGGTTAGAGGGCACTGATCGTAACGGACAGCACTTTAGACCACTCGGCCACTCCGGGCCCCGTCATAACGAGTATAATCATCAAGGAAAAGTACAATGCATACGTGGAAGCCCATAAGAGCAACTCTGATGAAGGAAACATGCAACGTACACGTGGAAGCCCAAAAGGTTTACTCGGATCAAGGAAACATACAATGTACACGTGGAAGCCCATTACGGGTGCCCGCATCAAGGAAACATATAACGCACATGGAAGATCATGTGAGTTATATTGCACTTGGTATAACTACTGTCTGGGTTATCATAGTTTTATCAAATGCTTCGTCGTGGTTGCTGGTACCATGACACACGAGGTTCATCCACCGCTCAGATAAAGATAATATAACAGTAATGTACTTAACAGATGTGATGTAGACGAATACGAAACCGTATGTGGTTGCAAAAATACAAAATAATAAAAATGCAATAAACTTAGAACTTTTTTAAAACCTATATCATTTTAATACTTTTAGTAAAAAACACACATCAAAGATTTTCTTCAGAATTTATGTACGACGTTCGAACGTGATTGCAGAGAGAGAGAGAGAGAGAGAGAGAGAGAGAGAGAGAGGGAGAATTATTTTGAGATGAGCTATGCCACCCCAATATATGTTACATAGTGTGCCTTTCCAAGACAAATGTATTTTAAAATATTTGTAAATATTGACTAAAATTGAAATCCCCATGTAAACTTTATGCGTACGTTATTAATTAGGTTGAACTATATAAAAGGCGAAACATTAAATCGTCACGATTAATGAAATTCCGTCTATCGGCAACACAAATACCCTGGTATAAACGGCATTCCAGGGTCATGAAGTGCTGATATTCAAAGAAGTATTCGAGCCAATGTGAGATTAAAATGTAATTACATGTATATTATAAATGAGATGGATACGGAAAAATCTACACAAGTCGAAATACGTTATTTTCCATAACTTCTATTCATTACGTATATAAAGAATTATGTGTGTTTGCATGTTGTGACGATGTAAACATTTTACTTCTTTTAATAACGACTGTCTTAGCTTGGTCTTAAGAACATTTTTCAGCACTTTGTAGGCTATATGTAGCAGCAAGAATACATCGTGGAATAAGAGCCCGGAATGACCTCGGTAAAAACCACAGAGCCACTGAAATCTACTGGCAATCTTTCTCATATACACCTAATAGCTGATTACGCGACTCGAAACGGGTAAGAACCACCGAGCCACTGAAATATACTGGTAATCTTTCTCATATACACCTAATAGCTGATTACGTGACTCGAAACGGGTAAGAACCACCGAGCCACTGAAATCTACTGGCAATCGTTCTCATATACACCTAATGGCTGATAACGCGACTCGAACGGGTATGAACCACCGAGCCAACGAATGATACTTGCAAACCTTCTCACATAACCAAGTGAACCTATTTCGTCTCTCGAACGCAAGCATGATGAAATGATTGGTAAAGGTGATCGATTTAGACCAATAGGTCACCCAGAGACCGGCTGTCATTTAATAGATCAAATTAAAAATAAATCTAACATTCGTTCCTGTCAGCTATGATTTTCACCGTCATCAGCATCTTCATATTTTATCACCAGAGTCAGATTATTGTATCCTAGAGAAACTATAAGTCTGCGGCATGATTACCAAGTACTAGATATCACTATAAACTGCCACAGTGCAGACATTGATATAACTGTTCTAGATATCACAAGTACTAGATATCAATATACGTAATGATTTACGGGAATATATGTGACTTCCCCAAATTCTGATGTCGATAATTAGCGGTATAGCTATATTGATCTGAAGACTTGTGTAGTATTTGCTAGCTGTATAAAGGTTATCACTGATAGTAAGATCTGATGTTCGAACCAGAAAGACGGACGGACATTCTCAACTCTTAAAACCTAACGAGATACTTAGGGCGTTTTACCCTTTTCTTTTCAAGGAAAATAGTTTGCTTAGAGAGAGAGAGAGAGAAATAGCGAGGAGATTGAGATCCAAAGGAGGAGAAAAAGAATTTAGAAGTCAGGGTTGTGAGAATCCCACATTCACCCAGAGGGCAAGTTAAAGTCGAGACGCAAGCAAAAGGAAAAAACAGTCGTCGACCAGGTCATGTGAATTTACCAAGCGGTCCAATGTTAATGAACACTCGATTTCGTGATGAAATTTGCTATCAGCTATTAACGGCTAAATTTGTCTATTTTATTAGTGTTTGAAATTTAATTAATGTATCTATTATTTTAAACTTCGGTTTTAAAGTGCTTCTGAACTAAGAGTATTCAGAAGGAAAGAAAATTGTAACTTACTGTGTCTTTTCTTCTCTTGATTTTGATTAAATTCTTTATTTATCTTTACGGGGGCTCGTGTGTTGTCTTTGTTCAAGATATCGACTCAGATTGCCATATCCATTTTATAACCGGTCAAATCACACTGTAGAGGTCAATCCTTAGATAACGAGTATTAGCGGGAGGCGTTTCTGGTGTTGTTTTTCCAAGTTGCGCAATACCTCTGACCAGTGGGCTTGTGCAATATTGTACCAATACCGCTTGATATCGACTACCCCGTTACATTAATATTCCACAGACGGAAAAAATGTGCTTACATCGGGGGGGGGGGGGGTATAAGTGCCGTTCAAAATTTGAAATTTGAAATGATTATTTTTCTAAAACAACTTGTCTTCCTCGTGATCCATGATAATTACATGTGCTTCCTTAACATATTCCTTTATGTCTTTATATATTGTTTTAGCTTTATTCAGATAAAATTGCGAAATAGAAGAACATTTACTTACCTGGTCGAGATCAGGTGGCTCTTACTTAATAGTTTTGACAATCTTTACATCAAAAACTTAAAGTCCATAAAGTTATTTTTCAAAATGCGCAAACAAGTAAATAATAAACAGACTATGCTTAAGCATGTTAGCAACGTTTTATTTCTTTTCAAAATTACCAATTCGAGTTTTGAAATATAGTATACTATGGTCAGGTCATCTACGCATGCATACCAAAATGCTAGCAAAAATGCGTTTTATACATTACATGGTTCCTTCTCACTCTCGCTAACAACGTATTCGAGACAGACAGACTTAAAGAAATAACGAAAGATGTATTGGCTGAAGTATAATGCACATTTATTACACTACAGCCTACAACATAAATATAATGCACATTTAGACTTAAAGAAATAACGAAAGATGTATTGGCTGAAGTATAATGCACATTTATTACACTACAGCCTACAACATAAATATAATGCACATTCAGTATACAACCACCATACACCATGAATATAATGCACATTCAGTACACAACCAGCATACACCATGAATATAATACACATTCAGTATACAACCACCAAACACCATGAATATAATACACATTCAGCATAAAACTACCAAACACCATGAATATAATACACATTCAGTACTCAACCAGCATACACCATAAATATAATACACAATCAGTACACAGCCAACATGTGTCATGAATATAATACACATTCATTATGTAACAAGCATACGTTATAAATATGATACACATTCAGTATGCAACCAGCATGAATATATCACACATTCAGTGCACAACAAACATACTTCATACATATAATACACATTCATTGCATAGCAAGCATGCTTCATAAATATAATTTACATTTCGTACACAACCAACATACGTCATGAATATAATACACGTTCAACGCATAACCAACATACGTCATGAATATAATACACACTCAACGCATAACCAACATACGTCATGAATATAATACGCACTCAATGCATAACCAACATATCTTAGGAATGTCAGCTTTAAAATGAGAGCGAAACAATCAACGTTTTCTAATCTAAATTTGTGCATGCAGTTGCATTTTTTTAACTTATACCCTGGAAACGATTAAAATGCAAGATCTTCTCGGGACTTTCTCTTCATAGCTCCGATGGAATGTTCCAAATATGTTAATATAATACCGCCCTAATTGGGCGATTAAACATCAAGTGTGTGTATGCATGTTTGCATGTAATTACACTGCTGAATGGGTTCATACGCTATGATGATGATAGTAGTGTAGCTCCTTACTCCACACAACTCCAACGTATTGAATTTCTGTTTCAATATATTTGGCATTTTGTACTTAAAAAGATATCAATAATGACAACGTGCGATGTATAAAGAAAAGGTTATTGTCAAAATTAAAGATCTTACCTTACTGACGACATCGCAACAGAAGACAATGACATAATTTGTAGATTGAAATATATAAAGTGTAACTAGCTGCAAAAACGGGCGAGACGAATAACGAGAGAGTTTGATGTATCGACTTAAATCTACTTTAAATAAATGGGTTATCGCTGTTCAAATAACGGCATAGATCATATGACTGGGTCCAAATATACAGAGCTTAGCTTGACTATTATTTGCTGTCTGTTTGCAAGGTCGTTTTGTTCTCATACTATACCTGTAGGGTAGTTCTAATCTGTTCTTGCTCTGTGTACCCAAAGATATTGTATATGGTAGAACATATACGTCAAATATGGTGGTCAAGTGGTTAGAGCGTCTCCTTCAGATGCTAGAGGGCGTGGGTTCAATCCCTGGCCAAGTCAAACCAAAGACATACAAAAATGGTCATAACAGCTGCCTCGATTGGCGCTCAGCATTAAGAGGTTAGTGTTAGGACTCTGGTCGGCCTGGGGTCAGGATAATGTGACTGGGTGCGACATCGTGCTACATGTCTGCGGCATTATGTCCCAGTGATATATATATATATATATATATATATATATATATATATATATATATATATATATATCACTATAAACTGCCACGGTGCAGACCTCGTAGCTATATGACTGAAGAAAAATCCAGATTAGCCTTTCTTGTTTTTATTTTCTTCCTATTGTTATTTTAATATAATGTTTTTTATTTCCCTTTATCATTACATTGAGCTAACCAATCATATGTCTGGTTCCATGGGTGCAGAGCTTTGCTTGAATATTACTTGCTGTCTATTTGTGAGGTCGTTCGTTCTAACCTGTTCTTGTTCTTTATGTCTAAATATGTTGTATTAAGTAGTAGTGTACATAAAAGATTGTGGATTAGTGGATATGGAGTCTGCATCGAATGCGGGAGGGTGTGGGTTCGATCCCCGGCCGAGTCATGCCAAAGACTTACACAAATAGTACTAACAGCTGCCTAGTTTGTCGCTCAGCTATTTACTTTATATACATACATTAGTACGTATTTACGTTATGTGCACACATTCTTACGTATTTCTTTGATATACGTACATTCGTACGTATTTACTTTATATACGTACGTACTGTAATATAATCATTCAAAACATTATATCATACCCAGCTCCGGATCAATTCAAGTGTTGTTTTTTTTTTCGAAGATTGGGAAGTTTCCAAAATTTCAAATAACTCTAACTTTCCTCTAAACGGCACCCAATCAAAAGTCTATGTCTATGTCTCTATCTAATCAAAGTCTTCATGATACCCAACAAGAGCTCGCAAAAATACAACCAGGGTCAAATTTCAAGTGACAAGTGACTGTACGTTTATGTCTACATATTTTATGAATACATTATTTTTACTGTGAAATGTCTACCTAAACGGTCGATACATATTGACGCATACACTAATTTAACTGTCCTAAGGCTATTCGCACAGTCCATAAACTAATGGATAATTTAAATTTACTGTTATATACCTATATACACGGTCGATATAAATTATTGCTGCCATGTAAACTAATACATGTTAAGTTAGTCATTTGTCTAAATCGGTTATCGTAGTTCAATAGGATAGGTCGTAGGTACAGATATGCGACTGCATGTCGTAACGTGATGGAACAGATTACTGTTGTTGTTGAATTAGGGTTTAGTACTATTTTTCAGCATACGATAGGCTATACATGGCAGCCAGTATTAATGATGGATGAAGAACACGGGAAACCCCCCAAAAAGAACCAATGACCCACGAGAAGCTACTGGCACGCTTTCTCACATACCTAAATTTGCCGAATCTGAGACTCAAACCCACGCAGACATAGGTGCGATGGTAGTGATCCGTAACGGAGAGCGCTTTAGACCGCTCGGCCATTCTGGGCCCCTGATGGCAAAAATACTAGAGTTATCATATGACTGCTATGTGTATTTAACAACCCTTGTTGTATGGACTCTAGAGGACTACAAAGAGTAGATTTCATTTTCCAACGCGAATACCGGATATATATTTCATCGTGTGGGACTACAAACATGACCTTTTAAGGAGTGGAGAAGACACACATTGAAAAATATAGTGTTTGGTATCACATGATGAAATGTATTGGTTATCAACGTAGAAAATTAACATTTTTGTTTATTATATAATAAGCTTGCTCCATAATCGAGGTTTAGAAGATTAAAATCACTCTTCGGCACAAACGCTAACCCGCATTTAAATTCTCACCACTTTCAGAGCCTGCTGATATAGAATATACTTGACTTCAGAAAGCGGTATAATTGGGTTGAACTAAGCTATCGAAGTAAATTGCATTATGTCATCTTGTATACTCTTTGACCGAATATGAAAACAATGCAAGTCTGATTCAATAATGCATCACATCGGGTTGGTCGTTGTGAATGAAGTAGGGAAACAACTTCAGAAATTTGCGAACGGCGTCTCGTCAAATTACTTTACCAAATATTACTTTCTGTCAATAGATGATGTAATTGTGTGACCTCCCCATTCTACTTCTTGTTTTTGGTTATTGTTCTCTAAAATACGATCGACCACGTTGTTATTTCCCCGATCGAGCTAAGAATACAATAAAATGTGATATTACTGGGTGGGAAACAGAGATCTGTAAAGAGATATAGAATAACACGAGTCCCTGCATGTAAAACATACTAGTTCAATGAATTACCTAAACAATATGAAATCGAACATGCCACTTGAATGATTCGCTTTCTCTCAGAAACAGTGTTACAGAATTCATGCAGCCGTTATGTTGTACTGATGGAACAAATGTCATCATGTGACCGAGTGACTGATCCAACCCCGAGAGTTGACATGACCGCGTCGTCTGGTGCTTCCGGTACTTTCCAAATCACTGCTGGTGATATTTATTTCTCTCTCACTCTCACTCTCTCTCTCTCTCTCTCTCTCTCCTATAAGAAAACCATATTACCCATGATAAATACGTCAGGGTTTTCTTATACTCATATTATTCTGCTTCAGACATCGACTATCGATATTCAGCATAATTATCTATGGTCATTTTGCATCTAATAAGTACACACAGCCCTATTAAAATGCATTTAGATATTTCTATCTTCTCTCGCATTCCTACCGAGACCATGACATAATTAGACATCATTAGATAAACCATCAAAACCCGCTATGGTTATAAATTACCAGCAGAACTCTGCCAGTCGACAGACACTTCAATTCTTTGCTGAAGAGAACAAACAACGTAATTACTTACGAAATAATGGACTGTACTCCTTGTACTAACTACATTACATTTCTAATTGACAACTTATTGATATGTATTTCCAAACATAACAAACATCAATTCTTAGCATCATTTTAAACAGCCAACGTACATATTCACACAATTCGTATCAGAGGAAATTCATGAACTCTTGCACTACACGATTTCTATAAAGACAAAACAACTGAATCCGAACTCATTCATCTTACTAAATAGTGCATGCCTTTCTTATAATACATGAATCACATAACATGCACGACTATCTCCGAACTAAACTCGAGGTATGAATTTAAAATGAATATATTCAACAATAATTTCAAACTTACACCAGTTAACAAATCGTATGTAACCAAGACTAACCTTTCATTTGACAGCCCTCGCTCGTTTCCCAACAGAGGCTTAACTCTGATTCTACTCTGCTGTCTGGTTACACACATTTTCAGACCCCCTCGACCCTTGCAAAGCTGTTTAACTGGAAGAGTACTCTTTATTGTTATCAGGGTACCCCAGACTTTCTCCATTGACAGAAAATCTTGGACTGACTAATATAGCGAGATTAATTTGAATCCTGAATTTCGTATGGACACACATCTCATTTAGCTTGGCCAATCTGGATTGATACTTCAACCAGCAACATTTGTATCACTCCCATAAAATTAATCATAATCCTCGCTAGTCCGCGTTTATTAATAATTATTCTGGAAAATAAATATCATTCATAAAACTGTTTTAAGTGGTCACAGACCCTCATAAATGTTTGCCTGGTTTGCCTTACACTTTGTCAGTTTATCGCAATTCACCTTGCTAACATTCAATTCATGCCCCAGGTAGAACATGTTAATGATTACGTGCCATGTTGACCCCGACAAAATGCACTGTGCATTTATTCTACAGGAATCATTCACTATTGTAATTGTCAGCTAAGAAAGTCTCGTTTGTTTCTTGCAGGTTCACGTTTTGTAGACTCACACAGTCAGGTGTTGCACGGCATGATTGCAAATCTAATATTTTGACATGTGAAAATATATGGTTACATTTGTGACATGTGAAGATATCAGATTATTTTTGTGACATGTGAAAATATAAGGATATAATTTAGTGAAGGTATACGGATATATTTTTCAAATGTAAAAATATAGGAATTATAAAGTATGAAGATTATTTTGCCAATACGGCTCCATATTGTACATTGAAGTACTACATGTGATTATATGTATGAGGTTTAGTTTTGTGATTGGCTGCCGCAAGATATCACAATGGTGCTACTAATTCCGTACGAATTCCAAAAGATAATGAACCCATTATAGATGTGCGGATCATGTCACGCTCAAATTTGTGAAAGAGTTTCCTGTGCAGTATGAAAATCTGCCCTTCTTTGCATTGCGGACGGTAGATTGGTTTGTTTAAACGTAAATATTAGCAGGTGAAGTAAACCTATTATTGCCAAGGCAATGGGATATAACTGCTTTTTTGAAAAAACACACCAAAACAGTCGCCTAAGTTCGCCTAGGCAAGCATCAGATTTACACTTTACGAAATGATGTTAGATGGCGCCCCAATGGAAGATCGCCACTTACTTGAAAATTTATGTTTAACTGATTAAAATAATGCGACTGTTTTAACTTGATGTATGGAAATGACGTTTTTCGAATATAACCATTACAGTGAACTCAAACTTCCAAGGGTAAGCTTTAGGACAATTATATAATTACTGAATATTTATATAACACATTGTAAAGTCGATAATGACTTACTCATGTATTTCTTTGTAAAATGCACTATGATGTAAATATTGATAAAATAAATTTCACAGGGTCAGACAAGCCAATACGGGTACACGCGTCGTTCGTGAATAAACTAAGTGAAGGTCGCATCCTGTATATCGTATGCTACATCAACACACGTAACGCACACGTAGAATCCCATATCATGTGAGTTAAGTTCATGTTATCAGTGGACTTTGTCTGACCGTTGTCTATGTTATCATTCATGCAATAATATTTATGTCGAGTCGACCGGTACAATGACGAATAACGTTCAAACCCCAGGCAGAAAAAGATAACATAATAGTACTTTACTCAGAGACGTCATGTAGATGAAGAAAAAACCGTATATGGTTGAAAAAGTACAAAATAAAAAATGCTTTAATTTTCAAGCAGTTTTTACTATATTTCTGTACATCTTTTTTGATCGGTATCATTGATCGAAATGCAAACTCTGTCCAGACTCATCAGACCCATCACGTGCAAACAAAGCACTGCTAGTCAGTGATTAAGTTGTATTGGTACAATTGTCCTATAGTTAATGAAGATATCCGCCCCCCTCCCCCCGCGATGATTTACGTCTAGGCAATTTTGTGCTCTGGGGCCATTACATAACATTCATATAGAAACGAATTAATTAGTTCACAGAACGATGTTTGAAATGGCGTCCTTGGTTAAAAACAATCGAGATTTGTCTCTTTGTGCAAAAGTCAATGTTTTTTGTTTGAATGCAATCAACGCGGAAAGCAAACGGAGTAGATTAAGCGGTGATTATAACTTCGTCCATACAGAAACCGTCTTTGCCTGAGATGATTGGCGGAAATGTCGGAAAACGCATTCTTCATCATTTTGTCTAGTGCTTTTGGGTGATGATACTATGACTAAAAGCTGGTTTCGAGCTGATCGTGGTTCATCAGGGAGATTAGATTATAATATGGTTAGTAAAGCCAGTGTAAAGTAGATTGTCATGAACAAGTGGGAATAAATTTTTATCAGTGTTAGTAACCTCTTGTATATGGCCCGACATACTGTCGGTAGATTCCGCAATTTTCTCAACCGGGTAAGAATCCATCACGTAAATATAATGGTAAATCTAATCTTAAACACAACCACCTAAGACGTTAAAACAAACTGTAGGATATAATGATATTGTAACACCATGTGTGTTATATATAAGAAATACCAGGGTTCAGGAACTTAAAAACGCTTTTATAAATAATATAGGTGAGATCTAACATGCTTTTCAATATCGCATAGTGACTTTTCATTAAGTTTGTTTGTTTTTAGGGTTTAACGCCATTTTTCAGCACACGATAGGCTATACATGGCGGCCAGTATTATTGGTGGAAGAACCCGGAAAACCACCGGATAAAACCACCGACCCACAAAAAGCTACTGGCAAGCTTTCTCACATAACTACATTCCGTGAGTTTTCCCGGGTTCTTCCTCCACCGATAATACTGGCCGCCATGTATAGCCTATCGTGTACTGAAAAATGGCGTTAAACCCAGCAACAACAATATATATATACATTTTCAAATCATTGAAGCGCAGACACTGTTCAAAATATGTATGTACATTTTCAAATGAGAAAAAAAGATCACAGTTAATGGTCAATACTTAAAAATGTATCAGGTTTCATGGAATATATATACTACCATTGGGGCAAGATATGAGTCATCTTACAAAACCCTGCTTTGCTAAGATAACTAATTTATCAGATGAAATGAGATGCATCACTGTGATGTATACGTCTGAAAGGAAGACAGTACATGCTAAAGTCAAAACCATGGACACAATGATATTTCAGGATATGGAAATAGAACAACATAGTAATAGTTGAATGTCTGCACCAGTTGCAGCATGGAACCATTTACTGTCCTTACTTATGTCCAACAAAATAATAATTCATCCGAGTCAGCTAAATTAGACAACAAGTACTCTTCCAATTCCAAGACCATTCTCTATTACTAATACAATTTTATCTTCACGGATTTTCGTTTGACAGGAACGAAGAAGCTAACAATACTATTATATAGCTATTATATAGTTGCTGCGATAAAAGAAGAAACTATATTAATTTAAGGTAGGTGGCAGTAAGAAATGTGAGTGATGTAAGTTTATACCGGATGTGATTCTACGACACACGGACACTACAAGTTATATCACCCTTTACCACTTGTATCACTTGATTTGGTTCTTCCCATATTTTATTTTGTAATTATGATAGAGCATAAGGTGCAGTTGTTCGAATATGGCTACATGTGCAATTGTGAGAATATTGGCATACTTCTATAGTACTTTCATCTAGTGTGACTGTAATTGAATCAGACAAAAGTAATTATGGAAATTTAGGTCAAACTGATTAATATTTAACCAAAATTAAACGCATCAGACATTCAACAAAATAACGGAAAGTATAAGTTATTTTAGCAATACATTGGGTGTATAACGTCTTTTATAAAAATAAAAAAAATAGGATTACGAATGTGGACAACCTGTATTTTCGTATCGTTAAATATCAGAAGAAATGCAAAGAACTAAAGTGTGGAATGGAATATTTACATTATAAAGATACCCGTGTAAAAAATACCATGACCAAAACATTTTCAAGTCAAAGAGTACCTAAACCAAAACTTTCGCACTTCAAAACGTATCTAAGAATACCAAAACCAAGCAACTTACCCTTAAAATATTGTCATGAAGTAAACAAGTTAACCTGCATGATTACTGCACTTATCAATGTTCACTGTCAAACGTAATGCGTTCCAACACAGGCAATGGATCCCAAGCAGATAATGATGACACAGAACACAGCAATAAAACACAGGCGGATACTGATGATATAGAACACTGACAAAGAAACCCTGGCGAATATGTTAGCAATATAAATTGTTGGTCCAACATTCGGATACGAAACTAATCAATCGTAGTCTCATGTTTGTGAGGAAATGTGGCTGATTGCAACGCGTAACTACGCATTGAATTCGATGCCTATTTTTGACTGGTCCAGATTGATTGACATGTCGGAACCCTGCATATCAAGTGGAAGGGAACTTACCTAATATATGCCCTACAATGTAACGTTCTCTTCCAGACGAGATGTTGCAACGGTATTTGTTCTCCCAATGCCGTGACTGGCTATAGTGAGAAAATACTTCGTCACAAAATACTTTTCCTTTCGGGCAGGAACACATAAACGAAACGTACTTTAGAATCAGTAACACACACAATACAATTTCAGTTTGCACAATCGTTGCAACTACTATCTGTGTTGATAGCTGTTTCAAAAGGGAACAATTTTTTCTTACACTAAATGAAGTCTATTGATAGGAAAGACGACTAAATGCTTTCGGAGGGCGTTCCTTGACTATAACTTCTGACATATCGCGAGAAGAGTAGTCTTCAACATACATTTGCTAGCAAAACAAATACGATATTAGTGGTCCATCCCTACTTTTTGCATGATAACGTTCCTAAAAACGACGATATCGGGTATTACACGCAATACAATTCGTGCATTGTCCAGTGTACTTGTTTCGTATGGATGTTTCGGTGGAATCGAAAACTACTACAAGAGTGCGTAAACTAATAGCGATAGAGAACTTTTAAGAAGATATTTAGAAGTAAATACCATGAAGGTATGAATTTAAAATAGAATATTTTGAAAGCTTCCAAACATAACAAGACGTGACCTTGAAAGATTAATAACTAGATAATATAACCCATTAACTACATAGGCCTTTAAGTAAATAAATGGAGACATACCTACCATTCTTCCATACCAGGGGTATATATCCATAGCAGGGTTATATACATGTAGTTAAGAAAATGGCCGGACATAGGTACCATTCTTCCATATTAGGATTATAAGAGTAAATAAATGGTGGGACATAAGTATCACTATTTCATATTAAGGGTATATAGTAATTAAATGATTCTACATAGGTACCATTTATCCATGCTACTCTTTGTAGAGTTATTCTCCAGTTTGTATTGTAGCTTGATGCAGTGTAAGACAAATCTCGTTATTTGCAACTAGTTCCGATTTTTGGTAGATTTCCATTAAATCGGTGAGTGTAATGAATGAAAGTTGAATTATAGTGATACCGACCATTAAGGTCATATGATCACTTTTTTAAACCATCAGTTTTTAATGATGGTCAGTTTCCCGTGAGGAAGGAATAATGCCACATCCCCACGGGCTTTTAATGCACACAGTGCGCTAATTAATTTGGCCGTCATGTCATACCACTAAGAAGCGGCTTATGACATGAATGTAAGGCCCTGGGTGAGTGCGAATAGACCCAACACACACTCAACCCTATCAACCAATCGGTGAGCTGGTTACAAATGGAGGTGCAATGGCACCAATTATAGTGAGAGAAAAATAATCTTCTCATATGACTATGTTGATGGGCTTTGGACGAGGAAAAGGAGGAAAAGGTCCCGGAGATCGGCCAGCCGATGTCCTCTAACTCCGCGATGAAGGCAGCGGTTCTTTCTTCCTCCCTTGTTACTCTTGGGAAGTAAAGCCCGTGGTGAGAGGCAATGTGCTGCGCAGCATCGTAGAGTTGGTGAAGAGGCCTGTCTTCAAAAATCTCGTAGTAAAAGCTCGTCAGTCGTTTTCGTGCGTAGTTCCATTGGTTCGTCCTGGGCGGCGATGTTTGCAATGACCTGAATCCAATATAGTTGATGGCGTTGAGGAAATTCCCTGCTTTCTTTTTATCTTCAAGTAGTATAGAAAGCCCCAGGTCATTGCATAATTTTCCCATGATTTGGTCCTTAGCAGCTTTTTTCATCCTGACGGCCTTTACTGGTGACTTGAATGTCTCCTCTTCCGGTGGCGAGTGCGAGGCAGCCTCCAACTTTTTATCCAAGTTTACTGCCAAACTTGGTGACTGCGTAGGGACTGGTGTAGTAGGTGTACTTTTCTAATTACCTTCCCTTTAGTTGCCTTCCCCTTTTTTTGGTGGGGGAAGGTGGTGGTGGTGTAGGTTGAAGCTCCGGAATCGGTGAAGTGGCCACGTCCACTACCCCCGTCATAAAATGAGCATCAAGTTGTTATGATAGCGCTGCTATCTGGTCACGTAGAAGTTGCACTGCATCCTCCTGTACACGTGCCTCCATTACTGGTGCTTGAAGGGCAGTTTCCACGTGGACAGTAGGTGGTGGGGGTGGGGTGCTGCTGGCAGGTCGCCGCTGCTTTTTCCCTCGATTTCTCCCGTACTTTGAATTCCCCCTATATTCCTGATTGTCCTCGTTGTCCCAGACAAGAAGAAGTGTTGTCCTCTTGTCGTCCGCTCTGAGACTCCAATCTGTGGCCTCCTTAAGCCCCACACAAAAAATGGCGCGAAGGGCTTGTGCGGGTATGACTTCCATCGCTAGCGTGCTCAATAATTCCATGCTGCTTCTTGCTCGTTCGCTGCAGACTAATGCGGTAAGTGTAATACCGGTACCTAGCATTATGGTGACTAGCATAAGATGCTAAACTATACATGTTCTGCTGCTCTCGCAACTTTCGTTAGTCATTTCATTCATTGATTTATAATTCTAAATCGATTGCCACCAATCTATCCTGTTGCTAACAGCATCACCTTTTTATCGCTTCAAACTGAATGGAATTTAAACATCAACACGGCTTCCGTATTTGTGGAGGCGAGAATATATCCTGCACACAAAAAGAGTAATGTTGTTCAAATTGAACCGTTTTGCAAGCTCCATGCCATTCGATAATTTTCATTAACTTTAAAAAGTAAGGGCATATTCCCCCCTCCTCTACCATTTCTCTGGAATTAGTTGAAGCAGATATTGCGTTCATTGGATGCAGAAGATATCTATTTTATCTTCTGGCATCGAACCCTGTAATAATAAAAAAATCTTTGAGCACTCAAAACATAACAGTGAGCACGTTGCTGGTTAACACTTTAAATTTTGGTCTAACACGCGTAATATAAGAAACTGCTTGGAGACAATCGAGTTAGAAAATATAAATTCGATGAATAAAATAAATAAATTATATACATGTTTGAAATCCTTGAAGCACTACTCCGTAGAACAGTGCTCACATTAACATTTTTATCCCGTTCACATTGGGGATTTCGACGTTAGTTTTGCATATATTAACATTTATTTGGCACTACATAACCTGTATTGTACTGACATGTCATTATTATATCAATAGATACATACCTTTACCAACGTTATGTCGTCACTTTCCCACACTCCTCATGTTACATTGCGTTAGCACATGTATGGCATGGTCTTTAGTAATATCTTGTTTAGAGATTGAAACGAATTTCCCCAAATTTTCACAATTCTCTAACAGCAGCATGGTGCAATATTTGGAACTGGAATTGAATACATTTGTCACGTACGTTTCATCAGATGGGCAATAATTGCCTGCATTCACAATAAACGTCTGTTCGCTGTGAATGACACATGGATTGACAGCCGTAACCAGGGTTGTTACCTTTAGCGAGGTTATGACGTTAGATGTTTATGACGTTCATTTTGCGCATCGTAACGTAATGTTTATAGTTCTTCTCTCTCTCGCTCGTTCCAGGAAAGACATTCCTCACATTTTTCTCTTTTTTTTTGTTATTTTAATTTTCTAATAATGAGGATTAGTGTTCATTCTATCACTCGTACTTAATTATCTGAGAAGTTGACTCTCAATGATTATGGCATAAAGAAATAGAAATAAAAATAAATTCAGCGGAAAGGATTTTAATATACCCTAAACCAGGAAGAAGGACAAAACTAAAAATATCTTTATAATACTAGCACCTAAACAAAGAATAAATACAGCCAGTAATTAATACTAAGCATATTGTTACTATTACTGCAAATAACATCATCATTGGCAACTGCAGTACCACCACTACTACACAATAATACTACTACTACTACTACTAATAATAATAATAATAAAAATAATGAGCATTATTCTTACTATTTTATTACTATTGTTTGGAATATAACGAAGACCACCATTTTCACAGTAATTGCTATGCGAGAAAGGGGCTGCTCTCTTTGTGAACATTCGTTATGGCATAACACACGCAGATGAACTAGAGTATTTGTAAAGCTGAACTACGTCTCTCTCTCTCTCTCTCTCTCTCTCTCTCTCTCTCTCTCTCTCTCTGTGTAGTTACAGATATCTAGATATTGTTTTGATTCCGCAACGTACAGCGCAGTCTCTTGTTCACTGTTAGATTTATGGTCATGCAATTTAATATGTGTATTCACATTTAATATACCACTTGCAGTAGGTAACATTTGTTTGTAATGAACTGCTTTTCTCTTTGTACTGACCATGTTGAGTTGGAATATGTTTTCTAAATGCCAAACAAGCGTGACAACGAAACTTCAGATTTGAGATAGAATTGAGTGGTTTCCAAAATACATCGACCGTAAACATTCAGAGCTGGCAAAGATATTGTACAGAAACTCTTACAAATACAGACTTAGTAGTATCTTACAAGTAAGAAAGGCGAACTCTCATCATGAAGTCTAACGGAATCGAACTAGCTCGGCACAGCCACATCGTTATTTATGTTATTTGGAGAGCAATGCTTAATACCAGAAAAGGTTATCCCTTTGTTGCTCTGCTCATCTATGACCGCCGAACTATGAGCTTTCTCAGTATCCATCTGACTTTAGAATTCAAATCCTTTTTTATACACGCGTATAAGATGACAATACAAGGAACTGCTTGGAGACAATCGAGTTAGAAATTATAAATTCGATGAATAAAATAAATACATTTGTACCTATTTGATGTCCTTGAAACACTACTATGTAGACCAGTGCTCAAAATAGAATTTTAATCCCGTTCACATTGGGGATTTCGACGTTAGTTTTGCATATCTTAACGTTTATTTGGCACTACATAACCTGTATTGTACTGACATGTCATATTATTATATCCATATATACATACCTTTACCAACGTTATGTCGTCACTTTCCCACACTCCTATTGTTACATTGCGTTAGCACATGTATGGCATGGTCTTTAGTAATATCTTGTTTAGAGATTGAAACAAATTTTCCAAAGCTTACACGATTATATACTAGCAGACTTGTGCAATATTTGGAACCGGAATTGAATCCATTTATCACGTCTGTTTCATCAGATGGGCCCGCTTTTCTTGTTGCACTGACCATGTTGAGTTTTAGTATTTTTTATAAATGCCAAGCAAGCGTGACATATCATTTGTTTGATTGAGATGTTTATAACGTAAATTTAACACTTTTTTCATTCATATCACTGCAGTGAGGCAGTTTATAGTGATGGCTGGCACTGGTGCATAATGCCGCAACCATGTAGTGTGATGTCCCACCAAGTCACATTGCGTATGACTCGGCTGGGAAGAGAACGCACGACATCCCGCTTTCGAGGCGGACGCTCAAACCACTAGGCCACCAGAGCGGTTATTGAGTAGTACTAGTAGTAGTAATGATAGTAGTTTGTGCAATAATGATTAGGATGAAGTCGATGATGATGGAAATGATGTAATGATGACAGTTTGTTGTTTTGTTTGACATGATTCAGTCTCTACAATAACATTGCACAAGGAGAGAGATTTAGCTGTTATGAAAAGACTTTTATCAAAACTTGTTATGAATGACTTTCACCCCCACCCCTCAATTTGACATTATACTACATTAATACTAGGATGACAGATACATTTAATTATTAACATAATTTACATTTTTAATACATAATACGAAATGTTTCAAATACGTCGAAATGGAATTGAGTGGTTCCCAAAATACATCGACCGTAAACATTCAAAGCTGACAATGATATCGTACAGAAACTCTTACAAAAACAGACTTAGTAGTATTTTACATGTAAGAAAGGCGAACTCTCATCATGAAGTTTAACGGAATCGAACTAGCACGGCAGAGCCCAAACGTTATTTATATGTTATTAGAAGAGCAAAGCTTAATACCAGAAAAGGTTATACCTTTCGCTCATCTATGACCGCCGAACTATGAGCTTTTTCAGTATCCATCTGACTTTAGAATTCAAATCCATTTTTATACATGTTCTCTGGGATTGCATACGCTAATACATAAATATTTTCTGCAACCCCCTTGTCCATGAATTATATGTACCTGACAAATACAGTTTGCACAAAGAAATATGCTGACGCAGCCGTCAATGTATTAGTGTTACTGAAAACTAAAATTCGCTAACGTAGAATACTCTTAAAATGTATAATACACTACAAATGATTTTACCATTCTTACATAGGAACCACCGGCTTTATTGAAATCAAACATATTGGACTAACAAAACTGATTTTAATGCATTTGTTTAATTATGATGTAGCATCCATGCATCGGCCGACTATCTAATTATTACGTATTCGTAGAATTCAGTCACACGTCTGGTATCCGGACATGCCAGTGAGGTGAGTAAATGGTCTCATAATATCTCTAGAGATGCGTTTCTCCGTTACCTAAGCTCTAGTCCTAAATCTCACTCCATGTTAGTATCTCGAGAGATACTCTTCTCCCATACATAAGATGCAGTCCTAAATCTCACCCCATGTTTGCATCTCGAGAGATACTCTTCTCCCATATATAACATATAGTCCTAAATTTCATAACATGTTAATATCTCGAGAAATACTCTTCTCCTCACATAAGCAGTGGTCCTAAATCTCACCCCATGTTAATGTCTCAAGCGATAATCTTCTGTATTGCATAAGACGCAGTTCTAAATCTCACCCCATGTCAATTATTAACACTGGAGATTCTGCTTTGCAGTCAGACCTACCACTAGATTAGAGATTCGTACTCGTTTGGATTGGTTGTGAGTAACCTTATTTACCCTTGACCAATACATTAAAATATAGCCAACGTCTTGAATTAATCTTATTTCTTTAGATCGTACATAAGACTTCATCTTGTATAGGCTTTTAACCTTATTCTGTCTGTGAGCACAGAAACGGAAATATTGTTCTTAATTTCGAGACTGATACAATGCCAATTGTACTATAAATTTCAATTTGATTGGCCAAAAATAAGTCATAGTCTATCAATGGTTTCAAATCTACACCTGTTATCTTTAATCTCGTATAATGGGCTTGTCCTGATGATACAAAAATATCTCGTCGAACTCAAAAATACTATAAAATAACCTATACTTAAGACCGTTTGAATATGTCGCACAGCCACGAAGTATATTTATATATGTTCATGCAGATCTCCGAGTATGTTCATATCAAAGAGATACATCTCATTAGGCGTAGAGTGGTAATGGTCATTCAAAATGGCGTTTGTTGTGTTTTGAATCGTCCAATGATAAGAAAATCTTCTCTTGGTTTAGATTTTAATGGTCTAGTTCATTATACAGATATATACACATAAAAAAATATTTAATTCGTGTTACATGCGCTATTAATATTTAATTTATTCATGATTTTAAGTCTTTCTTCAATTGTCAAAACGTCTTTGAAATCATTCGTTTCAAAATAGTCTGATAAAATCCCTTAGAATGAACATTAGTTGTTGCATTGAGGTGTTCTTCATAGTAAGTTATAGATTGGTTTGTTTGAGACAGTATGATTGAGGTACGTAAAATAAATAAATAATAAAACTCAAGATTTAAATAAAAACAGGAGTCAAATGCAAGAACACAAACATCTCAAGACTGTAAAGTAAGCAAATATTGTAGTCTTTTAGTTAGAACTAATATCAAGAAGTAAGCTGGAATAATATACTTTTTTTTAGCGGTTGACATACGAATAAATGAAGGGTTGCAAAAATGACGTCATGTTAAGAAATGTGTGCTGAAACTCGACTGAATTTTATTCCCGGTGTAGGAGTGCGCTATTTCAAATCGTTAATTTTGGATGCTTTTCCTCCCTAAGTTAATCGCTTACCTTTACTAAATCTAATGACCAATGCACACTGACACTATTTCTAAATTGTGCAAATTGCCGATCTGCCGTCAAATACGTTACATTAATTAAAAGTTTTAATTTAAAACCACATCGAATAAATTCTTCTCAAAATCAGCTCCATCAGAATAGAAAAATCGGACCAAAAATATCATAAAATGAATCTTCGGAGTTTACACAAAAGTTAGGCCGCTGTTACACGTTTAAAACACCATTGCTACTAAAAATAGAAGAAAAAACTGTCTGCTTCTTTTGGATTGGGTGACGTCAATGGTGACGTTTTCTCGCCACCTCTTTCTTTTTAATTTGTGTATGTGATCAGTAGACGAGCCTATGTTTTCGTTTCTTATATAACGAATTTACTAATATTATTTGTGTGTGGTCATTGAAAGGGTCTATTATCACATCACTTTCCACGTTTTCGCTAATATAAAACGTGTGCTCATTGGATGAGAATATTTCATTCCTTGTAGTAAAACTATTTCATTCTAGGAATGTATGTGTCATCACTTAATACATATTTTTCTCTTCAAATATTAATCTGTCTTAAATTAATGAACATTTGCGTGTTTATCGAAATTTCTTAACTTAAGGGTATGGTGTGAGTTTTTGAGCTACTATTGTGTAATAATTAAAGATATGGATAAATTTGTGAACTAGGTGTTTCAGGCTTGTGTTGTTCTTGAAATTGATGTCAGACATGTACACTTTCCATAGTTACTCTGCAGTATGTTGATTGTGAAATACCAATAGTCGGCTAGGAAGAAGAGCTAGCCTCCCATAGCAGTAGACACGTGGGTTCAAGGCAAGTAGAATATCTCAAAAACGGTATGGATGACAACTATTTTGAATTGCATCAAGCTATTTAGTAGACAATGTTTTTCAAAATTTTCATCTAGGAAAAGGCCTTGCGTTTGCACTGTGAGCACCACATGCTGTCAAAAATGGCCTTCGGATGTGAAAAATGCATGTATAAAATAGGGGTTGGGGTACATAAACATTTTATTCTAAGAACTTCAGTAGACTTGTCAGGTCAAGTGTGTGATATGATTATGTTGCGCTGCATAATACCTATCCAGAAATATGTACCCTTTTGACCTCACTCGCGTATTATATTTTTAATGAATATTTATATTAGGCAGTTGCATGCGACATTATTTGTACATAAAAACTGGACCCTGCCCCCTATGCACTCTAACAATATTACCGAGGTAGACCGCATGACAGGGCATTCAATGTGTATGTGCCAGAGAAATATAGAAGAGAAAAATCCAAACTTGAATGCTATGATGTTTACAAATGAAACATCAGGGACTATAAACACAATGAGTAGGTACCGTACAGTCCTAAACCGTTAACTAGAAATAGGCATTAATCAAAATATCAAAGATAGAAGCCGCCGACATGATACTCCCCATTTTCGTTTACTCCAAACATGTAGACTATATCAGCTAGCTATTAATAGACGAATTAGTCAAATTAGAGGATCCTAGAAAATATTAATGTCAACTCATTTGAGCAATTGACTGGTAATACACTAATGTTAACAACAGCCACAAAAAAAAAATCGAGACCGAATTGGACGGCTTGTATGAATGGTGTCTACCGTATACAAACATGCACACCTCACCCCCTAAATGCAGTTTATTACAGTATATATATATAAAGTTAGTGCATAAACGTGAGTTTTAAGCATTACGATTGTTTCACATATTATGCCTGACGGTAACCAATTCTAAGGGTAATGTGCATATATGTTATCAAATATAGTTGATATTGGATGCAGTATTGTATATTACCTTTACAGCGTAAGCATGGTCTTATTAATATGAAAATTTATAAATGTATTTAAAAGTGTACTTACCAGTGCTGCGCGTGCGATGTTGCCAAAATTCATACACGTCACAAGCGATTGCATGCTGTCGTGGCCAAACTTCTCGAGCACAATGAATTCAGCAAACATACGCCATTATACTAATTGCTTAGCTTTTTTTTATAAGTCTTAATAAATTGATGAAAACAGATTATGCTGAAACAATAAGTACAAGAAACGTAATTGTGTGTCACTGAGACAAATTGAACACAGCAAGTAATTTAGTAAAACAATTCAAAAATTAAAATAAATAGATTGTAATAAAGTAGCATACAAATAAATCCATAAGCATCTGAATTTATGTCAACTGTAAAGACTTTGCCGTTTATATAGGTATTACATGTTGTATTTGTTGCTGCGCGTGCGTATTCCCATGGGAATATATATTTTGTGAACGTATAGGAAGTTTACAGATAATCGCCTGGGGTAGTTTAGTAAGGATAGTCTCAGTAATTGTCAAAAATCCCAGTTAAAATCGTATAACACGTCAAGCACTGTTGAGACCGGAAGCATGGGGAAGAGTTGTGATTGTAGAGACTTCTCTTTGCATCATAATTGTGATTATCAAAGTTTGCTGACATATTAAATAAATGTTAGAGAAAAACAGGTAGAGGAAGTGTGAAAAGTATATGATGATCACTTATACTTTTGTAATATCTAGAATTTACGTAATCGGCAAAATGCTGCTGTTTGCTATCCCTGCATTATTTTTTCTAGGTGTTAATCATTACTAACCAGTGCTTCAGTTTTGACAGCTCAGTAGTTTAGCAATATATGTAAAAATTTAATTGACCTGGAAGTGAATAGATATGGGTATTGTAGAAAAGCTGTCTTCTTTCTTCTTCTAAGTCTGCTTCCTACTATTATTATTATTATTAATTATTATAATTATTATTATCAATCGATCTTGTAAACGGTCCTTTTTAAACCAAGCTATTCCATCCTGGTCCTTTCTGACTCGGGCCATTTCCGTCCAGGTCGTTTCTGACCCGTTACTGGCCTTTATGGACCGGGCCTTTTTGACCCGTGCCTTTTTGGTACCGGTATGTTTTGACTGGTTACCGTAGAAATGGGTCAAATTGACTACTACAGCTCCATAAATTGTGTCTAATGAAATTTATATTTAAGGGTTTTCAGAGGTTAACAGAAAAAGCCCTTTTTTATATTTGGCAGTTTTTCTTTGATATCAGTCACTACAAACAATAATAATACAAGCATGGAAAGGCAGTGGAGTTTACACAGAGATATTCTTAATTAGCAATAAATACAGTAGAAGTACATACATACACAATAGGTATATTATAAGGTGAGTAAATTCTGTAATTTTATGAAAGAATGTAAATGAAGGTGATATTTGATTATTTGTTTTTTTATTTTGCAGAATCAAAAGTCAACAGATTTGATCAGGTTATTCTCATTACTGGCCCTTGGAGAAATTAGGAAACACTTGTAAGTTTTTTCATTTTGTAGGTTAGATGTCTTAAAAAAAATTAATATTTGTATTGTGCTGTTTTAATTTATTTTGTCATATTTTTGCTAAAATTTTGATTAACTTGAAGCATTGCATGACTTATAAAGTTCTGTTAAGAAACATGAAATTTGCTAATTAGGGATTTGGCTAGTAATTCAAACTGATGTCATGTATTTGAAGGAAGTTTGAGCAATTGAAGTTGCTGTATTTCAATTCTGCTGAACATGCCATGATGTTAGCTTGTTGTAGAGTCAACCATGATATAAGCTGGATGTAGAGCCAGCCATGATGGAAGCTTGTTTTAGAGTCAGCCATGCTAGAAACTCATGGTAGAGCCAGCCATGATGGAAGCTCCTTGTAGAGCCTGCCATGATGGTAGCTTGTTGTAGAGCCAGCCATGATGGGAGCTCATTATAGAGCCAGTCTTGATGTTATCTGGTTATAGAGGCTGCCATGGTGGAAGCTCTTGGTAGAGCCAGCTGTGATGGTAGCTTGTTGTAGAAGCTGCCATGGTGGAAGCTTGTTGTACAGCCTGCCTTGGTGGAAGCAGAATTTAGAGCCAGCCATGGTGGAAACTCATGGCATAGCCTGCCATGATGGTAGCTTGTTGTAGCTACCGATATTCTTGACAGTAGCTTGTTGATGTTCAGGGGAATGGGCTCCTTCTCAACTTAAAATTTTTTTGGAGGGAAGCAATGAACTATTTATCTAATTGAAAATCGCATTTGACAACACAAGGTGGATCTAGAGTAAAATTTCAGGACGCATTGGAAATTGTTGCTTATATAAAGAACACCTGTCCATAAAGGTATATGCTCTTTCATTTCCATTGAGTGTTTTGTATTCATAGGTGTTACTATACTTGAAATTTGCGTATAATAAATATGAATATACAGAGAGGATAATTTTGGTTCATACATTATTACTAGATGTATGTCATTGTGTGTTGGAAGAAAAAATATTGAAATCTTAGCAAGTGGCAAAGACATAAGTAGTAATATTTCTCACTTTGTATTTCAAGATGAAATATATTGCATATTTGACCACTCCTTTGGTCTAGTGGTTAGAGCGTCTGATTTGGATGTGAAAAGTTGTGGATTTGATCTCTGGCCAATTTGTACCAGATGCTTATAAAAATGGTATTTTTTTTAAGCTACCTTAAAATCCAAATCACATGTACATCTAGTATTTATGCAGAAAATGAACATATTCCCTTGTATTATATTCAAAATGTGTTTATAAATTGAATATTATTAGGTTATATTATATTGGAGCATATTACCCCATCCACACTTTTCACGTCATTTCATTCATTGGCTTATCATAAAAGAAATATAAATGATTTGATAGAAATTTATTTTTTGCATGAACTTGTCTGTTGCATTAAGCAATATTTGTGATGTTTTGTAAATTTATTTTGCCCTGTCTGGCCACAAAAGAAAGTCTATTTGAAGGATACAGCACATCAGGTTTAATACTATCAGGTAATACAAGGGACATAAATCATAAACAAATCAAATTAGGGCAAGTCTAATATCAGCAGATAATTATTTCCAAGAATAAAAGTAAATACAAATTCCATTTATTGCTTAATCTCACAAAATTCTTGATTTTCTTGCTGTGAAAACTTCAGTAATGGTGGGATATAGGACTATATTTTGTATCTGCTAAAATTAAGAATTTAACAAAACTAAAAACAAATTCACATTTATTTTATATTTTGCACTTGTATATATAATACATAATATTATGGGATAAGTATGTCACTGGTTAGAACATTATTCTCTCTTACAAATCTCTGCAAGCACAGATTATAAATGTTAACTTTTAATTTTTTTTATTTCAGGAAATGTTAGTTGTGGTAACCTGAATAAATTCCTGCCCTTTGTTCTGCAAGAAATTGAAAGTCAGCCAAAGAGACAGTATCTTTTGTTGTATTCTCTTAAAGAGGTTAGGCTTTTGATACATTCTTTTAAAGTGGTTAGACTTTTTCAGAATCTTAGACTGAATATATATCTTCATTGTTTCCCAGGGGAATGTTGTAATAACCACCCCTCTCTCTCTCTCTCTCTCTCTCTCTCTCTCTCTCTCTCTCTCTCTCTTTCTCTCTCACACAGACACACACACACACACACACACAGACATAATTAAGCCATCTGGTTCTGAACTTTTTTGGCCAGCCATGCATATGTTAATGTAATTAATCCATCCATCCATCCAATTTTTCATTAAGTTTAGACTCCCAGGTTGGGTATTTGTTTCTTAAGCATACCAGACTCACAATTGAATGTGTACTCCTGTGGCCCATAGGCTGATTTTAAATGGCCCATTGACTGATTTTAAATGGCCAATGGGCTGATTTTAAATGGCCCACCAGAGCTTGAGCAATTTTGTTTTCATTTATGTACAAGAAATAATGGTCTGCTTTCATAGTATATCTTCTGAACCAATTGAACAATTGTGAATAATTTTTACAGTTGTTGCTTTTAAGTTTTCTTCTGCATCCCTCTACTTCAAAAATTCTCAGTGGCCCATGGTGTCAAAAAGGTTGGACAGCACTAGTGTACTGGTTTTAATACTGCCATCAGTTAACTTTGTGTGTGTTAAGATATTTTACTTGAATTGCCTCTGTACTAAACAAAGTTTGTTTTACTATACCATACAATTCCTAACCAAATCAGACTGATAAACACATTTCTCATTTATCACAGTTTCTTCTTTTTTGGATTCTGATGCCAAAAAGCAAAAATTTCATCATTTTGAAATTAAAGATGCTGAAAAACTATATGAAATTTGCAAACATATCTGTGTTTTTAGAAGACAAAAAGAAACCTTTAAGTTTTCTCATTGAATTTTGCATTTTGCCCAATTTCACTTGTATTGGAAAATGTATAATGCATATATGGTTGATATCCCAAATTTGGAATGGTATACTTGGTTAAGATTATTCCGTCTTACAAAATGTCTTAGCATAAAAGATATTAAAATCCTTACATCCCATGTTTTGAATGTGACTAATTATGAATTTGCACATTTTTCTCTAAGAGCTACATTGTAATTTGTCTATGGCAGATTATCAGCTGTGAATCTGGGTCACAAGCAGGAGTACATGCGCTGCAGCCCTATGTACAGTCTATATGGTATGTTATCATTTTTGCACATACATTTTGTACAGTCTGTATTGTATGTTATCATGTTTTCACAGCCATATGTACTGTCTGTATTGTATGTTATCATGTTTTCACAGCCCTATGTATAGTCTGTATGGCATGTTATAATGTTTTCACAGCCCTATATACAGTGCATGGTATTTTATAATGTTTGCACAGCCCTATGTACAGTCTGTATTGTATGTTATAATGCTTGCACAGCCATATGTACAGTGTGTATGGTATGTTGTCATGTTTACACAGCAATAGGTACAGTCTGTATGGTACATTATCATGTTTACACAGCCCTATGTACAGTCTGTATTGTATATTACAATGCTTTGATAGCCCTGTGTACAGTCTGTATTGTATGTTATAATGTTTTCACAGCCCTATGTACAGTGTATGGTATTGTATCATGTTTTCACAGCCCTATGTACAGTCTATATGGTATGTTATCATTTTTGAACATACATTTTGTACAGTCTGTATGGCATGTTATAATGTTTTCACAGCCCTATGTACAGTCTGTATGGCATGTTATAATGTTTTCACAGCCCTATGTACAGTGCATGGTATTTTATAATGTTTTCACAGCCATATGTATAGTCTGTATTGTATGTTATGATGTTTACACAGCCCTGTGTACAATCTGTATGTGGGGCCCCAAGTGGCCGAGTGGTTTAAAGCGTCCTCCGTTACGAATCACTGCCATCTCACCTCTGCCTGCGTGGGTTCAAGACTCTGATTCGGCCAATGTGGGTATGTAAGAAAGCTTGCCAGTAGCTTCTCGTGGGTTGGTGGTTCTTTGTGGGGGTTTTACCTCAGTTCTTCCTCCACCATTAATACTGGCTGCCATGTATAGTCATATTGTGTGCTGAAAAATGGCGTTAAACCCTACAACAATGACAACAGTCTGTATGATGTCACAATGTTTCCACAACCCTATTTACATTGTATGGTACGTTATCATATTTTCACAGCCCTATGTACAGTCTGTATTGTATGTTATCATGTTTTCACAGCCCTATATACAGTCTGTATGGTATGGTATTATATTTGTACAACCCCATTGTACAGCCTGTATGGTATACATTTTGCACAACCCCTTTGTACAGTCTTTATGGTACGATAAATACACATTTATAAAGCATGTACAACTGTAAACAATAAAGATCCTGATCTGCCATTGCACATGCAAAACAGGTTTTTTTTTTTACTGATTACTCCTAACAACCTGGACAGACTCATATCTGCCAAGGCATTATGGGATAGCAGATCTGGATCTTTGTAGTTTACAGTTGGACTTGTTTTATAAGCAAGTATATATTGCAATATTTGCACAGTCCTGTGTACATTGTGTGTTATGTTAGAACGTTTACCGAGTCCTGTGTACATTGTGTGTTATGTTAGAACTTTTACAGAGTCTGTGTACAGTATGTGTTATGTTAGAACGTTTACAGAGTCCTGTGTACATTGTGTGTTATGTTAGAACTTTTGCAGAGTCCTGTGTACATTGTGTGTTATGTTAGAACTTTTGCAGAGTCCTGTGTACATTGTGTGTTATGTTAGAACTTGTGCAGAGTCTTTGTACAGTATGTGTTATGTTAGAATGTTTACAGAGTCCTGTGTACATTGTGTGTTATGTTAGAACTTTTGCAGAGTCCTGTGTACATTGTGTGTTATGTTAGAACTTTTACAGAGTCTGTGTACAGTATGTGTTATGTTAGAACGTTTACAGAGTCCTGTGTACATTATGTTTGATGTTAGAACTTTTGCAGAGTCCTGTGTACATTGTGTGTTATGTTAGAACTTTTGCAGAGTCCTATGTACAGTCTTTATGGGTTGCTATGCTTTCACAGCCATATGTACTGTCTATATTATATTTTATAACTTTTGCACAGCTCTATGTACAGTATGTATTATTTGTTATAATTTTGCTTGGCTCTATATACAGTTTGTATTGTATGCTATACAGTTTGTAAAGCTCTATGTACAGTCTGTATTGTATAATAGTTTCACAGACTTATGTACAGTCTTTATGGTGTATTATAATGTTTGCATAGCCCTGTGTACTGTCTGTATTGTATAACTTGTGCACAGCTCTATGTACAGTATGTTTTTTAGTATGTTACACATTTTGCACAGCCCAGTTCTTCAATAAAGTTTTCATAATTGCCAGTAAAACTTGCAAACATGTTTGAAATATCTGGATCAGAATATAATTCTGAATATATATATATATATATATATATATATATATATATATATATATATATATATATATATATTGTTACATGCTTAGGCTCGAATAAACAGTAACATAGACAGAGTGAAAATAACAAGCTTGTAACAACTTAATAAACAATTTATTGAGCACAAATATTTTCCAGAAAAGAAAAATAAACTTACGGTTTTAAGAATCAATTCCAGAATTAATCCAAAAATAATTCAAATTATAATCTACTAGTGAAATTGCAAAAGTCCTGATAATAAATTTGGCCAAATAATTCCAAATTCGAATCCCAGTAAAGTATCCAAGATGGAAGACGATGTCACTTGATGAAGTCAGTTCTTGGTAATAAAATTCTATGAGCACAATTCTCTTTCAGATAAATAACAAAATAATTCATCTTGATCCAAACGAATTGACATAATTTCCAGTACAAGGTAATTTAAATTAACTCAAAATGACACAACTTAATATTCTAATAGCCCAAGTTCTACTAATTAGTTCGCTCTCAAAACATAATTTATATAGGTGTTTTTACATAAACAAGAAAGGGGTAACATGATCTTCTAGAATTTTTTAGAACAAATTTACGTTCAAAGAATCACGTACACACCTTATGACCCAACTAAAATATAAAGATGTTTATACAAAGCTCCATAATGTCCTTGGAACCAACCAATCATTTTAAAAGCTTGCTTACAACTCTGAAGCCAGGTCAGAAATGAGGTCAACACCTGGTGTTTATTTTTTAAAGTACAGGTCATCCCTCCATTGAACGAATCTTAGACTTAAAATGCCAAATTTGAATCTAACAAACAAACAAATTTTAAAAAAATGACTTAATTCAATTATACGTAAATATATATATAATATATAATGCATTATCTTTGCTCATGTAATCCATTTTCCTTTCCTTAGTCAGAAAACTAATTTAGCAGATGTTTTTTACCTGTCCTTATTTTATTCTGTCATGAATATAATATACATTATTTGGACTGAGACTAAATGTAACATACTAATTGGTCTTTGAGATCCATGGTGGTTTAATGTTGTATCCTGCTCTGAAAAAGGCAAGGCATTTTATTCCAAATCCCTTGCCAGCATATAACCTTTGTTTCTTGATGCGCTAGCAAACAGCAATCATTTAATCATGTAGTGAGTTAAAGTGTACAATTAAAAAGCATTAATTTAATTAAGCTGTCTAGTTAAATGGTCATTAATCAATGATCAATTAATAAAGCTGTGTGTTCGTTATGCCATTAACCATCCATCAGTGAATCAAGCTGTCTTATTATGCCCAATATTGAATTCCAAGCTCGTTCGTTGTGAATTTCTGAATCGCGCAGAATAACACATTTGTCTTGCTGTAGGCTGGTCATTGTGTTTCTTGTGTTACACCCATTGCATAAATTTCCTATCTGATTCTTACTTCATATATTTCAGGTATATGTTATTTATTCATTGCGAATGAAATAAAAAAGAATAAATAATAAGAAAGAATAAGGAATGTGGTATCCGAATGGCTGAGGTGGCTGACTCTGACTGACCCACTTACTTTGCTGCCCAATCTCAAACAACATCTAGGCTCTGCATCCCCTTACACTAGAAGTACAGTGGTGACAGCTATCAAATTCACAATCACTGATCAGGTAGCTGTGTATGTATTTAGGACTCTTTTGTATGGTCCTTGATAGGTCATATAATAAAAGCAGACAAGATGGTCGATTTGTGTAGCCAGATCACTTCCATTATGTTTTGCCACCTAGATTTTGTTTTGCTTTAATTTTCAAAATGCACTTAAAGCCATAAAAAAGTGTTAATTAACCATTTAGTTCTCAAAATTACTAGGTACCTCACAGAGGGTTAAAGGTCCCATTTTATTGACTTGTCTGAAAACTTATTCAATAATGTACAGGTAAAATAAATATTAATTGTATTTTTCATTTTATGTAACAATCGTTTGCAACGTTTGTCATGAAACAAAACACACATCGGTATGAACAGCTTAGTTCACGAGAGACATCTGAATAGTTATAAGAATGTGATGCTAAATTTGATTCTTGTTAATTTAGAGCACTGTATCCTGAAGCAGTCACTTGCTCGATCTTTCCATCTGTATGGCTGCTTCATGATCCATTCACACTTGTACCCACCAAACTTTGTAAAAATTACACATAATTGGATGTAATTTGGTAGGTAAATTGCTGATAACAAATGTGCCCTTTTACGATTGTGTATTTTAATGGTTTGTCTTTCCAGATTCAATATTTTGGGCCCATTTTCCTCAATTTTCAATATTGATAGAGTTTGGGCCCATTTTCCTCAGTTTGCAATATCGACAACAGCAAAACCTTGAAAACCATCTTAGCTCCAGAACCATTCAGGGTATTATAAATCAGTTTGATGTGAACATTCTCTGTAACTTTAATTGCCTTTTATAATTTAGCTCTTTTTACTCCTGTATCGATAGAGTTATTCTTCTTGTCAACAAAAGTCTTGTTTTCAGTTCCAAACATGGAATATTGCTTGTAGTCATTATAACTTAAGAACCATTCCATATAATTGGATGGAATTGGGTAAGAGCATTGTCTTTTAGACCTAAATGTGTCTATTATATTTTGTCTTGTCTTCAGTTTAGACAGATGTAAATCCATTTTGAATTTGTTTGGACATGATGCTTTAATTAATGATTCATTGAAGTGTGTTCACATGTGTTCACATCATTCATTTACAAGAGTCTTGAACATAGAATGCCCATTTTTTAATTTCCCATTGCAAGGTCCACGATTTAATGACCTATTAAGAAAATTGTGTGGCACATTGATCCAGTTATTACTCATAGCTTTGGCTATATTATTTTTTTGTGCTCACTTTTTGAGAGAAAAAGGGAGCATGTTATTTTCTTCAGACCCTTCATATGTCCATAAGTTTTTTTGAAATTAATTTTAATACAGTAACATTAAAAGCTATATAACTTAGAAAGTTTTCTCACAGTATCTTAAGTAGATGTTTTGAATCTGATTTAGATTTTTCCAGCTTACTTTCAATCTTTACACATATTTGCAATGTTTTTACTTCAGGCTTGTTTTGTATTAACTACTTCACACTTCACAAATATTTGGATGTTAGCTATTAGACAAACGATTTCTTCACAAACTTAGTTAGCCACTTGAGTTAAACAATCACAATTTAGTGGGAATATTTATATTTAATATATAGTTGGCCTAGTATTTGGTAGGATTTTTTTTATTCATATGTGGATGACCTTGTAATTTGGTAGTACAAATATTTGCATTTATAGGTGTAAATGACTTTGTAAATTGGTAACAAATTTGCATTTACACCTGGATGACCTAGTAAACTGGTAGGCCCTTTTGTATTTATATGAAATAGCCTCGTTAGATTTTCAAGACATTACACAAAATCAGTCTTTAGCCTGTTCAGTGTCAATGATGCAGTGTATACCAATAGACAGATTAAATATAATCTTATTTGTTTATATTTAATAATAATATTCTCTCATTTATTGTTTTGTATTCCAAGACTTTAAATTTTTGTTCTTAGAAGAGTCAATTGATGACATTGCAACCTCAAGGCATAGATTCCCTGTTAAGAAGTGGCATAGGAGATTTCTTGAAAACATTGCAAGATCCAGATATTAATGTACAAAGAGTTGCCTTGGTTACATTCAACTTGGCAGGTGACAACAAACCATCACTGATACAAGATCAACAGGTAAGTATGAACTGTGTTATAGAAAATTAAGAAGTCAGTCTTTTCAATTATCCTATTTGTTCTTACCATCATTTTTCTCAAGTTACCGACCACTCTGGTGGACTGGTGATTAGAGTGTCTGCCTCGGATGCGGAAGGTCATAGGTTCGATCCCCGGCCAAGCCATACCAAATGTTTATAAAAATAGCATTAACGGCTGCCTAGCTTGGCACTCAGTATTATGATTTTTGTGTTAGGACTGGTTGGTCTGGAGTCAGGATAATGTGACTGTTTGGGACATCATGCTACATGTCTGCGACATGATGCCCCAGTACTAGGCATCACTATAAACTGCCACACTGCAGACATCATAGCAATATCACACACACACACATTACCAGAGATATTGGCATTGAAGGCGATGTCAGACTCAATACTTGTTCGTCTTCTACAAAGATGTTCACATTTTGTGATAAAATTTTGTATTTCAGCAGTTTAGATAAATTCACTTAAATTGTTTACAATATATCTTGGAAATAAAATGTGGAATAAAAACATTTTAAACATGCATCAGTTGCAAAGATATTTTTTTCTCTCCTGAATAATTATTCTTATTTCAGAAAGAACTGATTTGAGAAGATGAGATGGGCCCATTTTGGCACAAAATTTAAATGATGGTCTCGATATAAGAAAAGTTGGTAAAATTTAAGATTAAATTTAAAGAAATGGTTTTCTATTGTATTTTATGTGCATTCTGTTTCGTTGTGCACGAATGCGTGACGAAAAAAGTAATGGCTTATCTGATGATAGACTGTTGTTTAGTGTGAGATGATATTGCTAGAGGAATATGCTATTGTCTGTGTGTGTTTATACAGGAAGTGTTTAGGGACCAGATGAGCTGTAGGAGACAGAGAATGAAAATAGTATAGTTGGTCCTCCGAGTCTCTGGGAGACAAGAAAAGGAGAAAAGGTTGTCAGATGTTTGAAGGCAGAAGGTTCTCTGGGAAAAGAGATGTTAAGGAAGTGGAAGGACGTAGTTGATGGACTGAAGGGGTACTGGAGTACCAGTCAAGGGAAAAGAAATAATACAGATGAGTATAAACACAGAGAAGAGGAAATCAGATGATGCAATAGGAAGTCACTTGTTCGAGTGAAAGATGTGTGGTAGGGTTTTGAATATTGAATTTCATTTGAGAAATGACTGTTATTGAATGGTATTAAATTGTTTTTTATTTGAATTTGACCTTTTGTGTATTCATTAATTTAAATGTCGGCATCGCTGTCGCTAACTGGGGGCTCAGAGCTTTTGCATCTCTCTATCACTAGTTTATGTTTTACCAAAAATGAGCCAGAATCGGTCTTCTGTAATAAATAAATATACTGCAGGGAGCACCCCACTCCAATGTAACCTAACCCAACCTTGATAGTGGGCTTAATAGTATGTTGACGACCCTTAACATGCCCCACGCTAGTCTACGAGACCTTTACAGCCCCATAACAATTTTAGGAATGGTGATACCTTTAAAGGATCATAAATAATGTGTTGTGCTTTTAATTTATGCTTACATTGTTTATATTTCCAAACCGTATCATTTAACAGATTATATCTATTGTGTTGTTCTTCATCCCACCTAATCAAAAAGCAAATTTCCAAGTGGCAATTACTAAATGAGTAATAGTGTCTGTGTATCATGTAAAACGAAAGGCAATTACTAAATGAGTAATAGTGTCTGTGTGTATCATGTAAAAGGAAAGGCAATTACTAAATGAGTAATAGTGTTTACAAACAAGTTGCATTGCAGAATCGATGTTGTGCCACTGCAGCACTGGACACAAAGACTTTCAGAGAATTTAGAACATTGGCAATTAAAAAATGCTGAAAAAAATTAACAGCCAATACAACAGTCAGTTCAATGTAAATTACTATTCTGAAAGAAATGTTTTGGATTTTATTACAGAAAGCAGCAGTCTAATTTACCATTTTCAACACATAACATAAACATCTCCATAGAGAATACTATAACTGCTTTTGTGTTTTTGCTCACCACTTACACATCCAAAAATGACCAGTCGCATGACCATGTAATGTATTACTCAATTATACCAATAGGGCTCACACATTGCAATCGTGGATCATAACTATTGTTAATAAAAGCTGTGTCTCTTGGTATGTTAATTCGCTCAATGTTCGATCCTAATTATGCTGGGTCCAAACTATGACCACATCCAGTAGCCACCCTTGGCAATGGATTACGCATGATGCTTGACCCGAACTATGATTAAATCCAGTAGTCTCTCTTGGCAATGGATTATTCATGATGCTAGACCCAAGCTATGATCACATCCAATAGTCACTCTTGGCAATGGATTATGCATGATGCTGGACCCAAACTAGTATAGCATTCAGTAGTCTCTCTTGACAATGATCCTGGACCCAAACAATGATCATATCTAGTAGTCACTCTTGGCAATGGATCACGCAAGATGTTGAATGAAATCTATAATTACATTCAGTAGTCACTCTTGGCAATGGATTGTGCATGATGCTGGACCCAAACTAGTATAGCATTCAGTAGTCTCTCTTGACAATGATCCTGGACCCAAACAATGATCATTTCTAGTAGTCACTCTTGGCAATGGATCACGCAAGATGTTGAATGAAATCTATAATTACATTCAGTAGTCACTCTTGGCAATGGATTGTGCATGATGCTGGACCCAAACAAGGATCATCGCATTCAGTAGTCGCTCTTGGCAATGAAATATGCATGATGCTCAATCAAAACTATGATTAAATCCTGTAGTCACTCTGCACAATGGATTACGCATGATGTTAGACCCAAACAATGATCACATCCAGTAGTCACTCTTGGCAATGGATCATGCATGATGCTAAATGAAAACTATGATTACAGCCAGTAGTCACTATTGGCAATGGATTGTGCATGATGCGGGACCCAAACTAGGATCATTGCATTCAGTAGTCACTCTTGGCAATGATATATGCATGGTGCTGGATCAAAAGTATGATCTCATCCAGTAGTCGGTCTTAACAATGGATTACATATGATGTTGAACCCAAACATTGATCACATCAAGTAGTCACTCTTCACAATGAATTAAGCATTATGTTGGACCCAAATTGAGATAACATCCAATAGCCACTCTTGGCCATGGATTGTGCATGGATAATTCATGATGCTGGACCAAAACTGTTCTCATATCCAGTAGTCACTTATGGCAATGGATTAAACATGATGCCTGACCCCAACATATGCCCACATCCTGTAGTCGCTCTTGGCAATGGATTATGCATGATGCTGGACCCAAACTATGATCACATCCAGTAGTATATATTGGCAATGGATTACGCATAATGTCCTAATTAAGGCCACAATGAATAGGGTATCTTGGCATGAAATTATGCACAATGCTTGATTCTACTTAAGACCTCATGGAATAGGGTCTCTTAGCATGAAATTATGCTCAATGCTGGATCCTGATTATAGCTACATACAGCAGTGACTTATGGGATGTGATTATGCATGATGCTGCATTATATTTATAACAACATGTAGTCATGACTGTTGTCATGGGTCCAAATGTTCTGAGGACATTTCTGCTGAATACTGGAATCAAAATGTGTTCTTCAGCAAGGGAAGTAACTTTTTATGGGAGAAACCTGAAACAACTACAGTTTTTAAACCTAGTTTCCACTTTAAAAGTAATAGGGACTGCTAGGATTTAGTCAATATAAAAGTAGGCTACAGTTTAATATCATCTAATCACTAGCACCTGGCTACATTGCAATTTTAAAGTGTGTAATCAAAACAAAAAAAAAAACAAACATGTATATGGAAATATAAATTGTTCCCTATCTAGCTTTTGATGCCAAGAATATATAAAAAAATGTAACAAGTAAGTTTAAACATTAAACAATGCCGATAATTTAGTCACTCAAGCATAACATACTTCCATAAACTCAATTCACTAACAGATGTAAAAATTCCATTTGTAACAAAAGATGTATCTTTAAGACAAGCTGATATCCCATATATGTTAGGTCTTTATGGTCTTAAACAAAGTAACATAAAAAAGCAGAAACCAACACGCTTTCCAAAATTCAACATATTTATTTCCCTAGAATACAAATTGAAAGTATAAAAAGAACTTACAATATTAAAAATTAAATCCCAAACAATCCCAGAATTTCCAACACAAGTCCCAAGGAATACAGATATGAATAAACTGGACTAGTATTAATATAACCCTTGAATACAACCATATTTGAAAATACACAATAACTGCAGACTCTCTGTCAAATAATATTATAATGGAGAATTTTGTATTTCCAGAGAAAAACATTATGAATAATTCCAAATCAAATTACTGTGCACAACAGTTATTTCTGCCAGATGAGAGTCATAAGTCCATTGTTTTCAAAGCAATTAAGTAATAATTAGAAGGTCTGTTACCTAAACCAAAACAATGCACGTGACCATTATCACGCAGAGGGCTAGCGATGTGAAAAAAAATATGCATGTCATGACTAAACTTAAAATAAGACTGGTCGGCCTGATGTCAGAATAATGTGACTGGGTGGAATGTCATGCTACATGTCTGTGGCATGATGCCCAGTGCTATAAACTGCCACACTTCAGACATCATAGCGATATGATTGAAAAATTGTTAAAGCTACGTAACAATCCTAATCACTCGCACACACAAAGTTGAAATAATAATCCCACAACCTATCTTCAGTCTAAAAATAGGTAAACAATCCTGTTTACAAAACTGTAGTGAATTTTGAGATCACCTATTTCACATTACTCATATCATATAAAGAAAATTAACAAACAATACAAATTAAATGAAAGTACCACATCAAAAGTAAGCCTTCTATTAATTACTTTGTGAAAATGGGTACAAAATGTAGCATAAACAATTTATAAAAAAAACTACTGTAACCAGAATATCAGCTGCTTTCAACAAGTTAAAATCGTAATTTTATTTTTTACATTCACTCTATAACAATAAATGATATTTGTATCATGATGGAGAACAAATTATGAAAATAACAGTTTATGACACACAGTATAAAACTGAAATGTAATTGTATGTGAATATGATGTGACATAATGTATAACTGTGATGTAATGGTATGCGAATATGATGTGACATAATGTATAAAACTGATGTAATGGTACGTGAATATGATGTGACATAATGTGTAAAAATAATTAAATGGTATGTGAATATGATGTAACATAACGTAAAAAGCTGTGACGTAATGGTATGTGAATATGATGTGACATAATGTATACAACTGTAACGTAATGGTACGTGAATATGATCTGACATAATGTATAAAACTGTAATGTAATGGTACGTGAATATGATGTGACATAATGTATAAAACTGTAACGTAATGGTACCTGAATATGTTGTGACTTTATTTATAAAACTGATGTAATGGTATGTGAATATGATGTGACATAATGTACAAAACTGTGATTTAATGGTATGTAAATATGATGTAACATAATATATAAAACTGCAATGTAATGGTATGTGAATATGATGTAACATGTATAGATTTTTACTGTAAGATTACGAGCATAATCATTACTCCACATTTTATGACACATTACATGTTGTACCCTTTAAAGAATATTAAGTTATCTGACAACAAAATGCTGCCACAATATTAACACTATATTGACATTACATGGCTAAAACTTCCAATGAATTATCTTGAAAGTAGAAAAAAATAGGATGGCTGAACTGAAAGCATCCTTTCAACCCAATTCCTCATGATAAGTTGTATGCATACTCGGCCATCACTCTACTTAAACTTTGTACCTTTTGCTCATGATTTTCATTATCGGCTAACAGGCCTCCTAAATGGAGATGATCTGTCTCCGTTGCTTCTCCAACTCTTGGCTGCACACCTGTCCCCTAAGTACAGCTTCAATGTCACAAATAACAGCTTCAAATTTGATCCAGTAATCCTCTAAGCCTTGTCTACTAATCCTTCAAACTGCGCTATGGCCACTTATATGATTTCTATATGAACGAATTCGCTCCACACTAGCCCCTAGTGAGGTGTCTCTTGGTTGATCACATGGGTCCATGTTCCAGCCTGTTATTGGTTCAGGAACTGTGCTAAAATTTCTAATTAGAATATATAACAAAGAAATATCAAACTGATCCAATGTTCCTACTTTGTTTTCAAAGGGATCTGAGAAAAGCAACAGAATCTGATCATTGTTAAGCAGTGGTCTTCCTGGCCTCATAATCAGTTTTAGCATATTGGCTAGTATTACTTGGTAGATGTCTGCATAAGGCACAGGAAAGTTGCTAAGGAGAATCTTTCTCAGAGCATTTCCACAAGCATTTTATATAGAATCAGAATAGAGTTTATATATATATATATATATATATATATATATATATATATATATATATATATATATATATATGTCTGCAAATCCAAAGCTAAAATAACAACTTGTAATAAAAGTTTAATGATCTTATGTTGATAGCAAAAAACTAGTTACAATATATATATATATATACATATATATATATATATATATATATATATATATATATATATATATATATATATATATATATATATATATATTGTAACAGTAGTTTTTTTTGCCTTCAAGAGTTGTGACAAGTTTTACTTGGGAAAAAGTCTCCTACAGTGTCAGCTGGTTGGCACAGTGATCCCATATATTTCTCAAGCACTTCTATACCAAAGTAAACAATAACCCCAAAACAAAATTCCCCTTCATTTAATGATGAAAATAACTCACTTTATCTGCATGCCAATCCAAAATGGTAGGCATTGTTCATACAGCTAATTATGTAAGTTCTGACATAGGTAAGTAATATCAATCTGATCAACTTTGGAGTATACCCCTCTTTGTGTGACAAAAGATTTTGATGTGAACTTGACTATTTGTCTGGATATAATGGCTTCCCGTCTTAGGAATGTCATAGGATATGAGTAATTCAGATCCTTAATTGGTAGCATTTGTAAAAAGAGGAAGTTTCAGTTACTTTTTCATGGAAGATTATATCAAATCATGAACTGAATTGCACAAGGTGATAATACAAGTTTTCATTGTCAGTGCCATGAAGTGGAATGTAATCAAGTAATAATTGTACTCTGTATTTTGATTCTAAAAACCCATGGATCACAAAGACAATATGGATATTAGGAATGACAGGATCTAGCCAATAACCATAAATGACTAGTGATGTTCAGACATACACCTGAACACCACTGAAAGATGTCATCGGACATAATCTACAACTACCTTCTCCAGTAAAACAATGGATATCCTACCGTGTTATCTGATGAGGTAATTAGACCTATCCTTTGTTCCTGGGCACTTGTATATACAACCAGACAAAACCACAGTACAACAGTACAGCAGGATTATGCAATTAAAGTATCTCCCTTTCATACTTTAATAATAGTATTTCCTTTTTTATACTTAAGTTGGACAACAACTCACCTCATCTGCAAGCCACGTATCAAATGGCGGTGACAAACCAATCATGCTGTCCTCTGAGTCCCCACGGGATGGTGGACACTGGATATGTAACTCGTATTGTAAATTCTCGCCAAGGCAGGAGGTAATCTTGGAAAGATTCAGTTTAATGAACTTTCTAATTCTGGTACACAACCTTGCTTTGGGAGTCTTGATTTCATCAATCACCAGCCTCGTCATTCTTGCAAACACAATATGGTTCCTACAGCACAAGGTTAACCTATGGAAAAGGTCATGGTCAAACATACAACAGCCACAGAAAATGAGATATTCTGAGGTCACCTTCTTCTTTGAAACTGGCCAGCGAGTAATACATGCAGCAATTAGCCTGTGGAAAATGGGAGGTGGCAGATACCTCCCTCTAAGGACCCAAAACAAAACAGGTGTGCTCACCAGCCGGATATCTTTGATTATAGTTTTTAGTGACAACCCCCTTACTTTCATCGGCAAGATGAAAAATAACAATCAAAGATTACTAAGGTGGAGTTTGTTATTGCAGGAATATAATCTTGACATCCGGCACATCAAGGGAAAATATAATTTAATAGCAGATGCTCTTTCCCGTGTATAACAATATATTATATCACATACACTGTTTAATTTATACGAGTTCTTTTAACCTTGGGTGTAACTTGGTTTGTGGTAAAAAGAAAGTTTTATCATATAAACATTTCTTTTTATTTTATGGGGGAAGGTTTTGCGTATATTTGATTTAAATCATTTATTTTTATTGTTTATTTGTCAGATTCAAATTTGACATTTTAAGTTTAAGATTCATTCATTGGGAGATATTTTTTTTAAAGTGGGATGACTTGTACTTTACAAATAAACACCAGGTGTTGACCTCATTTCTGACATGGCTTCAGAGTTGTAAACAAGCTTTTAAAATGATTGGTTCATTCCAAGGACATTATGGAGCTTTGTTATAAACGTCTTTCTATTTTTAGTTTGGTCATATGGTGTGTACATGATTTTTTGAATGTAAATTTGTTCTAAAAGATTCTAGAAGATCATGTGACCCCTTCCTTGTTTACGTAAAAACAGGTATATAAATTATGTTTTGGAGCAAACTATTTAGTAGAACTTGGGCTGTTAGAATATTAAGTTGTGTCGTTTTGAGTTATTTTAAATTACCTTGTATTGGAAATTATTTCAAATCATTTGGATGAAGAGGAATTATTTTGTTATTTATCTGGAAAGGAATTGTGCTCATAGAATTTTATTACCAAAAACTAACTTTATCACGGGACATGGTCTTCTGTCTTGGATACTTCGCTGGGATTCGAACTTGGAATTATTTGGTCATTTTCTAGAATATTCTCTAGTGGATAATATTTTGAATTATTTTTGGATTAATTTTGGAATTGATTCTTAAAACTAAGTTTATTTTTCTTTTCTGGAAAATATTTGTGCTCAATAAATTGTTTATTAAGTTTTTACAAGCTTATTATTTTCACTCTTTCTATGTTACTGTTATTCGAGCCAAAGCATGTAACAATAGTTATGTGTTGTATTGGTATTTTGAGGGGTAGGGGTATAGTTATGTAATTTATTGGTTAATTGAGTGTAAGGGGTATAGCTATGTCTTGTATTGGTATATTGAGTGGTAGGAGTATAGTTATTTGTTGTATATGTATATTCAGTGGAGGGGCATAGTTTTAATTTGTATTGGCTTATTCAGTGCTAGGGCTTTAGGTATGTGTTGTATTGGTATATTAAGTGGTAAGGGTTTAGTTATGTATTGTATTGGTATATTGAGGTGTAGGGGTACAGTTATGTGTTGTATTGGTTTATTGAGTGTTATCGATATAGTTATATGTTGTATTGGTATATTGAGTGGTAGGGTTATAGTCATATGCTGTATTGGTATATTGAATGTTGGGGGTAGAGTTATTTCTAATAGTGGCATATTGAGGGGTAGGGTATAGTCATATGTCACATTGGTATATTGAGTGGTAGGGGTATATTAATGTGATGTATTCGTTTAATGTTAAAAGTTTAAAGTTATGTGATGTGTTGGTATATTGAGGGGCAGGGGTATAGTTACGTGCTGTATTGGTATATTGAATGTTGGCTGAATGTTATTTGTTATAGTGGTATATCAAGGGGTAGGGGTATAGTTATTACTTATAGTGGTATATTGAGGTATATGGGTATTGTTATTTCTTATAGTGCTATATTGAGTGGTAGGGGTATAGTCATATGTCACATTGGTATATTGAGTGGTAGGGGTATAGTTATATGCTGTATTGGTATATTGAATGATGGGGTATAGATATTTCTTATAGTGGTACTTTGAGGGGTAGTGGTATAGTTATCTCTCATAGTGGTATATTGAGGGGTAGGGGTATAGGGGTAGGGTATAGTTATTTCTTTTAGTGGTGTATTGAGAGGTAGGGGTATATTTAATTTTTTATAGTGGTGTATTGCAGTGTAGGGGTATAGTTATATGTTGTATTGGTATATTGAGATGTAGGGGTATAGTTATTTCTTATGGTGGTTTATTGAGTGGTACAGATATAGTTATTTCTTATAGTGGTATATTGAGTGGTAGGAGTATAGTTATCTGTTGTATTATATATAGAATGGTAGGGTATAGTTATTTGTAATAGTGGTATATTGAGTGGTAGGAGTATAGTTATCTGTTGTATTATATATAGAATGGTAGGGTATAGTTATTTGTAATAGTGGTATATTGAGTGGTAGGGGCATAGTTATCTGCTGTATTATATATTGAGTGCTAGGGGTATAGTTATTTGTAATAGTGGCATATAGAGGGGTAGGGGTATAGTTATCTTTTGTATTGTTATATTGAGTAGTAGGGGTAAAGTTATGTTTTGTATTGGTATATTGAGTGGTAGAGGTATAGCTATGTCTTGTATTGGTGTATTGAGGGATAGGGGTATAATTATGTGTTGTGTTGGTATATTGAGAGGCAAGGGTATTGTCATATGCTGTATTGTTATATTGAATGTTGGGGGTATAGTTATTTCTTATAGTGGTATATTGAGTTGTAGGGGTATAGTTATTTCTGATAGTTGTATATTGAGTAGTAGGGGTATAGTCATATGTCGCATTGGTATATTGAGTGCTAGTGGTATAGTTATGTGTTGTATTGGTATATTGAGTGGCAGGGGTATAGACATGTGCTGTATTGGTATATTGAATGTTGGGGGTATAGTTATTTCTTATAGTGGTGTATTGAGGTGTATGGGTATTGTTATATGGTGTATTGGTATATTGAGTGGTAGAGGTATATTTATATGTTGTACTGGTATATTGAGATGTAGGGGTATTGTTATTTCTTATGGTGGTTTATTGAGTGGTAGGCCAATACTTGTTTCTTATAGTGGTATATTCAGTGCCAAGGGTATATTTATGTTTTCTAATTTGGTATTTTGAGTGGTAGGGGTATAGTTATGTGTTTTATTGGTATATTAGTTGGAAGGGGTATAGTTACATGTTGTATTTTATATTGAGTGGTATTGGTATAGTTATTTTTTATAGTGGTATGTTGAGTAGTAGGGGTATACCTATGTGTTGTATTGATATATTGAGTGGTAATGTTACAGTTATATGTTGTATTGGTATATTCAACAGTAGAGGCAAAGTTATGTGTTGTATTTGTATATTGAGTGATAGGGGTATAGTTATCTGTTGTATTGTATATTGAGTGGTTGGGGTATAGTTATTTGTTATACTGGTATATTGAGAGGTATGGGTCTAGTTATGTGTAGTATTGGTATATTGAGAGGTAGGGGTATAGTTATGTGATGTATTGTTGTATTGAGTGGTAGTGATATGGTTATGTGTTGTATTGGTTTATTGAGGGGTAGGGGTATAGTTATATGTTGTATCGATATATTGAGAGGTAAGGATGTAGTTTTTTCTTATAGAGGTATATTGAGTGGTAGGGGTATAGTTACATATTATATTGGTATATTGAGTGGAAGAGATATAGTTACATATTGTATTGGTATATTGAGGGCTTAGGGTTATTGTTACGTGTTGTATTGGTATATTGAGTGGTAGGGGTATTGTTATGTGTTGTATTGGTATATTGAGGGGTATAGTAATGTCCTGTATTGGTTTATTGAGTGTTAGTGGTGTACTTATGTGATGTATTGGTATAATGAGGGTTATGGGTATAGTTATGTGATATATTGGTATATTGAGTGTTAGGTTTATATTTATGTGTTATATTTGTATATTGAGTGGTAAAGGTATATGTATGTCTTGTATTGGTGTATTGAGTGGCAGGGGTATAATTATGCGTTATGTTGGTATATTATGGGGTATGGGTATAGTTATATGTTGTATTAATATATTTTGGGGTAGGGGTATAGTTATGTGTTGTATTTGTATATTGAAGTGTAGGGGTATAGTTATATGTTGTTTGGGATATTGAATGGTAGGGGTATAATTATATGTTGTATTGGTATATTGAGTGGTAGGGGTATAGTTATTTCTTATAGTGGTATATTGATTGGTAGGGGTATAGTTACGTGTTATATTGGTATATTGAGTGGATGGGATATAGTTATGTGCTGTATTGGTATACTGAGTGGTAGGGGTATAGTTATGTCTTGTAGTGGTGTATTGAGGTATAGGGGCATATTTATTTATGGTAGTGGTGTATTGAGGTGCATGGGTATAGTTATGTATTGTAGTGGTGTATTGAGGGGTAGGGGTATAGTTATTTATTGTAGTGGTGTATGTAAGAGTAGAGGTATTGTTATGTATTTTATTGGTTTTATCTACTTATGTATTTTTTTTCTGGATAGGTACAGATTTTTTTCTTGATGGTATTAGTATATGGAGAGTTAGCAGTATATTAATGCAAGCCAATTGTTCACCGTTCATCTTTTTTGTTTTATAGGACTATTTGCATGTGTTTGTGTGATTCAAATTTTTAACATTGCTTTAAAAAAAATTAGTGATATTGCTACGATGTCTGCAGTGACGCAGTTTATAGTGATGTCTAGCACTGATTCACCATACCGCAGTCATGTAGCATGATGTCCCACCCAGTCACATTATCCTGACACCAGGCTGACATTTCCTAACTCTAACCTCTTAATGCTGAGCACCAAACAAGGCAGCTGTTAGTACCATTTTTGTATGTCTTTGACATGATCTCCTGCTTGTGCAGCGGACGCTCTAACCACCACAGCGGTATATGTATTATTTGAAATATCTTTCAGGGTCCAAATAAACTTGTAGCAATCAACCTGTATTAATGCCGGTATAGATTCCGTACTCAGTCTGCTGGGAATTCTGGTACAACTTGTCGCTAATTCTTGTTGAAGTAAATTCATTTAAAATGGGAAGATGTATCCAGATCAAACAATTGTTAGGGGTGGGTGGTTACATGTCAGTCTGTTAGTTCTTTACTCATCCATACATCCAATGTAGAATTTGTTTCATTTCAGATTAAATCTGTGCATAATCAGTTCTTTGGGAAATCATGAGTTCGTTATGTGTGTAAATGGATACACCCTACATGGTCATTACTATGATTCCAACTTCTTTTTAGTCTTAAGAATATTCAATACTATTATAAGATATTACACAAATGAATTATGTTTCAGTAATGCAATAATAGTGGTTGTTAATGAAATAATTTTAATTATTTTTTTTACATATTTATAAATATGATACTTTCATCACCATGCATCCATAAACCTCTTTGCAATACTTTCAGGTCTAAGTCACATGACCTAATAAATTACATGAATCCTTCACTTGTAGATGTGATGACTCAGCATTTCACAGCATAGATCTCATCTCTCGATCTATCTAAATATTTGGATTTTTTCTAATCATAATTAATAATTAATCAATCCAGCTATAATTACATTTTTAGGTCACCAGACAGATGGCCAAATTGACTTGTGGTATGTACAGCTATCATGTGTTGTTTTTTATTCATCAATTGCCTCTTATCTTTTCCTAATAGTATATTTTAAAAATTTACTAAACAGTTAAATTGAACATTTATTTCATTTGAATAGTCATGGTAATCTGACAGTTTTAAATTCTTCTATCTTAAACGTCAAGTTATTGATATTTATATATCCATGCTTCAGCCCTGAAACTGTTTAACAGGTAAAATGCAAGTGTATGTGTGTAGCCTACCATGTTTTATGTAATTTCTCAAAGTCAATTTCAAGTTAAAAGTAAATGTAATGCCGTGTTAAATTATGATATGGTTATTGAGGCATGTGTTAAATTGTAAAAAATTCTATAAATTAATTAAATTAAACAAATGTCCATCCTTCTGTTTCATTCACTAGTCTGGCCAATAACAGTTAGGGTCATTGCAAGACGTTATGAATAACCAAAAACACATGACATGTAACTTTTTTCTTCTGTTTTTCCATAGTTATAAGTTTTAAACTATTGAAGATGTTATAATGACACTTGAAACAATTTTATATTCATAGATACTATATCCAAGACTTAAGTCTCGATGTTAAGGTCACAGACAGGAAATGTTTAATGAAACAAGGAGAAAAATCCCTTGACCCAGCGTAGCCTGTAAATTATTGTTTTTCTTTTAATAAATTTAATGCAGTGTTATCCTAGGAAGTCATACTCAATTCTTTAAAGGTATAGGAGTATGTTTTGAAATTACAAATTACCTCATTTTTCCCAAACTCTCTCTACTGATCATGAAGTGATAACTCGGACAATCTGAAGTCTGATACGTGTGTGGGTGTAACTTTTCTCTACCAATGTGCATATATTTAAGTATGCAAGAAAATTTTAAAACTGTGAGTGTGAGAGTTAAAGGTTTGAGAAAATGCTGGAAAGGAAATAAAGTAAGGTACAAATTTTAATTTTTGTATCTCTTTTACTGATGACAATAAAAATATCAGCACATCTTGTTGACATCTGTCATTACTCTTTTGATTAATAACACCTTATATTACACATCATGTTTCTTTACATCAGACTAAAATATCTGAGCCGCAAAGAAATCTTTGCCCTTAAGGCTCCTTTTCCGGCATACCCGTGTGCAACAAATCAACCACAAAACCTGCTTTGTGTGCTTTGGGACGTATTGTTACTGGCTTATATACAAGTCAACCACATAACCTGCTTTGTGTGCTTTGGGACGTATTGTTACCGGTTTATATACAAGTCAACCACAAAACCTGCTTTGTGTTTCTTTGGGAAATATTGTTACCTGTTTATATAAAGATCTGTTAGAAGAACATTAATACACATAATATTAAGGTTTTTGTCTTTTTTTGGCATTCATAATTATATATATATATATATATATATATATATATATATATATATATATATATATATATATATATATATATATATATTGGTATATTGAGTTGTATGGGTAAAATTATATGTTGTATTTTTATATTGAGTGGAATGGGTATAGTTTTTTCTTATAGTGGTGTATTGAGGTTTAGGGGTATAGTTATGCGTCGTTTTGATATATTGAGGTGTAAGGGTATAATTTATTTCTTCCAGTGGTATATTGAGTCGTAGGGGTATATTTATTTGTTGTATTGGTATATTGAGTTGTAGGGGTATTGTTATTTCTTATAGTAGTGTATTGAGGTGTAGGGGTATAATTATTTGTTATAGTGGTATATTGAGTTGTAAGGGTATTGTTATTTCTTATAGTGGTGTATTGAATTGAAGGGGTATAGTTATATGTTGTATTGGTGTATTGAGGTGTAGGGGTATAGTTATTTCTAATATTGGGATATTGAATGTTAAGGGTATACTTATTTGTTGTATTGGTACATTGAGTGGTTGGGGTAAAGTTATTTCTTATATTGCGATATTTAGTGTTAGGGGTATAGTTATGTGTTGTATTGGTATATTGAGAAGTAGGGGTAAAACTATATGTTGTGTTGTTAAATTGAGTGGTATGGGTATAGTTACTCGTTATAGTGGTGTCTTGAGGTTTAGTGGTATAGTTATAGTGTGGTATATATTGTGTGGTATGGTTATATTTATTTGCTGTATTGGTATATTGAGTGGTAGGGGTATAGTTATGAGCTGTATTGGTGTACTGATTGGTGGGGGTATGGTTATGTGTTATAATGGTATATTGAGGTGTAGGGGTATAGTTATTTTTTATAGTGGTATATTGAGTGTTAGGGGTATAATTATTTGTTGTATTGGTATATTGAGTTTTAGGGGTATATATATTTGTTGTATTGGTATATTGAGGGGTAGGGTATAGTTATGTGTTATATTGGTATGTTGAGTGGTAGTGGTATAGCTATGTGCTGTATTTGAATATCCAGTAGATGGGCTATAGTTACGTGTTGTATTGTTATATTGAGGTGTAGGGGTTTACATATTTCGTATATTGACGGGAGGAGGTATAGTGATGTGTTGTATTTGTATATTGACAGGTATGGGTATTGTTATATGTTCTATTGGTATATTTAGGGGTAGGGGTATAACTATATGTTGTATTGGGATATTGAGGTGTTGAGGTATAGGTATGTGTAGTATTGGTGTATCGAGTGGTAGGGGTATTGTTATTTCTTTTAGTGGTATATTGAGTTCTACGGTATGGTTAAGTGTTGTATTGGTATATTGAGAGGTAGGGGTATAGTTATATGTTATCTTGGTATATTGAGGGGTAGTGATATAGTTATGTGTTGTATTGGTTTATTTAGTGGTAGGGTATAGTTATGTGTTGTTTTGGTATATTCATTGGTAGTGGTATTGTTAGGTGTTCTAGTGGTATATTGAGGGTTGAGGAATAGTTATGTGTTGTACTGGTATTTTGAGTAGTAGGGGTATAGTTATATGTTGCATTGTTATTTGAGGGGTAGGGGTATAGTGATGTGTTATATTGGGGTACTGAGAGGTAGGGTGGTGATTATGTGCTGTATTGGTATATTGAGTAGTAGGGGTATAGTTATATGTTGTTTTTGTATATTGAGGGGTAGGGGTATAATTATGTGTTGTATTGGTGTATTGAGTGGTGGTTGTATAGTTATTTGTTGTATTGGTATATTGAATGGTAGAGACATAATTTGTTCTGATTATTGTACATTGAGTTGTAGTGGTATAGTTATTTCTTATAGTGGTTTATTGAGGTGTATGGGTATAGTTTTGTGTTGTATTGGTATTTTGAGGTCTATGGGTATGATTATTTCTTATTGTGGTAGATTGAGGTGTAGATGAATTGTTATTTTTTGTATTGGTGTATTGAGGTGTAGCGGTATCGTATGGAGTTGTTTTGGTATAATTAGTGGTAGGGTTTTAGTTAATTCCTGTATTAGTTTATAGTTATCTGTTATATTGCTATATTGAGTTATGGGTATTTTTATTTCTGATAATGGTATATTGTGGTGTAGTGGGATAATGTTGTTTGTTATTTTGCTGTATTGAGGTGTCGGGGTATGGTAATGTGTTGATTTGGTATATTGAGTGGTAGAGATCAAGTTATGTCTTATCTTATTGTATTGAGGATTAGGTGTATACTTATAGTGGTGTATTAAGTGTGTAGGGGATAGTTATGTGTTGTATTTTCATATTGAGGTGTAGGGATTTATTTATTACTTATGTTGGCATATTGAGGTGTAGAGCAATAGTTATTTGTTGTATTGGTTTAATGAGTGGTAGGGGTATAGCAATTTCTTATAGTGGTGTATTGAGGTGTAGGGGTATAGTTATGTACTGTATTGGTGGTATTGAGTGGTACTTTTATAGTTATGTGTTGTATTGGTATATTGAGTGGTAGGTGAATAGTCATTTCTTATAGTGGTCTATTGCGATATAGGGGTATAGATATGTATTGTATTGGTATACTGAGTGGTAGGGGTATAATTACATTTTACAGTTGTTTATTAAGGTGTAGGTGTATAATTACTTCTTATAGTGGTATATTGAGGTGTAGGGGTATAGTTATTTCTTATGGTGGTATTTTGTGTGGTAATGGTATAGTTAAGTGTTGTATTTGTATTTTTTGGGGTTGGGATATAGTTTTGTGTTGTATTTTTATATTGAGTCTTAGCAGTATTGTTATGTGTTGTAGTGGTATATTGATTGTTATGGGTATAGTTATGTTTTATTTTCGTATAATGAGGGGTAGGGAGATAGTTATGTTTTGTATTGGTATATTGAGTGGTAGGGATATAGTAATTTCTTATAGTGGTGTGGTGAGGTGTAGGGGTACAGTTTTGTTTGGTATTGATATATTGAGGTATAGGGGTATATTTAGTTCTTATAGTGGTATATTTTGGTGTTTGGGTATAATTAATTCTTATAGTGGTATATTTTGGTGTTCGGGTATAATTAATTCTTATAGTGGTATATTAATTGATACGGGTATAGTTATGTTGCATTTGTATATTGATGGATTTAGGTATAGTTATGTGTTGTATTGGTATATTCAGTGGTAGGGGTATAGTTGTGTTGTATTGGTATATTGAGTGGTAGTTGTATAGTTATGTGTTGTATTGGTATATTGAGTGGTATTGGTATACTTATTTCTTATAGTGGTATATTGAGGTGTAGAGGTATAGTTATGTGTTGTTTTGGTATATTGAGTGGTAGGGCTATAATTTTTTATTATATAATAATTGGTATATTGAAGTGTAGAGGTATAGTTATTTATTATGGTGGTATATTTAGTGGTAGGGGTAGAGTTATATTTTGAATAGTATGGGTATAGTTATGTGTTGTATTGATGTATTGAGTAGTAAGGGTATAGTTAAGTGTTGTATTGGTATATTGTGTGGTAGGGGTATAGTTATGTGTTGTATTGGTAAATTGAGATGTATTGGTATAGTTATGTGCTGTATTGGTATATTGAGTGGTAGGGGTATAGTTATCTGTTGTATTGGTAGATTGAGGTTATTTTTGTGTTTTTTATGGTTTAACGCCATTTTTCAGCACAATATAGGCTATACATGGCGGCCAGTATTAATGGTGGAGGAAGAAACCGGACAAACCCCAGAAAGAACCACCGACCCACGAGAAGCTACTGGGAAGCTTTCTCACATAACTACATTTGCCGAATCTTAAGACTCGAACACACGCAAAGAGAGGTGAGATGGCAGTGGTCCATAACGGACAGCGCTTTGGACCATTTGGCCACTCAGGGCCCCTAATATATATTGAGGGTTATTTGTCTAGTTATTTGTTGTATTGGTATATTGAGTGGTAGTGGTATAGTTATGTGTTGTATTGGTATATTGAGTGGTAGGGGTATAGTTATGTGTTGTATTGGTGTATTGAGGTGTAGTGGTAGAGTTATGTGCCATATTGGTATATTGAGTGGTAGGGGTATAGTTATTTATTATATTGGTATATTGAGTGGTAGGGACATATATGCTGTATTGGTATATTGAGTGATAAGGGTATAATTATGTGTTTTATTGTTATATTGAGGGGTAGTGGTTTTGTTTTTTGTTGTATTGGTATATTGATTGATTTTGGTATGGTTATGTTTTATTGGTATATCGAGTGGTAGGGGTATAATTATTTCTGATAGTGATATTTTGAGGTGTAGGGGTAAAATTATTTGGTGTATTGGTATATTGAGTGGTAGGGGTATAGTTATGTGTTGTATTGGTATATTGAGTGGTAGGGGTATAGTTATGTGCTGTATTGGTATATTGAGTGGTAGGGGTATAGTAATTATTTTGTATTGGTACACTGAGGTGTAAGGGTATAGTTATTTCTTATAGTGATATATTGAGGGGTAAGGGTATAGTTATGTGTTGTATTGGACTATTGAGAGGTAGGGGTATAGTAATATGTTGTATTGGTATATTTGGGGTACAGTTATGTCTAATATTGGGATATTGAATGTTAGGGGTATACTTATTTGTTATATTATATTGGTATGTTGAGTAGTATGGGTAAAATTATATAAAATGAAAATTATATGTAGTATTGTTATATTGAGTAATAGGGGTATAGTTATTTCTGATAGTGGTATATTGAGGGGTAGAGGTATAGTTATGTGATGTATTGGTATATTGAGGGGTAGAGGTATAGTTATGTGATGTATTGGTGTATTGAGGTGTAGGGGTATAATTAATTCTTATATTGGGATATTGAATGTTAAGGGTATACTAATTTTTGTATTGGTATATTGAGTGGTTGGGGTAAAGTTATTTCTTATATTGCGATAGTTAGTATTAGGGGTATAATTATGTGTTGTATTGGTATATTGAGTGGTATGGTAAAATTATATGTTGTATTGTTATATTGAGTAGTATGGGTATAGTTTCTTCGTGGTGTCTTGAGGTTTAGTGGTATACTTATGTGTTTTTTTATATATTTGGTGTTGGGGTATAATTGTTGCTTATAGTGGTATATTGAGGTGTAGGGGTATAGATATTTGTTGTATTGGTATAATGTGTGGTAGGGGTGTTGTTATTTCTTATAGTGATGTAGTGAAGTGTAGGGGTATAATTATTTCTTAATGTGGTATTGAGTTGTAGGGGTATAGTTATTTCTTATCGTGGTGTATTGAATTGTAGGGGTATACTTATATGTTATCTTTTTCACAATGAAGGTTTGTTATTCACAATGAAAGTGTTGTAATTCACAGTGAAGGTGTTTTATTGACAATGAAGGTGTGTTATTGCCAATGAAGGTTTGTTATTCATTATGAATGTGTGTTATTGACAATGAAGGTGTGTTATTGACAATGAAGGTGTGCTATTGACAATGATGGTGTGTTATTCATAATGAAGGTGTATAATTCACAATGAAGGTGTGTTATTCACAATGAAAGTGTGTTATTCACAAGGAACGTGAGCTGTATTTATACTATTATTTTTATAGTCATGCGATATTTCAGTGTTTATGTTATCAATTACACTCGTTGTACTATAATTATAAGTATGCTTCACTGATAAGAGCATTTTATTCACAATGAAGATGCAATACAATATGTGGATAGATTGAAAATTACACCAATTATTGATAATGTAAAAATAATGTAACATCATGTAGTGATGATGTGAACACAATGCAATTCATTGATTAAAAATGACATCATGTAATGATAATGTAAGGATAATGCAATGCAATGAAGGAAATGACAATTTATTAATATAAAAACAATGTGATGCATGGATGGAAAATGACAAATTATTAATATAAAAACAATGTGATGCATGGATGGAAAATTACAAATTTTTAATATAAAAACAATGCAATACCTGGTTGGAAAATGACACGAATTATTGATAATGTAAAAACAATGCAATACATGGATGGAAAATTATATTACATTACATTGGAAACTGACATAATACTATTATTTTACACCATTGGAGACAAAACAAGTAGACTTGGGCCATACTATTTCATGAAGTTTGATGCTTTAAGATGAAAAGAAAAATGGTTATTTACTTGTCCAAGAAATGTAAAATCTCAGATACACCTAACTAGCTTAAACACTAAATTATCAGATACACCTAACTAGTTTAAAACCTAATCATCAGATACATGATAATTCAGAAATAATACACATATTGCATGATAATTCAGAAATAATACATATATAGCATGATAATTCAGAAATAATACACATATAGCATGATAATTCAGAAATAATACATATATTGCATGATAATTCAGAAATAATACACATATTACATGATAATTCAGAAAAAATACACATATTACATGATAATTCAGAAATAATACACATATTACATGATAATTCAGAAATAATACACATATTACATGATAATTCAGAAATAATACACATATTACATGATAATTCAGAAATAATACACATATTACATGATAATTCAGAAATAATACACATATAGCATGATAATTTAGAAATAATGCATATATTGCATGATAATTTAGAAATAATACACATATTACATGATAATTCAGAAATAATACATATTACATGATAATTCAGAAATAATACACACATGATAATTCAGAAATAATACACATATTATATGATAATTCAGAAATAATACACATATTACATGATAATTGAGAAATAATACACATATAGCGTGATAATTCAGAAATAAGACATATAGCATGATAATTCAGAAATAATACATATATTGCAGAGCAAATGTTAATCTGAACAAGGACAACACATTTAAGTCTTTGTATTATAATACAAAAATGATGCATGGATTGTGGTGTAAATATTTACCTGAATAGAAGGAGAGAGATGAAGTCTTTCCATAACTATATCTTAATAATACATGGATTGTGAGGTAAATGATTACATGAGGGAAAAAAGAGTTGAAGTCTTTGCAACACAATACAGATATATTACAAGAATTGTAATGCAAATACTTACTGAACATGAGGAAAGATGATTGAAACCTGTACATGATAATACAAAAGAAATAAACAGATTGTAGTGCAAATGCTTACCTGAACAGGAGGAATGAATTGAAACCTGAGGGTTCCAAATTTTGTTCTGATGCTCTTTACCTTTTACAGTTTGTAACCCTCGTGGACTTTTGAAAAGTTATGGCAATAATCTGTTTACACATTTTGTTCCCAGTCACATGTATTTTTGTACTAGGCTGTCATTAAGAATTAGCCTGCAGCTTATCACCCCTCAGAGGTTTGCACATGTATTGATTAAAGCTAATTAACATTGGTTCTTATCCCTTTCCACAACTTTTTACCCCACCCCCTCCCCATTGTTAAAACCTTGGGCTATTATTAGCAATGGATATTACCTCTTTCTAGTTTGCCCCCCCCCCCCCCCCGATTTTTGTACAAGTTATGTATTGTTAAATCCTTGGGCTATTGTTAGTGATGGCAATTACCTCTTTCCAGTTTGTACCCCACCCCATCCCAATGATTATTGTACAAGTTATGTGTTTTTAAGGCCTTGAGCTATTATTAGCAATGGATATTACCTCTTTCCAGTCTGTCCCCTCCCCTGATGACTTTTATACCAGTTAGGTATTGCTTAAGCCTTGGGCTATTATTAGCAATTGATATTACCCCATTACACAGTTTCGAGAGTTTTATGAAATACATATTTTGATAATTAATGAAGACGAATATAGCAAGGTATTTAGCTTAATCCTCATGACCTGTTCTCTGACCATTCAGTAACAAAAAATATCGTGACCTTGTACACTTTAGAAAATGGTGAAATGTTATGGATACATTGTGCATGATGAGTTGGCATGATGTACACTTCTAGTACAATAAATGTATTTAACAGAATAATGTATCACAAGTGTGTGCTGTTTGATGTTAATTAGTAGTATTTCTTATTTATAACAATCAAGTATCAGGTGTGCATCTATGTTATCTCATCTTACACACTAGTATTTCCAATGTAGAGGCATCCAAATGTGCTTAAATACATTGTACCACAGGTTTATCTAAAACATATATAATATTTATGAATTATAAATCAAGTACACGTTGCTTGAGATCCAATTGTAGTTAATTAAATAGACGTTTTTAACAATGTATGTATCACAATTATGTATCATGAATACATGTCTGATACCCACTAGTAGCTCCAATGTATTTATCACAATGATGTATCATGAATACATGTTGTCTGATACACATTAGTAGTCCCAATGTATGTATCATAATGATGTATTATGAATACATGTTGTCTGATACCCACTAGTAGTTCCAATGTATGTATGACAATGATGTATCATGAATACATGTTGTCTGATACCCACTAGTAGTTCCAATGTATTTATCACAATGATGTATCATGAATACATGTTGTATGATACCTGCTAGTAGTTCCAATATATGTATCATACTGATGTATCATGAATACATGTTCTCTGATACACACTAGTAGTTTCAATGTATGTATCACACTGATGTATCATGAATACATGTTGCCTATACCCACTAGTAGTTCCAATATATGTATCATAATGATGTATCAGGAATACACATTGTCTATACCCACTAGAAGTTCCAATGCATGTATCACAATGATGTATCATGAATACATGTTGTCTGTACACACTAGTAGTTCCAATGTATGTATCACAATGATGTATCATGAATACATGTTTTATGATACCTGCTAGTAGTTCCAATATATGTATCACAATGATGTATCATGAATACATGTTGTCTGATACCCACTAGTAGTTCCAATGTATTTATCACAATGATGTATCATGAATACATGTTGTATGATACCTGCTAGTAGTTCCAATATATGTATCATACTGATGTATCATGAATACATGTTCTCTGATACACACTAGTAGTTTCAATGTATGTATCACACTGATGTATCATGAATACATGTTGCCTATACCCACTAGTAGTTCCAATATATGTATCATAATGATGTATCAGGAATACACATTGTCTATACCCACTAGAAGTTCCAATGCATGTATCACAATGATGTATCATGAATACATGTTGTCTGTACACACTAGTAGTTCCAATGTATGTATCACAATGATGTATCATGAATACATGTTTTATGATACCTGCTAGTAGTTCCAATATATGTATCACAATGATGTATCATGAATACATGTTGCCTATACCCACTAGTAGTTCCAATATATGTATCATAATGATGTATCAGGAATACACATTGTCTATACCCACTAGAAGTTCCAATGCATGTATCACAATGATGTATCATGAATACATTTTGTCTGTACACACTAGTAGTTCCAATGTATGTATCACAATGATGTATCATGAATACATGTTTTATGGTACCTGCTAGTAGTTCCAATATATGTATCACAATGATGTAACATGAATACATATTGTCTGATACCCACTAGTAGTTCCAATGCATGTATCACAATGATGTATCATTAATACATGTTGTATGATACCTGCTAGTAGTTCCAATATATGTATCATAATGATGTATCATGAATACATGTTGTCTGATACACACTAGTAGTTCCAATGTATGTATCACAATGATGTATCATGAATACATGTTGTCTATACCCACTAGTAGTTCCAATATATGTATCATAATGATGTATCAGGAATACATATTGTCTATACCCACTAGAAGTTCCAATGCATGTATCACAATGATGTATCATGAATACATATTGTCTATACCCACTAGTAGTTCCAATGTATGTATCAAAATGATGTATCATGAATACATGTTGTATGATACCTGCTAGTAGTTCCAATATATGTATCACAATGATGTATCATGAATACATGTTGTCTGATAAATTATACACAATGTACACATGTTGCTTGAGGTCCAGTGGTAGTTAGCTGAATATCATGTATTTAACAAAATGATATTTCAGGTACAAATGTTTTGAAGTCCACTGGAATTTACTTAAATGAATGATGTATTGTCTTCATTTGCTGTATTTCAATGAATAATGTAGTTGTATCTATATATTTAACAAAATGATATATCACATGCACATGTAATTTGAAGTCCAATGATAGTTGTATCGATGCATCTAACACTGTTATATATCATATACATGTTGTTTGAAGTTGAATGGATTTGGTTGTATCAATGTATTTAACACTGTAGTGTAACTTGTACATGTTAATTGAGGTTCATTGGTATATAGTTGTATCTATGTATTTAATACTTTTATGAATCATAACCATGCTGTTTGATGTCCAACCATAGTACTATCTATATATTTAACAGTTATGTATCATGCACATGTTGTTTGATGTCCAATTGTAGTTGTATTTATGTATTTGACACTTATGTATCATGCACTTGTTGTTTGTGGTCCATTGGTAGTTTGCTGTATCCATGTATGCGAGAGAATGCTGCATCATGCACATGTTGTTTGAGGTCTATTGGTATTTGGTTACATCTATGTATTTAACTGAATGATGTACACATACTGTTTTCCTTCACTAGTAGTTGTATTGCATCCATGTATTTAACAATGTACTTATTTAATCCATATATTTAACCAAAAAAAAATGTATCATTCAGACATTATATGAGGTCTTCAGGTAGTTTATTGTATCTGTATATTTACCAAAATGAAGCATCTGCAATAATGTTGTTTGACATTAACTTTTAGCTGGTTGTATCTATGTATTTAACAGAATGAAGCATCATGCACACATGATGTTTAAGGACCACTGGTATCTATATATTTAACAGAACGCTATTTTATGTACACATTGTGTAATATCCAATAACAGTCACACCCATATATATAATAGAATCCTATGTTAGGTACACATTGTGTTATATCCAATAACATTCACACCCATATATTTAACAGAATCCTATGTTAAGTACACATTGTGTTATATCCAACAACATTCACACCCATATATTTAACATAATGTTATGTTAAGTACACATTGTGTAATGTTCAACATAAGCCATACCGATATATTTAATATAATGCTAATTTTAGTACACAATGTGTAATATCTAATAACAGTGACACCCATATATTTAACAATGCTATTTTGAGTACACATTGTGTAATGTCAAATAACAGTCACACCCATGTATTTAACAGAATGCTATGTTAAGTACACACTGTGTTATGTCCAATAACAGTCACACCCATATATTTAACATAATGCTATGGTAAGTACACAATGTGTAATGTCCAATAAAAGTCACACCCATATATTTAACATAATGCTATGTTAAGTACACATTGTTTAATATCCAATAAAAGTCATTCATATATTTAACAGAATGCTATGTTAAGTACACATTGTGTTATGTCCAATAAGTCACACCCATATGTTTAACAGAATCATGTATCAGGTACACATTGTGTTATGTCCAATAAGTCACACCCATATGTTTAACAGAATCATGTATCAGGTACACATTGTGTTATGTCCAATAAGTCACACCCATATGTTTAACATAATCATGTATCAGGTACACATTGTGTTATGTCCAATAAGTCACACCCATATGTTTAACATAATCATGTATCAGGTACACATTGTGTTATTTATAGCAGTTGTTGTATCCATGTATTTCGAATCCTTGTCTCTCTTTAATAGCAAGAACACAACACTTCTCACTTTTTTGATTACCTCGGAGTGTCTTAACTGTTGACTTAGCTTTTTCTACTGTTTGTCTAGCTCTCTCTAGTGTCGAGTCAACGTTTATGTCGGAGTTTCTTAACAGCTGACTTGGCTTTTTCTAGTTTTCGTTTAACTGTTTTTACTGTTGACGCAACATTTTCTAGTGCTGAATCAAAGTTTTCTAGTGTTGACAGAATGTTAGATGCTGCAGCTGGAAAAAATAAAGTTTGCATGAAATAATACAAAAAACGGTTATGGATATATACCTGAATGGGATGCATACAAAAATGAGTATGGATATATACCTGAATGAGACAGATACTAAAACGGTTGTTATTTCTTTCTGTGATAAATGATTATTAACTGATAGAAGAAAAGTGGTTAAACTATATGGTTATTCATATGCTTGGATATTATGGCTCTATAAAGGAGATAAGAAATTACCTACCTTCTGTTTGTTTTTTATACTCCTGAAATTTCTTTTGTAGCTCATTGGCTTCCTGTGGGGTGATGGCCTGATTCTTACGCTTCTCTAAATCTTCCAGGTAGCCATGGTTACCAATGACAATTTCAGTCTCACGAAGGACCAAATCTATCTTGGCCCAGTAATCCTCAAACTCTTGCTGGCTTATCTTTCCATCCACAGAATGACCACTTATGTCATTCCTATATAAGCGTATCCTTTCCACACTTGCACCAAGAGTTGTGTCCCTTGGGTTATCGGCTGGCAGTTTTCCCCAGCCATTTGTTGGAGCAGAAACTGAACTGACATTTCTTATGATTATATATAATAAGGAAATGTCAAATTCTTCTACATTTCCAGTGAATAGACCCTGCGGATCTGGGAATACCAACTGAACCTGATCTTTGTTCAGTCTGTTCAACTGGGATTTGTTGGCCAGGATTGCCTTGTAGATATCCGTGTGGGGCATAGGGACATTGGCGAGGAGGATTTCTCTCAGAGCATTGGAACAAACAGTTGTCAATGCATTACACAAACGGGCATGGTTGATGTGCTCTTGGGTAATAGGTACATCAACATCATCTTTATCTTGACCGTCTATGTTCTTGACCTGTAGGAAAGGGACATGCTTTAAAATAATGGAGGCTGGAAAACAATCTAAACAACAGTATCAATTAAATGAGATTATTCACAGCATAAACATGTCTACAAGATGCTTGTATCTAAATGATGACTTGTTTTTCCCCTGAGTGAGATACTGTACCTAAAATTATCTACTGTTCCTGTTAAAAGGTATATTACATTCAGACTGCCAAGCTTATATAAATACTTAAATAAGCAGAGATTCATATATATTATCTATTTTATAATAATTCCTATATTCTGCAAATTTATAAAGCCTGAAGTGATGAAATTGGGAAAATCAGCGAGATGTCATAAAAACCTATTTAGATGAAATAAAGGAATGTCCATATAACAAAATAAGCTTCACTCAGAGGTTAATTGGGGGAAGTTAGTTAGAGACAACAAGACACAAGCAATTCCACCCAGACACTGACTGGCAATTAAGATACTGGACTTTGCAGCTCAAGTTACTGTTAGAGGACAGCTATTTGAGAATCTCCACAAATGGCCAAGCCATTAATACAGATTGATTGTGGTCAATAGAGCTGCCCAATAGCCATCATCATATAAAAATTTTAGTACCAAGCTGTTTAAATGTGTTCTTTTCATTTCAACAGCTTAAAATTAGCATGATATGTATTGGATGATTTCAGACAAATATGGTCAAAATATGTCACTTGTAATATGTCGTTAAAATATGTTTTTCTTGGTTTTAATATTGATAACAATATACAGTTGCAAATTAGAATCATCTGACCAACTTTATGGTGATGTAGTTTCTTTCAAAATTTGGTTAAATTGTGTTGCCATGATTTGGATAAAGAATGGTTTTAAGGTGCAAATTTATTTATTAAATTTGAACGTGGAATGGCATTATTTGTACAGATGTGAAAGACTTCAATGCTAGGATGCTTTCTTCCTTGTTTGGTCTGAAAACGGTTTGTCAGTTTGTGAGAATCTAATAGCCAAGGAATATCACATACCCTTATTGCTAGGAGAGGTGGGTCTGCTTTATTGCCAGAGATGAACAGAATGTTGTTTAATGATACATATGAGAGTCATTTTTAATCAATGCAAGGGAAATTGCATTTGACAGCTGTTGTATTATATATCAAACATATGTAATACAGTAACATAATAATCTTTATATTATTTTGTCTACAGAGTAATGTTTATAATTTATACATCATTGTGTTGTCAGTATCACCTGCCAGGAACAAACAAAAGCTTCACGTGACCACACAGAAACTGTAAATAAACTTGAAACAGGATTATAGATGATAGTTAATCTAGAAGAGATTAAAAATGGAAATATATGTGTATGCAAATACTTAGACTCCATTGATATCTAAGATCTTTATTTGGGGAAACAAATTTGATAATTTAGCAAAACAATTCTCAAACAGAACAGACTCGCACCCAGGTAAAACTTTAAATTTGTAACCCTGACCCATAATTCTACCAGCTTTGGAAGCCTGAGACCCAATAAAACCTGCCCTATACTAATGACAGGTTTTGGAAACCATTCAAGTGATACAATAAATAAGGATTTCTTTTTTTCCCAAAATATACCTTAGTTTGAGGCTCATCTAATTCTTTCTTTGCACCAGCTTGCATCTGACTTTTCACCTTGCTGGCTTCCGCACCTGGAAAATAATTAGATGATGGTATCATCTTCCAAACTGTCTGCATGTCTCATTTTACATTCACAGTGCAAGTGTCAACATGACAAGTCAAAATTAGCACAGAATGGGAACAGATTTCAAACTGCATGAATTTAAATCACATTGTTGATTTGGTAAGTGGAGAAGATGTTGTCAATAATTTCCTCTTCACCAACATAAATAAGGGCTTGTCAACATTTCAGTTGTTTGCACCTGCAAGCAAGTGCAATCTGATAGATTTGGTAGTGAGTCATCTATACAATCTGATGGATTTGGTAGTGAGTCATCTATACAATCTAATGGATTTGTAGTGAGTCATCTATACAATCTAATGGATTTGTAGTGAGTCATCTATACAATCTGAGTCATCTACACAATCTGATAGATTTGGAAGTGAGTCATCTACACAATCTGATAGATTTGGTAGTGAGTCATCTATACAATCTGATGGATTTGGTAGTGAGTCATCTATACAATCTAATGGATTTGTAGTGAGTCATCTATACAATCTAATGGATTTGTAGTGAGTCATCTATACAATCTGAGTCATCTATACAATCTGAGTCATCTACACAATCTGATAGATTTGGAAGTGAGTCATCTACACAATCTGATGGATTTGGTAGTGAGTCATCTATACAATCTAATGGATTTGTAGTGAGTCATCTATACAATCTGAGTCATCTATACAATCTGAGTCATCTACACAATCTGATAGATTTGGAAGTGAGTCATCTACACAATCTGATGGATTTGGTAGTGAGTCATCTATACAATCTAATGGATTTGGTAGTGAGTCATCTATACAATCTGAGTCATCTACACAATCTGATAGATTTGGTAATGAGTCATCTATACAATCTGATGGATTTGGTAGTTAGTCATCAATACAATCTGATAAATTTGGTAGTGAGTCATCTACACAATCTGATAGATTTGGTAGTTAGTTATCTAGACAATTCCTCCACTCATATTTGTTCCAGAGGTTTACTTGCACTAGGAAATTATAATATATCTTCTGTTTTTAAATAAAGGCTGTGAGTAGTATGAGAATGGCATTGGAACAGGTGAGAGTCTGAAACTGACATTGGAATATGTGAGTAGTTTGAAAATTGCAAGTACACGTTCTTCATTACACTTCAATTATAGTACAATTCTTAATTGAATTGAATTGATATAACGTGAAATAAGTTGGCTATCAAGTTAGTGAAGACAACAATCACAATGGCTTAGACAAATAGCAAATTATAAATTAAAGTTCAATAAACTATGCTTTTATAGACTGCTAATCATCTACTTAATCTAATCTTTGATGCACATAATTCCAACATTTTAATAAGAAGCTCAAATGTCTAGTCATCTTAAGTGTTATCCTCACCTACTTGACCCCATTCTAAATTCAATTCAGCAATACTTGATTTATCTAGCAGTCTATAAAAACATAATTTATATATGTTTTATAATTTACAAGTTGTCTAAGTCATTGTGAGTGTTCTCCTCGCTGACTTGACCCCATTCTAAATTCAATTCAGCAATACTTGATTTATATAGCAGTCTATAAAAACATAATTTATATATGTTTTATAATTTACAAGTTGTCTAAGTCATTGTGAGTGTTGTCCTCACTGACTTGACCCCATTCTAAATTTAATTCAGCAATACCTGATTTCTCTAGCAGTTTATAAAAACATAATTTATTGATGTATTATTATATAATTTACAAGTTGTCTAAGTCATTGTGAGTGTTGTCCTCGCTGACTTGACCCCATTCTAAATTCAATTCAACAATACCTTGATTGAGAATTTCAAACAGGTGAGGATTATTACCACAATGACATGGGCATTATATTTTCCTAAGAACATTTTCAGATTTATAATTTAAGAAAATAATTTATATTTTAAACACATTGACATTTCTCTGTATACATTTTGCTTCCTAAAAATGATTAAATAAAGAAAGTTAAAATATGTAAGTATTGTTTTTTAAAGAAAACACTCACTTGACTATATAACTAATTCTTAGAGCAAATGATATAATGTATAATTTGGTTGCAAACAAAATTACATATGAATATAACTCATATAGTTTATATGAGAGAAAGGAATTACAAATCTGCTTTAATAAATATTATGTTTTGAAATGAAGGCTGTGGTGAACATGGAAAATTTATCAAATGGCACAGCCTTAAGTGACCTAAAATAATGAGTGAAAATAACTTGGGAAAAAGTTAGTCTGAAAATGCCATCTGAACAGGTGAGTAGGCTGAGAATGGCATTGGAACAGGTGAGTAGTCTAAGAATGGCATTATAACAGGTGAGTAGTCTGAAAATAGCATCTGAACAGGTGAGTAGTCTGAGAATGGCATGACAATACAATCATATACTACCTCCAATAAGGCATACAATTGAATCTAGGGCAAGTAGTCGTTATTATGACAACTGTAAAATAAATTTATGTTCTTGTACATTTTGTCCTGTAGAGTGCATGGCTTTGTACTTTAGAGAACGTGTCATTCCAATTAAAGACATCATGGGGACAACATATAGTTTTACCCAGAAGAAATTGTCGTTGAAAACATACAGATTCATGGATCGCTGCAAAGGTGTTTATACAGATGCTAAAATAGTATTGTACGTAATGCTGTAACCAACAAACTACACAAATTGAAATCCTGACTTTGTCAGTGAAATCAATGGGTGCATGGATCACAGTGCTTAGAAAAAGTTGGTATTTCTAAAGTGTTTAAATGACCTTGGTTATAAATATAATCCTGTAACTTTATTGTTTATATTCCATTCTTAATTTTCCAAGAGTAACTCCCACTATAAAAACAAAAATGCTAGACAGGGAGTTTTTTTGTTTGTTTTCAAAGCTCCGAAATGAGAAATGACAGTGACTACATGTAAACCTCATATAATTTCAGCAATTGGACATCTTGTCGCTTTCCACTGCAGTCAAGTCAGGAATAAGCTGTCACGCAGTTATGTTGTAACTAGACACCAGAACACAATAGTAAATTCTTTTCTTACTCGCACAAAGTTTTCGACCACATACATGTATATGTATAAAACAAGAGAGAACCTCATAACATATGTGTGCAAGTGTTTCGTTATTTTCTGTTTCAAAAAATGTAATTCTTTAAAATAAAGAAGTGTTATTTAGCTTAATCAAAATTTTTTTTTGTATTTTACAAAAGTATTATTGCATGATTTTCTTTAACCAGTAGTAAGATCATCAGCGCAATTCCATAAGTGTATTTGTGTAATAAGTGTATTATCAAAAATAATAATAATAACCATTATTTGACAATTTTGAGGCTTTTATGCTGATTTGGTACACACCTAGTTGCATCATCACACCCATGTGAAATATAGCGCTCATAGCCTAAAAACATTATTACAACTAGTATTTTTATTGCTGGCCTTAAAACAAAAAATAATATTTATTGTTATTTTATTTTCCATCCTATATAATTTAATTTTGTATAGGAATACATGACCAGTTTAATCTACCGGTACTACTACAAACATGAAACAAGAGCAGTAAAATCGGTTTTAAACACTAGGCCATGAGCACATCTATTCTTTTTGCATAGTAACTGAATTTTAATTGAATATAAAATTAATTTAGTATGGATGGCAGTTGAAATAGATGAATTTTGCAGTATCCGTCTAAGCATTTTCATGTCAATATAGGCAAGAAGGTTTTAACAAAAACACTGAAATATATCGAGTAATAAAAAAAAACGTCTTAAACCAAATACAGGTCAAGACAATCGCCATGCGTTCTACAATCAAATTCATTTAAAATGGTGTCAGCAAGTTTGTACTCGTTATCGGTAACATTTCCAATTGTGAGCGATGAATAAAATTTCCTGTGATCTGGTAATGGTGTTTCGTTGAGGCTCTCGAAACTATCAAGGTACTCTTAAGTAAAAATACCTTTTTGTTTCATCGAATTTGTTAGGTCATTAAAATGATCAGTTAACGAGGGGAAGGCAACACAGCTTTTTGGAAGTTGGTCAAGAGAGGATGGCAAAATTTGCAGACTGTTAATGACGCGTAATTTACCAATACTAGTTAACGACATGAATTTTCAGTATTAGTTGGATTACCTTCTATTTTACGATCACATCATAATTTATTAATATCAGAATGAGCAAGAGCATTAATAACAACTAGGCTGTCATAACATCTGAAATTATGTGCGATAAAAGGCAAAAATGTCATCATTACACTTGTTATGCGCAGCACCACGATATTGTCTGTTTATAAGACAATATTCATATACTTTTTTATAGCCATCAATATTTTCACAAAACCTTTCTTTGCAGATATTACAACACACATCTGTATCAAATTCTTATTGTTGTTGGTGCGTTAAAGCGCTCATCAAGGTTGATTTTCTCGTTAAGATTTTAGAAGCCTCTACAAAGAGAATATTTAGCAACCAATCAGCTGTTTTTTCTTCGTTGCTACTCGTGTGGCACTATAATATAACAGGAGATGATACTGTTGGATCTATACAGTCATGTGATCTTATATGCAACCGATACAGGTACATGTTTTTTGGGTGTGTACAGTCAACCGTGATCCAGCAGTAGATTCTGACTCTGGGATTGGTTCCTGGATTGATTCGAAATCATACACAATTGGAAACGGTATTAAAAACTTTTGATGACGGTTTTTAAATTTCAAGATTTTATCTTTTCAAGCGGATAAGGTACCCGCTGTTGGTGAATACAATATTTATTATGTTCATCAAGGATTCTCTCTTTAGTGAAACCCAACAGGCAATCATAACAGAAGTGCTTTTTTGATCAATGTTGATTAAACTTTTTACCAGCAAGACCATTACAATTTTTGATCCACGCCAAATGTTTCTTTTATAATACAGCAGATTTATCGTTTTGCTGTTTGTGGTTTGTTTTAGCCGTAATGGGAATGGGAATATTTTACAGTCATCATCTACACCAAATACATTTATCCCACTAGACAGCAACTCGGAGTTATTTTGTTCTAGTAAACTAATCTGCGGAAGCGGAGTTGGAAAGTCCATTGTGGTCAGATTAAGCTTTTATTCATGATGTTTGTATTTATTTACGCGATTTGGGTCTTTATCCACGGGAAACAGAGCAGTCAGAATACTCCAAACGAGGCATGTATTATTGTCGGATACTACATTTATGCAACACTGAGTGTTTTTGATCTTCAAAGGAAGTTCAACAAATTTACCAACATGTAGCGAGTTGTATTTAACAACATGAAACATCCAAAGCCGTGTCTCATATGTGGTAAAGGTGTTAAAGGACCATATCAGATTTGTGGTGGTTGTGGTGGTAGACTATATCAGTCGATGATCACTTATTATAAAACAAGATCGCCAAAACATTTGATAAAAAAAAGAAAACCTTCCAGCAGTCTAAGAATTTCATGCTTGTAATAAAATTTAAAGAATAATTTACTTTATAAATGCCATCACCTGATATTGTTATATCTAAACAACCAGGCGTCAAGAACAAAGAAAAAGATTATAATGAAGTTACCATCACATATATTACTGATAAATTTCATATTTGAACAAACCTTACTAAGATTACCCACCCGTGATGAAAAAGCTCGAATGAGATAATCAGTAAAATATAAACCAAATATTGAAAAAGAAGAAGAAACAGTACAATTTATTAAGATGCCAGCTTGGAATTTTATTTACAAAAAACAGTTAATGACTTTAGACCAGTAATCTGAGTTTTACAAATTCAGAAATAGTTACCGACAATCAAACACCGCAAGTTTGAGATCTAATTTTTCGTTTTTACGTTTTTGTTTTTCTTTATGTTTGATTGATGGTTTGTGCTCAGCTTCCAATCGTTTACGGCGTTTTCCTTTTTCCACACCGCTACAAAATTCTCCATTTTCATCTGTATTATTATCATGCTGTTCCAATAGTGAAATTAACCTCAAATTTTCCAGCATCAAGTCATTAACTCCAGGTTGTCACAGAATTAGGCGAAAATTGAATTTATTTTCTTCTTGATTTACAAACTAATCTCACCATTTTCTTTGTTTCGTCGTACATGCATTACCTGGGGTGAATAAGTGTTTTTCTCCAAGGTAAGCGGCGTGTAACGATTTGCATGTGCCTGATTTTTATTTACATGAAATCCGGAACATTAGTTTCACGTGGTGCACGGTAATCTTGCCGTGATTTCTGCTCACCTATTTGAGGGTATATAAGGCAGAATATTTATGATCAATATTACGGGACCTAAAGTATCTAATCACAGGATAGATAAGCTCGTCTTTCAATCTCCAGCCAAAGGGCTCATAACGTCGGTTGATAGCATCTCTGATAACGTCGGCTGATAGCATCTCTGATAACGCATCTGATAACATCTCTGGGAACATCTCTGATAACGTCTTTGATATCGTAGCTGATTTGTTGCAGAACATCTCTGAATTATAAGCTGAATGTGATTGATTGTGCCGTTTAATTGTGCAATCGAATTGAAGTATCTGACTGTCTGTCTGTCGAACTGTCTGTTCGTCTACATCTGTCGTGACGTGTAAATATCCGAAAATCTAGAAGTCCGAGTGTCGGAGCTGTCTAGAGTTGTAAACATCCGGGGTGGCATCTTAAAGTATTTGGAACCGTTGGTTCTAGTAGATGTTGTATGCTGTCTGTACGTATAACTGTGGTGGATCCGTCAAGGGCAAACGGCCGATAAAAGTATTGGTCAACCCTAGGTCTTCGGGGAAACTGGGCGGCGATTCATCTGTTGGTGAATCGTACGGTTATACAGGGTCGAGACACGTGTGTGTGTTGCAATTGTAGTACAGTTGAATACATTGTTGTATTTACATAGTTACTTCAAATCACAATAGTGTTTCAAGGGATTGCATGAATCTCAATAAAAGCTAGCAACTTGATTGAATACATGTATATGTTCGTGCTAGTTGTCGCAATCCATACGTGCGATAGTATAGTTTGTCGTTTGTGTTTATTATCGTAATTTATACTTGCGTTAATATAACTTTTGTAAAGGTTGCTTGGATCTGTGTATAGTCCAAGAGATTCCTTTGTATCTGTGTTTTATTTTGTATTAATATTTAATTTATTCATGTATTGTGAATGGTTGTGAGTGTAATTGTGGGTTGAACGCATGAATTATTGTGTTGATACATCATTATTTTTCATTAATAATTTATTTCATAAATTTATATTTTCTTTCACATATCGTGTTTGTGTTGTTCATTTAATCCACCATCCTCTCGGTAACAATTCTGTTACAATGGTGTCAGAAGTGGGATCGTTGGATTAAGTGAACTGTCAATCATTTTTGTGAAAGTAAACATTTAATGTTTATATTTGAGCGTGACCTTCTTGACAAGATAATACTCAAGTTGGGGTTTATTTTTGTTTAGTTTATCTAGGTCCGTGTGTCCAATATAAACGTATTTTAAGCATTGGTTTTGTTACCTATCTATATTCATATTACAATTGTCATGTCATCCCTTAAGGACTTGGTTGCCTTAGGCAAAGAATTTGGGTATGAAGGTGAAAGTCTAAGGAAATTTATTCAGGAAGAAGAAGCCCGGGAAAGGGAAGAAAGGGCAAGGGCAAGGGAATTAGAAAAGGAAGAAAGGGTTAGGTCAAGGGAATTAGAAAGGGAATCCGAAGAAAGGAAACGGGAGTTAGAAAGGGAATCCGAAGATAGGAAATGGGCCTTCGAGAAGGATAAGATAGAATTAGTGAAGCAGGCCGAAAGGGAAAAGATAGAATTTGAGAAGGAAAAGATAGAATTAGAGAAGCAGGCCGAAAGGGAAAAGATAGAATTAGAGAAGCAGGCCGAAAAGGATAGGATAGGATGGGAAATGAAAGCGGAGCAAAAGCGAAAAGAGTTAGAAGAAAAAGCAAAGCAACGGGATCATGAGCGTAAGGTAGAATTAGCGACATCTGGAAGAGAGCACGATTCTGCCTTTAGCAAATTAAGGGGCCCCAAATTACTTCCCTTGTACGATGAAAAAGATAATATGGATAGTTATCTTCATCGGTTTGAGCGGTATGCCGAAAACCAGAAGTGGAGTCAAAATGACTGGGCATTGCATCTTAGTGCTCTATTAAAGGGTAAAGCACTCGATGTATACTCACGACTTCCGAGAGACGATGTTTTTAAGTACGACGTCCTAAAGGAAGCACTTTTCAAAAGGTACGAGCTCACTGAACAAGGTTTTCGTAAAAAGTTCAGGTATAGCAAGCCCGATAAGGGAGAAACCTTTGGTCAGTTCACCGTTAGAATTGCGAACTATTTTGAGCGGTGGATTGAATGCGGCAAAGCGGTAAAAACGTTTGAAGGGTTGACTGATTTCTTGCTCAGAGATCAATTATTTAATACAGTTGGGCGAGAATTAGATCAATTTCTGAAAAAGAAAGTCTTCACAAACGTAAAAGATATGGCTAAGCAGGCCGATTTCTTTGCCGAAGCTCATGGGGGAACCCAGAATGTGGTTTTAAAAGATTTTAAGTCTGGAAACCAGTCTGCGAGACCTATGCATAGGGAGCTTGTAAAATCAGCTGAGGTAAATAGGTTAGATAGGAATCCAGTTATTTAGCTTGTGCAATGTTTCTTGTGTAATGCATGGGGTCATGTTCAAAAAGACTGTCCTAAAAGAAAGGGACTTGTACATAAGGTAGCAGTGGCTATACAAAGTAAAGGTATATCTGATAATATCGTACAGGTAGAACCGTGTATTCATTCGCTTGGCACATGTCTATTTCCCGAAGCGCGTGTACCAACCGCGAGAGGGTTTGTCAACGGTCGAGAAGTCGTAGTATTACGTGACACTGGTTGCACTGGCGTAGTGATCAAACGGAGTCTCGTGGAGGATAACCAAATGCTCGGGTGGGAGTCCCCATGTATGTTACTTGATCAGACGATCGGTCGCATTCCCGTAGCAAGGATCACGGTAAAAACACCTTTCCTAACGGGAACTGTTGATGCCCTTTGTATCATCTGAATGCAGAATGATACATGATCTGTATGACTGCACATCTTAAATACAGTATGATACATGATTTGTATGACTGACTATGTCTTAAATACAGAATGATACATGATCTGTATGACTGCATGTCTTGAATGCAGTATGATACATGATCTGTATGACTGACAGCAGGTCTTGAATACAGTATGATACATGATTGGTATGACTGACTGCTTGTCTTGAATACAATATAATACATGATCTGTATGATTGACTGCATGTCTTGAATACAGTATGATACATGATCTGTATGACTGCACATCTTAAATACAGTATGATGCATGATCTGTATGACTGCATGTCTTGAATACAGTATGATACATGATCTGTATGACTGACAGCAGGTCTTGAATACAGTATGATACATGATCTGTATGATTGACTGCATGTCTTGAATACAGTATGATGCATGATCTGTATGCCTGGCTGTATGTCTTAAATAGAGTATGATACATGATCTATATGACTGACTGCACGTCGTGAATACAGTATGATACATGATCTGTATGACTGACTGCATGTCTAAATACAGTATGATACATGATCTGTATGACTGACTGCAGGTCTTCAATACAGTATTATACATGATCTGTATGACTGCATGTCGTGAATACAGTATGTTACATTCTCTGTGACTGACTGCATGTCTAAATACAGTATGACACATGAACTGTATGACTGACTGCATGTCTTAAATACAGTATGATACACGATCTGTATGACTGACTGCATATCTTAAATACAGTAGGATACATGATCTGTATGACCGACTGCACGTCTTAAATACAGTATGATACATGATCTGTATGACTGACTGCATATCTTAAATAGAGTAGGATACATGATCTGTATGACTGACTGCATGTCTTAATACAGTATGATACATGATCTGAATGACTGACTGCATGTCTTAAATACAGCATGACACATGATCTGTATGACTGACTGCATGTCTTAAATACAGTATGATACATGATCTGTATGACTGACTGCATGTCTAAATACAGTATGATACATGATCTGTATGACTGACTGCATGTCTTAAATACAGTATGATACATGATCTGTATGACTGACTGCATATCTTAAATACAGTATGATACATGATCTGTATGATTGACTGCTTGTCTTAAATACAGTATGATACATGTTCTGTGTGATGGACTGCATGTCTTAAAACAGTGTAATACATGATTTGTATGACTGACTGCATCTCTTAAATACAATATGATACATAATTTGTATGACTGATTGCATGTCTTAATACAGTATGAGATACGATCTTTATGACAGACTGCTTGTCTTGAGAGATCATTTTCTGCTAGCAGATTTAGGTGGACTTCCAACAAGATGAGTCTAATTGTATTTGAAAGGAGAGTAACAGTACCCCATTATCATTAAGATTAAATGTACAGTTACCAAACTTTCACATTACTTAACTACTCTCCTGCTGAACAAATTTATTTAAGCAGAACTAAATATACACGATTCTAGGTTGTTTTTTTTTTCGAAACTTACCTATGGGTTGTAATGACATGTAATGGGATTCCCAGACATGTCCCAGAAGAATGGGATCCTCTTGAAATGCTGTTTGTCCCACAACCCAAACAATATGTTCAGGACCTGATAACGGTGAACTAGTTACAATCATGATGTCGATTTTTAGCATCCTAGCCATTGCAACCACCACCACATGATCAGCCCATTCACCATCCCTGGCCATACGCGAACAGTAGACATCGAACGAATCGGTGTAGATGAAACTATCCAAATGTATGGTGCCTTCAGATGCCTGAGTTGATCAGAAACATTCAGTTAAGTAATAGGTTTGTAAACAAATTCGATATTAAATCAGTAAAGTAATAGGTTAGTTAATAAATTTGATATTAAATCAGTAAGTGATAGGTTAGTTAATACATTCCATATTAAATCAGTAAAGGAATAGGTTAGTTAATTACTTCGATATTAAATCAGTAAAGTTATAGATTAGTTAATAAATTTGATATTAAATCAGTTAAGTAATAGGTTAATAAATTCCATATTAAATCAGTAAAGTGATAGGTTAGTTAATAAATTCGATATTAAATCAGTAAAGTAATAGGTTAGTTTATACATTTGATACTAAATCAGTAAAGTAATAGGTTAGTTAATAAATTCCATATTAAATCAGTAAAGTAATAGGTTAGTTTATATATTCGATACTAAATCAGTAAAGTAATAGGTTAGTTAATAAATTCGATATTAAATCAGTAAAGTAATAGGTTAGTTCATACATTTGATACTAAATCAGTAAAGTAATAGGTTAGTTAATAAATTCCATATTAAATCAGTAAAGTAATAGGTTAGTTTATATATTCGATACTAAATCAGTAAAGTAATAGGTTAGTTAATAAATTCCATATTAAATCAGTAAAGTAATAGATGAGTTAATAAATTTGATATTAAATCAGTAAAGTAATAGGTTAGTAAACCAATTCGATAATAAATCAGTAAAGTAATAGGTTAGTTAATAAATTCCATATTAAATCAGTAAAGTAATAGATTGGTTAATACATTCAATATTAAATCAGTAAAAAGGTTAGTTATTAAATTCCATATTAAATTCATCATCATAAGACAAGGATGCTGATCGTTAATTACCCAACCTCTGAGTAGTCAATGTGGGTCAGTTAAAAACATCATTTTATCATAAAGTTATTAAATATTTTTCATATTTGCTATAACATCTACTTAAATAAAACTAAAATGGAACGACTGATATGTTTACTGACTGCATGGTATGTTCCTGAGCATGCTGAAATTGCATTGCTAAGTAAGTTTCATACTAACACAGTACAAGTCCAGTGACTCACATACAAATCTGGTATAGAATGATAGAGTCAGTAATACAATTCACTGGGATTAGTCCAGGTACCTAACATAATTGTTCTTTCTTTAATATTTGTATTACATATATTTTTCTTTTCTAAGTCCAGTACTTCATAGATAGAGCAGAAATGCAAATACTTTCAGATTGTATACATCTCTCTCTACCCTGATTGGCTTTATGATCTAAAGTGCTAACCATTCTGGATTGATTAAACTTGATATCAGCTCTGTCTGCATGGGTTCGAGTCTCAGGCTCCGCTAACATGGGTATTTGAGAAAACTTGCCAGCAGCTTCTCGTGGGTCCTTGGTTCTTTCCTGGGATTTCCAAGATTCTTCCTCCATCAGTTATATTGGCAATCAGTATAGCCTATCTTGTGCTGATAAATGGCCTTAAACCCTAACATAACAACAACTCTCTCTACCCCTGATGAGGAACACGTGTAATACGAGTGGTCAAAAAGCAAAATCCTTGCAGAAAAAGCATAATTCACATATAACATGCTAAAGTTTCAATGAAAAATTATTTATTTTCCACCTCTCATCTTTTAACATCCATTACTGCTTCAAGGTTTCATTTGTAGCATTTTTAGCTTTACACACACATCGACTAGAATCCATATGAAGACTTTTAGCACCAAATATTAAGATTATTTTCACACGGCATGTAACAGACGTCATGTGATGCTGCCCTCATGTTTTCATATTTGCAGGATTTATTTATTTTTTTATTCATTTATTTTTTGTTTTTTCTAAACCGTCTGTGAAATTATTTGAAAGGTGATAATTTTGCTCTCATATACGCATAAACTAAAATAAAATATACTTGTTAGCGCCAAATACCTTATGACTGGTTATGCACTAAGTATCAATTAGAAGAATGAATCTGCACGTTAAGATTAAAAATTAGAAAACCAGTCTGTTCTCTCCTCACTTTGCCTTGCAGCTGCTATAAATAGAACACGAGATCAAAAGTGTGAAAGTAGAACCAGGATGTTCTTTTTGGTAACAGGATATGATAAAGTTAGGGAAGTGCACGCAAGTCCAAGGTCAAGTGTACTTTTATATCGTTGTTACGTAGACGACATCTTCTCTAAAATGTGGTCTGTGAGATTAATGGAATGTTAATAGAAACGAGAAAACAAATAATTGAATTTTTTAACATGGTTATACCAAAAAGCGTAATCCATATACGTTTATGTGTAATTCGTAATTTAGTGCAAAAAAAGTATAATATTATGCCTAAAGGTTGTTGTTTTACTTGTTGTTGCAGGGTTAAATGCCATTTTTCAGCACAAGATAGGCTATACATGATGGCCAGTATTAATGGTGAAGGAAGAAACTGGTAAAACCCTGGAAAGAACCATTGACACATGGGAAGTTACTGGCAAACTTTCTCACATACCAACATTGGCCAATTCAAAGACTCGAACCCATGAAGACAGAAGTGAGATAGCAGTGATCCGTAACTGCGAGCGCTTTAGACCAATCGGCTACTCGGGGGCCCCCCACCAAAAGGTAATGTTTGGCTTGTATGTGTACAGTCACAAAAGAAGCGACTTGCTTAGGATTGCCTATTATGCTTACAGTTTATGTTATTTAAGCCATTAATATACATCTGGGAAAAGGTATATAAAAAAATGTCCTTTCAGCTTCCCCTTCATGGTTCATCCAGGAAAATATCAAAATGCCCTTTATATTCCCCCTTCTTGGTTTAGGAGGCATATAATTTTACTTACCTGTATCACTCTATTAGTCTTCATGAAGGCAACTACTTCCTGGCGTAGCTGTTCAGGGGATTTTTGTACAACGCAATTTAATCGCCGAAGCTGACTGGAGACAGCCTCAAAAAAGCAGTTCCCATTGGCAGGAGTTTCACCATAAAGTACCAGTCCCACCGACAGACAGTTTGCTTCCAACGTAGACTGGCTGGAAAACGCAGCTTGCTGTGATTTCTGTAGAAGCTGGCACAACAATTTCGGGTCTGAACAAGGCACTCCTGCCAACAGAAGTATATAAAATTGTGCATATTATAATCTGGCACAATAACTTTGGGTCTGTACAAGGGAATAGTGCACACACAACTGTATATATTCTTCCACACTAGAATATGATACAACAAAATTAGTGTCTGAACAAGGCACGTCTGCAAAGATAATTGTACATGTGCTTATTCATTTAATCTTGATTACACAGAACCATTAGATTCTATAGTTTAAATTCAAAATTGCACTTTACTGCAACATTACTCAAAACACCTATCATAATTTTGTATCCATAGGAAAATCTACCTGAAAATTTAGTTGCCATTACAAACTATAGGTCACTGAAGCCTAATAATATGGTCATTGCCAATGACAAATGGAAGACACAAATGAGGGCAGATGATATTAGGTGGAAACATCTTAATTTTCTATTAAACGAAAATTCAATAGTAATTATATAAAACGACGAAAGTTAGTTCAATAGTATGAATCTCATTAGGATAACTGTCAGCAGTCACTATTATTACTTCAACTTCTGTACAGACAAAGCAATTAACTACCTTTAGTTTGCGAAACAATTTCTTGATGTATTTCCTGGACACAAACTGACTCATAAATATCTAGAGGCCATGAACCACATTTTTAAAGACTGACTGGACACAAATTGATTTGTAAATTCACTATCTGGAATTTTAAAGCATGTCTTTACATCTTACTTTGACTCAAATTAATTTATATATATTCACTGTCTTGAGATTCCGAGTCTTTAAATATTGCCTTGATTTAAAATGGACTACGAAATTCATTGTCTGGAGCTTGGTAAGCCATGTCTTTGCATATTGCATCTACTCAAATTGCCTATATATATAATATATATATGTATATATATATATATATATATATATATATATATATATATATATATATATATGGATCTATATTTTCATCAGTTTTATTCTACTGACAGTTATTATATTAATAATACCTAATTAATAACTGCATTTATGGTAGTTCCATATATATATATATATATATATATATATATATATATATATATATATATATATATTCATCATTTTCATTCTACTGACAGTTGTTAAATTAATAATACCTAATCCATAACTGCATTTATTCCACTTATATTACTTTACTGACAACTAAATTTAACGTATTAAATTTTGTTTCTGTGTAAATATTTTACAAGACACATACCGTTAGTTTAAGTCAACTGTGTAAATATTTTACTAGACACATACCGTTAGTTAAAGTCAACTGTATAAATATTTTACCAGACACATACCGTTAGTTTAAGTCAACTGTGTAAATATTTTACCAGACACATACCGTTAGCTTTAGTCAACTGTGTAAATATTTTACCAGACACATACCGTTAGTTTTAGTCACCTGTACGGATACTTTATTGCAATTGCAAAGTATAGGTTGTGAGCCACACTAATGATATGTACGGGTAGTTTATTACACTTGTCAATTATAGGCTATGAGCCATGCTAATCACATGTAAAAGGTAGTTTATTACACTTGTCAATGATAGGCTGAGCCACACTTATCACATTTATAGCTAGTATATTACACTGGTCAAATATAGGCTGTGAGCCATGCTAATCGCATATAAAAGGTAGATTATTACACTTGTCAATGAGCAACACTGATCACACGTACATGAAGCTAATTAATCTAGGACCCATGCAATTATAAAGCTATGATGACTTAAACTGCAAGTTCCAACTATACGGTATGTGATCAATGGTAAATGCTAATGTCATTTTTAAGTCCAACATTATGATCCGTTAGGTCCCTCATGCAACGAGTTGATACTTTCCAATCGCCATTATGAAATATTTGTAACAAATGCAATTATTTGAATTTCATCATGTAGTGCTATTTCTTTGCAGTAAAATAATTAAGTCTTGAACTTGCTGTATTTTTCACTGTAACCAATGACCAGAGTATCTCACACAATGAAGAACTAAACCTGTATTGAATGAAAAGCCAATTAACTTTCAAATACAAACACTAAACCTGTATTGAATGAGAAGCCAATAAACTTTCAAAAACAATCACTATTCCTGTATTGAATCAAACGCCAATAAACTTTTTTTAAAAAAACACTAAGTCTGTATTAAATAAAAAGCCAATTAACTTTCAAATAAAAGCAGCAATATAGTCAACTGATCAAGTAACCACTTTATACAAATGAAGAATTTAGCAATGAGTGACACATAATATCATTAATAAAATTGCAAACCTGCGATTGTAAAGAACGACTAAACCTAATGCTAAACATGACTAGAAACTTTTGATTGCAATGCATGCTGCATAAAAACAACAGCCCCAAGTGGGCCTGATATCACTCGCTACACATACAAAATAATTAACAGCTGACCATTTCAAAAAGCAGGATTATGAAATATTATAAAATCACAATTTAGGTTACTATCTCTCAAACTTGGTGTAATGGTGAATAACTCGTCATGCACAATATTTGTAAACTCTCAGGGAAACAGAGTCTTGATGACAGATAGAGGTATGCTTATTTATAATTAATAAACCTGTCTGTTGCAAGTAATACTACCGTTACTTGCTATTAATCAATCAGTAATAGAATATTACCTTTGCTTGCTATTAATCAATCAGTAATAGAATTGGATGTGGCATTTGAAAAAAGCATTCGAAAGACTGGTTGTATGCCATGCATACCGAGCAAAACATAACCAACAACCCTTTTCACCACTCACAACCTATAGCTAAGCCATTTTCCCTTGATCCAGGAAGATCTGAATATATTTATTTTACATTACAACTTGAATCTATTTTAGACCTGGGACATTTTGATGATCTACAAAGCCACCAGTCTTACATGCGTGATGGACAGCACACAACCTACTATGGGCATAATGCCATAAATTAAAACCAGATGTATCATGGACAGCAAATGACTCACAATGGACACATGAATATACCATAAAACCAGATGCATGATGGACAGCACACAACCTACCATGGGCACAGAACCATGACAAACTAAGGACACAATGCAATAAAATAAAATCAGATATATTATGGCCAACACATGACCAGCAATGGACACATGAATATACCATAAATCAAGATGCATGATGGACTTCAGGACCATAAAAACTAACTAAGAAACTCGTAGCTTAATGTAAATATAAAAACATATATATCCAATATAATAACCTTAACTGTATTTTTATTGCAACTGAATCCTAAATATGGAATCGTGAAATGTTCTAACCACTAGGCAACCGGAGCGGCAAACTCTTAACGATGAGCATCATGCGAGGCAACTGTTAGTACCATTTTTGTAAGTCTTTGTATGACTTGGCCGGAGCGGTTGTAATCCTGAATGGTACAAAGCAATTATTGATGCTTGGATGACAGATGATATGTAAAACATGATGCACAACTGATGCAGACACATACCACGAGCTCACATAGCCTTATGCAAAAGTAGCTACATTCACAACATTTTCATTAAAAACTGCATCCAGTGGAAAACCAAGAAGGACATCAAGTCTTAGTTGTCAACTATAGAACAGAGACTTTATGAAATTACTACTACTACTACAATTACTGCTACTACTACTAATAATAATTAATAACATAACAACTAATAATAATAATAATAATAATACAGCTAATAATAATAAGAATAATAAACAACCCATTAAATCCATCTTATACTATCTAATCAATGGATGCATCTCATTTGAGAACTATATTTATTATTCCCTTATTAGTAGACTAATTCTCTGGATGAAAAATAATTAGTGATACCTACATATGGTATTAAGGCAATAACACAAAAAGAAATTGCAGGAGCTAGTTGATGTGTCAGACTGCACATCTTTAGTTGATTACCAGTATATTTACCAACTTTCATAGCAATCCATCAATTACAACAGGACCAGGTGCTCTAACAATATTGCATGTCCAAACAGACAGACAGGAGAATATGATATATCTCTGCCTCAACAAAATCTTTTTGACATACCTTTCTTAATGGAAGTAGAGAGCACTCTATTCATTGAAGCATCCTCTCCTTTCTCAGATAATTTGGACTCTTCTCCTTCCTCAATGCCTTCGATGACAGTCTGTTCCTGATCAAAATGGGTAAATATTTGTTAACATAAAATATAAGCATTCAGCTCAAATTATGATAATTAATCAGACAATTTTAATCAGGTTACCATAAGGTACTTTTATCCAACACACTTTAAATGGCTATAATTTCAATTTAGAAGTCAATGTGCATTTCTGGACAATTGTAATCAATAAACAAGAATAAAAATGGCTTTCAAGTGGTAGGAATGCTTAACACACTGCTTAAAGCATTAAAATGTGGATAAATGCAATACAACATTTTAACATAAGTACAACACTATACAATGCTGTGAGCTTTTACATGCAGCTAAATGTAATACAGCGTTCTCATTCAAGTACACCATTATACAATTCATATGTAGAAACTGGTGTGTGAACACTGCTCATAATATCTATGAAAATTAATTATATGCTTTCTACATGTCACGTAAAAATGTAACGATAGTCCTTCTCACTTCATAAAGATTATGCAAATTTGTGACCTTATCAACCAACTGCCGCCATCTTATATGTTAAACTATCTATTCAGTACCATGAAGGCCAAGACACTCTATTACAAATGTAACATTGGTGTCAACTGGTTGTTGAGTACATCTTTATTCCGTTTCACTAAATTCCTCCTAGACTGTGATTTTCCTCAAAACATTTACATCTAGAATATACCCTGATACAAAGAGTCTGTCACTAAGGTCAAAATAGATTTGAATTATACATTTAGGACTGGTACATACCCAATAATGTTTACCAGACGTGTTTGTACCCAACGTCTGAACATTACAAACCACGGTACTAAACTTCTTTACATTACAAGCCACTGTACCCCATTTATGCACATTATATGTCACTCTACCAAATTTCTGTACATTACAAGCCCCTATACAACTCTTATATACATTACAAACCACTGTACTCATTTATGTACATTACAGGTGACTATATCCATTTCTGTACAATACAAGCCACTGTAGCCCAGTTTTGAATATATTGCAAAATGAACTAACTTTGCTTCCTAATAAAAAATACCAAACCTGAAAATATGACAATAATCCATGACAATGTAAGGCAATGTGCACAGTTATAATGATTCTCTGACAAATGCCTAATGAAAATGTTCTGGGTTACTATAACCACAATAAGCTCAATCTATGCATTATACACAATTTCATACAAAACTGGAAATCAAAACTCAGCCAAGGCCTCAGCAACATAAAGATGCATGCTAAATTTGACTGAAATTAAACAAATTGTTATATAATTGCAATGCACAGAATAAAGTCAGCAAGATTGTTATCTGAATGATAACTCCATTCAATGTCAGCAGCATGAAAACAAATCTCAGTTGAAAACTCATCAATATAGACTGCATGACAAATCTGATTTAAGTGTTGGCAATCAGAGGCTGTAACAGTAAATGTCATGAAACAAAATATATCACTACAATGTAATGAAACACAATATACCAATACAGCCTGCATGGTAATTTTGACCAACATCAAGGGCTAAAACTCCTACAAAATATGACATATAAGACTATAAACTTCACCAAAGAGTACGATGGTTTCACTGATATAAAGCTGCATGCAACAGTTAATTATATTTCAATAATTCTGATTTAACCTAACTTAAAGACATCATAATAGTGACAGACAGACATAAGGAAGGCTGGACTGATGGACAGACAGTATGAGTACTAAAGTACTCCATCAAATTCATTGATTAGGGCCCAACAAATAAATGTTTTTATCTTTCATGAAAATTACAGAAAAATTGAGTCTGACTTTCCTTCACCTTAGTGGTTCTTAAAAATGTAGCTTGATATTAAAACTAGAAAATCTGCATTTGCAAGAATGAATCGAAAATATAATCTTTATAAGCAAGTGTATGCCTGACTAATGATTTTAACTAGTGACAGTGACATCAGGTTATTCAAAGGGACATTATTCCTGAAAGAATTCAATACATCAATACAAATTACAGAATATCAAACTACTCAATATTGTCTCAGCTTCAAAACTAAAGTGGATACCAGCATATATATATATATATATATATATATATATATATATATATATATATATATATATATATATATATATATGGGGTGTGTGATTTTGTTGATTTATTTAGATTTACTTGACTGAGCTGATTGTTTAAGCAGAGTTTAGAAATTCTAGTACATTTTTATGCTATATACCAATGTTTAACATAAATCTATTTTAGGAAAATTTCATGTAACATGTTTGCTACTATTAACCTAATCTTCAAATCAGAATTTTTAAATGATGAATGTATAGGGGACTTCTATAGCTGCGGTCACCTTTCCTCAAACAAGACATTATAAAATAAAAGACTTTACAGTATAGCTCATGGGTATTATCAAAACCCCTAGCAATGTTTTGGGGGACTTAATCCTTCCACGTTCACTCTGCAGTGGAGCAATACAATCAACACTATGCCTTAGCTGCTGTGCTGACGGCATCTCCACCTTGAAGAGGCTGATGACATTTAAACACCTAATAAATGATGACCACCCAAGGAAAGCCAAAAAGTCATGAGTTTAACATGATAATCACATACCATTTCACCAATCCGTGACCTTTATTTTGATCATATATATGAATAATAAAAGTTAATTTTGAAATGTAGTGAATATTTTGTAACTTTAGAAAACATTCTGACTTGAGAGGCCCACCTTGTTGGGCTTCTCATGAAGTGTGTACATTTATCCAACTGTTTCAATATCAAAATTAATTCTCTGAGGAATGGACAATTCAATTATTATTTCCAACTGTAGTGTTTTTTATTGCGTTCATCACAAGTTTGTTACAAGTAAAGGCAGGAATTCAAGAGTGCTCTTTCTTAAACGACAAATCAGAATAAGACAATATTTTTCAAGCATTAACCCTCCCCATTTAGAAACGTATATGGCCTCTCCCTTATAAACACTTGGGTACAGCAGATGTTCAGCAGAAATCAAGGCAGTGACCACTCCCATGGCGTATAAATACAGTCAACATTGAACTAAATGTTCGCCGCTGTGTATATGCATATTTAGCCTCATGACTAGATCATTAAATTTCAAAGACTAAACACATGCTTCACATCTTTTAAGTGTAAATTCAGTTTGGGTGTTTTGAATTTGTTTTTGTACAGAAGCGGCTGTCATCAGGAAGTTAGATGTTCAGATTTCGTTATTTCCTGTTATAAGGTATATTACATTCAGAATGTCAAACTTCGATAAATACTTAATAAGCAGAGATTTATATATCTTAGCTATCTTATTATAATTCCTATATTCTGCAAATTTATTAAGCCTGACCTGATGAATTGAAAAAATCAGTGAGATGTCATAAAAAACCTATTTGGATAATAGTAAGGAATGTCCTTGTTATGCAGATCAATATAACAAAATACGCTTCACTCAGATGCTACTTGGGGAAGTTAGTTAGATACCACAATACACAGGAGCTTACAGCCAGGCATTGACTGGCAAGTGAGATACTGGTCTTTGCAGATCAAGTTACTTGAGCAGGACAGCTATGTGAGAATCTCCACAAATGGAAAAGCCATTAACACAATATGAGTGTAAAAAATAGCCCTCATCATTTTATACGTGTATCAACAAGCTGTTTAAATTTGTTCTTTTCTGTTTCAAAAGTTGCAAATTAGAATCATTTGTATAGGATGATTTCAGACAAATTTGGTCAAATTATGTTTAGTCACTTGTGATTAGCTGTTAAAATATTTTTATTCTTCGTTTTAATATTTATAACAATATAGAGTTGCAAATTATATTCATCTGACCATCTTTATGGAGAAATGCTTTCTTTTAAAATTTGGTTAAATTTTGTTGACCAGATCTGGATAAGGAACGATTTTAAGGTGAAACTATTTTTATTAATCTGAGCCAATTCTGAATGTGGATTGGCATCATTTGTACAAATGTAAAAGACTTTACTGCCAGAATGATATCTTCCTTGTTTGGTCTGGAAACAGTTTATCAGTTTCTGAGAATTGAATATATATAAATTTGTAATCAATGGAAGTACAATTGACCTAATAGCCAAGGGAGATCAATGGCCTTATTACCTGGGGAGGTAACTTCGTTTTATCGCCAGGGAAGGTCACGTGGCCTTTTTTACCTGGTGAGGTGGGTTGGCTTTATTGCTAGGGAAGAACCGTAAGCTATTTTGATAAAACATATGTGAGTCATTTTTAATCAATGCAAGTGAAATTGCATTTGACAGCTGTTGTAATATGCATCAAACATATGTAATACAGTAAGATAATAATCTTTACATTATTCGTTTCTACAGAATAATGTTTATTTCTCAGCAGTATGACACAACATTCAAACTAAATCATGAAATAACATTCTTTTCGAATATATCATCATTGTGGCAAAATACAAATGTTTAAATTGCTAATTCTGTCTGATATCTAACAGTCTTCTGATCAGTTCCACCCATTCAGTGCTAGAGACGTGGGTAATAGTTGGAATTCATTCATGAAAGAAAGCAAACTGTCACAATCTAACTGACATTACATAACATAGAGAACATAATACTTTGAATTTGTAAGTGTTACATTCAGTCTCCTATAAAACTTCATATACACCTTAATTTTCTAGCACTAACCTGATCTTCGAACCAGAAATCCAAAACTTTGCACGACTCTATCATGTTGTCATGAAACTCACAGTGTACTTCTGCATTTGTTTTGAGTGTGGATACAGGAATCAGGCTGTTGATACTGACACCATTGTATTCAGGACATTGTATAAAGTATTCAAACTTCAGACCCTGTCCCAGGTATCCAATAATCTTGAGGAGGTTTCTGGTTAAGAACTTTCTCACCTCAATGCACAGCTTTGAAGATGGAGTCTTGTCTTTGATGCTCATTCTTGTGACTCTCAGAAAGATAACATGCTCTCTAAAATGTAGGGTCAGTTTATGCTGTTCGTCCAGCTTAAAAACGCAGCAGCCACAAAAGATCAGATTCTCTTTTTTATGCTCTTTCTTCTTTTTGGCAACTGGCCAGTGAGCAATGCAGGCAGCAACAAGTCTGTGAAATATTGCACTGGGTAGAAAGTTACCTGTGAAGACATAGCACAGTACTGGTGAACTCTCCATCTGACTATTCGGTTTTGGGCTGATGATTTCCTCTGGCTTTTTTTCCTGAAGCATGCATGGAACAAGGAAGTAACACTCCTCCTGTTAAAAAAATATTCATTCTTAATGGGCATACAAGGCATATATTACATTTTTAAGTTGGAAATAATATAAAGTGCACTACCGTGAAAAAATTACTGAAACTTACTGATACCAATGAGGACCATTGATTTTCATTTCTTTTAAAATGTGTGATAAAAAAAACTAATGCAAGTGCCGACGCTTGTTTAAGATAACTACTGCCATCATCTCAAAAAGGTATCAATTGATCAAACAAACTTGTCTTGTTAGGTGGATAAACCGTTGCACACTCTTAAATGTTTTCAGAAGAAGAACAAATTACCAAATAAATAATACAATGTTTCATGAGAAAAAAGTAGCCAAATAAATAATACAATGTTTCAAGAGAAACAAGTAACCAAAAAAATAATACAATGTTTCATGAGAAAAAAGTAACCAAATAAATAATACAATGTGTTATGAGAAAAAAGAACCAAATAAATAATACAATGTTTTATGAGAAAAAAGTAACAAAATAAATAATACAATGTTTCATGAGAAGTAAAAATCATGATGTTCATAAATTTATTGAAAAGAACAAAATGATTTAATTAAACATCATATATCATGCATTCACTGCTCGGATGGCTAGTGGTTGGAGCATCAGCCCCAGACACAGGAGGTAGATGGTTCGAACCACGGCCAAATCATGCCAATCACGTTTAAAAGTGGGACTTTGCAAGACTTTCAGTATTGCTACATGTCTGTGGCAAGATGCCCCGATGTTAGACATCAATGTAGCTGCATGCAGCATAATCATATGACTGAAAGTTACTCAAGCTACGTTAAAAATCCAAGCCACAAACATCACACACTCTATCATGCATGCATTTCAACTGGTAACGAGCAGCTGTAGATAGGAATTATTTGAATGATCTGTCATCAGCAACACAAGGACTAGATCTAAGAAAAGACTGTTCTCTTTTAATTTCATTACTTAGTTCCTTTTCATTTATTTACTTATTGAAGGCATTCGCCTTATTTTCCTCAACTCTTTACACAATGTTTGACATGTTTTAATTGGTGATTTCCCATTTTAACTTCATTCATTTTTATCCTCATAGTTCTTCCTCTCCCTAAATTCTCATTTACCACAAAGAATACCGACGTGTAACCTAGAAACCTATTATGACTGTTAAACACCTGAGCATGATATTTAATCTAAACGTTATTCACCATAATTTGATACATATTTACCATTTTTGTATAATAAAATGTGCTGAAGATTATAAGCTTTTGGCCAGGTTCTAATAATTTTCCTTCTACATTTTACATCTTGTAAGCTCGAACCACAAAGTGAAAAACTCTTTAAACAACGAAGTTTTAAAATTTTCTTTCTTACAAAATTATATTGCGATTGGGACTAAGACAATTTTGGAATGAGTTATAGGACTTTCTCAGCCGTATATCCACTTTGGTATGTGAGAACTGTAGCATTAACTGTGGGAGCTTTGATAGGATACATTTCAGAGATTTGTGTGCAGTGAGTGGCCCTTGGTTCTTTTTGTTAATTTTCGGTACTCTCTTGTATTGACACAGTGGTGTGGGAAGGAGTGAAACTGGTCTCTAAGATGGCTCTTTCACAGACTTCTTTAACCTGGTATTATTCAGAAGGTTCGAGGATAAAGTCTGTGCTCTTAGTTTGGCTGTATGGTGGTCCTTCCGTAATATACAGGTAGAGAGCAATGAGTTGCGTTCCACCGATTGCAAATTGTAGCTGAATTTATTGCATTGGCCAAAGTATGTTGAGTGACTGTTCAGCATTCGGTCTATTCTTGAGACCGACTCTCATGTATTCTTGAGACCAACTCCCATGTATTCTTGAGACCGACTCCCGTGTATTCTTGAGACAGACTCTCATGTATTCTTGAGGTATTCGGAGTGGGAGGAGATAAGCTATGTTCCGCCTGTTGGAAGATGGCTATAGAGACGAAAATCTAATCTGGCTTTGTCATCCCCAAAGTGGCGACATCACTTTCAATGGCTGGGGTTAAAAACTGCTGTGTGGCTATGTAAGAACTGCCAACAGACTGGTGATAATAGCGCGATCAGAATATCTACAACACTCCCAGACCATGGAAATAATTGAAGTCAGACTCTTCTTTTCCATCGTAAATTCAACAGATGCTGCAGCTCTGGTCCAGGTTTTTGATATAGAGTTGGATTAAAAGGACAAAACTCTGCAGGGTAAAAGGTAGAAAATGTCCTCAATGGAGGCTCCAAAGGCTGAATCTTAATGTACCATTGTATAGTGTAGAACAGATGACAGCACTGGAGAATAACAAACATCATGAGGTGAGGCTAAGGTTCCCTATAATGCTTGAGTCTTAGCTGATAAAGAGTGATAATGTCTGTCACCAACTAAATTCGTAGAACAGCCTGAGTTAGAAACGATGACCTCCTGGCTGTTGCCGAGTGAAGACTCTATTCTCGTGTAAGAGTGTAGAGATATTGCAAAGTGACATCTGTTGAGGAGTGAGGAACTATTTGTGACATTGTGCTGAATGAGTGTCTTTAGCTTGAGGTGGTACGAGGGTTAGACTATTCCTGCACATGTCTGCAAAAGTCAGGGTCAACATTTTGGAACTGGTTTGTTAGTGATTGAGCTCATAATATCGACAATTTAGCACTGTGAAATCCCTATTATATGGTCAAGGCTGGTAACAACGGAAATAGGCTATCCATTTGAGAGGATATCATTAGGATCATCAGTTAGGCCAGTTGTGATGTTTAATTTATGCAATCTGTCCGTATGTCTGATGAGTGTGATGGAACATGGCAGTTTGTTAGCTTTGTCCCTTACTGATACACAATGTGAATCAATGTAAAGCCCTGCGGGGGTGGGGGTGGGGGCGTGGTAGAGGGAGTTGCAAAATACGTTGAGTTCTGTAGCATCTACCTGCGTGAAAAAGCTGTTTCAGAGCATGTCGATGTCTGAAGCATTGTGACTAAAGGTTATGTTAATTATCTACCTTGTCCACCAGGAATATTTACACTGAGGAAAGGTCGGCATGTAGACTGGTGACATGTTTTTGCATTTTTTAAGTTGCATATATAGGTCAGAGTGTTCTACTTTTGCAATAAAGGTGTTGCTCTTCCAAGATGCATACCATATAAACTTGCATATAAGTTAATTCGCATAAAAGCCGACTCCCAAACTGAACAGATATGAACACTAAAATGTGCATGACCCATGTAAAAGCCGACTCTGGCCAACAACTCTGAGACATCACAAGATCCATGAGGTATGCTCTAAATACATTAATTTAGGTAAATGTATATTTTAAAAGATACATATATTCTTATCTTGAAGTTGGCGTGCATGATTATTAAAAACAAATCGTATAAACTTGTTTTAAAATTTATTTAAATTTCTGTTTTCTTATTATAATTTGCCTAATTTAGATTTGTGTATGATTTGATTGAATGAAGACAAGAATTTAGCATTCAAGTTGTTGTAACACTACCTTTCTCTTTCAAAGGCATACAACCTAAGATTTTCGACTTTTTTGTTCTTGCAAATGCATGATATTATGAAACGTATAGTAGAAATAATGAGTAATTACAGGTCATTCAGTTTCAAAAAAGGTACATTTGTAAGTTTAATCATGAAAATATAACGATTTTCTGTACGGATTCCTAATTAATTATGCAGAAATGTAATTTACCGATATTCTCCGTAATCGCAGTGTCACGTGAAGTCGAGGTAAGCATATGTTTCGCTTTTGAGTAATTATTGCCCTATTATTCGTCTGTCGTTCTCCTTAGTTTTTTATAGTCACCCACAATATATGTATTGCTTATAGATTTATCATTATATATGATAAATTACAAGAAGTAGGCAAAAAAGTCAATACGATGGAAAATCCTGACAATAAGAGGTTCCTTTAAGGGGCGATTCTTTAAAGTGTTTACTTGTCGTGTTTGTGAGATTGGGTTACGTTGTAAGATAAACCAACTAAAAATGTGATAGCTTGTATCATTGTAATCAGAACCACTATTAAAAGGCAGCAGAAGATGATAATACTACCGGGGAAAATGGCATACTGCTAATAGGCAATTTATTTTATGGACTTAATGGATACCTAAGTAATGGCAACAGACATGTCATTCCAAGCTGTTGTGTATGGCGTATAATGGATAAATAATTTTGGCCAGTACCATTTAGGATTTACTCAAGGAAGACTTGGGTTATCTATCCAATGATATGATGTGTGAATAATGAAATTTATGTTTATTTTAAGTTATATAAAGCATTTCTTCTGTAGTATGCAATTTTTATTTTGCATCAACAAGTTTTGTTAAACATTGTTTTAGCTACCTACCCACTAAAGAATGATTATATGTATGGCTATGTTTTGAAAGCAACTGTGAGGAGACTGCTTATTAAAAACATGAATTAAAGTTGACTAGCATTGTCTTGGGATGCAAAGGATGCAAACAACAAAAGTACACTGGTGAACATGATTTTAATTGTGCATATACAGTAACACATTACGTTAAATGATAAATAACGCATAGTCATGAGTTGAGAAAGCAAAACTTGTTGCAGTGTTTCATGAATAAAGATTGGCTTGTAAATATCAACAGAACTACAAACACTAGAACACTATTATATCCAGATACTGCTCATTAATTTCAAGTACATGTGAAAAAAATTGGCTCTGGAATAAGGATTTTAAGACTTAAATACTAGTTCATCAAAAGCATCATTGAATGCTTATATCACATAATATGTGCATCATCAGCCGTCTTATTACATCTAAATCAAATATACTTGACACCAATTAAATGCATAAAATGTTCAGTTTTTTAAATGTGTTCATTTGTCATAGAAATAATTATACCCTTTATATAAATACCCAGATGAATGTACACAACTGCATACACTGTAAAACTGTTATATATTATGTAATGTACTAAACTTATATATGTACAAATGTGCATGTACAGACATAACTTTAATTCAAGAGTACAGTCAGGCATAAAAATGAAGGATATCATCTAAGAATAATATGGCATATAATATATAGAGATTTTCCTTGTTATTTAGGTTTGGTGGGGTGCTCCCAATATTATTTAAATTATTACAAAAGACCTCCCGGCTTGTTTTTATGAGGAATTGAAGTAGTGATAGAGAGATGCAATGCTCAGAGCTCCCAGTCAGTGGTGCCGACAGTTAAATTAATGAAAACACAAAATGTGAAAGTCAAATAAACAACAATTTAATATCATTAAATAACAGTCATCTCTCAAATGAAACTCAAATTAAAACCCTATCACTCGTCTTTAACTCGACCAAGTTATGGCCTATTTTATCATCTGACTGTAATTGATTTTCCTCCTGTCCTGTGTTCCAACTCATCTGTATGATCTTTCTCTGGACTGGTAGTCCAATTTCCTCCAGTCCATCTAATGTCTGCCTCCATTCTTTCTTTCTCTTTGTATCTCAGAGACATTTTATATGAGAAACTAGTGTACCATTACTATAACAGATTGATTACAGACATCCCATTCCAAAATACTAGACAGTTCTATAGAAATTACATTTATGGTTTAGTATCTTGTGCTTGTTTTTTTATACTTTTGACAAAAGTGATTACCATTTACTCAATGCCAAACTTTAGTACATCACCTTAACAAACTACTGCAGAGAAACAAATCTTGAAATTAAGCCCTTGCCCTCACCCCCATGTATGTTTCCTATTGCATTTCTTTTAAAATTAGGGTAGCTAGGCACACACACACACACACACACACACACACATACACTGATTAGTATATATAATGTACGAAGTACAATGCAAAACTGGCTCAGATATACATATCAAATTCAGGAATGTAGGGGTCATGCTACCAGTGTTGATACTAATTAGCCTACACAGACAAACAAACTCTTACACATTCACAGGGGTGTTTTAATTGCTAATTGACCATTAACCCTGTTTGCAACAATATATCACTGCTCAAGTTCATGAAATTGGGCCTACTATACAGTGATGGAAATATGCCAAATTCTGTTTCAATATTGTAACAGTGTGTGTGATTTGGATTTTTAACATACCTTGAACAATTTTTGAGTCATATTGCTATGATGTTTGAAGTGTGGCAGTTTATAGTGATGTCTAGCACTGAGGCACCATGCCGCAGACATGACATCCCACCCAGTTACATTATCCTGACAGTTGGACAACCAGTCCATACACTAACCTCTTAATGCTGAGCACCAAATGAGGCAGCTGTTAATACCATTTTTATGTGTTTTGTATGATTTGGCCAGGGATCAAGGACCCCAATCTCTTGCATATGAGGTGGATGCTCTTAACACTAGGCCACTGGAACTGTCAACACCAGTATGTAAATAGTAATTTGTTAACAAATATAGTCGGTGAATATCATTTCTAATTTATTTTTTTTTTAATTAAAAAAAGAATGAAGTTAACAGCATTATATTCTTTATAAAATCAGTTTAAAACTGTATGTGAAACGTTAATGGCATGTTTAGCGGGAGCAATTAAATCAAGATGAAGAGTATGTATTGAAATCATTTGCTCAATGTACATTTTTTTCTTTTTCAAAGTATACTAGAAATCTTTCTGACTGCAATTTTACACAAAACATTTAGAAAATAAAATTATTAAAAAGTACTTTATTGTGCAATAATACAGACTTGTAATTACATGATTTTAATATTGTTACTTCTATAAGATTAAATGATTTACAATGTATAGCCTCTGCTGTGCTTTTTTATACATCATATTGGCAAAATACACTGCATTTACCTCAATCTAAACATACATATAAGACAAGTATAAATGCAATGGGTATGAAAAGTTAGAAAAGGTCTTACATCTTGTTGGTCAAATGCATGTTTATTTTTTAAAAGCTTTAAGAACATAATCAACAGTGGTCTGAAGATATACTGCTACTTGGAAATCAAACAGATGCTGGACTTCAGCTCATGGTAGGCACTTCAAAAAAGACTTAGTCAAAGTCTATATGGGTCCATGGTAGGGAACATTTCTTACCATACAATCACTAGAATAGTCTCTCCATAACAATTTGATATCAACAGGTATTACCTGACTAAAAGGTCTAAATCATTTTAACTTAAAATGAGATTTCTGCTTTGAAACAATCTCTTCTGTAGGTGGTGGTGGTATTGGAGCAAGTACATCAGATATTCACCTAGGATCATTTATGTCCAAAACAACTGGCTGGTTCATGCCAACTCTATCATCTAACCTCATTTCAATATTTTCATATTTATTTCTGGAATATACAGGTACTGTTGATCAGCTTTATTTGGGTATGCAGACCATATCTCACTTTTTTGTTGAATGATCTTTGGTATCTGACAAGAAAATGCAAACATTTCACTGACAATGTCATTTTATATTTTTAATTTTCAAAAGTCCAAATAAAAACTGCATACAATTAATGTAACAAATCATTTTTCTTCAGATGAATATGTCAAAATAGCAAATCTGTACCTTACCAATATATCATAAAAATGTTTAGATACTTTACAGAATTTTCTAATTATATTAGACTAATTCTAACCAAAATTGATTTTCGAAATTTATTTTAAAATATGTCTTCTGTAAAAGATAAAATTGTACCACAAATAGATGGTTTATCAACTTTCAGGTAAAGCATTAATATTTTAACAAAGATGAATTATTACGTTAACAAGAATAAAGTTTATTACCTTATTGTTCCATTTGTGTTTACAATCACATCTCTGTCAATATGATTGTTATAATCAAGAGCTGCCAACAGATTTCTAGCTCTGAAAGCTGATGGCTTATATGAACGTCTTTTGGAGGCATACAATAAACTTCTGAAAATTCTCCAGTTCTGCTGTACTTCTGCAACAAAGTAAAATGACTAAATAAATAAATTGATTCAGATGCAGAGAACTATTAACATTTATAAATTCCCATTAATCTGTTTCGTTGAAAATGCCAATGTACAGTAGCATTATACAGGCAGAGAAAAATCAACTCATTCCATCCATACTATTTTTTTTCCTTGTCACCTGGAGGTAGGGAGCGCATTTGTGGGCTAATTTTGAATACATTGAAATACATCTGTTTCCAAGAGATTTGATTAGATATACACCTAGGTGTGCTAGAAACATCATTTGGCATAAGGGTAAAAGTGGGAGTTTTTCCTTTTTCTGACCCATCATTTTCCTCCTGGCCACTTTTTACTTCCATCCCCAATTTATCCTAATTAAGCAATTGTTCACCTGTATGTGTATAGATCAGACCGGTGTGAATTAGATTGCAAGCAAAACAATAAAAAGTCCAGAAACAAAATCTGATTCCAACTACGGACATGTGTGCACAAATCGGGCAAAGCTTGATCCCTTCCTCCCTGTATACATGCATACTTTTTATTTACACACACACACCATCTGCATACATGCGATTGCCCTCCCCATTCTGTAGAACAGCCAATATTTAATCCACACAGAAAAGATCAAGGATTAACAATAATATGTATTTAATGTAACAGATAATCCACCAATGTTGAATGTCTGGCTGCATCAAAGAAATACGCAGCATAACTTTAAAAATTTTGTCTATTGTCCACTAAAACTCAAACGGCAACTGAACCCAGTCAAGCAGGTTACATATTAGACAAATTACTATCGAGGTATATGTGTATGTATATTATCAGTAGACCACCCACCCCCATACACAAGCATATGTATTTGGGTAAACCCTCTTGCCCTCTCCATGTGTATTAAATGGACAAACCATAACAATGGCCTCAGTGTGGTTTGTATTTATAATACAATGTATTCATTTTCTTTCTGTATATCTTCATTATTGCAATTATGCATTGATACTATATTTAAGATAAATTGTAAATACACAATTTTTACTTTTTTGATAATACACAGAAAAGAAAGATTTGTGGGAGCAACTTTCTGTTTCATACACAAATACCATCCACAAATACCAATACAATACTATACATTACTTTTAGTTTAGTTACATATATCATGCATATATCATAATGATTGTTTTTTTAGGATACTTAACTCAAATATTCTCTTTTATGTATGTATCACAAATTTTTTTGTTAGTATACTTTCTCAAATGGGTTGATAAAACTTTTAGACTTTTCCATCAACTTCAGACATGACTGAATCCCTTAAAATAAAATTTTGAAATGTGTAAATACTAATGTTGAACTTGGGAATGTTTAGTTTTGTATCAAAAGAAATTATCATTTATCTTGGTTATTATGACCTGAATGATAATGCTTCAAGAAATAATAATAATAACTTATTTAAAGGGGTGACTAATTTAGTCAAAGACTATTCTCCCTTGAGGCCTTTTTACTAAATTACATACAGCATGATGAGGAACAGATCAATAATAAAAAATAGACATATGCCAACAAACAATTTACAACAAAAATATTATTCTAAATAAAACAACCCAGATTTTAACAAAATGTACAATCTTTACCAACTGCAAAATATTAAACTAATATAGAATGATACAGAAACGACTGGCTTCCGGCGAGTTACTGCTGTACTCGGGACACGAGCAGGACGACGCTGCACACACCCAAGGCGTGGCACTGATGCTGTCCAAGTCAGCTCAGGGAGCACTCCTTGGATGGGAAGCACACGGCCCAAGGATAATGACAGCCTCCTTCAGCACCAAAAAGAAGAGGATCGACATAGACATTATCCAGTGCTACGCCCCGACAAATGACAGTGAAGAAGAAGAGAAGGATGATTTCTACGACAGGCTGCTAACCATCATCCAAGACCGACCACAGAGAAACATCATCATCGTCATGGGTGACTTCAACGCTAAGATCGGCAGCGACAACCGAGGCTACGAGGAGATCATGGGGCAGCATGGGATTGGCGAGATGAATGACAACGGAGAGAGATTTGCCGACCTGTGTGCCACAAGCAGCCTGGTCATCGGAGGAAGTGTTTTCAACCACAGAAGGATACACAAGGCAACTTGGGTGTCACCAGACCTGCGGACGGAAAACCAAATAGACCACGTGTGCATCGGGAGGACGTTTCGCCGCTCCCTTCGGGATGTCCGCGTTAAGCGAGGAGCAGACGTTGCCTCAGACCATCATCTTCTCGTTGCCTGGATGAAGCTGAAGCTCAAGAGAAACTGGACAGGAGGCTCCAATCAACGCCGTCGTTACAACTCCACGGCGCTGAGAGATAACAACAAACAGGAGAAATTCAAGATCACCCTCGCCAACAAGTTCCAGGTTCTAGAAGAGCTGCGTGAAGAAGAGACCATAGAATACAGATGGAAAAGAGTGAAAGAGGCACTCACATCAACATGCCAAGAAGTACTGGGCCCCAAAACATACACGCACAAAGAATGGATTTCAACAGAGACGCTGAGGAAGATTCAAGAAAGAAGAGAGAAGAAGAATGCCGTAAACAACAGTAGGACAAGAACGGCAGAAGCAAAAGCAAACGACGAGTACGCGGAAGCCAACAGAAGCGTCAAGCGCAGCATCAAGAAGGATAAGAAGAACTACGTAGAGATGCTGGCAACAGAAGCAGAAGAAGCAGCTCACCATGGCAACACCAGAGACCTGTATGCCACCATCAAGAAACTTTCAGGAAAGTTTGCCAAGCCAGAAAGACCAGTCAAGGACAGGAATGGAAGAGCGATCCCAGACGAGGAAGGACAGAAGACCAGATGGACTGAGCATTTCCAGGAACTGCTAAATAGACCAGCGCCTGCAAACCCACCAGAAGACGTACCGCCAGCGGAAAGTGACCTGCAAATAGAGTGCGGTGCACCGACAAAGGAGGAGATTCGCAGCGCCATCAAGCAATTGAAGAGCGGCAAGTCTGCAGGACCCGACAGCATTCCGGCAGAGGCGCTAAAGGCGGACGTGGAAACCAGTGTGGAGCTCCTCTACCCGCTCTTCTGCATGATATGGGAAGACGAAGAAGTACCAGCAGACTGGAAAGAGGGCTACCTCGTCAAACTACCTAAGAAAGGTGACCTCAGTGACTGCTCCAACTACAGGGGGATTACGCTGTTGTCCATCCCGGGGAAGGTGTTTAACCGCATCTTACTGAACAGGATGAAAGACGCAGTTGACCCGCAACTCCGTGACCAACAAGCTGGCTTCCGAAAGGAAAGGTCGTGCACGGACCAGATAGCGACACTGCGCATCATCTTGGAACAGTCTCTGGAGTGGAATTCGCCACTCTATGTGAATTTTCTCGACTATGAGAAAGCGTTCGACAGCGTTGACAGGCAGACCCTCTGGAAAATACTGAGGCACTATGGAGTCCCGGAAAAGATCACCAACATCATCAGGAAGTCCTATGAAAGAATGACTTGTAGGATCGTCCACGGCCGGCAATTCACCAATGCCTTTGAAGTAAATACAGGGGTGAGACAAGGATGCCTTCTATCACCATTCCTCTTCCTGCTGGCCATTGACTGGGTCATGAAGACATCGACAGACCAAACAAGAAACGGCATCCAGTGGACGCTGTGGAAACAGCTGGATGACCTAGATTTCGCTGATGACCTGGCTCTCCTCTCGCATACCCAACAACAGATGCAGGAAAAGACCAGCATTGTTGCGGACAACTCAGCCAGCCTGGGACTCCACATCAACAGAGGAAAGAGCCAGGTTTTCAAGACAAATGCATCCAGCAATACACCCATCACAGTGGAAGGCGATGCGCTGGAGGAGGTGGATAGCTTCACCTACCTTGGCAGCATCCTGGACAAGCAGGGAGGAACGGATGCAGACGTTAAGACACGCATCGGCAAAGCAAGGGCAGCTTTCCATCAGCTGTAGAACATATGGATATCAAGGCAGCTTAACATCACCATCAAGATCAGGGTCTTCAACACCATCGTGAAGCCGATATTGCTGTACGGAGCAGAGACCTGGAGAACCACCGCTACTACCATGAAGAAAATCCAGGTCTTCATCAACACCTGTCCAGGAAGATCCTCAAGATCCGCTGGCCAGAAAGAATCAGCAACGATGAACTGTGGCAGAAAACGAAGCAACAGCCCGTTGAGGATGACATCCTTCAGAGATTCTGGCGATGGATTGGCCACACCCTCCGCAAACCTGCTCCCAACATCACCAGGCAAGCCCTCACACGGAACCCTCAAGGAAAGAGGAAGAGAGGAAGACCCAGAAACACCTGGCGCCGTGATTTGGATGCAGACGCAAAGAAGATGGGCAAGACGTGGGGACAGCTGGAGAGACTCGCCCAGAACCGAGACGCCTGGAGGGAGCTGGTTGGCGGCCTATGTCCCAAACGGGGTCACAGGCGGAGATGATGAGATGATGAGAATGATACATTTCCAAGTAAATCCTTAGATGTGCATCTACCAATATATTTGTAAACAAGTAAATATACATAAAATGTTTAACAAATGTAGTAATACTTACACAGATGCCATATCTGATTATGATGTGGTTATATCATATACAGCAGGAATTTGTATCCTATGAATTGTTGGCCCAGGTGTAAAAGTTGTGGCCATGTCTTCTGTGACATTTTTCTGATGTTTTCCTTGCACTGTCATTCAATTCATTACCTAATATAGCAAGGGAAAATAAATGTTTTATTAGACACAATAATATTATATACTTTTACAAATAATAGTATGCATAATATATACTTAATTGTATTGCATTACTTTCATTTACAGCTGTCACCATTTACATTATATCTAATTTTTTTTATTTAAAAACAAAAAAAAAACAGAAGTGACTGTTTGCCTCTAAATAAAGTCTTATGGTTGCGAGCGAAAATGATGATCATTAATGCCCCTTTGATAGCCTCAAAAATAGCAGCAGTGGTGTACGTACTTGCGGTTTTCAGCGATAATGTTGCAGGGCTGTGGCATTTTATTTCAAGCTAAATGGAATAATGCCAGTTTATATAAAATGTGTTATTTTAAGAGTTTTGATAATGAGTTAACAATACAGATATAAAATAGCGGTATAAAAACTTGACTGTTCATTGCAAAATTGAGACTCACCAGTATCCAGCAAGAATTTGGCGACCTCTGGATTAGTTTCCAGGCTCAAAATGGACTTCTTTTTATTCCATCGTTCATGCTGGTCACCAATACATATGCGTGTGCTGCCATAATTTGCCCAAAGAGCTTTTTCTTCCCCCTCCTTTCAGAATCTAAGTTTTGGTTTTCGATCTAGTTGTGAACACGCCATTATTTTTGTAAACACGTGTTTGCGCATGGCTAAAGTTCTTAATCTTCGGGAGAGGTCAACAAAGAGGTTACACGAATATAGGCGTGGCAAACAACGAATTTTTGTCAGCAGACAATAATTCAGAATCGCGTTTTTTATCACAAAATTTCCGATACTAGCCTGATTTCGGCCTCAGAAACAGCCTGAATTATAATTATTCATCTAATTAAGTAATCGTGAACTGAAAAAATAAATATATAATTTCATTCGTTTTTACTTAGGTTGTATGCATTTCAACTAGATTATGGTTTGTTTATGCATTATTGCATTGGATATTTTATATCAGAGTACAGGTAACTACGTTTTTACTTTGCTTTGAAATTGTAAATACCTAACTCATTAAAACGTAATCCCAGTATAACAACACGGAACAATAATGTGAAAGAAACTATGTTCTACAATATTGTGTGTTATACAAGCAGCATGAATTAATTGGCAAATAAAGGATTCCCAATTTTGTTGATTCCAAAGTTAACCAAATAGGCAGCCTCATGATAACGTAGATGTGGCAGCTTTTTCCTCCCCTCATTGTATATCCGTACTTGTTCCCTTATTGTCAACTTGTAAAACATTTAGAATTGTTTAATATAAAACATGTATTCTGAATTAGTTTTTGAGGACACATTTGCGTGTGGTATGTATTTTCATTACTTTTAGTTTAGCGATGGTAATTAACATTGGTATATACCGTATAAGAATGACAGGTGTTCACTTGTGCAAGTTTCTTTCATAGGTGAATCGCTATGACATTTGGAGTTAGTGATCATTCTTTGGATTAAAATAAATTTTGGACAATTTTGTTGTATTTTTTTTTGTGTGGTTTATTATTATTATTTTGTGTTGTGGTTGTGGTAGAAAAATCACCAATTTAAGTGAATAATCTTTAAACTTAGATTCTATTTAGTGAAGCGGTGAATCCTTTCTAGCAAATTAATAATTTCGTCACAACAATAATTCACAGGTGATTCAACATAACATGTAGGACATTTCTTGTTTAGAAGAAATAAAAATTGAAGATATAATGTAAAACTCATTAGTACGCTGCACAAAATCAAAAGAGATTATGCAATCGGGATGTAGGCGTAGAGCAACCCCATCCTGGCATGGAAGTTTACAGGTATAGTTTGTTGTTGTAGGGTTTAATGCCATTTTCAGCACACGATAGGCTATACATGACATCCAGTATTAATCGTGGAGGAATAACCCTTTAAAACCCCTGGAGAGAACCACCGACCCATGAGAAGCTACTGGCATGCTTTCTTACATACCCACATTGACCGAATCTGAAACTCGAACCCATGCAGATAGAGGTGCGATGGCAGTGATCCATAACTGAGTGCGCTTTTTGACCACTCTGTGACCCACAGGTATAGTGTAAGATTGCTCACATGAAAGCAAACTTCAACTCAGCTTTGAAGGTTATACTATATTTTTCGAAGCATTTTGAATATATCAATTACGTTTGGCGCAATGATGCCTCAGATTTGACTCAAGGAATAATAATAATAATAATAATAATAATAATAATAATAATAATAATAATAATGAGGTCTTTGTGTAGTCTCTAATCTTTAGAAGCTCTAAGCTCTTTACAACATCTATAATGATATCACTAAACAACAGAAAAAGAAAAAACAAAAACCATGTAATAATAATAATAATATTAATAATAATAATGATAAAAAAAATAATATAATAGCAACATCAATACTACTACTACTGCTAATAATAATAATTATAATAATAATGATAATAATAATGATAATATTAATAATAACAATATTAATACTACTACTGCTACTACTACTACTACTACTAGTACTACTACTAATAATAATAATAATAATGAAGACTTGTATAGAATCTAATCTTTACAAGATCTAAGCACTTTACAACATCTATAATGATATGATTACACTAAAACAAAAAACAAAAACCATGAAATTGAAAAATATAAAAACATGCTGAAAACATATAAGGTACAAGACATTATTAGGTCTCTAAGTTTGTTCCTGCAGTCGGAAAAAAATTCATAGCGTAATGAAACCATATTGAGTAATGTACAACATCGTTTCCTAAGTAAACACTACCAACCTGCGAATTATGAAGTCTGTATTTATCTTTAATTAATTTCGTGTTGAAATCAGACAATAAACATATGTAAGATATCAAAATCAAACATAGTACTTTATAACAGTTTAATAATTGTCGGGTCACATAAATCTATTGTTTTTACATGCTTGTGTCTTGGGTCTTAAGACAAGGAAAAATGATCTTTTCGTGTCCCAAGATTTACAACCATTACAGTAGTCAACAAAATGACCTAAAAACTGTCAAGTTTAGACATTGCCCCACGAATAAGCTGACTCCCTTTTACAAGACTTTTATTTCTTCCTAAATTATTTGGCTTATACAGGAGTATACATGGCATTTTCATCAAGTTTCATTATTCTATGCAGCTATGTTTGCATGGTGGGTGTAAACAACAGCATGGCAACAAGCAAATACAAGATTTTAACCAAGAGTGTACCACACATATAATGCAAATAATATGCTAGTCTCGGCCAAATGCTTCCTAAAAGTAATTTCCATACCTATAACTTCATTATTATTTATATCCAAATGAATTTAGCGTTGAAGGCAAACTTACTAAAACAAATAATGCTGCACATAAACAAACTTGCCTTGGTTTCCTCTCCTTCTTCACTAAATATCCTTGGGATGGCAATAATATTGAGTTGCTCCATCAGACGTAAAAGGTGATCCTTGTTGTAATGGAATTCCGGGTTGTTCTCTTTAGTCCAGATGATATCTAGAAAGTAACAGTTATGCCTAATTAATACAGACTAATCGAATTACTGTTGTTTTTCATTATGCATTTTAGTCTAATATTATAAACAATTGTTGTATTGACCTAATAAATAAGGACTTCACCTATGGCATCTGGTAATGCATCTTTAATGCACTAAAACAGAAAGGATTACCCATTAAAACCAGTGGTGAAAGACCTGCTTCATACATGCAATAATTCATATACATGATATTTAGCTTATCAGAGTAATTTATTTCATTAGAACTAGAGTGTATCTTCAAGTCGACAAATCCCTGAAAATGGCCAAAACATGTTAATCATTCACAGAGAAAACATACATTTCGCCTGAAACATCTGCCTATCATTTACATACAAAGCATCTATTTTGCCTGAAACATCTGTCGATCATTTACATATAAAACATCCATTTCATCTACCTACGAAACATCAATTTTGTCTGAAACATGTCAATCATTTACATATAAAACATCCATTTCGTCTGAATCATCTGTCAATCTCTTGCATAAACAACCATCTATTTCGTCTGAAACATGAAGGTGATATTGTTATAGATCCTCTAAGAGGACTAGATGCCTAAGAATTCTGGATCCATGAGATTTTGTTTTCTTTTGTCAATGCTGTTGATAAGTAATATAAAAGGAAAGCAAAACTAACAAGTTTAGTTATTAAAGATATACATGAAAATGTGAGAGGAAAGCAAAACTAACAAGTTCTGTAACGTTTAGTAATCAAAGTTATAAATGACAATGTGAGAGGAACTATATTATGAAGTGAATCCAAACTAGTCCTTATAAAGCTCTATGAATGTACTAAACGAACGAAAATATCCTTATAAAGTTCAAAACCGGAAATGTACATGTCCTCCAAGTGTTATGAATCTATTTAATATTCCTGTTTATTTCATTTGTTAAAGCCTTTTTTTTGAGAGGAAAGTGAAACTAACAAGTTTTGTAAAGTTTAGTTATCAACGTTATACATAAAAATGTGAAAGGAAAGCAAACGTAACAAGTTCTGTAAAGTTTATGTGACAAGTTATTTTTGAACCATAATTACTTTCTAGAAGGTTACTTTTCTCTAGTTTTAAAAAAATGTTAATTGTGAGGTCAAGGTTATTTGTTTCTGCTTCAGAACTAGCAGAGTCAGTTTTTATTTTTCATTGGAGTAGAATTTATTTCTTCAAAATATTTATATCAGTGATCAATTTCTCTGGAAATTCTGTGTTCATTAAAAAAAGAAGATAGATTCTTGGACATACATTCAAAGGGATTTACGGTAAATTCAAACTTGTAAAGATATTACTGTGTTTCAAACAAAAGACTTCAGATTCATGCAGGTTATAAGAGACAAGTAAACCTAATTTTAATTTATACATTGCTTTAAGTTCTTTTGATTTTCATTATCATTTTGTATTCAAAGGAAAATAAATTATATCTTGAATTTAACTAAGCTTGTTGTTTTCCACTTTTTTAGGTTACTTATTTTAAGAGCATATATTTGAAACACAAGAGTCACGATGTTGTCGAGATGGCATTACCCAGAATTCCTTCTTTATAACAGTTCAGAATACAAAAGTCTATATAATGAGTACTATCTATTTCCCAAAAAGGTTTCTCCTCTTGAAAAATATCTAGGTACAGCAACTAACAACAGGAAAAAAATAAATGTGAATGACTCCAAATAAGTGAAAGATTCCAAATAAGTCTGAAAGACTCCAAATAAATGTGAATGACTCCAAATAAGTGTGAAAGACTCCAAATAAGTGTGACAGACACCAAATAAGCGCGAAAGTCTCAAAGTAAGTGTAAATGACTCCATATAAGTGTGAATGACTCAAAATAATGGAACAAAAATGCTTAATTCTCTACTTATATATACCTTATATAGCAACCATATTGTGCAATAGAACCCTCCCTATGCAACATACTACTCATTTTGTCCCATTCATATTACCTAGCTCAACCAATGGGAAAATTTAGAATTATTCAAGAAACATCAAAACCCCAAAAGTCACTAAAGTTGTCAAAGTTTGTTATATTAAATTTCAACTGTCTTGTGGTAAGTTCATACATGCCATACACCCCTTAGACACAGGCATAAGCTTAATTTTTACCACTATGAATGACATTAAAGTATATATATATGCACTACATGCCATAATTATAGAAAATCATGTGAAGAGTTTTCTACTTACCTGGATCTGCAGTCATATAACATGCACGAGTCACATCGATAAAGCCCGCTTCACCTAATATTTGGTGCCATATCTTTTTTAAGAATATATTTCGGTCTGCTACTTAAGTGTCAGTCAAACTATAATAAATCTATGATACATGGTTTCAAATTCAAGAAACCATTCTGTTCCTTTGGAAGCGTGTCATGTATTATATAAAGAAAATAAGGAAACTTTTTGTCATACATAGCCAAATGATCATACATATCAAAATTACAATTCTGCTATGCATTAATGTCACACCACCAGAGTCTTGAACTGTATTTATTATTCTGTGTGTCATTCACTCTTAAAATCATCAGATATAATTTTATATCTCAACTTAGAAACATGTTTTATGGTATTGTTTTATATGAACTAAATACCGATAACTAATTGTATTACCCAGGTAATTATTAACAGCGTTTACCTGAGTACCAATTTACAACTTTATCAGCCATTGATACATTGAACCATATGCATCATTAAGTCTTATTATTAAGTCTTTTATACACCGACTTATGAATGCGTCAGTGCATTATAGCAACCAAAATATTTTTTTTTTTTTTTGGGGGGGGGGGCCGAAATATTTTTCTTAATTTCTTATCTTTCCTTCCCAATTTCTACTGCGTCTCTTATTTCTCTAAAAAAAATGTAAATTTTGTGAGGTTACTGATGATGTGTGTGATGTACTGTGGGATTTCTCACTCTCAAACAGCAAATGTGGTCAGTTCCAAGTTGAGTGGGAAGCAAATAGTTTTGCCTTGACGAGAACAATGGGAAACAAATACTTTGCCAGGACCAAACAAATGTGTTTCTTTAGTGCCAGTGATCTTCACCTTTAACCCATAAATCAATAGGATTCTATGACAGTGATATTGACCTTTAACCCATAAATCAATATCATTCTATGACAGTGATATTAACCTTTAACCCATAAATCAATAGGATTCTATGAAAGTGATATTGACCTTTAACCCATAAATCAATAGGATTATATGACAGTGATATTGACCTTTAACCCATAAATCAATAGGATTATATAACAGTGATATTGATATTTAACCTATAAATTAATAGGATTCTACCTGATACAAAAGTTTGGGCCATTTTTGTTGTATTGCAGATGTAATGCTATTCTGCAAACACTATTTATCTAGTGTAAATCACTGACCTTGACCTTTCACCACTTGAAATCAAAATCAATAACGTTCTTTCATTCCCCATACAAAAGCTGTCAGTGTAGTCTGTATGAAGTACAGCATGCAGTACTAATGTTATGGCACTGAAACCATATGTTTCTTTAAGTAACATTCTTCTTGACCAAAGTCCATATTACCCTGAACTTGATAAGGTTACTTATTTACTTCAAGTTCAAGGAGTCCACACAGTTTGGAAACTGTCAATTGTGTCTAATTGTCATTATTAAACACAGACAAAATTCTTTCTTTCAGTCTTAGTGACCTTGAACTTTGAACCTTTTTCCTGAAATTTGTTTTCTTCCTTACAGAAGTGCACACCATTTTCTTTCTCATTCTAAAAAGAGCAATATTTAATATATAATAAGAGTAAGTAGAGTACAATTAAGAATAAGATAATGAATAAGATAGAAAAAATGATTCCATATGCAAATAACAATCACCAGAACAGTCACTTGGAGACATGGACTATAACGGAAGAAACGCACCAACATTTCTCTACACACTAATGCAGGAAAGTTAAAAGCAGACCATGATTGTTATTTTAAATCAACATATTACAAACCTATTAGTTCATGGGTGAGCTTTCCTGTCTTTATGAAATCACGAAATTTGCTAGTGATGGCAGGATATTTCCTGATAAAAATCTCGGTGGTGATGAGGGACTTTAAAGCATCAATCATCCATTGTGGTTCCAGAACAATTTTCTCCCTCAATTCTTCCACACTGAAAACCATGTAAAAGGATATGTTCATCAAACACTTAATACAAATTAATATCTCGTTCTATATAAGACACCAAGTAGTGAAATGTATTGTTATTGCAAAAGCCTTTCAAAATATAGCAGGATTGATTGCCTTCGATTAATGTTTTACATACAACTACTTTTGTAAGATGCATAAAAGTTACTTGAATCAATTTACATGCAAATACTTCGAATAGTTTTCTAACTGTGCTTAATTCGGAGATGCTAACATTTTGTTGGCAGCAGCCTCAATAGAGTGCTAAAAGTAATATAGTTTTTTTGTTATACTAATATCCTTCATGGGTGATGTAGTTTGCTGCGTGCCAGTAATTTATAATGGTGATATAGTTTCTTGTTATAACAATAGGTTGTATGGATGATGTAGTGTCTTGTTATAACAGTAAGTTGTATGGATGATGTAGTGTCTTGTTATAACAGTATGTTATATGGGCGATATTGTATCTTTTTATAGCAGTAAGTTGTATGGATGGTGTAGTTTCTTGTTATAAAATTAATTTGAATAGATGTAGTTTCTTGTTATAACAGTAGGTTGTAAGAATGATTTAGTTTGCCATTATACCAGTAATTTGTAAGGGTGATGTAGTTTCTATTTATAACAGTAAGTTTGTAAGGGTTATACAGTTATACTGGTAAGTTGTGAGGGTGATGTTTGCTTTTAGAATAAAAATTGCTACAACTTATTTTGAGAAAGTTAGTTCAAGGTACAGTACATATCACATATGGAAATAAGAATAGTGAATACTTTAGTTTCATGTCATAGGAAATATAATATATAGGAATGCAAATTAGGAATAATGTGAGTTTTCTTTGAACAGTAAATAGCATACATGTATATAAGAATGCGAATACGGAATTATTTCCTATTTTTGTCAGCAGTAAATAACATATATAGGAATGTGAATAGGGAATAATTTAATTTTTTCTGGTGTTTATTAACAAATGAAGAAAGGACTTTATGGATAATACCGTTAAGTATTATCGTTAATTAGTTCTCCTTATTAAGTCCGTCACCGTAACAGAACACCACGTGCATTTTAAAACAAGATTGGAAGCCCTCTCAGTACACACTAAAGTGAAGACCACAGACCATTGGTCAACTAGTCTTATTGTTTCGTTATAGTCATACAAACATAAAATACAAAAACATTGTCATTTTCAAAAGAAAATGTATAAGTCACAAACTTCGTTAAATCGATTTGTATGTAGAGATATACTATCTTTCAAGTGCTTGTTCTGTTATAACTTGCATACATTTAACATTTTATTGCAAATCTATTCTTTGATATACCCTATATTATCTTTACTGACAAGTTCAAATAAGATGTAATGTGATTTGTCCTTATAACATCTCCTGTATGGACAAATGGCTTAAATAGCACACTGACAGATTTTCGTTTTCCTAACGAGAGTCTAACCGCCCTACTGGAGGCCTCACGGATTTCACCTCTTCTGTCGATTCTTGCCCTCAATCTGGTCTCAACTAAATAACCAAAGCACTAATTTAATTACCGTTTAAATAACACTGCAAAACCAGTTCCGGATTACCTAATAGGCAGGGTAGGCACTAGCCTATGGACCCCAAGCCTTTTAAAGGCCTGCAACAATAATTATTGAATAATGTTTGTCTAATAACATACAATATTAATTTGTTAACAGCTGTTAATATTTGTTTTATATAATAAAATATGTTAATTGAAAGTGTTGGTTGGTAAAATTAAAATCATTAGAAGATAATTTGCGAGGAGATTCCAAAATTTTGACTACCCAAGGACCTACACAGGGTTTAATCTGGCACTGTGCATAACCATGTGGTTGTTGTGATGATTTACATCATAATTAATACAGAATGAATTGTTGATTTAGCAGTGTTATCACAATGTACATCGTAATTAATACAAGAATGAATTGTTGATTTAGCAGTGTTATCACAATGTACATCGTAATTAATACAAGAATGAATTGTTGATTTAGCGGTGTTATCACAATGTACATCGTAATTAATACAAGAATGAATTGTTGATTTAGCAGTGTTATCACAATGTACATAGTAATTAATACAATAATGAATTGTTTATTTAGCAGTGTTATCACAATGTACATCGTAATTAATACAATAATGAATTGGTGATTTAGCAGTGTTTATTGATAATGGAATATAGTATGGTCAGAATACACAAGGATTATCACAATCATCAGGTAAACGAAAATACTATTTTTTTCTTTTTGCAAAAGCTACAGAAAAAAACCACCCTGAATAAATTCGGTCTATACTGACAACATTTTGTTTGATATTTCTCTTTGTCATGTGCGCACTCATGCAAATCAACAAAACATGATTTAAAATGCTTTATTTTTTTAATGTAATTTCATAATGAGATTACTGTTGCCATAAAAATAAGTTGCACTTTAATTCTTGACAATGTGGATTCGTATTGTTGTGTACAATTCGCCATTATAAATTACCCATAACTCATAAATGTTCCAACCATCTTCTGTTTGCCAACATTACACAACATAACAGCTATCTGGTGCTATAAATGCAGACGAGCTTCAAACAGAGACATAGTCTTCTCTATCTCTCTCGTTCATAAATAACAGCAAAATCTTTTTGGGTGTTTTATTTTTATTATAATTAGTTTCGTGAGTTGGGGGCTGAATAAGACAGATATGCTTACGTTACACACTTGTACCATTAAATTGCTGAGTACCGCGTGTTCCGTAGAACTTGTACAGGTACGTTCCCTTTATTTTTCGTACATGGTCAGTACTTCCAAATGAAAATTATTTATTTTGCATATAATTTTCGTCCATTGATTTAAATTATGTTACTGAATGGTTTTGAAATGCACATGTCAACTGTACCCCAGTCGCATTACATGTTTAAGAATAAGAATTATTAATTTAAGTCTGTTCTTTCGACAAGAAAAATCTGTGAAAAAATTAATGCTACTTTTATAAAAAGATATTAAATGTTTTGAAGTTATAGCTACCTTTCTTACTACATACATGCATATCTATACACACACACACACACACACACACACACACACACACACACACACACCACAAATATAGCCCCTCTCTGGAAAGGCCAATCTTTACCCCAGGGAAGGTATGGCTGTATGGGAGGATGACAATAAGAACTTGCAGAGCTCATCTAGAAACATTATTTGAGACTTTAGGCATAAGAAGTTTAACATTGTCAAAATTAATGACCATTGAAATATTGTGGATATTAATTCATATTTCATTCATGTTGTGTTAAGACATCAATATTTTCCTCAGGATCTCATGCTACAGGTTTCCTAAAAAGTGTACATTTTTACAGTATACTCCCTCAAATTATAAATCACTGTATAATTAACTTTGATTAATTTGCTCAAAAACAAAATAGGATAATGAAAACATACAATTTATTTCATCCTTTACATACTTGAGAGTGGATTAATATACACTGCCACACTTGCTTTACCTGAAATAGAGGATTGTGCCCAACTCATGATGAAATTTAAGGAACAGATCCAACTCGTTCCTGTCCTCAATCTTAACAGATCCAGACATATTTATCTCTTCAATGAGACTGAGTGGTACAACCTGAAAGAAAGAAATGTACAAAGCTATTATAATCTAGAATGTAAGGAGTGGAGTGGAACATGTGATGACAACATTCAAGTTTTGTACATATCCCACTAATATGACAACAGTCTTAACATATGAAAAGCACATTCAAGTTTGACAAGCCCTAATTAATATGACAACAGTCTTAATATATGAAACGCACATTCAAGTTTGGAAAGCCCTAATTAATATGACAACAGTCTTAACATATGAAAAGCACATTCAAGTTTGGAAAGCCCTAATTAATATGACAACAGTCTTAACATAAGAAAAACACATTCAAGTATGAAAAGCCCTAATTCATATGACAACAGTCTTAACATAAGAAAAGCACATTCAAGTTTGGAAAATATGACAACAGTCTTAACATATAAAAAGCACATTCATGTTTGACAAGAACTTATTAATATGACAACAGTTCTAACATAAGAAAAGCACATTCAAGTTTGGAAAGCCTTAATTAATATGACAACAGTCTTAACATATAAAAAGCACATTCAAGTTTGGAAAGCCTTAATTAATATGACAATAGTCTTAACATATAAAAAGCACATTCAAGTTTGACAAGCCCTAATTAATATGACAACAGTCTTAACATATGAAACGCACATTCAAGTTTGGAAAGCCCTAATTAATATGACAACAGTCTTAACATATGAAAAGCACATTCAAGTTTGGAAAGCCCTAATTAATATGACAACAGTCTTAACTTAAGAAAAACACATTCAAGTATGAAAAGCCCTAATTCATATGACAACAGTCTTAACATAAGAAAAGCACATTCAAGTTTGGAAAATATGACAACAGTCTTAACATATAAAAAGCACATTCATGTTTGACAAGAACTTATTAATATGACAACAGTTCTAACATAAGAAAAGCACATTCAAGTTTGGAAAGCCTTAATTAATATGACAACAGTCTTAACATATAAAAAGCACATTCAAGTTTGGAAAGCCTTAATTAATATGACAATAGTCTTAACATATAAAAAGCACATTCAAGTTTGACAAGCCCAAATTAATATGACAATAGTCTAAACATATGAAAAGCACATTCAAGTTTGGAAAGCCCTAATTAATAGTCATCACTCATAAATTTTTAATAGTAAATATCAAATGAAGTGTTGAAAAATGAGAAATTTTCAAATAGTGACTTTTTACCTTCAGGAATGAATATCAAATATAAAGAATAAAAATAATAATCTGCTAATGAAACTAGGATTTGTGTTTTAGTGACCATTGGCAATTTTTACTTCGATTTAATTTTTTTTAATCATCATTTTGCGCAATGGATGAAATTTCTTGAACAATAAATGTGGATGGATGCACTTCGTTCATGAACCAAAGTTAGATTTTTGAATGTTCGATTGATGGTAAATCTAATAGGAACATACAAGTTTCTTCTCAGAATGACTGTAGTTTAAGTCCGTAAACATAAACCAGAGATGTGTTTATTGAGACATGTTGGTCAATAATCACTCTGATATTTCCGACATGGATTATTAGTTAACAAAGGGTGGGTAATATGAAGGCTTGCTTTTCATCCTGACAGCAAGTCCCTGACAAAATACAGACCATGGCTCTAGGTGATTGCCTTATCCTGACCAGATGATTTTGTCTGAAGAAAGGAGATGGGTTTGGTTCATTCTGGTGTGTATGACTACAGTCAGGTGGTGGATCAGATCCTAAAAACTATGTATGTGTTATCCTGTTCACTAGAAGCTGGAAATGGAAAAGGTGCAAGTGAAGTCTCCCTAAAAATATTTTCTCCAAAGCTGCATTCAGAGATTCATGGACAGAAAAGTGAAAACAAAAAAGCAAAGACCACAACTTTGGTGATAAGATTTTCTGTTAAACGCACCTTCACACCAGATGCTTTTAGTGTCATGATAGCTTGTTCTAAGGGAAGCCATCTGGCAGGTTTTTCCTCCCCCCAATGAGGCTGCTGTTTTGAAAGTTCGAAGATTCTTTTTTTCAACTCTTCCAGCATGGGGTCAGACTGTGTGTTATCAATGGCAATATCATCCATCAGGTGACGTATGGTTGGCTTTTCTCCCAACATATAGCGGAGTTCAATAAAGTATTTGTCAATGTCTTCTTTTCGAGATTTCTGTAAATAAAATAAAATGAATGAGAAGGTTTCACATACAGTCTTAGAGAGTTTATTTCAAAAGCATTGTATTCTATTAGAACGAAAACAGGGTCTAATACAAGATTCTTTTTTGGTATTCCATGTTTCTGGAAGCAATACATAAATACAAAAAGTTCAGTGTCATTATCAGGAGATATTTATCTTTTAAATAAAATGTTTAGCAATATTATTTGTTGCGATAATCAGTTGGAGTAACAGGAGGAAAATGTAGTATGGGAATGATGCCAATTTACTGCCTTCATGATATCATATAAGGAAGAGTGATTAAGGCAGGCCCAAGAGTAGTAACTGTACAAACCTCGTAGGCTCAAAGTTTCAGAAAGGAATGGTCTTGATCATTAAGAGACTGGTACGGTCTATTGGTCATGGTGTATCTATCGTGAACTAGTGGCAGTTGAAATTTCTTTTTCATTTAGATACCTTAAGATAGAAATAGTGTGTCCTCACGGGACATAAAAGTCTATATGTTTCGTTGGCAGCAATGATTCAAGTGAGACAGGGGTTTTATGTTGTTAGTGGAGTGATGGAATGTAGCTGATTTTGGCTAAACATCCAACTTAACATTATGGATTGAAACTGAATCATAATTAGCATCAAACTGAAGCCAAACGGTTACAATAGAAAAGGTATGAATCACACTTCATCACCATGCTGAGGCAAGGACAAGTAGAAACAGTCTTTTGAGTGAAGTTCCTGAAAAGAAGCCTCACTCAATGGTTCATATGCAGTTTTGGTTACGGACAATACAACACAAGAAATAGTCCATCTAGGTGTAAGAGAGTACGAGTGAGGTTCCTGCAGCTCTAAATGCGTAGTAAGATCGATAAGGTGTGAATCCGAACCAACTACCGTGCCTTGAGAAGAAAACTTAAGTGTGTATGATAGGTCAGCTCTGTATCCTTTGATAGTAGATACACTGCAATTTTTGTTCTCAAATAGAAAAGGAAATAAATAAATAAGAGAAGTTATAGAGGGGCAGATATAATCAACATGTTTCCCATTGCACCAACCACAGAAGATTCTTCACCTGTCATCATAGACATTGGATGTATGACATCTCCTGTCCTGAAAAATGCAACTGGCAACTCAGCCTGAATAATTATTCTGTCAGAGATTGCATGGGATGAGCCAGGCGAGAAGGTGGAGAATGTGTTTGCTGTTGTGGATGAGAGATTCACGTTGCTGCAATAGAAGATATGTCCTGCGAGAGACCAAGTCAGCGCGATCCACAGGTCTTGAAAATCACTGAATCATCAACAATGGGGCCAAAAAGGGGGTCGGTGATAATGATCTAAGCAGTGCAGGCTGTGAATTTTTGCAGAACTTGAGGAATCAGTCAGAAGGTCAGGAAGTTCCAGACTTCCACACAAAGAGAAGAAACATGTATGCCTCCTTGACATTAGAAAAAAGCTACAACACATAGACTCCTTACATAAGGCACCCTTGTAAAGATAGGTGTACAGCCGTTTTATCTACGTTGTATATGTGGAGAGACAATTCAAACAGGGTGCAAAGGCCCTGTAGAATTATGCCCAAAATGGAATCTAGTGCATTGGTGAACTTACAGAAGTGTGGTTCGGGTGCATTTACTGCAAATGGTGATGAAATGCTAAGGGTGAAGAGGAGCAGCAGTGAGGGTGAACAGACCAAATTTTCAGACCAAAATAAACCCTCTACGGGAAATATTTGGTCTGCTAAGTTATTTCCTTGTGATTAAACACTGCGGTAAAAACGTGTGTAGTGTAATGTATTTCACTGTGTTTCAGAGACAGAGGCAGAGTCTCTGGCTGCGATTAATTAACTATACATTTTATAAATAAATGGCAATTGTTGCAGAATCATAGTATTCTAGATTAGCGAGAGAGAGAATAGCCACGACTAAAAAATATATTCCTGTATGGGAAAGACTCAAAGAAAAACTTCAACGACGACGATATTCTTATGTTGATTTTGTACCCGGTACGGAACAATTTTTTTAAACCAATAACTACAGCTACTGAAAAGGCTGCTACCACTACTGAAAGAGCTATATTTGGAGACAAAACCCTTGATGAAGATCGGAAAAAGGGAATTTTTCCATTGTTAAAAAATCGCTGGAGCTCAACCGCAATCTCAAATCGTTGAAGAAGAGGAAGGTGTTGTTGGTGAAACTCAAAAGAAATTATCCTTTATAGATAAATTTACCGATGAGGCTAAAAAATTAATTGTTCAAAAGTTTCAGCTATTAAAAGACAAAGACTACTCCTTTGGTAATTTTGCCGCTAACAGCTATAATTCAAGAAAGGATTTTTTTAAAGTTGGACATATTGAAGTTGAAGGTCGACTTTCAAAGGCAGATGTTGACAGCACAAATTATGGAGTTAATAACCGAGTCATGTTTGTCAATAACGGTATAATGGCGCTATTTAACAGCACTAGATATATTATTGATGGAAGATAAATTGAGTCAATTTGAGAATGTTGATATAGCAACTACTATTCTAGGGTTAATGAGATACTCTGACGATTATGCGAGAACAGTTGGACCTTCTATGATGTTTGTAAAAGATACAACATATAATCCGGATAATAGAACTATGACAGTTGGTTGAGTAAGAAATACTGCTGGGAACGAAGAAGTAGATGCTGTTATATCATGAAATGGAGAATATAATCTTGGATTTGATGCCCGTAGAGCTATGTTAAATGACAACGGAGAATTCTCCTGTGTGATTCCTCTCTCTCATATATTTGGATTTTGCCGAGTTGTTAAAAAAGTTATATTCAGCGCAAAGCATACGATTGTACTTAACAGAAAAGAAAATGACAACGACGAAATATGGAAGGTTGCAGGAGTTGACTCTGGGAAGGTAACTTTAACAAAATTGTCATTGTGGATGCCTGCGATGATTCCTTCGATTAGTCATGAACAACAACTAATATCTTTCATGGAAACAGGTGGTAAATCACTGTTATCTTGGCAAAGAGTGACAACAAATAGTACCACTGGTAATCCCGCCGCGGGATTGTTTACATGGCAATTACCTTCACAACATGGAATAACACCTCCGTAATATGTTTTCGTTGTACTTCAGCGAGCTAATAAGGTGGGTAATCAAGAACAAAACCCGGTGGTATTTGACCCACTCAACATTTCACAGATTTTACTAAGAGTAATCGGTCATCAAGAGCTGTCCGAAGATATAATGATGGATTTTACACATAACCATGTTGCACGGGCGTATCACCACTTCATGACCTTTCTAGGACGCGACCTAGATATCAATACAGGAATATTAATATCTCAGCGAGAGTTTACAGTCTTGTATCTGATTTATTATTTCTCGTTGGAGCATATGGATTTATATCGGCAACCTATCGTCGATATAGTTTTCCGTGCTCATGTAGGTGATGGAGGATATAGAGCGGTAGCTCTTATTCTTAGAAATAAGGCAATGTTACTCGAGGGGGTTGGTGGACGAATGAAACTAGTTGACGCTCCAATAGAAAACATGTAACAATTAGATCAATCTGTTATTTAAATAAAAATGTCATACAATCACGTTAATGTCACATTGACTCCTGTTCAAAGAAACTACAGTCGAAAAACTCTACTACTTGTGGACAAAAGATAACTCTGAAGCGTGAACAGATAGCTAATGGAGGACCGAATAAATTATCTTTGACAAAAACTTAATCGTTTCAACAGGCGTTAAAAGCAAATACCAGAATTCAGTTGGAGTATTTGCCCTCAGTGATTACCAATATGGTCAAATCCGGTGGGATATTTCCTTTTCTCGCTGTGATTTCAGCGCTACTTGCCACTAAAGCCCCAGCTGTTGCCAAAGCTGCTGCGCTAGGAGCTGTTGGTACCGCTGCTGGTATGGCGCAAAAGAAAACAAATGGACAAGGATATAAAACAGGAACTTACCTGAGCTAGGTTTATTTCCGATGTCAAATTTGATTTAATCGCCGTAGTAAAACAATCTTTGATAAAATACTTCAGAGGTATTTGCATGAAGGATCGATTACCTACACAACCACTAATCCCAGAAACAGGTATAATTAATCTTGATGATAAAACTGGACCTGTAACTCATTGGGTCGCATATGCGATACACCCTGAATCAATTATTTATTTTGGCTCGTATGGGCTAGCACCACCAAAAGAATTTCTTAAATATGTATCTCAGTTAAACATTACTCCCTGGTATTCAACGTTACCCACGCAGACATTAACCGATCCTCCAATATGTGGCCGAGAAGTAATTAACGTAATTAAGCTACCTCACAAAACCGTACATGAATATACCAGTGATCGCTTTTTAAAGAGATCATAAATGTAGAATGGTAGATAGTTGGGGAAGATCACTCCAACGTGGAAAGAAAAAAATGTGGTTTCAATAGATGTTATAAAGAAACATATCAAAGATGCAATAGCAGATACATTAAAACTCGCAAATGTTGATCCAAACGAAGTAGTTGTATTTCAAGATCACCAAGGAGAATTGAAAACTAGTGATAATTCCATCTGGGATATTTTAGTTAAACCTGTCCCAGTAGCAGAGGGTGTTATTGCGGTGTTTGACGCTAACGGTAAACTCAAATCGGGTGAACTAATTACAAAAATCGATGACAGAATAACAGCGTTAGATAATAATCACATCGCACATATAAAAGAACTTGAAACCCATGTAAACAAATATGACAGCCATGTAAATCAATTTGCAATGTTACAAAAGTGTTACCGAGGTTCAACTTCCTATTTCCAATTTCTTTGGGGTTCCACCGGTGACCACACCACCGCTCAAAGATATAAAAAAGATCTGAAAAAACTACGTGAAGAATAGAAGGAACATATTGAAATACTGTTTACACATCTCCGTAATAATTTCGGAAAGGTTGATGATTTTTTTTTGTAAACCGGCGGTGGTTTCTATGAAACTCTCAGATGTAAAAACATCTATCGATGATATCAAGAAAACCGTCAATGATATCAAAGAAGATACTGAAATAAAAGCGGCTCATGCGGTTGATAAAATCAAAATTCCTCATAAAAAGGAAAATATTGTAAACTCGGTATACAAGATCCAGCACGGACTATTTGGCTGGACCCCATAAAATAACAGCTAGATATCACCACGACAGCCAAAGGAATATATAGACTAACATTGATGTCGCCGACACAGTTTAATATACAATAGAGTTCATCAACCGGGTAAATAATACGATATCATCGATAATCCATATAAAAATATTGTTCGGGTATCCATAACATGGTATGTATAATTTGTAGCCGATTTGAGTAAACAACTTAACTGAAACCTATGATTTCAGTGCCACCAACATGGTCGCAGCAATATCGATATGACCAGGTTATACAACTACAGGGTAAACTCAAATCGCTTACAGAAGAATATCAATTAAAAAAATAAAAAATATTGGCAAAGGATTACTGCCGTTGACATTATCGTGAATTCGGTTTCAGGTGTTATCACCGGAGCTGGTATAATACTTTTTCGGTGACAATGGTCGCTCCGGTAGCTGTTCAAATTTGTATATCCGCGTCTACAACTATCACAGGGGTTAATCTCAATAATAACAAAAAAATATCGTGTAGCCAGTGTAAACTGTGTGACTACGTTATGTTTCATACCGTGTCAAACACGTGCTCTCAATTATCCACGATGATACATTAATATTCGATGTAAATTCTCTGTGATTGTACATGTTTATAACTCTGCGATATTAAAATTAGAAAAACCATAGAAGATAATGACATTGTCGCAGATAACCCCACAAGACCTGCTTCAACGAATAGCGGAGAATACCGCTTTGGCGATAACAACATTGATATCGACAACATCAAAGAAACCCGAATTCCGCATTGCATTTTCAACTCCCATCCCAGTAAAATATATAAAACTAACTCAACTAGCTGTATACCATAGTTGTCCCAATATTAGGTCAGTATCATCGCCGGTAAATTACCTAATAACAGTTTTGTGTTCGCGAACAAAAGTAAGCAAGATGGTACTCCCGATCGGCAAACAATATATATTCCCAATGGCAGTTATCAAATCGAGGATATCAACAATGAGATTCAATGTAAAATAAAATCTCTCACCGGGGTAGAATCTAAGATCGAGATAATTGTTCATGAACCAACGTTATCAGCTGCCATCGAGATAAATTAACCCGGATATGTTGTAGATATATATAACAGTTCGATAAAAACCATATTGAGTTGGTCTGAAGATTTATATGAAATCCCAATAACGGAAAACCCACCTAAACGAGAAAAACCACCAGTGGAAGTAAAACCGGCAGAAGAAAAACCAGTGGAACAACCACCAGAGCCTAAATTATCTATGTTTCAGATGAAGAGGATTTTCATAACGCTGAGATATCATACAAGATAAATCTTCCCTACATGAATCTGTTTACAGTGGTAATATAACCAGGTGGTAGATGGTCTCGAGTAAACGAAAAGAGTTCCTGAACTTTAAAAAAAAAATAATAATTTTGAAAAATATAAAAATACGCTTAGCTCATATGTTCCCATAAGAGGAATATTTGAGGAATATGATATACATGTTCAAAAAAGTTATATCATCAGACACGTTGAAATATGTAACAAAATTATCTCTGACATGGAAGTATTAAACTTGGGGCCAAAACTTGCAAATTATTCAAGCGGTGTTAGGTCATAACAATCCTCAAATGAGTAAAGAATTTGCAAACACTTTTAATATCCGAGTAGAAGATATCCCAACATATAAACTTCTAGGGTATAGCGCATCCAGGTTAAAACAAAGATATATCTTAAATGTTTTCCCGCATGTGCCCCCTGGAAGTTTAATCTTGCAAACTCTGATTAATCCAGTGTATTTGTCATGTAATAATAATTGGATAACGAGAATGAATTTTAACTGGTTGATCAAAATTCTAACTTGATTGATTTACAAGATGAGGAAATACAGATTACCTTAGATGTGAAATCATAGATAAAAATTTTTGGGATGAAAATTCTTTGAATTTCGATAACAATAATTGAAATCATATATTTAAAATAATGTACCAACACACACGAGTATTCGATCATGAAAAATATAAACTTGGGGACGCTATTAGAAGATCTTTCAAAGAACCGTTCATGGGTAACTTTGAACTTGTCGTAGATAAATTTGGTAATGAAAAGTTTCTGTTGATGGATCATCAAGTGAAACTACTTCAGCGTGATCCTATAACGTTGATTAGTTGTAACCGCTATCAGATAGTTAATTATGCTCACTCATATATCTCTTTGGAACATCTCAAAGAAATATTATCTGTGAATGTTTCAGAGGATTTCAAAGATGAAACAACCTCTTTGGCAAAGTAAAAAAATAATTATAATTTTCGAGTAAATATTTGAAGATAAATTCGAAAATATAATTTCATAAAATTATTTCCAGCAAATTTGACAAGTGCATGTAATTGTTGAGAAATATTTTTAACTGTATTTTTTATTTCTATGATCTTGGAGTGTAATGTTCTAGTGTAATTTATTTTGGAAAAATTTTCTCGTTGATATATATGAGAGCACCAACTTATCTTACCAACGAAGATGAAAAAAAATTAAACCAAACACTTGCAAGAGAGTAGCTTTTGACCTAGATTCTAAAATAAAATTTCCTGCATGGTTTTCAAAGAATAAAAACAGCATAGGACAAGCTAAAAGAGAATTTTACAACGATGGAGCTATATATACGTTTTCGACATTTCGAACTTCTCGTTTCGATAACACGATGACAGATTCTTGTGCCCGAGAAATACTTTCAAAGATAAACAAGATGAAAGAGGGATAGACAGACAAACAATTCACCATTGTGAATATGTACTAGATTCAACGAAAAAAACCTGTAATTGTGACCAATAAACCTAGACCGGGTACATTGATTGGAATCGATAACAGATATTACCATCAGGCATATCCTGTAACAGCGTTAACTTATGGATTTTATCCCATAAATATCTCTGACGTAAAAAAAACTCCCCGAATGAACGTTTCTAGTGATAAACTGTGTAGCGAATCAAAGAACATTCCAAAAACACTCAGCGAGGAAATGGATTAACCGAGTTAAGAAAACCTAAAATAGCTGCGTGGGCAGAATTGGCAAAACAAACAGGAGCTTCAATAAGTGATATTATCGAGTTAGAAAAGAAATTTAAATTTCCAATGAAAGTGAAAGTGAAAATAATTACCGGAGAGGTTAAAGAATCAAATTATAAATATTCGACCATAATTCTCACGCGTGGAGTAGTTCCGTACGAGTGTTTCATGTGTCAGAAACAGTAAAATATTGTCAGGGAGATATATTCGATTGCATCTACAAGATAAATAAAACAGATCCTATTTCAGTGTGGTTATTTAAAAGTAATGAATAAGGAGGATATGATCAATTTGTTAGTACAAATGGAGATTTATATCAAACTAAAGCTCTTCAAACAGAGATAAATAACTTAGCGTTCAAGAACACAGACAACGTCGACGAAATTACCCGAAATTGTTTTACGGTACCATCCGTAGCAGTTCATTTTGTTAGAGAGAAAAACTCTTGGAAACCGACCAGATATGACTTTCTTGAAGATGTTCAAGCTAGCTGCATAGAATATAACCATGGTGGACTATGAAATACAAAATATAACATCGAAGATATGATATGTCGATATGGCAGCTTGTTACCCCGGGAGTTTTCTCGCATACGGTGAATGCAGTGAATACTTTGCACGGTTTGGTCACCTCACACATGAGATGACAAGAACGGCGATAAATGGAGCATTACCTGATTTTGATCTGACTGGGTTTACCAGAGTAACATCCTTTAAATTCACCGATGGTCTTCATCCAATATTTTATGTTTGGATAAGAAAACATCTTTCAGTGAAAAATGGGCTCCGATACTGCTGCTACGATTCTTGTTAGATAAACAAATGTTAACATCGTTGACTGTTTCCACTGCGATAATTTCATAATGGTGTCAGAAGGATGTTTCGTAACTAACTCCAGAAAAAAGCAATGACTGGGATATGAGTAAATATCTAGAATGACAGGCAAAGAATCTCGGAAGAAAAATAATTGGGAAGTTTACTTAAGGTGGATCAACAGATCATAAACAACGCTGCACCCGATTGGTATTTGATGATGCTGAATTAGATTTTGTTATAGCTGATACAACCGCAAAGGAGATACTTACATCGAGAACAAGAGCTTATTTATCAAACATGGAAAATCTCATTGAATATCTCGCGGAAGATTCACCGCAGTATACTCATTTGTGATCATTGATGCTCTGTTATGTCTCAATGAATTTATATTCTATGTTAAAAAGATTTTCTGATATCACGGTTAGAGTTGCACCTGAATCATTTTACTTTGACAAAAAATACAAGAAAACCATCGAGAAGCTTACTATGTGGGATGGTGATTGCGGAACTTGGAGAATAAAACAGAAGATGTTACATGAGTATTGTGAATCGGCTGATGTTCCCATCAAAGATAATTACTGCGAGGATACGGATATGAAACTATCATAATCTGCATCTGTATATGATCCGATATCTATATATAAAACGGTTTATTTGAACAGCCCAGGGGGATGCGGTAAAACAACACGGGTAATCGATTTCTTTGGAAAGAATTCTGACATGATTGTGTTAACCCAAACTCATCGTCTTGCGCGATAAATGAAATCCAGAGGAGTTAACGCGTGCACGTATCATAGCTTCTTTCGATACAATGGAACTACGCGAACTCCCGATAGAATGGGAACAAAATATATCCCAAGGATCATTATATATGATGAAGTATATATAGTTTCATTAGAGCTATTTAAAACATTTCTTACGTGGTTGTTGAAGAAAAACACAGTTGTGATAATGTGCGGTGATCACGGTCAACCACCGTCATTTGTCGGAGAATCTCTGCATGAATGGTTAAAAACCACCGTTGATTATTACGAATATACTGACACAGATTATCGTTCACTTGACAAAGAGTTAACCAAGTTAAAATTTGTGATAAGACTACAACCAGATAAAGTGCAGTGTGAGATAACGCGTAGAAAAATCCCAAAAACTTCCGTTGACAATTTCTGGGATACATGGAAACCAACAGATTTAGTCGTCGCCAGCTTCGGCGAATTGTTATTAGTTGCGACCATGCGGTGGTAATTGAGTATCATCTGGGATAACCTGTAATTGTTCACAAGTAAAATTCCGTTCTGGCGCAGTTGGGTCTAGTCTATATATTGCTGGTCTATTTTTAGATGTGACAACGCTAAATATTTTATGTGCTGTGACACTCCATATAGGATCTGTTGATCTTCTACCACCTTCAAGTTCACCCGGTTCGTATAAGTATCTCACTGTAACATCGTTTGGTAATATATGCGTTTAAAAATCATTTTTGGGTACATATATATATTTTTTTGTTATCGCGGTAGCTGGTTTCATATTTAGCATCCTGGTAATTTCATTATTGAGTGCTGCAACTACCTCTGGTAATCGTTTGACCTATTCACGAGATCCCTTATCCTCGATGAATTCCTTCGTGTATTGATAATGAAACAATTTATCTGCCAGAGTTCTATTAAACTGCTCAACAACTGCCTCATCGCGATGGATTTCAGTGTGTCCTCATCGTATTGTGGTATTAGGTTGCTTCATCGTTGATGATACATCACCTTGAAATTCTTTACCGGGATAAACCTGGAGGAGTTTTGGCCATTGCATAGGATCTCGACGATAAATTCTTTTAAACCCAGATGCAACTTCAGGTGATGATTTTGTTGATAACGGCTCAGCTTCCTTGTATCTACTTGCAACATCAACGACGGTAAACGCATATTTGTAAATGTATTTGAAAATGTCATTGGCAGAAATAATATATCGGCCTGATGAACTTCATTTGGGATATTAACATCAAATGACGCATATTGAATCCTTGTTGGACGTGGTAGATAAATTTGCCATATTGCTTGTTTCGATAACCAATCAGCCACTGTTGTATTTTATTGACTGCTGATTTACCTTTCCAGTATCCAGTTGGGGAACAATAAATTGATTCCATATCAAATACCGGAACCCAACATTAATTTACCTTTCACAGCTGTTTTTATTAACCAAGATGCTAATTTTTCTTTGAACGATTTATGTGGGATAGAATTCAACGCATAAATGAATTTTTTATCTGTGATATGACGTTGTTGAAGATCCCCGCTTCAATATGCAATATCATGAGCATCACAAGCTCTAATTATAGTGTTTATCAGATATTCACCTGGCCGAGGTTGATCCTGGTCATCAAATCGGATATCATGTCTGGTCCCTGGTCCACAATAACTATATCCTAGAAGGTGTTTATCTCCTGGATATTTCTCCCATGGTGTTCCTGGGATTTTTGCTAGCTTGGAGGCGATATCAACTCCGTTTTTTATACCTGTAAATCTAAAAAAAATTATACCGCACTGTACACACTTGCCGGTGATTGCTTCTCTGTTATTCTTTGTTGTGATAGGAGTTGGATCAATCGTTGGTGTACGTAACCTACATTTCACACAATATATATGTTATATCTAATGGAGATTACAGATTTTTCAGTGTTAAAAAAACAAGAACAAGTCAAATATTATCCGATGTTACCTAACTCAGGGTGATAATTACTGGCCCCTCGGAAAGCGATAAAACACAACTGCTACTTAATCTAATTATAAAATGGATGAAGTGGGATAAATTATATTTAGTTGCACCGAGTGTAGACGGCCAACACTGTTATCATGTGTTAAAAGACTTCAACAAGATTGCTAAAAAATAACCAGGGAGGATGTCATTGAGTTTATTGCTGATATCGATGAAGCACATTTCGCTGAAGACATCGATGGGAGTGTTAACAACTTGGCCGTGTACGACGATACGATGTTAGATAAACACACAAATCCATCTAGGATATTTTCCCGGGGGCGACATAAAAAATACTGACGTGATATATGTTACTCAACGATACACTCAAATTCCAAGATTATCCGAGACAATTGTAATATTCTTGCGGTGTTTAATGCGGTTGATACTCGTACACTTAGAAATATTTTTCAAACATGGTGTTGCAGTGACATTGATTATGTAAAATTTAAACATTTCTTTAGTCGTCCTCAGGCAACTCGTAATGGATTCTTAACGATAAATTTATCTGACCCTAGAATGAGATATCGAATCGGATTAGATAGCATATATAGTTAATTAATCACAGCCGCAGACTCTGTGTCTGTCTCTGAAACACAGTGAAATACATTACACTACACACAGGTTTTCACCGGAGTGTTTAATCACAAGAAAAAAACTTAGCTGACCAAATTGTTCCTGTAGAGGATTTTTTTGGTCTGAAAATTTGGTCTGTTCACCCTCTCTGCAGCTAGAGGGCATATGAACACATTGCAACACAGTGAGTAGGAGCTGAATGAGTGAAATGAGTTGGCAATAAATGAAGAACATGTCAGTCATGGAAGAGGTGATGCCTCTAACCTTCCAAATGGTTTCCACCTGGTGATGAAGTAATGGCAGGGACAAGCCGCAGTAATGCCCTGTTATGAAGGCAAGACACAAAAGCCCAAAGAGGCATACATGACCAAGGCCTCTGAGATGGACAGACCCACATCATATATGAATTCATTGACATAATATGAAAATGGAAGGCATACTGATCGGATCCCCTAGCCAGCTAATATAAGAAAGAACTTAATTTAAAGCAATCTTTACTGATCCGATTCCCTAGCCTGCGAATAGAAAAACCTAATTAAATAAAATCTTTAAAATGAACTTTCATAATTAAATCCCAGCTTAATATACCTCTGAAAGCTTATCTACATGTGTGCCAACCAGAATCACGGGAACGATGGCTTCAGGTGATGCTACACTGGAATGGATGGAATTCATCCAAATCTGAATTCGGTCTGAAAAGAAACTAAAATTAATACCTTGTGTATAATTGTATGAGGTACAGAATAACAATAATAACAAAAATATGTTTTAATTTTTTTGTCATCTCTTATCTCAGCATTCTACCATATGAATGCTGAATGTCACATTTATTATAACACGTTTATTGATATCAGCCATAGCTGTACTCTATCATCAGAGTTTGGTTTGGGGGAGTTTTGTTGTTGTAATTATCTCATGTCTATATCATCAGAATTTAGTTTGGGGGAGTTTTGTTGTTGTAATTATCAGCTGTCTCTATCATCAGAGTTTGGTTTTGTGATCCCCTGTCTGTATCATCAGAGTTTGTTTTTATTGTTGTTTTAATTATCCCCTGTCTCTCTCATCAGAGTTTGGCGGTGTTTTTTGTTGTAATGATCCACTGTCTCTATCATCAGAGTTTGGGGGAGTTTTATTGTTGTAATTATCACATGTCTCTATCAGAGTTTGGTTCGTGGATGTTTTGTTGTTGTAATAATCCTCTGTGGTTAATTTCAATATTTTCTGTTTATCCTGTCAGACTTTTGAATATGATTTTGTATCTGTAATCTACTCCCATTTAACATGCTATTTGTTTTCATCAGTATTGCTATAGATAATATTGATCGATTTGAACTTGAGGGCTTCATTATTCCATTTTAAAACTTGTACCAATATCTATATTCTCAGACTGATATAAGAGAACAGCAATAAGTATTATTTTATGTACAATTTGTTTTGTTGGGACCGGAACGGTGGCCTAGTGGTTAGAGTGTCCAACACGGAAGTGGGAGGTCGTTGTTTCTATCCCCGCCTGAGTCATACCAAAGACTTACAAAAATGGTATTAACAGCTGCCTCATTTGGCGCTCAGCATTAAGAGGTTAGTGTTAGGACTGGTCGACCTGGTGTCAGGATAATGTGATTGGGCGCAACATCATGCTACATGTCTGCGGCATGATGCCCCAGTGCTAGACATCACTATAAACTGCCTCACTGCAGACATCATAGCAATATGACTGAAAACTTGTTAAAGTTACGTTAAAAATCCTAATCAAACAAAGAAAAACAATTATTTATTTTAAAGAACAATTTCTGCTGTTAACTCTGTTGCCATGCACTTCAATTCTCTTCTCTCTCCTGTCTAACTTACCGAGAACTTGGTGCAGTTTCATCCCGTCTGCATCATGGAAACACTTATCATCTTGTATGAGATCGGTGATTTGTTGACTGAGATCAATGACCAAGAGATAAATTGCTCGACTCGTCAGAAACGTTTGATGAGTAGTATAGAAAGTGTATTGACCTGCAAAGTCCCATATTGACAATGCTGCATACTTCTCTATATCTTTCACTAGTTTGTCAGCATTTTCATTGACCAAACGGAGGATTTCCATCATTGCATCCTTCGTTTTCTCACTGTCACTGGACTTTGCATCACTCAGTGGAACAGCAACAATGTTGTCTGTCGCTTTGTCTAAATGCTTGTTGTTAGTGGCATCTATTTCAGAAGTTATCTCCCTCTGATAAATTACCTCAACTATCTCCCTCTGATGGATTACCTCCCCAATATCGTCTTGCTCCTGATTGATGTCTGGTTTCTGATCTGGTACAGATAGAAGCTTATTCAGACGATGAAGTGTGTACAATTGACCAGAATCTGAAAAGTAGAAAGCAAACTGCACTGACAAGTGACCTCTGAAAGGACATTATACTATCAAAGAATACAATTATCATAAACATTTATTATTATTATTATCATAGCAGCAGAGAGAGTGAACAGACCAACTTTTCAGGGAAAATATTTCGTAAGCGATTCGTTACAAAAACCGAAACAAAAAAAAATCTTTTTTGCCAATCTAGTTTCACAATACACGGCTGTGACACTGCGACATCCCAAGGCAACGTTGTAAGCGGTCGTGAAATGAAAAATAATAATCTTACAACCTTTTTGCCATATAGTTGGCGTTTACACTCTCTGCTGCTATGCGCTAACTAAATATTCGATCAAGTCCGATACGATATCTTGTCCGAGAGTCTGCTAAATTTATCGTTATAAATCCGTATGGGGTGGTTCTAGCCATACTAAAGAAATTTCTAAATTTATTAAAATCCATATCACCGTCACACCAGTAATTAAAAATATTTTGTAATGTGTATTTTCCAGTACCGTTAAATACGCATACTAAATTGCAATTTTCTCTTATTATACTTGGAATTTGTGCGTATTTTTGAGTGACATATATCACATCTATGTTTTTATGTCTGCCTCGGGAAAATATTCTAGCAGGATTTGTTTGTCTTTCCAACATAACATCATCATATACGACTAAATTGTTAATACTTCCATCAATATCATCAATACTAGGTGCCTCTTCGATATCGGTTATAAACTCAATGATATCATCGCCGTTAATTTCTCGCGCGGCATCATTAAAATCTTTTAACACTTCATAACATCGTTGATCGTCTACACTCGGAGCAATCATGTACAATTTATCCCACTTCATCCATCTCGTTATTAAATTAAGTAGCAATTGTGTTTTACCACTTCCAGATGGTCCGATGATAATCGCGCGAATAGAATCTGGTAACATTGCATGATGTTTAATAGGTTTTCGTTGTCGAGTAGCTGAATAATCAATTACATTCATAACTGTTATATATAAATTATGGATCTATATTGTGTGAAGTGTAGGACACGTACTGGCACAAATGACTTGACGACGATTACAACGAAAAATAATCGATCAGCGCTTTCTGGTAAATGCGTACAATGTAGTACGAAAAAATTTAGATTTACTTCCACGAAACCTTTAAAAAAAAACGAGGAGGTGATATTGCAGCCAAATTGACAAAACTCCCAGGAACACCGTGGGCAAAGTATCCAGGAGAAAAGCACCTTCCAGGATATAGCTACTGTGGACCGGGAACACGATTAGATATCAGACTTGATGATCAAAATCAACCCCGACCCGGCGAGTATCCAATAAACGCTATTGATAAGGCGTGTCATGTTCATGATGTCGCTTATAAAAGCAGTAATCTTCAACACAGACATCTCGCAGATGTAAAATTAATTCATGCGTTAAATGCTATTCCTGATAAATCCTTCAAAGAAAAGTTGGCTTCTTGGTTGGTAAAATCTGCTATGAAGGGTAAATTGATGTTAGGTGCTGGATAATTAATAATATGGAATCTATTTATTATTCTCCGAGAGGATACTGGAGAGGTTACGCAGCAATTAATAAACTCGCTAGCGTATCAAAGGTGAAAAAAACTACAGCGGCAAACTGGTTATCTAAACAGGCGATATGGCAAATTTATCTACCAGCGCCTAAACAAATTAACTACTCGCATTTCGATGCTACAACACCTAATGAAGTTCATCAAGCTGATATACTATTTCTGCCGCATGACAACGGTTACAAATACGCGTTAACGTTAGTTGATATTGCGAGTAGATACAAAGAAGCAGAACCGTTAAGGACAAAATCATCTACTGAAGTAGCTTCTGCATTTGAAAAAATTTATCGACGAGGCCCTCTGCGCTGGCCAAATCTGTTACAAGTTGATCCTGGCAAGGAATTTCAAGGTGCTGTTACATCTACGATGAAACATCATAATGTCGCCATCAGACGAGGACACACTGCGCTACATCGCGATCAGGCAATTGTTGAACGGTTTAATCGGACGATTGCTGAGCGGTTATTTGGATATCAATACGCGAAAGAATTCATCCAGGATAAACGATCCCGTGAATGGGTCAAGAGATTACCAGGTGTAGTTACCGCAATCAATAATGAGATTACTAGAACAATTAACATGAAACCTGTCAACGCTATTAAGAAAGCGTCTATCAAAATGGAAATCCAAGGAATTTCACATAAAGAATCAATTCTTGGTAGTAATGTCATTGTAAGGTACTTATACGAACCAGGAGAGCTTGAGGGTGGTAAAAAAGAGCTACCGATCCTATTTGGAGTGTCACTACGCATAGGATATCCGGCATAACACGATCTTCTTCTAGACCAGCAATTTATAGACTGGATTCAACTGCTCCTCAGCGGGGTTTTACACGTGAACAACTACAAGTGATACATAAGGATACTCAATTGCCACCGCGTGGTCTTAATTAGCACCTCTGCGTCTGTTGCACTCAAGACAAGTCAGCATCACATTATCTCTGACATGACCGAGATTGTTATCTTTTCTATCTACGGTGAATTGGCGAGAATCTTTATCCGACCAATTCCAATTCATTATACAATTACAACTCGCGCAGTGATTATTTTGTTGTTGTTTCAGCGTCTTAATTAATTCAATATCAATGTCAAATTCTCTTTTATTTTTTTTATCCTGTTGTTTATAACCAGAGAGTTTTTTTTTGATTATATCACTAGCGATAAAATCACCTGCGGTAGTATTGTCATTAATAATTTCATCATTAACCACAATTCTTCGAAGTTGGTTTATTCGCCGTACTCTAGATACTGCGAGATAAACTAGATTTGACCACTCAATGCGATTATCTACTATCCAAACAATTGTGTCTGTGATAGTTAATCCTTGTGAAGAGTGTATTGTTGCTGCATAACCTAACGTCCATGGGGATTTATCAGCACGCAATGAATCTTCGACGACGCTGATATCAACCAGCACAATATCATTTAATACTAAATTCTGTTTTTGTTGTTGTCCAGGAATATCAACGTCGATATTCTGCTTTCGTGTATCCTTAGGTCTATAACACAACGGAACTGGAAGTGTTGAAAATTTTTCTTTATGTAGCGCAAACAACTTCATCTGAAGTGCGTCTCTGACTATTTTTCTACTCGCGATTATTAAATCATTTGGCTTCCACATTTCCCAAAATTCCTTCATGGGAGTTTCAGAGATTATTTCACGCGCTATTTCACATTGGATTCTGTCTGGTTGTAATCTAATTAGCGCTTTAAACTCGCGTAATTGTTCATCAAGTGATCTATGGTCTGTGTTAATCTCCTCATAATAATCTACAAATCCTTTTAGCCATTCATGTGGAGATCCACCAACAAATGGCTGTGGTTGGCCGTGATCCCCGCACATGACGACTTTTGTATTTTTCAATAACAACCATTCAAGAAATATCTGTAATACTGTCAACGATACAGTGCATATTTCATCCCAGATTATTATTTCAGGAATGAATTTATCACCCATTCGCTCAGGAGTCCATGTATCGCCTTTCTATCGAAAGAAGCTGTGATAAGTACAGGCTTTTACTCCCCGCGCTATCATCTCTCTGGCGAGTCTGTGAGTTGGGGTTAACACAATCATGTTAGAAACGCTAGCGTTGGAAACACTTGTGTTTCTACTACGAAATAATTCGATTGCACGAGTTGTCTTTCCTGATCCACCACAGCCGTTTAAATAAACTGTCTTGTATCTACAAATCGGATCAGATACAGGTGGTGCAGTAGAAATGCTAGCATTTTCAATTTCATAACAAATATATTTATCATCCATAGCAACGTCTGCGGATTTACAATACTCATGTAGTGTTTCTTTTTTAAACCTCCAATTTCCCCACGATTCTTCAGGATCTGTGAATTTAGCTACATCTGATTTGTATTTCTCATGGATATACATCGAATCAGTAGCTACTCTAACCGCGGTATCTGGAAATCTATTTATCATCGAAAATAGATTAATACAAGAATAGGCTAGCATAGAACTCCTCAAATGTGTGTATTGACAACTATATCCATCACAGTAGGTAACAACCGTACCTAGTTTCTTACCATTTGATCGAAGGACATCTTCTACAAAAACTTTAGTATCGGAAATATCCTCCTTCTCCTCATCCTCCATTTTCGATGATAGAAGAACTTCTCCATCCGTCGATAAAAAAGTGTACTCCATTCCCGTAAGAAAAGCGTTTTTACGGGTTACAAATTTTCCTTTTTTTATTAAATCGGCTATGATAAAATTGTATTCTTCATCGTCTGTAATTAATCTCGAAGAATATTTTGCATTATCAAATCTTCCACCTTGAGTGAATATACCGATTATTTTTCGTCCGAGATCTTTAGCCTCTTTATTCTTACCCTCGAATAATTTCTTAGACCAATCTATAATATATTCTTCAGAAACGCTATTTCCCAATTTTTTTCGTTGTTCGTTAATTATTTTTTCTAGATCGGGTTTTGGTAACCAAACATCTTTCTGAGCGTTATAACAAATAATCGCTTCACTGACAATTAACGATATTAGCATACCACAATCGATCATATATCGCAATAGCACTATTGGCATCCACGCTTTTTCATACATATGTCTACGAAGCCAAAGATAACTACACGGATGTAACCCTGTAGCTAATTCGAATGATATCACACGAGCGAACCCGGTTAAATCAAAATCAGGCAATGGACCATTAATCGCAACATGAGTCATTTCATGTGTGGGGTGTCCAAATCGTTTGAAGTACTCAGAGCATTCTCCATACCCGAGAAAACTTCCAGGATAACACGCGGATATATCAATTGAAATCATACCATCACGTGAGTATTTCGTATTCCATAATCCTCCATGACCCAATTCGACGCAACTCAACTTCACATCCTCAAGAAAATTATTTCGTGTTGGGCGCCATGAATTCTTTTCTCGTGCGAAGTGAGCTACCACTGATGGAATTGTAAAACTATCCGTAAGTAGTTTTTCTACAGAAAATTCTTTAGAATTTTCTAAGTACTCATTAGCGATTTTTTTCATTCTAGTATCTAATTCTTCAGTTCGATATAATTCACCATTTGGTTTTACAAACTGATCAAATCCTATTTCCGGATGATCATTACTACTGAGTAACCATACTGACACAGGGTCGTCTTTGGTTAATGCGTGAATAGCATCAAATAATTTCCTTTCATAGAAACCATCCTTAGAAAATTCTTTCGATATATATCGAACAGTTCTTTCTCGTGGAAATATATTTACCGCTGGTGTCCACGCGTGTTTGTTATGATCAATAATTTCAATTGGAGCTCCTCGCGATTGATATTTCGGTTCGTATAATACTTCTCCGGTTTTCGTTGCTACCGATATTGGAAATTTTAATAATGCTTCTAATTTAGCTATATCGGAAATCCTTGCTCCATGTTGATTCACTGTTAGTTCCCATTCGGTTATTTTTTTTCTTCGTAGATCAGTTAATTTGTTTCCTCGGAGGGAATTTGTAAAGTGTTCTATTACCCGTGTTGCTACACAATTTAATGACGACGACTCTTTCACAGGTGCTAGTTTTGCAATACTTGGCTTATCATTTAGCTGATATATTCCGCAAACAACTGCTGTTACAGGGTAAGATTTCTCATAGTATGGTCTATCAATTCCAGTTAGAATTCCTGGTTTGGAATCTCTACTCACAATAACAAATTTTTTATCCTTGAGGATTGGTTCAAATTTATCTCTGATAATCCATACACCTTCCTCTTCGATAATGAATTTTATTCTAAAAAAAATACCTCTGCAGAAATCCCTTGGATTTCTGGCCAATGTGTGAAAGTATCTCAGCTGCTCTTGTATCGTTCATAGTAGCATCAATTACGAGTACATTGACACCAATAATTCGAAATGTCGTCCACGCATGAGATGCTCCATCAAGCTTAAATTCATTAAAACAGTAGCTGATTTTACTCAGCAGTAGTTTGTCATCTACTAGACTTTTAGGTATATCAGAGATTCTATCGAGATTAAATCTAGCATTTTTCCAAGGCTTAATTTTCGATAATCTCTTGAATTCCTTCATATTATAATTAAAACAAGTATTTAAATAGAAAGTTTTTTATATAATGAATCATTGCAAATGGCTTATGATTGGATCAAAGACTCCGTGTAACAAATCATACAGAAATGAATTCTGTGGGTATCATATGCAGAGTGTAAGAAACGGTTCGGAGGGACCTCTACCATGCTTGCATTGTGGGGTAGGTGTAAGAGGCAAATCGCAGTTATGCGTAAATTGCGGGGGTAAGCGTTATAGAGAGTTAAAACGTTATTATGACAAGCGAAAAATCAAAAATCCTGACGACGTCAATGACGTTGCCAACGGCAAAATCATAAAAACTACGGCTGACTATATAAAAAGATTTGTCAATGTTATAATTCAGCCAATTAACGAATTAGACAAATAGATATATTATATATAAATGAGCCAAGAATTTCAAAGACATCCTGTTATTAAAAATTACGAAGCTTCTCGTGATGGTGTTGTCAGACATTGTAAAAATAGGAAATCTGTTGGGCGGGATAATGGTATAGGGTATTTGACGTTTAGTGCTGGAGGGAAAAGATATCTTAATCACCGTTTCGTTTATGAAGTGTATAATGGATCAATCAAGGATGGCCTTGTTATTGATCATATTGATGGTATTAGGACACATAATTCTTTGAATAATTTACGAGCTGTTACACAAAGTGAGAATACTGAATCTGGAAATACTGGTACTTGTAAATCAATTGGGAAGAGACCAGTAAGATCGTTTAATACTGAAAATAACAAGGAGATGGTATTTCAATCAATGTCAGAAGCTGGTAAGTATTTCGATATTACCCCCTCCTCGGTACAAAAAGTAGCAGAGGGGACCGCTTTTTCAAAGTGTTTAAAAAACAAATTTCAGTTTTCTTATGTATAAATTGCTTTGCAATGGAAATGAAAAATCGAAGATTTTGCAATTTCACATGGGAGATAACTCCGTTAGGTTTAACGCGTGTGAAATCCGTAGGATTTCCACCAATGACAGAGTTACGGATCTTAAACACAGTCATTGATTTTGATTGGCTGTTATAATTAAATAAATCTGAACAAAACACAATCAATTTTGTCTTTTTTCAAGTATTAACAGAACTGTTTTATAGACACGTCGTATTTAAACATTTTTTTTAATGTCTGTTTTAAGTCTTATGCGTGTTTTCAACATTGTCAGTGATCGCTAATAAACAAACAAACAATTACAATCACTACACCTCTTTTATATCACCTCGTCGTAATGAGTGTATATATACAAATCCGTTCTTATTATAATTGGGCATTTAGCCGAAATTCAAGTGTAAACAAAACCACACCGTCACACGTGGTGAAGAAACACTAGTGTTTCTAACGTTATTATTGACATTCAAACCAAAGTTTTGATTTTGCGGTTTTGGTTTACACTTGAATGTAGAATAGCCCGCGTCATCCATTGTCATTGAAATCAATTCACATTCACCTATAATCGTTTGTTGTACCGTCCTATGTGTATATAACCGCCTACCACACTAGATCAGGGGTTATTGTGCCGTCGTCATTCATTGTCATTGTAAATACCATAATCGCCTATAATCTATCGCACCAAACGTATCCTCTTGTAGGTCAAACCTGTTATTTGGCAAGTTAGATCTACTCGTAGGGGAATACGCTTCGTGATTATATGTAACCGTAAAATCCCTTGGATTTCGAGCGCTGCTTGATGTATAAAACACCAAAAGGGGGTCAAAACGGTGATGTGTAATTGTACCGTCCTATGTGTATACAACTGCCTACCACACTAGATCACGGGGTTGTATAAGTGCAGTCGTCATTCATTGTATATAATCATAATCACCTATAATCGCATTAAGCTTCTGGGTATACTAAGATGCTCAACACCTTAGTGTATCCAGAATTCATTTTGAACAAATATATTTTTATATATATATGAATCTTGAAAATCTCAAATTGATTATTATTGAAATCAACAAACTTAAGGATCAAAATATAAAATTATGTTCAGGTTTGGATTGTGATCAAATTATGACCGATTTCGAGGATATACAATTTGCAGAACAGACCGGAAAATACGTCCTAGCGAAAAAATATTTTTTAACTAAAAAGATCCAAAAGCTTATACGTGAGAGCCTAGTCAATACGGAAGACGTTACTGTATTCGTACCATTATGTAGCATCGTTGAACGTGTACGAAAGCAATTAGGCTTAGAATATGAACAAAAAAGGCTTATTAATTGTAAAGTGAGACAATTAAAAATGTTGATGGAAAACTCTCAATAAAAATTATACGCAGAAATGCTAGCATTTCTTACACAAGTGTTTCCTATTTTGGATTTTGATGAGCCCCACGCGTAGAGAGCCTCAACCAGTACGGTATACATGTCACACACTACCTATGAGGAAGTAAAATTATGTGTGTGACTCAGTACAATAACAAGGAAGTATAACAAGTTAGTGTGCAATTTAGTGATTTTTTTTTTTACTTGTGAAATGCAAAGCATTTCCACTCGAAAAATTCTAAAGAATTTTCAGAGTTTCAAATGCAAAAGCAATTTGACAATTAGTGATACTCTTTTAATAATGATAGGACAATCATTGACCACACGTAACACTAAAGAACGACTTGAAGCTCTTAAGAAAATATTACCACTTCGTGATCGTATACGTGAAAAACTTCAACAACGGCAATTACTTCAGACTGACTTCACAGAGGGTTCTGAACAACTCTTCAAACCTATTGTTAGTGCCACTGAGGGTGTAAAAACAGCAATTTCTAAACAAGAAAGCGCGCAAAAAGAGTCTTTTCTCCCTGTGTTAGAGAAAATAGCAAAACGAACTAAACAAACAAAAAAATCATTAAAAACACTTCCTGGTGATATAGTAACTGCTGTAGAAGAAGAACGACAACAAGAAGAACGACAATGAGAACTTCAGGAAGAAATTGAACGATTAGGTGATGTTGATATTTCCTCACCACCGCCTGAACCTGAAGAATTTCAAGAACAACAACCACAACAACAGGAAGAGGGAGTTGTTTCCGATCCTCAGATTCGTGTTTCCTTTATAGATAAAATCAAACCTGATATTGTATCAGAAATACAAGAATTTCAATTTAAAAAACCCAGCGATTACTCCCTCCTTGGTGAGCTTGCTGTCAAGAGTTATAATATAAGAGGGGGAATTCTCAAAGATATTTATAAGGATAGTAAAGTATCAAAAGATGACTGGTATAGTTGGATATATAAAATGAAGAAGGATATTAAGAATCTTACTGAGAAGAGGAAGGAAGAACAGTCGTATATAGACTTTCAGAATGGAATTAAGGAAGCAGTAAAAAAAGCTAAATCAGACCCTGAATTTCTTAGATTAGCAAAACAATCAAAACCCGGTTCAGAAATAGATACACAAGGTGCAACTGGTACAACTAAAAAATACGCAAAGGGATATGGATATTCAAGCGTTTCTAACTCAAGAGTTGGAAACTCTAACGTTGGAAACTCGAAGAGTGGAAATACTTGTATATCTTGCCCTGGTAATATTCTTGGTGATATAGCACGATTAGAAGTACTCGTAGGAGGAAAACGAGCCGGAAATAATTCACCAGAAATAATTAATGAAGCCGCTGATATCTGTAGGAGGTTATTTCAAGGTGGTATCATGGATATCAGCACATATCGAGATTTTATTGAAGAGCTAGCTGAAAATTCTCATGGTTATCATAGCGACTGAAATTACACTAGTGTTAGATAAATAGCATTTGGAAATGCAAGCATTTGAAAACACTAGTGTTTTTCTATAGAGAATGATTATACACTACAACCATAATAAACCAACTAGCGTCTACGTGGTAAACTCACGATTACCAAAATATCATGCATACTATGGAGATGGTCTCGGTAATACTATAATGGGATTATTTTCAAGAATGGCTCCAAAAGTGGCTCCGTTTGCAAAACAATTATCAATGAAAGCAATTGATGTTATCCGAGATAAGGGTATTAATACTATTGGTGATCTTGCCGGGAAGGCGTTTTCAGCTGCTAAGGATAAATTAACAGCGTTAGTGAAATCACGAAGATTTTCAAAACCTAGAAACATTAACGCAAGCGTTTTACCATCTACCACGGTAATGCCTGCTAGTGTTAGTAAGATTATAAATAATGCAGTAGATGAAAAACTACAATCGTTAATGACTAACGCCCAAGATAACATAACAGCAAATATGATAGCGGGAAGTGGTTTTAGGAAATTTCGCCGGAAACGTTAGAAATATTTATTTGGACAGGATTTCCAAATATTATAGTTATTGTAGAAATGCTAGCATTTCTTATGTTAGCATTTCTTATACTTGTGTTAGAATCATTTGTGATTCTAGTTATTTGAATAGGATTCTCAGTTGTTATGGTTATTGTGGAAACGGTAGCGTTTCTAATGCTAACATCAGAATCAGAATCACTTATATCAGAAATATTTGTATCAGAAATGTTAATATTTCTTACGCTATCTTCATTATCATTTACATTTTCAGATATTTTCATTATCATTATTAAATACACCCAACTAAATAATTAATTTATAAAAATAATTTTTGATTTAGACCATCAGGTATATAATAAAAATGTTCAAACAGAACCCTGATGTTGCATTTGACATGGAAGCCCCAGTGCTTAAAGATACTTCTGTACGCGATTATCAATTTTTTGCTTATCACGCAGTTCAACCTGATCTTCGGGGGAGAATCGAACTTCAAGTTCATGATACTAGTAAATACTTTTTACCCGCTGAAGCTTTTATTGAGGTTGAAGGTGAACTTATACAGCATGATGATACACCATATCCAGCCGGTACTCAAGTCGGTTTTGTCAATAATGGTATCATGGCATTATTTGAAAGTGCAAGATATCTCATTGATGGAAAAGAAATCGAATCTATTGAACGTGAGGTTGATGTAGCAACAACAATACTAGGGTTAGCGAGATACTCTGACGATTATACAAGATCGGCCGGTCCATCTATGATGTTTGCAAAGGATGTTAAAAATACCACTGGGAAAAATCCATTTATTATAAGACGACCAAAGAATCGTGCTGCTCCTCCTGTTGCTTTTGAGGCTGTTATTGGTGGTGGTGCTACTGCTGGTGGTATTGAGGATATGATTATAAACAATGATGATAATTTCAATCTAGGAGCTGCAACACGTATGTCAATGTTGAAAGGGGACCGTAAATCATTTTCATGTGCTATTCCACTACATCATATATTTGGATTCTGTAGAAATGTCAGAAAAGTTATTTATGGAGTAAAGCATACTATAGCGGTTGTGCGAAAAGGTAATGATAATGATGCAATTTGGAGGATTCCAGCAGATCCTGCAACCCCAGCTGATGATGCGGGTAAAGTCATTTTATCAAAAATATCACTGTTGATGCCAGTGTTGACTCCATCATTGTCAGTAGAACCGCGGTTACTATCACTTATGGATCAAGGAGGAAAGAGATTATTAAGCTGGTTGACAACATCAACAGATACCATGGATTCTAATATTGATGGTACATTTACATGGCACTTGGCAGCACGACAGGGTATTTCAGCTCCGAGGCATATTTTTATTACGTTACAGAATAAAACGCGATTAAATAACCAACTCACCTCCCATATGATATTTGATCAAATTGGATGTAATGAAGTCTCACTAAAAATAAACGGACAACAAGAACCATCAGAGGATATACAACTTAATTATGAAACCAATCATATTGCACGAGTTTATCTTCGGTTGTTATCATTTATGGGACGTGATCAAAATGTAGATACTGGTCTACAAATATCACAATCTGATTTTCAAAGTTTATATCCGATTTATTACTTTTCGTTGGAACATCTTGACTTGATAAGACAGTCCGTCGTTGATATACACTTCCGAGCTCGTGTAACCCGTCCTGCTGGTATTGATAATTATAGAGCGGTTGCTCTCATTCTCAGTGATAAATCAATGATACTTGAAGGTGTTGGTGGACGAATGAGACTGGTAGATGCACCAGTAGAAAATCTTTAAAAAAATTTCAGAAATGTTTTAGTATTTCTAATTTAGAATCAATCTGTTTTGTATAATGTCGTATAGTAATATCAATGTTACGTTGACACCTGGTCAACTAAAAAAATTACAATCCAAATCAGCTAAGCAATGTGGAACCACAATAACGCTGAAATTTAATCAAATGAATGGCGGAGGGAATAAACTATCGCTGACGAAAACTCAGGTTAATCATTTTAATAAAGCGCTGAAAGAAAAAAAGGGAGTTCAGGTTACTCTTTCTACGAGCGCGATCCGTAACATGGAAAAGACTGGTGGTATATTCCCGTTGTTAGGGTTGATTCCAGGATTGATTGCCGCAGCGGCCCCAGCGGTGGCGAAGGCGGCAGCGTTAGGAGCCATTGGTACAGCGGCTGGAATGGCATTGAAAAAGGCAACTGGAAATGGTTATAAAAAAAAAGGAAAGGGTCTAAGACTACCAGGAACCCCGTATTCATGGTACATCGGAAAGGGTCTTCGAATTCCAGGAACGATCTGATTAGAAATCCGAAGGATTTCAGACGGGAATCTGCGATTCCTTTGTCCAATTTTGATTTAATTGATGCCGCTAAAAAACTCGCGATTAAAAACTTCAGAGGTGTTTTTATGAGAGATCAGTTACCGACACAACCAAATAATATTGAAACCGGTATTATTAATCTAGATAACAGCTCCGGACCTGGAACTCATTGGGTTGCGTACGCGATTGATCCTCGTGGGATTGTTTATTTCGATTCATATGGATTAGCGCCACCGAAAGAATTTAACCGCTATGTAAGTAAATTAAAAATACCCCGTTGGTATTCCACGTTACCAACGCAAACATTGCTTGACCCACCCATATGTGGCAATGAAGTATTAAATGTACTTGATGCTATTTCAAAGGAATCTTTGATAAAACCACCTCATATAGTAGTGAATGAGTATACTAGCGGTCATTGGATTGAAAATCATTGATTGAAAATCCGTTAGAAAGAGAAAATATTTCTATAATAATGATTGATATTTGGGGACGACCTTTATCATCGCTGAAGAAACCTGATATTGGAGTTGAAACCGTTGATAACAAGGATATTAAAAAACTAATCGAAGATGAAATAGCTGAAATATTAAACCTAGCAAATGTTGATCCTGGTGAAATAGTTGTATTTCAAGATCGTCAGGGTAAATTGAAAAGTAGTAATATCTCTCTTAATGATATTTTGGTTAAACAACGAGACGCAGCAGAGGATACTATCGCGTTATTTTCTGATGGGGGTAAACTCAAACCAGGTGTACTTGTTTCAACGATTACGGATAAACTAACAACAGTCGATAACACAGTGAATTCATTGAAATCACTCAATGATAAGTATGATGATCATATAGTTATATTTGACCAATTTTCTGAATTACAAAGAAATACAATTGACAAAATTGATAAACCCCTGCTAGAATTTTTTGGAAATCCACCAGTAACGGCACCAAAACTCACCACAATAAAAGATTCTTTGTTGGAACTAACAACTCTTCAATCCGAATATGATAAACATGTGAAACAGTTTTCATCGTTTCGTAAAAACATCATTGACAAGTTTATTGGAACCACATTTGATAAAATTGAAATAACCCTTCCTGATATTAAAAAATCCATCGATGAGCTTAAAACATTCAACAACGCAATAAAGGATGATGCAACGAGGATGATAAGCGTTGTTGAAAAAGTAAAAATTCCTCATGATAAATCTATCGTCAACAACGTTGTATACACGATTCAACACGGTTCATTTATGTGGACTCCCACAAATAACATTTTAAACATAACCGCAACCGTAAAGGGTATTTATCGATTAACAATAGTATCACCGACTCAATTCAATATATCATCAAGTAGTTCATCTGGAGTCAATAATACGATATCAACGATCATCGACAAGGATACAACTGAACAATTCACGATAACGACCACAGATAGAAATCTAGCCAAGGTTTCAGTAACGTGGTACGTAGAATTCGTAGTGGATTTAAGTAAACAATTAAATTGATTTCGCAATTGAAAATGCTAGCGCTTTTAAAATAAAATGACCCCATCATCGAATCAGTATCGCTATGATCAAGTCAGAGAATTTCAAACTAAACTCAGTTCTCTCTGTGAGGAGTATCAAATAAAAATAAAAAAATACCAACGAAGAATAACCGCAGTTGATATCACCGTATACTCAGTGTCGGGAGTAATCACTGCTGCTGGGATAATACTGTCTTCGGTTACAATGATTGCTCCGGTTGTAGAACCAATAGTTATTTCTTCGATAGCTACAATCGCCGGGATATTAACCGGGATCACAAAAAAACTATCATCATGTAGCCAGAGTAAACTACACAATTATGTAATTAAATTTCACATTGCATCTGCCGGTTACTCGCAATTATCCTCGTTGATATCATCATCACTCGACGACACAACAATATCAGATAGCGAATTTTCAACGATGGCAGACTTGTATAAAACAGTAATGTTAAAATTAGAGAGTAATAATAATAATAATGTCTTCGCAAGAACTACTTCAACAAATAGTAGAGAATACAACACCGATAAAAACGAGCATGATATCAATAACATCAATAACCCCCGAATTCAATGTGAATTTTCCGATCCCCATTTCAGTGAAGGAAATCGCATTAGCAAAACTACGAGTATATCATAGCTGGCCTAATATAAGATCGAAAGTATTCGGCGGTCAACAACCGAATAATTCCTTGGTATTTGCGTGGAAAAATCGTGAAGACGGAACCCCAGACTGGAACGTTGTCTCGTTACCAACAGGGTCATACCAAATCGAACAGATCAATGCTGAATTTCAACGCAGAATAAAATCTCTCACTGAGAAAGAATCAAAAATCGCTATAACAGTTCATGAACCAACGTTATCAGCTGCGATCGAGATTAATTCCCCTGGATATGTTGTAGATATTTATCAGAGTTCTATAAGATCAGTGCTAGGATGGCCTGAATTACCACCGGATAACTCGCAAGAAAATTCGAAGGATCTTCCACCCGAACCTAAAAAATCCGATTATATCACCAATAAAATAAAACCCGTCAATGAAGCCAAGACTTATCAAGATTATACTCCCGATAAATTCTTAAATAAAAAAATTTTTGAATCAATCTACCTCCCTCTCATCAACGGAAATTTTACATCGATGAATAATGATTTTTCACTACTACTAATATCTCTTAAATCCGGCTCTCTCACTAAAGACGAGTTTATCAGCGTAGTAGAAACGGGTAATAAAATCATCTATGATATGAAAATATTCCACTCGGCAATTATTCAAGAAGTATTAAATGAAGAGATCTTACATGATAAGTTTGCGGATCTATACAATATTAATAAAACGGAGATTAAAGATTTTAAAATACCTGGATATAACCCGGATAAACTAAAGAAACAACTTGACGATGCTATTGATATTGGGTTCAAAAGAATCCACGATAATTGGAAAAAATCGAAGAATCCTACAGCAAATATTCTGAAATTTAATAATGATCCAGAAGGCGGCGGTAGACATATTGCTCCGAACAATGTGAATATTTCAACAGTGATTGCACTCAATTTAGTATGTGATGTTATTGAAGGAAGCTATCAAATAAATCTCGAACAATCAAATCAAGCTCAGCAAGGATATATTTTATACTCATTTGCACCAACAGCTCCTCCAGGGTTTCTAATTATTGAAAATCCAATTAATCCTGTCTACATGCGATGCCATAATAATTCGTTAACGAGAATTAATTTTAAACTCACTGACCAATCTAATAATCTGATTGATTTACGAGGTGAGGTTTTGCAAATTAGTTTGTTTGTGAAATCTTAAGGACTTGATCGAATATTTAGTTAGCGCATAGCAGCAGAGAGTGTAAACGCCAACTATATGGCAAAAAGGTTGTAAGATTATTATTTTTCATTTCACGACCGCTTACAACGTTGCCTTGGGATGTCGCAGTGTCACAGCCGTGTATTGTGAAACTAGATTGGCAAACTATCATCGTAAGATTTTTTTTTGTTTCGGTTTTTGTAACGAATCGCTTACGAAATATTTTGCCTGAAAAGTTGGTCTGTTCACTCTCTCTGCTGCTATCATTATTATTATTAATATTATTATTATTAATCTTGAATCTCAAATTACACATAGCTTTACTCATTTCTTTGTTTTATGGTGTGTGTGTGTGTGTGTGTGTGTGTGTGCAAATGTCATAATTCGCCCTGAAAAGTTAAGCCTTATAAATTTATCATTCTGGCATCTGAATCAAAACAGTTGCATTCACAAACGTACCCAAGCTTTTCCATCATCATGTAGTCTTATAGTTCTTTCTTGCTTATCTATAATTCTAGTCTATCACAGTTGGAGTGATCAGATATAACAGACACCAAATATTGACAAATGTAAATCCAAAGATCGCCTATGTGTAAAGACATGTGATACCTTCTAAGTTAAGACTTGTTTGAATCATATGCACAAGTTTTCAACCTCAGCTCTTTGTCCATGCACACAACTCATAACTGACACATTTTTCATGCATAATCAGGTGCCAACTCCCTTGTACATGATTGGTATACATACTTGGTTAACTGTATATGGTCATTAAAAGACTCATTATCAATGAGATGATAAACTAATAGAGAATCTTTATTTATGGAACTTGAGTTGGACAAATGAGATTCACTCCATCTGTAATTGGTCCTCTAAGCAAGAGGAAATGCTAGCTGACATAGCTGTTACAGAAGACTGACACATTTTATTTTTAAAAACAACACTTTGCATTTGTGATGACATCACTTAAACTGAACTTAAAGATAAAACAACATAAATTTTACTTGATAATTGTTTTAATTTAATTGGTATTTATTTCTGAAAGTACTGCTTCCACTTGACATGAGATTTATATTGATCAAAATTTAGTTGAATACCATAATTTATGGTGTACTAGGAACACTGCTTGGAAAGAAACTGTAACAGAAATATATTACTAAAAGTTGATAACTTCATAACTTTAATTAAAATTTCCAGGTCCAAACTACCATTTTCCACAAATGAGTGATATATTTAAGGGTGAAACGATTCATCGATACTTTTGCCATTTCAATACACAAATCAATACACAAGGTGAAGAATCGATACAAAACGATATCTACCTTTTAATAGCTACAGAAATCTTCAGCAGTTATGATAATTAAATTAGGAGCTCATTAGACCAAACTGTCGCGGTAGTTGTTTTGTATACACAGGAAGTATAGCGTGTGTGATTCAGTTAGTCATCTCCGTTCCCGCACCCGGGCCAGTTCTATAGATAAGTTTCCTTGTACTAGGAAATTACATTATTTTTTGTTTTTTAAAAAATACCATAATTTTGAAAATATAATCAAAGACATAAATTAATAATAGTTTCTGAAGGATAAAAATTGGTCTTAAAACTATTATAATAATGTAAGTGTCAATTATTTTCTCTTTGCGTGGGACTAAACTATCGGTATGGGTGTGGAACCGGTGATAGAATATATGATTATTCTTAATCACTAAGACGTTTGATATGCTTTCATGCAATGAACTACAAATAGCGGGGTGACCAAGGTGATTCCAACATCCGGTGAAATGGAGCAGACGCAAAAGGCCGAAAAAATTGAACTAGAGTTACCTGCGATTAAAAGATCATCGGCCTGGAACTATTTTGGATATCCTGTGGAAAATGAGAATGGAGTAAGAAAAGTAGGCAAGTCCAGGTGTGTTTGCAATCTTTGTTTTACAGCTCTTAGAAATACTGGAAACACCACAAATATGTCTACACATTTAAAACGGCACCACCCAACCATTGCCATTGGAATTCCTTTTAAAGATGACAAAATTTCAGCTCCCAAGGTCAGTGTTTCTCCTACTCCTAAGCCATCACATCCAACAACCACTGGTCAGCTCAGATTGACTGAAGTTTTTCAATCTCCATTAATTCCATCATCGCAAAGATCACAGACAATCACTAAGCATATAGCGATGTTTATTGCACATGATATGCGCCCTTTCTCAGAGGTTGATTCGCTAGGTTTCAGAAATCTGATTCGTACCCTGGAACCTCGCTACATCATCCCATCAAGAACACACTTCGCAGAGAAAGTTATCCCAGACCTATACCTTCACAACAGACAAGAAGTGCAAAGCATCATGTCAGAGGCAGAATCAGTGGCCATTACTACAGATGGTTGGACTTCAAGGGCTACAGAGAGTTACATAACAATCACAGCTCACTTGATTGATAAGGAATGGTGCATGAAGAGCTTTTTTCTTCAGACGAGACCTTTACACGAGTTTCACACTGGTAAAAATATAGGAGCAGTACTAGTTAATGCCAGTAAAGAATGGCAACTGGAAAGGCCCCACAAGTTACTCCCCATAGTAACAGATAATGCTGCTAACATGGATGTTGCTATTCAAGAGGCAAAGTTCACACCACATATCAAGTGCTTTGCACATACTATAAATCTAGCAACCCAGGGAGGGTTGCAAGTTCATCAGATGTCATGCCTTCTTGGGAGGATCCGGCACATTGTCTCGTTTTTCCATCGCAGTGCAACTACAACTACCCTGCTGAAATCCAAACAAGAGCTGTTGCAGCTTCCTAAACACAAACTTATCCAAGATGTCAAGACACGTTGGAATAGTTCTTATGATATGATTGATCGATTTTGAGAGCAGCAGCCTGCCATTGTAGCTACTCTATTAAGTAAGGAAATCAGACAGAGGGAGACGGGCATAAACACTTTATCAGAGGATGATGTATCAAATGCAGAGGATATTCTCAAACTGCTCAAACCAATGAAAACCATTGCAATGATATTGTGCGATGAAGTAGCACCTACCATATCAATGATTTTTCCTCTTAAACATTGTATTATTAGTGCAATGGATGTGCAAGAAAGTGACTCTGCACTTGTGAAGGCAGTCAAGGTGGCAATCTCCCAAGACCTAGACAAAAGATACAATGACAAGGAAACGCAGCAGTTTATGTTGTGCCCTAGATCCAAGATTTAGGGCTCTAACTGATGTAGACGATGCTACAAGGATCCAAATATATGCTTCCATTGTCATGCAAACAGTGAAGGTCAATGAGGTAAGTCAAAAATTTACAAATCAGTATCATTGTGTTATCTACGTGCAGCAGTTGAAGTATAACATAATATTATTGTTCCCTTTCAAGATGTTAAGGATATATGAAATTTATTTTGGTAGTTAAAATTGGACACTTGTCCCCAAAGGTTACCCTTGATGCACCAGTGATCTTGGTATGCCCCAGAGTCACCTTCAAAGTTCTTATGTCATCCGATTCTCTCTATCTCACTCTGAAACACTGACACACACAAACACACATAGAGCAAACACACCAACTATTACATAACTTCATTGTTTGAAGTTCATAACTTCATATACACAAATATTTCTTAATATTTAATATTGATCTTATATTGATAAAATAATGTTTTTTATATTAAATGCCAGTGAATTAATGCTAAAATTTTAATTAACATAAAATTGCGAGATTCGTATTAACTTCAGGAGTACATATTATGTAATTTTTATTTTTATTACAGTGTGAAACAGTAGAGAAGACTGATGAACTCACTCATGTACTACCATCTAGTCTTCCCCCACTACCACTGCTTCCTGCAGTACAAGTTACAGAACGAGATAACAGACCAGCAGCAACAGCAAAGGTTGAAGTTGATGAGCCTCCAGTGAAAAAGGGTGCACTTGAAGATCTTTTTGGAGATGTGTACGTGGTCAAGGTGGAGCCATCAAAGTCCCTCTTTCAGAGGGCTGACACAGAGATAACACATTATAGGAATGAGACATCTAGTATACATATTGGTGACAATCCACTGATGTGGTGGAAATTCAATGAAACATCATTCCCTTTGCTGGCCAAACTAGCCAAGATGTTGTTGACTATCCCAGCAACATCAGTGCCATCTGAAAAAGTCTTTTCAACTGCTGGAGATGTTGTATCAGCACAAAGAGCCTCTCTGACTGAGGAAAATGTGGATATTTTGATTTTTTTGAAGAAGAATGTGAAACTTTAAAAGCTGTGATGAGTAGTCTGACAGTCTTGTGCATATGTTATGCAGAATGATCTAATTCAGTTCATTTATGCCTTTTACAGTCATCACAATTGCCAGATAGTTTTAGAACAATGAGTTTGTGACTTAAGAAGACTCATTCATTTTCTGGAAAACGCATTTATGTTGATGAGGATATCATTTTCAATCATCATGAACTTTTCTTTAATTCAGTTACTGAATTCAAATACACATGACAATTTATGTGAAATTACATTTAACACTGTTTGCAGTTAGGTGCTTGCGCGTTATAGACTGCTATAGCATATATCAGGTTCAACATTATTTGCAGTTTATGTGCTGTGTATTATAGATTCATATAACAGATCTCAGGCTCAACGTTGTTTGCAGTTGGGTGCTTGTGTGATAAAGATGGATGTAGCAGATCTCAGGTTCAACACTGCAGTTGGGTGCTTGCAAGTTGTAAATTGATATAGCAGATCTCAATTTTTACACTGCAGTTGGGTGTTTGTGTGATATAGATTGATATAACAGATCTCAGGTTTAACACTGCATAATTATTATTTCTGAATCCCAATAATTTTAAATTTATTTTGTATTTTTGTGTTACATGTACTTTTTAGTGTGTTATTGTGTTGCAGTATGTTATTGCATGATGAATCAGACACAAAACTTGTAATAGTCCTGTGCATCTGCTAGGCAGAATTATCTAATTCAGTTCATTTATGCCATTTACAGTCATCACAATTGTCAGCTAGTTTTAGAACACTGAGTTTGTGACTTACGGTAAGAAGATTTATTCATTTGCTGGAAGATGCATTTAAGTTGATGAGGATATCATCTTAACTTTCTTTAATTATCTATAGACTTCAATTACACACATTGCAATTTATGTGAAATTAATTAGTGTTTGCTGCAGTGAAGTTTATCATATGTGTTTTCTAAGATGATCTTTCTTGAACTGAAGAAAGGAGGAAAGTATACAGCTTAGAAAAGGTTGCATACGTATGATTTCCTAATCCTAAGCATTTTAAATTTTTGTTGCATTTTTGTGTTATGTGTACTTTTTAATATATTATTTTGTTCCAGTATGTTGTTGCATGATGAATCAGACACAAAACTTGTAACATTTCATTTTTATTGAATGAAGGATAAAGAAACACATCAAAGATTTTGTTATATTTTATTTGGTTAAACAGAACAACAATGTTAGTAGTCTTGACATTGTATCTTGTTTCAATTTTTACTCTGTTATCATTATACATAACAGGTTAACAAGGTGACTCACTGCTGATACATTGCATATTTGACACTGTTTGAACTTGAAAATACCATTCAACATATACATTCACATGATTAATCAAATGTACTGTGATAATCCCATTTTCAGTTTGATACATGTATCAATATGTATCGTATCGTAGGCTGTGTATCGTGTATCGTATCAATCCATGGCACAGGAGAATCGTTTCACCCCTAGATATATTAGTCTCAGTTACCATTTTTTGAAAACAATTTTTTTAAAGGTCAATTTGCTGTTATTGTGTAATAACAAAAGCGTGACCAAAGCCTGACTGACCCCAAATATATATTATATGAAATTCATTTAAAAATAATTAATGTATATTTTTTTCCTGGAGATTATACAAGCAAATGTACACCTCACTATTGGAGTGGTCAAAACTTATCAAGTTAACCCCTATAATATCTCATGTTTAAAATTGCCATTTTGATACAAAAGGTAATACACAACATTACCCATAACCTTTTGGACAGGCAAAATCATGACATTATTTTTCTTTAAAAATTTTGTGGATAGTGATGGCTTACCTTCAACCTGCTGTATCCATTCCCCTTTATCCAGAGAGATTTTGCAACAGTGTTTATGCACATCAATTCCTTCCGTGCTTTTACTCTCAGATATATCAACCGGCTGTCCAAGGAGGCGCTTTATCAAGGTAGTTTTTCCAACCCCAAATTGCCCTATCACCATCACTCTTATATTGTAAACCTTCTCCTTTCCAGCATGCAGAGCTTTTTTGTACAGCTGAATGGAATTATCGTCCATACTGAGGATCTCCACAGGAATGAGTGGGTCTGAAATTAAAATATTTTGACATTTATCAATCTCAATGAAGAAAAGGAAAAAGGAAATTGCTCACAATGTGTACAATAAAATAATCAGTCATTATTTTTGCAATGAAGATAAGTTATTTCTTGTTTTAGGCAGATAATAACAGTATGCACTATGTTAAGGGTAACATGATCATAGAGTGAGATTGCAAATAAAATATACATTTAGTTTGTTTTCAAGCAATATTTAGGCAAATTTAATGAGGATGGAACTTGTTAAAAAAAACAACTCTCGTACATGTCCTAGGTAATGTCACTGCCATATGTATATATCAGAGTTGCTTCCCTTTGTCAAAGTTAGGAGCTCTTCACTTACAGAGTCTACCGTTATCCTGCAAAAAGTTCACCTGCAGGTTTCAATTCTTTTTTTTCCGTATCTTGAGAATATTAAATCAGCTGCAAAAAACTTAACATATATATAACGGAACACCATATTTACTTTTTAAACCCTATGATAATCTTAGTGTGCTAGATAGATACAAATCTATTTCATACTTAACATCAATATATGACTGAACACCATATTTTCTATTTAAACCCTATGATAATGCTAGTGTGCTAGAAACGTACAGATCTATTTCATACTTAACATCAATATATGACTGAACACCATATTTTCTATTTAAACCATATAATCCTAGTGTGCTAGACACATAGAGAACTATTTCATACTTAACACATGAATAAAACCGATTCTTTAAAACATAAGAATTTCTCAGATTTCATTGTTTGAATGATACGAATCACCTGTGTGTACAATATAAATAATAGACTGGAAGACATGTCAGGTGCCATTCATGTTTGACAATTATACATTTTTCTTTCCTTCAATTCCTCTTTTACAATTACTAGACGTAGTTTCTTTCTAAACACAAAGTCATGCTCGCTAACCATGTCACTGATCATGAGAAGAATAATGCCAACAATTAAAATTTTAAAAGACAGGAAAATTATATCTGTATTTGCTGTGATTTCTACTTTTCTACACAGCAAACATATCATTTAAGTAATAAATTAAGTAATATATTTCAAATTTAAATTGAGGTTGTACATTATTTTCACCATCAATAATGTGTGCATTGCATGTCATTACCGGTTTGTATCAAGATGTTTTCTTTTCTCTTGAAAGATGTTGGTTTCCGATTTTTTATACTGTGGATTTAAAACCGTATTTAACTCACGATGGGTTATTTCTGGCAGCTAGTAAATTAGTTTAAAGAAAAGAAATATACACTACACACTAATAATGCACTATGCCATATCACATCATTAAGAAGTACATAGGCCAATTGACATGATTGCTGTGTCAGGAAATGTACACTATACACTAAAAATACACTATGCCAATGTAACATTATTAAGATATACATGGGTTAGTTGACATGATTGGCATGTCATGAAATGTTCACTATACAGTAATAATACATTATGCCAATGTAATATCGTGAAGATGTACATAGGCAAGTCAGTGGCATCGTTAGGGGGATGCAGGGGGTGCAAATTTCACCGGGTGCCATGGGGGGGGGGCATTAGAAGAATAGGATTGGAAGATTCAGTGTATACTTTTACAAAGTGTGCTTCAAAAGAAACAATTAAGTAAACAACTAAGTCCGTGCCTGGATATTTTGGATGATTGATATTAACTCTGGTTCAGACTGAATATGGGTCAAGCGTACTTATCTCGTCACCTATGGCGCCAAATCCTCTCTGCTATGCCTAAGGGGGACGGGGGAGCATAAACCTTGCACCGGGCGCCGAACACACTTGTTACGCCACATGGGCCAGCTGACATTACTGGTGTGTTCACTATACAATAATAATTCACTATGCCAGCTTAATCATAATTATGATTATACACTATGCCAATGTTACTATACACACACACGCTGTACAATAAGTGAAGAACAATAATAAGCAATGACAATTTATACAACTTATTGCACTGTGAAATCAATAATAATAAAATTAATATTAATAATAAATCTAAATCTGCATTAATAATAAGTATAGACTAATAAATCATAATAAAATATTAACTTATGATATATACTTGAAAGCAATTACAATATAAGTTTGCTAACCATATAGTATTATAAGTATTTGTTTCTTGATGATAAAATAGATGTTTCCTGTCGGTGGACCGTCCCTATATTGCATTGCTGACACCCCACCCCCACCCCACATAACGAATCATAATGTTTGATGGAAAGCAAAAATCTATCCTCTATTTTAAGACTCAATGCTGGCTATCATACAATATCTTTTATTTATTGTTTAACAATTTTGATGCATTCCCCACCCTCATATACAAGAATTCATGTAGCTTATTTTTTACAACAGTTTATCATACATTTTATGTACCTAATTCAGAAATAAACAACAGACTGGTTATCCTTGTCAAATTGACAATCTAACATTGTTCTCTATGCCAGTGAGTGACATGCATGCTGACGTAGGATAGAAATTATATTTATTTTTTCAAAACACATTAGCATTGAGGTCTGCGGAAAAACCTACACCACCACAGTACACGTACGCTGCCATTTTTAGGCAAGGCTAAGCCATCTATACGAATCAGTAAAACCGGTTTTTACATTGCCTGCTAAAAATTTAAATGAATGTGCCACCTGGCAGCACTAGCTATTATACAGCTTGAAAAATAATAATAATAATAATAATAATAATAACACTAATTATAATACATATAATAATAATAATAATAATAATAATAATAATAGTTTATTTATAATTTACTTAAACAAATAAACCTACACACACGACTGTAAAATACAATCATAAAAAATAACAATCTTATTTCAAATATAATTTAAATTATATTTAAATATTTTAAAATATTTAATAATAAAGTTATAATAAATGTGTTGTTCATGTCGATCAAGTAAAAATAAAATAGGTTACTTACCTTGCTGAGGCGTTTTGTACATGGTGATCTTATTACTCTCATAAGATGTCATGTACAGAACTCCACTGTTCCAGAAAATGGCGAAAGGATCACGTGGTATATTATTTTTATAAATGGTTACTAATTCACATTTCCCTGTCAGATGATGAATGGATGAATTCACGTTACACACAAATAAATGACCAATGTCATTCACAGTTATTCCACGTGGCCCTCGTAGTTCCTCATGTTTGTATGTGTAAGTCGGTTGACTTGGATTCAGTAAATTAAATCCATACACACCACGGTTGTAGTCATCGGAGTAAGCAGGACACGAGATATAAACCATGTTTCGTTTTACCGTCAAGAAACTTAAGATATTCCCTTTACAGACTTTATGTAATTTGTCAGGTCGTCCGTTTTGTAAAGACACAACGCACCAACATATCGTGTTGTCTTTTACACCACTGACAACAATGGTGTCGTTCCATAGAGCAACACAATGACACCAATCAAATGTTGATCTTAAATCGAATGTTTTACCCCTAGAAATGAGACCCGAGTCCTGTACCGACATGATTGCTATGATACCGTAATTCATAGCCACACACAATTCCGTGTCACTGACACGACACAGGCCTATGGGGTCTGACTCCAGTTCGTCTGTTGAAGACAACATGCCGTCATGGCGTCTGTATACACGGACTTTATTAGACTTCCCGTCTGTGATTACCAGCTTGTCTCCGGCCACAACGACACCCCAAGGGTCAAGGTCATCTGTAAATAAAAAAAAATATAAACATCAATAATGACTTGCATAATTATTTTAAAATACACTATAACTTATAGACATCAACATAGATTGATTTATGAGTTAAAAATAGTCTACTGTCATAATTATTCACCACCACCACAACTATTGTCGTCTTGTTCTTGTTGTTGTTATTATTATTATAAGAGAGATATACATTAGACCTCATAAATGTCACATATAAGTAATCATTATTATTATTATTATTATTATTATTATTATTATTATTATTAATAATGTTATTATTATTGTTATTATTATTATTATTATTATTATTATTGCTGTCATTATTATGGATGTTAGTATTATTATTATTGATGTTATTATTATTATTATTATTATTATTATTATTATTTGTATTATTATACAGGGATTATAAACAGCAGACATCATATAGAACCAGTAAGTACACTATTATAGTTGTGTATAGTATTTTAGGACCTTACGGTTATTTTTTTGATATTATTACTAATTAAAACAATACTGTTACAGAGTTATGAATAAATAAAATGAGATAACTAGTTCTACGTGGAAACTGTTGTTTTTCCTGTGTAATTTTCAGTGGATAAACAAAACTAAAACTTGGGTCGTCAATAGTCGTATAGATATGTTGTAGACTGTACTAACTGTATCATTTCATTTATTATTATTATTAATAGTAGTAGTAGTAGCAGTAGTATTAAACTTATTTTTATTATTATTATTAGTAGTAGTACTAGTAGTATTAACATGATTATCTGTATTATTATTAAACTTATTATGGTTATTATTATTATGATTATTATTATTATTAGCATTATTAGCATATATGTATGTATATTATTATTATTATTATTATTATTATTATTATTATTATTATTATTATTATACTATTTCTTCTTCTTCTTCTTCTTCTTCTTTTCCTTCTTATTATTATTATTAGTAGTAGTAGTAGTAGTAGTAGTAGTAGTATCATTATTATTATTATTATCTCAAGAGGGATTTTGTATCAGACGTCAAATGGAACCAGTAAGCACATTATTCTAGTTCTGTACAATATTTTAGTAAGTTGAACATGTCCGATTTACCGTACTTTTATTTGGACATTTGTAATGTGTTTATTAGCAAAAATATACTATACAGAGTCATGAATCAATATCGTGTGATAACTGGTTCTATGTGGAAACTGTTGTTGTCCCTCTATCATTTCCAACTCTTACTACAAAAACTACAGAAATCAAATAAAATTTGGGTCACTGATATATTGGTAAGTGTATACAGTATCAGTAACAAAATTAATGTTCTTACCGTAAAATAAGGGTGGGGTTAGAAAGTAGGGGTCATCGTTTTTCTACAAAATAAGTAAAGTCCTATACACATTCGCTACGTGTAAAATACATTTATAAAAGACTGAAACTGACTCCCCATTAGATACACTAGCCAGATAAACTTTATAAACAAAGACACACTAACCAAAAGAGATTTCAAAATGGGTTTTACAAAAACCGAGAAGTATAGTCTCACAAACACTTTTACAATTACTATGTATCCATGTTTCGCGGGAGCTGTGTTGACTTGCGACCTTTGAGATCATTGTTCTTTTCCATTTTCTCTAAAGATATTTCTCTCAACTAATATTCGCGAGTCAATTTTTTTAGGCCGACCACCTCACACAAAATATAAAATAAAAATGAATGGCTATTTCTTAGATAGAAACAGGCTTTCTTATCCATTCAAATTAAAATTCCCTTGACTGCATGAAAAATATTATATTCAGTACAATTCGTTGCATTAAAAAATATGACAAATGTATAATTCTTTAATTACTGGAACAATTTCATTAGACCTAAAGATTTATAATTTACACTGTAACTAAAAAGGAAATAAACCTTACTGTAAAGATAAAATATACACTACTTGGTCATTCATCTAATACGTCCCTGTCATACTGAACCTTTCAAGGCATCCTAAATGTCCTGTTACCCTGAATATTTCAGTGAAAATCTCAGTTGATAGATTATGTGAATTTCATCTCTTTCCACCGACTGTGGCACTGTGTCGTCTGCTGCTCTCACTGTCTTACCTCCCTTGCGTTATGACGTTAATAGAACGCTGGGGATCAAATTCCATCAGAGAAAATTGTACAATCTGATAACATCACACTCATTATGACGTCACAAGTTAGCGCGTTTGAGACTGGTGATTAATATTTCTACACGATTTATTTTCATGTATCATGAGTGGGATTATATTAACGTGTCTGTATGCAAATATGCGGAGCCGATGTATTGAGGTGTAGATCACTCAGGGATAAAAACAACCTTACGGTAGAGACATATTATAAAATGAATTTAAAGCGTGAGGAAATTGCATGACTTCTTGCATCACACAAACTCAACCTACTACGGCAATATAAAAATTGTAAAAGTGAAGACATTTAACGTTACAGAAAAATGATTACTTGTATTCTAAAGCTATCTTTCAATGCAAATCATGATTTGTTTACAGTATACAAAATAAATCGTTGTCGCTTTGAAATAAGAAAAAACTGGGGATTATATTGAAATTATGTATAATATAAACGAGTATAATGTTATAATTATTATAGAATATTTGAAATTAAACTTTGAAATCACTCTTTTGTCGAGTGTTTTCTAGCAACAGCTGGCCTTGAAAGATGCGCATTTTTAAAACTTGATTTGTTTGGAGAGAGAGAGAGGGGGGGGGGTTCCTGACATTCCAGTATAAATCGTAAACTGGCAGTTCCTACAGCAACATACATTGTATACAGTTTTACATTGTATACAGTTTTACATGCCACTTTAAAATAAAAATACAAATGAATATTCATATCAGTTTCATATTATTCTAGCGTTAGACGAAAAATTAGAGTTCTACGCTATCTTATTTATTTATTTATTTATTTATTTATTTATTTAATTTTTTATTGGCTCTGAGACATTTTGAGATTAAGATTTGGTACAAGAAATAACTAACTTGTTAGCATCACATAGCTGATATATTAGTCACTTATCTTTATCCCTTGAACATAAATTTCTAAGTCAACTTACAAGGTATATATCAATAGGTAGCCTAACATCTTGTCTTTAAAAAGCTCAGAATCTACATTTCTTTACATCTGATTTCAACCAATCAGTAGCTTATTATCTGATTATTTATTTGTTATAAGACTTTTTGATTTGAAATATGGTCCCCCCCAAAAATTAACATGCTATTATTTCAAAACTTACATATACAATAAAGAAAGGTTTATCATCCTGCTTACTTGGGGGGTGGAGGCACAGACTGAGCGAGTCTCGTCATCATCTGGTAGTTTACAGGGATGTGTACGTTACAGCAAACATTAAACGCTTAGCCATAAACTTAACTGTTGTTAAACAAATATTCATGTACCAACCCATTCTCACATAATTTCACAGCCTGATATTGTCAATATTGTTGGAAAGTACCAATTTAAATGATTTAATTATATATATTATGACAGTTTATTTAATTATAATAAATAACCCAGGTTGTATTGATTGTTTACTGTTTTTACCACGTGCTACAGAGTCCACACATTTTTTCACTAATTACATTATTTAAATAAAACAAATATAAGAATAATGTCCGAGTAATATATATGTGCTTTCATGAAACAGAATAGCAGTTTGTAATATATCACTGCATATATTTTAATTTGATCTTCTCGTCCTGCTCGTCGATCTGTCCATCCATACTTACGGTCTGTTATAGCGAGCAGACGAGGATAAGTGTCGCTAGACAGATGCATTAACTTTAATAGTACCATTACAAAAACAATTCATAAAAAATCATGCTTTCAAACAATTTTTGCTTACTAAAAATCATTTTTTAATTATTTTAAAAAAAACATCATAGAAAAGTAAATTTGCATGCTTTTAAATATATAATTTTGGGGTGATTTGAAAATGTTCAGGATTGTTAAAGAAAATAAAATCCAAAGAAAACGTTTTAGCCCATAATAGGAGATACATGACGGCGAGGAAGACCCTGTACAATCAAGGTAAATATCACTGGCCCAGAGTAAGCTACAGGCAAACGTTCTCACCTACCCACAATAGACAAATATGGAACCCTTGCGGATAGAAGTGTGATGGTGGTGATTGATAAATTGCTTAATTTAGTTTTACCAGTTGGTTGACCCTCATCCGGGCGTCTGTTTTGCAAAGTAGCCATGATTAATATCGATGTATTAAGAAATAATTTCAGTTGGGCTTTTAAACACTAAGACGTTAAGGTGGTTTTTTTGTGCCCAGTTTGAGTTTAATATTTATAAATTATTTGGATTGAAATAGATTATGTTTCCTTGATATTTGTGCTCAAACTTAATTCTTGGACAATGACAGTTATCGAAATGTACAGAATTCAAACACCAGAATATTATTTTGTATGGTTCAACAAAGAACTGTGGACACGTCAATACTGCTCTGTCGGGACTCGAACTCAGAACATAGTAACATTTTATTACTAGGACTTCTATTTTTTATATTCTTGGATTATTTATTGATTTGATTTTTAAACCGTTTTCTCAATTTAACTTGTTTCTCTAATGACATATATTATTTGTTAAATTTTGCAAAGCGTGTTGTCTTCACTTCTTATTGTTACTATTTATGAGAGCCTCAACAAGTAACAATACACGTGGTTGTTATTTCATCTATTTATGTACATTGGGTGTCCTTGATCTTAGTAATACAAGTGACCGTTTGTGTCCCAGATGATTAGAGCGTCCGTCTTGGAAGCCGAAGTCGCAACTAGATCTTGGGGTTTCACATGAACAAACAATATGAAAAACAACAAAAGAAACCTAATTAAACTTGAATAAGAAACAAAATAAAACGAAAAGAAAGAAAATATGAGAAAGGATTGTAAATTCCATAATCTTCATTAATATGTTAACATATCGGTGCAAATTTACCAATGATATAAGTGTTTTTATTCCCACAAAAACAAAAAGGTTTCTGTAATGCAAAATACAATTTTCACCTAGACGGTACATAGTGTTCTAGATAAAGTCAGCAATCTTCGTCAGAAAGTTTAATCTTGAAAATGTATCATATTTTAAGTGTAGTAAGGGATGCATAATCTTTGAATTAAAAGGTGATCACATTTTTTCAATATTTTGACAATATTGGCTACAAAAATATTCCTGCAAAGAGACAAAATGTACACAAAAATGACTTTTCGGGAAAAATATACCTTTTTGTGAAAATGTGCGTATTATTCATGAAAGTCTCTTGATCAAGACAAATCACTGTTTCGGACACATGCACGACCATTAATGACCATTCATGTCTAACTTTATTTGTTCGGGGTACCTAAGCATCGGCCCTTGGGTCAAAGTAAGTACATAATGGTAATGCATGTTTTAAAATATGCAACAGACTTCGTCTGTTTGTAAGCCGAAATTCACTAAATACTATTTTTAAAGATAGTGTGTCTATCGTCTTATTACGTGTTATATTTAATATTCGCAATTCAGTATTTTGTGACAATAAAGTATGGACCCTAAAATAATATGATTTTGTCGAAATTATCGAAATGAGATAACATTGGCTCGAGGTAGATGTATATATGAAGACTGGACTACACGTATTAAGAGTTGACAGTGGGGTGTACGGTGGGACCATTAATATAGTTTTCTTTTCCAACCATGTCATAATAATAGTATGTACATTATATACGCATATGAACCTAGCTAAAGGAACAATAGCCACGTAAGCCCTCGTTGAGTGAAGTGAACCTTCCATGTAACAACTCGTTATATAAAGTGAACTAGACATGTAAGCCCTCGTGTTATGAAGTGAACTAGCCATGCTAGACCTCGTTGTATGAAGTGACTTAGCCAATAACAACTAGAGCAGCCATTCCCAATTGTACCAATGCTACAAAGCCCTTTTTGTATGAAGTGAACTAGCCATGTTAGATATCGTTAGATAATCTGATTTAGCCATGCAAGCCTCGTCATATGAAGTGAATTAACCATGTAAGCCCTCGTTGAATGAAGTGATTTAGCGATGTAGCCCTCATTGTATGAAGCGAGTTAGCGATGTAGCCCCTGTTGTACGAAGCACCATTTAATATGTACATAATATACCCATGTAAAACTATACCATACTTTATAAATCCGATTAATCAAATAATTGTACATCACAACAGAAGTACAATGGCATAAATGAAAGGAATGCATAAAGTGGCGCTTTATATAAAAGGAGTGATATTAATAAGATAATTAAAGCCAATCTTACCGGGTTCCAATGTCAGAGTCCCAACTTTAAGCAGATTGGAGATAGTTTCTATCTTCCCTCCAGTGGCCATGTTGTCACTACAAGAATTGTAACCATGATTATATATATATATATATATATATATATATATATATATATATATATATATATATATATATATATACTAGCAAGTACCCGGCATGCGTTGCAATGAAACTCAAAGAAAGAAAGTGTTTGTGTTTTAATCCTGGCACGCGTTGCAATGCCACTGAAATGAAGAAAGGGTCTGTGTTTTAATAGACTATCTGACTGGTTTCTGGAAAGCATCTCAGATTATTTAGTGGTATTGATGATGATGACGTATCTAAGACGCCTACAGTTGACACCGAACGCACGCGAAATTAGATATCGCTACCGATTATGAATTTTATACAGCTGTTGATTTACGTCATCATAGTTTCAGCCAATCCAGACCGTGTTCGATCACGTGACAAATTTAAGGCGCCTACTGTTCGATCACGTGACGTACAAATTCACACCGCGATTGTTTGACGTAACCAAGGTGCGAACCAAACGTAACTAAGTAAACATGACTTATCTAAAGCGCCTACAGTTCACACCGAAGACACGCGAAATTAGGTATCGCTAGCAAGTACCCGGCATGCTTTGCAATGCCACTTTTTTCATGATCGAAAAGGTCGTTTGCAGATCGTTTCGGAGCAGCCATTCCCAATTGTACCAATGCTTTGTTAGCGATTGCCAAACATATCTCCTCAATCGAAACCAATGCCTCATTATACACGTTTGGTGTGAATTGAAGGTACGGATTTTGATTTGTTGCACGGAAACGATGTAAGATGTCTTCACTCATGTAGTCTTTGTGTTTTTCCCAAAGATCTTTTGGATTGGATGGGAAGCACGTTGTCAATATGATTGCAAATAACGTGCGTATTTGCTGTGGTTGAGCAGTATTCGATGCATCAGCGAATGAAGTGTCCCAATGTGCATCGTTTTCCAAAAGATTTAATTCTTGGCAAGCTTGGCAATAAATTGGGATTTAATTCAACTGCTTGACCTTGTATTGATGGAACAATTGTCGACATCTCACGATACGATTTTCAGCGTTTTCACGAATCATCAATGAATATGAATAGTAATTCATAGCACTGACTTTCTTATTCGTATCCTCATTTGTTTGTGGATTTCTCATTAAGATGTTGAAATAATATTCGTCTTCTCCTTGCCAAAATAAAATCGGATTTTGCAATCCGTCGTATGAGCGATGAGTTTCTGAGACTCGCTGAACAGCACCATTTTTGCGATGAAGAATTATATCACGCGAGTTAAATTTTTCGCCAACTATAACGATCGCCACTTCATCAATTGTTGATGCATTGTACTGTCTTTCGTGTTGGCCGACAGGTGTTTTGTCTGCTCTAACTACGACTTTGTAGTCATTAGTTGGCATTTGTTCAAGGGCAGTTCTGAACAATCGAATTAATTTGTTGTGTGGATCGAATCAAGTTTGTAATGCAGCGACTATTTCTCGTTTAGTGCCCGTGTTGAATTGACAATGTTGATCGATTTGTTCATGAGTGTTTCCCATTAAATAAATTTGAAGAAATTTGTGATCTGCGTTCGGCAGTGGTAGAAGTGATCCTGCACGATGATACATTTGCCCTTGCACTTTAAATGTTGGCATGTAATTCTCGTGCACGATATTTGTTGCACCGAACGATGTCATTTGGAAACATGAATTGTACTTCCGTATGTTTGCCAAGAAATGTTTCGATTGGCTTGTGTCACCTGATACAAACGTTGATAATGGTTCGGGTGGTGAATGTAATTCTGGCAATTTCACATTTCCACCCGCGCAGCACATTCCTGGTGTTTCATTCTTAAATTTGAGGGCATTGCAATACACGCATGATTTATCCATTTTCCCAATAAGCAAACTTAGATGAAGACTGTAATCATAATTTGCATTATAATGGAATGCACTAAGATTTAAATCAGCGTGCATTGTTCGTCTGGATTGAGCAGTGCGAACTCGAACGGTTTGCAACCTTGCTTCCCGTTGTTCGTCTGTTTCAGATGATCGGGCTTGAGCAGTGTGAACTCGAACGGTTTGCAATCTTGCTTCCCGTTGCTCGTCTGTTTCAGTTGATCGGGTTTGAGCAGTGCAAACTCGAACGGTTTGCAACCTTGCTTCCCGTTGTTCGTCTGTTTCAGATGATCGGGCTTGAGCAATGTCAACTCGAACGGTTTGCAATCTTGCTTCCCGTTGCTCGTCTGTTTCAGTTGATCGGGTTTGAGCAGTGCAAACTCGAACGGTTTCCAATCTTGCTTTCCGTTGCTCGTCTGTTTCTGAAGCTCGTGATGCCTTTATCTTTCGTGCTTGAGGAGTAGATCGACCAATAGCTTTTCGTTTAGGTGGCATAATTGATTAGACAGCGAAAGTAATGCTTTGTAACGACTATTACAAATTCACACCGCGATTGTTTGACGTAACCAAGGTGCGAACCAAACGTAACTAAGTAAACATGACGTACACCGATTATGAATTTCATACAGCTGTTGATTTACGTCATCATAGTTTCAGCCAATCCAGACCGTGTTCGATCACGTGACGTATTTAAGGCGCCTACTGTTCGATCACGTGACGTACAAATTCACACCGCGATTGTTTGACGTAACCAAGGCGCGAACAAAACGTAACTAAGTAAACATGAAGTATCTAAGGCGCCTACAGTTCACCCCGAATACACGCGAAATTAGGTATCGCTACAGACCGTGTTCGATCACGTGACGTATCTAAGGCGCCTACTGTTCGATCACGTGACGTATCTAAGGAGCCTACTGTTCGATCACGTGACGTATCTAAAGGCGCCTACAGTTCACAGCGTACACACTGTAAATGTCGCAAAAACACATTTGTTAATTGTTACAATTTAAATGGTTGTACTAATTTAGAAACCTTCGCGGGCGTGCGCAGAACAACTCACCAAAGTTTAATCGCAATCGGATGAACGGTATAGGAACGCATACGACACAAACAAACAAACATTCATTTATATATATATATATATATATATATATATATATATATATATATATATATATATATATATATATAAGCAGCAGAGAGGGCGAATAGGACAACTCTATAGAGGCGTTTATTTGGTAAACCAAGGCTTCCTCCAAAATCGAAAAAAAAAGGTTTGGAGACGCAAAGTCGTGGTCGTTCCCTGTCTGCTGCTATGGGGGTAAAAAAAATCCATTTAGAATTTCACAAACAGACTAATTTGTAAAATCTCTCCTCGTAAATCAATCAAATTATTGGACTGGTCAGTGAGATTGAAATTAATTCTCGTTAATGAATTATTATATCATCGCATATAGACTAGATTAGTTGGATCCTCAATTATTAAAAATCCGGGTGGAGCTGTTGGTGCAGATGAGTATAAAATATACCCTTGTTGAGCTTGATTTGATCCTTCGAGATTTATTTAATAACTTCATTCAATAACATCACACAGTAAATTCACTGCAATCACCGAGGAAATATTGACATTTTGAGGAGCAATATGCCTACCACTCCCGTCTGGATCATTGTTATACTTGAGGATAGCTGTTTGTGGTTGTGGTATTTTTTTTCATGTATCGTATATCAGATAAAGCTTTCTTGGATATGATTATTGACCGATTTTTTAAGTTCAGCTGCGTTATACCCAGAGAATTTGAAATCGGGTAAATCAGCTTATCTGATATTATATGCCGTTAGAAATTTTTGTTTATCTCCGTTCTTGTCATTAATTATTACTTGAATTATTTGTTTGTTTCCATGTCTGATAAAAGTTTATTTAATTTATCGATATGTTTTATGATATCATCACGCGGTCTTGTTATATCAAAAAGATGATCTTGGAAATTCTGATGCAGTCGTTTTATGTAACTGATTAATTTTACTAAAATAACCAATAACATTATTTAAAATAAATGAATCAAGGCCAAATTCCAATTGCATGGTATTCTTGTCAAGAAATGTAAATTTACCGGTTAATTCTATATCTTTTTTACCCGGTAAATATATTTGATATGATGGATGAATTTCGTGTTATGATTTTTTTGTATGTGACATAATCAGACTTTTTAGGCTCGGGCATATTTTAATAAGATGTTCGAGGTGGGTTTTCAGGCCATCTTAGTATTGTTCTGATTGAGCTATTATATATGTCTACGGCATACCCGGCTGAGTTTATTTCAATCGCGGATGATAGTGTTGGTTCATGAACTGTTATAGCGATTTTCGATTCTTTTCCAGTAATGGATTTTATTCTGCGTTGAAATTCATTATTAATTTGTTCGATTTGGTAAGACCCAGATGGTAGCGAAACAACGTTGCAGTCTGGAGTACCATCGGGCTTATTTTTACTCGCAAATACCAGGGAATTATTTGGTTGTTGACCACCAAATGGTTTTGATCTAATGTTAGGCCAACTGTGACACACTCGTAATTTTGCCAGCGCTATCTCCTTCACGGGAATCGCAGTGGGGAAATTGACACTGAATTCAGGATTCGTTGAGGTTATTGAGATCATGCTGTTTTTCACCTGGGTTGTATTTTCCGCTATCCGCTGAAGTAGTTCTTGCGATGTTGCCATTATATTCATGTTGTCGCTCTAATTTTGACATCGCGGAATCGTAAACATTTACCATTGCGAAAAACTCACTATCGGATAATTTATTTATAATAACATGAATGTAATAGATTTTTCGGCGACAAAAACGCGAGAATCAGTTAAGCATCATGCAGCGCTACCAAATTGCATTCGCAGAATGATTATAATTGGACAATCTGGAAGTGGCAATACACAGTTGTTACTTAATTTAATAACGAGATGGATGAAAACGGACAAGTTGTATTTGGTAGCCCCGAGTGTAGACGATCAGCGATGTTAAAAGGTGTTAAAGGATTTTAACGAGAAAGCAAAATCGGAAATCGATGAGGATATTATTGAATTTATAACCGATATCGAGCAAGCGCCGAGTATTGATGATATTGATGGAAGTATTGACAATTTAGTTGTATATGATGATGTCATGTTAGACAATCAAAAGAATCCCGCTAGGATGTTTTCCAGAGGTAGGCATAAAAATACCGATGTGATATATGTCATTCAACGATACACTCAAATACCAAAAGTGATCAGAGATAACTGCAATATTCTTGCTGTATTTAATGGAGTTGACACACATACTCTTAGAAATATTTGGCAAACTTGGTGCGGCGGTGATATGGATTATAATCTCTTTAGAAATGTCTTTAGTCGCGCTCAGTCAATCTCACATGGATTTGTAACGATACATTTACATGACCCTAGATCAAGATATCGTATCCGACTTGATAAAATATTCAGTTGAAATCCTAAATGGATTTTTACCCCATAACAACGGAGAGGGCGCGACAACGACTTTGCGTCTCCAAAGGGAACCTTTTTTTAATTTTTGACGAAGCCTTGGTTTACTAAATAGACGTCTTTATAGAGTTCTCCGATTTGCCCTCTCTGCTGCTATATATATATATATATATATATATATATATATATATATATATATATATCGCTTTCATAGTGGGAATAATGAGTATACGATTGTCAGAAGAGAAGCGTAAGTATATTGCTGGTGTATACACATGGATGAGGCCAAATATGTTTGTATGTCCGTCAGTGAAACGTAACACAGAGAATATATGTTGTGTTTGATTCTGGATCTAATGGATAGCCAGTGTAGGGTACAGAGCAGAGGGTAGGTGTGCTTTGATCGTGGTACTCTAAAGATGATCCGAGCAGCTGTGTTGTAAACTTTTTGAAGATTCTGGAGTAGATATTGAGACGAACAATACAGAATTGAGTTACAATAGTCTTGAAAGTGCTAATGAACAAACACGTGTTTTAGTGGCATCAGCTGTAAGATAATTGGTAATGGAGCTGATGTATTGTTTCTGATTAAATAAAATAATGTGCGTGTGTGTGTGCGTGTGTGTTTTTGTGCATACTGATGTGAATAGCGATGGCTACAATTTTACCGCCATCACGCGCTGTTAAACTTGACACCCTTCCTCGGTTACCTAAAATAATGCCCTAAAAGTGTGTATATGAGTGTGTATGTGTGTGTATGTGTTTGTGGTTAGGATTTTTAACGTAGCTTTAACAATTGTTCAGTCTATCGCTACGATGTCTGCAGTGAGGCAGCTTATAGTGATGTCTAGCACTGGGGCATCATGCCGCAGACATGTAGCATCATGTCCCAGCTAATCACATTATCTTAAGATTAGACCCGTTAAAGACCTTCACGCCTTTACACAACATCAAACGTTTTAACTAAGGCGGATTTGTACAACATATATACAAATAAATGTTTTAAGTTTACACATCCATGTTTTCATACTTATGGATTCACCTTGGGAAGTTGCATTATCGGCCTACAGTGAAAACGTAACTGTGTGTCCGAATGTGTGTGTGTGTGTGTGTGTGTGTGTGTGTGTGTGTGTGTGAGAGAGAGAGAGAGAGAGAGAGAGAGAGAGAGAGAGAGAGAGAGAGAGATGGAAGTGGTTGTTGATAAATAAACAATAATATCATTTGTTTGTTCAAGGGAAGCTATGCTACTTTAGTTATCTGTATCTAACCAATCCATTATATTTACCCGATTTTTATTTCCTGTCTCGATACTATATTTAGGAACAAGGGCAAGAACCATTCAACGTATAACGATTAGTTATTTATATATAATCATTCATAACTTGGTCATGTAATGTAATATAGAATTATTATAAAATTAAATTACAAATGTATTCTTAACGCAGGCCCGCACCTGGGTGGGGGGGTAGGGGGGGGGGGGCAACATGGCACTTGTCAGGGGCCCGAGCTAGATAGGCACATATACGCACATATTTGAAACACGAAAGGGGCCCGAACTCTGTCAGCTGCCTGGGGCCCAGAATTTCCTAGGTGCGGGCCTGCTTAACTGCACAACTCTCTACGTTTTCAATGAACTCAGTCCAAGTAATGTTCAGACTTGTACAATGTGCACAGCGTTGTTTTGGTTTTTTTTGGGGCCACGAGTGTCCCAGTGGTCTAAAGCGCTGTCCGTTACGGATCACTGCCATCTCACCTCTGTCTGCGCGGGTTCCAGTCGGCTAATGTAGTTATGTGAGAAAGCTTGCCAGTAGCTTCTCGTGGGTCCGTGGTTCTTTCCTGGGGTTTTCCGGGTTCTTCCTCCACCATTAATACTGGCCGCCATGTATAGCCTATATTGTGCTTAATAATGGCGTTGAACCATAATAAAACAACGACAAAACACCAAAAGCTTTTCATGTATTTACTTAATGGGAGTTATTCCAACATGTTTTCATGTATTGACTTAATGGGAGTTATTTTCAATAGCGTTTAGTGGGTTTAGTCAGTAAGAGTTACTTGCAATAACATTTCATGTACCGACTCGCACAATTCACACTGTTATGAATACAGGTGATATGAATGTACAATTGTGTGGTGCTATACCAAACACATGAAGTTTTATACTAGTAAATAATAAATGTATACTTACAGAATATGTATAAATCCCTTAAATTGAATATAAATCCTTTGAAATGCAAGTCTTCTAAGTTAAGCAGTGTATTCTCTCCAAGTGCCAATTACTTGTGTCTCAAACAATGTCTTGTTGGTATATACAAAACCAGCCAATCATTACAAAAAATGTATGACATATTTAGCAACCAGGTAAAGAATAGATTGTCCACATTACCTGTTAGGTTTGTTGTATACAACATAAGTAGTAACCCTTGGAGATCATTCAAATTACGTTTCTTGTGATATGCACACCTCTGTCATTGGGTTTACTTGTGTGCACAAAATGGCTGATAGGACGAAAATAATCAGTTCAAATACTAACGCGAAATTCTAGTACGAGCGGGGATTCGAGTATTTTTGTCTAAATGCAGTAACCAAAGTCTATAATCTCTCTCTCTCTCTCTCTCTCTCTCTCTCTCTCTCTCTCTCTCTCTCTCTCTCTCTCTCTCCAGTTGGTAATCAATCAATCCATTATAATTACCCGACTTGTATTCCTGTCTCGACACTATAGTTAGGAACTAGGGCAAGAACAATTCAACGCATCAATTTTAGTTATTTATATAATCATTCATAACGTGGCCATTTAATGTAATATAGAATTATTATAAAATTAAATTACGAATGTATTATTAACTTCACAACTCTACGTTTTCTCTCTTTCTATCTCCAGTTGTCCAACCTGTTTATGTGTGGCAGGTAAATGGTGAAAATTTGCAGGTAGAGCTAACTTTGTGGGATATGTATTTCTTTGTTACATTTCACTCAACCGAATTAAAATTCAAATTCACCCCTGGTAATCAGTCAATCAAGAAGTTAAGTCATGTGTGACCTTTTGACCTTTTGCAACTGCTCAAAGAAGATATACATCTATTTCTGGTCGTGAGAGAAACTGGAGTTACCACGCGACAAGTTTATACCACTGTTGCACAAGAACACGTATTTCGGGAATAATTTTTTTTTTAGTGTTGTCCTTCAAAACTCGTTGAAGAGGAAGTGACATTTTAACCCTTTAAAGCATGCACATCATGGTAGTCAATTTACATGTGTGGGCAAAGACATGAAAACTGAGTTATGCCGGGTTTTTCCCTACAAACAATTGTGTGTAAGCCACATATAGCAATTTTGATCACGCTATAGCCAGATATGAATTTTCCTAGTGTGAACTATTGTAGAATGTATTGTACATGGTGAACATATAGGTTTGGAAATAACAATACAGTTATCTAGGTCTGTGTCACTCATTATCTTTTTGTGTTCCTAATTAGATAATATTCAAGTATTCTTTTGAGAATTGTGGATGAATGGATCGTATTGGTTGTTTAATAGCTTTAAATCGAGTTAGGTTTCCAGTGGTAAAGTGGATACCTAATGGAAACTGATTTGATTAGTTTTAGCCCTTATAATGGTTGTTTGGCTGTTAATATATGACGAAAATTATCTTGAGGTGGTCGTGTGGAGGAGCACGAACTGGCGCAACACTCGGGTGTTACGTTCTCCAGGGTCAATTACGTCCGTTAAGATGTTATTTGCTGTTATGGCGTCTTAGCCGATGTGCCACCCTGCTCCATATGCATGATTGACATGAGTGAACGAGCGCGCGCGAGAGAGAGAGAGAGAGAGAGAGAGAGAGAGAGAGAGAGAGAGAGAGAGAGAGCGAGGGGATGAGTGCTCGATAAGTGCATGAAGGGACGATACCATCGATACCTCGGCTTCACAAGAACAACATTTATTAATTTTGTGTAGGCCTATGGTAACAATGACAATTCGAGAGAATTGACATTGGAATGTTTCGGGTTTTCGTGTCTGGTAATATTATAATATATGTGTTATAGAGCTGATATATTGAAATACCGGAGTCAGGGATGTGAAACGTAATTGTCTTGTTTGTAGCATTGTATATTCAAGTATTTGTTCTGTTCTAATTTGGTACACACACACACACACACACAGATATATATATATATATATATATATATATATATATATATATATATATATATATATATATATATATATAGTTGTTCTATTCTAATTTGGTATGGTTTTGCTATGCCGCTACTTCATGTATCTTCCGATCAGCTGATTCTAGTGACTACACGTTGTTCCAGTCGAACTTATCCATTTTGAGATATCCCTCGTACATCGATATGCTCGTTACCCATTCGCGTATTTTGCACAACAATACAAGATTTTAATATTAAAGTACCTGCACAGACGTTCAAAGATGAGAATGATATATTCGGATAGATTTGTCACGACTGATTATATTATCTAACATTATGTTAAATTAGGAGCATTCAAGCGGAGTTGTGTGTGTACTGCTGTCGTGAGGTCATATCCTGTCCGAATGTTCGATTTGGATTAGCCGATTGATTGCAATACCCACCAATCCATTGCTTTGCTTACCAGAATGTTCCAAATCAAGACGGATAGGACAGATAGGGATAGGACCAGATAGGGATAGGACAGATAGGGATAGGACCAGATAGGGATATGACCAGATAGGGATAGGACAGATAGGGATAGGACCAGATAGGGATAGGACAGATAGGGGTAGAAAGAAAAGGCAAAAGACAGGTACAAAAAGGACTGGTGAAGCTTGATAGCTGGAATAAAGATTAGAAATTCAAGGAAAAATGAGAGAGGTAGTTGTTGAAAGAGGAAAGATTTTAATGCATGAAGTTTAGAAGAGTAATTTGGAACTTAGATCTTAAGTACAAGTTCTAATAAACAGACGAATTTTCTACACTCGAATTTCGGAACCCAATGTATGATTCTGATATTCAGATCTTATAAATTGAAAAGAAAATAATATGCCTACTAAGTAAATTTTAACACTCAGGCTTGGTTTTAGTAATTTATAAAAGTGATTTTAGGTAATGGAGATATTTCCACTATGGTTCTACTGTTATATATCACTACAACAGATTTGAATATGTAATCTGGTTAAAAAGATGTAATTTGTTTAACAAATGAGAAATGATTGAATAAATCTGTCCTGAATTTGTAATCTTTTTATATTGTTGATATATCTGTAATGCTAGCGTCAGACAAACCCTTGTAGCTTCAAGGTCAGGAAAAGAAAACTCAAATCCGGGTAATTTACCAGACCCCTTGAGGTTACAGTATATTAAGGATTCGTTCTGTTTTGTTGTAGTTTTTTCCTATCTCGTATTTTTCATGTAGGTAATAAATCCCACTATCTGCGAGTGTTGTAGTTATTTAATTTTTGTGCAAAGCCCGTGTCACACACACACACACACACACACACACACACACACACACACACACACGCTAGCAGACTTAACAGAAGACATTATCATATCAGATATTTCTCCCAATCATTAATGTTTTAAGTCCCTAGATTCCATGATGACTTTTATAGCCATCAGAGGGTAGGAGGGGCTGGTTCAGTTATGTGCGTGTGCAAGTGCCGGATGAGGCCAATCATAGGATAGAATGTTCGTTTGTATATGGGACAGCAGATGAGTGGGACATCTCAAGGAGGGTTGATGACACGACCTTTTCTGGCTTGCCTCTCCAGCTCTGCAGCTTGTATCCTGATAGATTTGGACAACTTACGAAGAGCAAAGGAGATACACAAAGTAACTCGATCGCTTGCTGTTTTCTCACAGGAATCGGGGTTTCTGTTGAATGCTGTCAGTGAAGCTTTGTTTTGAAGCGTTTCTTCTGACTTCCGTGAGAGCGCTATTCTTACGGTAGCCCGTCACAGAAGAGTCACTTAGGCAGTCGGTATTTTAGCATGCGTACATCATGTCCTGCCTATCATAGCGTTAGTCAGCATGGCGGAGATCAATAGACTGAACAGTGTCGGTACCAGAATACAACCCTTCTTGACGCCAGTGGTTACTGGGAATTACTCAGACGTCTCTTAATTGTCCTGGACTCGTGCCTGTATGCCAACGTAAATAATGAACCATGGATATACATTTTCTAGGGCAATTGTAACTGGTCATTACATTGCACATGCCTTCTATGCTAACACTACCAAAGACCTTTGTCAAGTCGCTGTAGCTTCAGAAAATGTCGGTGTTTTGCTCTTGGCATTTGTCTTGTAACTGCCTCGCAGAAAACACTATATCGAAATTCCCACGGGCTTTTCGGAATCCACACTGATTATCTGGCAGTCGTCTTTGGGCAAGGTGTGTAGTGAGTAGGTCAGTAGGATTCTGGTGAGTATCGTTCCTTCAATTGCGAGTAAATGATATACCCGGTGGTTGTCACAGTCCTGGCGGTTCCCATTGCACTGATACAGGTGGATTATGGAAGCGTTTTTAAACTCCAGGGGGGATCATTTCTTGCTGACACATCAGTAAAAATAGTTGGTGGACCCTTTCAATCCAAACTGTGCTCGCATCCTTGCAGATCTCAGCTGGGATGGAGTCTTAACCAGGAGCTTTGCCACTGGAGAGCAGACATATCGCTTTCTGTCTCTCGAGCAAGATTGGAGGGTCATCCAGTGCTTCGGTGATGGAAAATAGGGGAGACGACTGATGGTTTTATCATTGATGGATGAAGTGTGCGATTCACGATGCTGTCAAAGTGTTCAGCCCATCATATAATAATCTTCTCTTTGTCATTAATTACGGTAGTATTCAGCCCATTGGATAATAATCTTCTCTTTGTCATTAATTAGTATGTTCCCGTCTGCGCTGAGAATGGGAGTTGATCCAGAAGATGTATGTTCATAAACTTCTTTCAAGGCATTATATAAGTTCTTAATGTCATCTTGTTCTGCTTAGCAATGGATCTCATCAGCTTTGTTTCTCAGCCATGTGTTACGCATTTGCCGAAGTTTTTGCGGTGTATATTCTTGTACGCATCCTTGCTAGAGATGGAAATAGGGCTGTTGAGGTAGGTTTGAAGGAGGCAGTGTTTGTCATCCAGCAACTGCTTGATCTCAGCCTCGATGCTTTCTGGTTGAGTGTCCAAAACTGTCCGACACTGTGCTATATAAAACCTCTCTGAATGCCGCTTTTTGAGAGAGGTGGATTTCACACGTTCTTCCAAGGCATTCACGAGAGTCGTGGTTATGCTTTTTTTCTTTTATCAGTCTTCTTACCATATGGGAGTTGTTTTAGGCTGAATTCAGATGCTGAGGTTGGTGATGATGAGGCGGTGTTTTGTCGAGCAATCAGCGCCGCACAATGCCATGGTCACATGCACATCTTGCATGTCCCTCTTCCTGACAAGGACGTAGTCGATGAAGTTTCAGTGTATGGATCAAGGGTACATCCATGACGTCCGATTACGGGTATGGAGTTGGAAGACTATACTGTTGATCAGCAGTTCATGTCCATGCAAGGCTGGAGCAAAGCGAAACCGTTGCTGTAACAGTGACCCACTGCGTAAGTTCCTAGCACTACATCAGAGGCAACGAGATCACAGCCTACTCTTGCATTGAAATCACCAAGAATGACGAGCTTATCTGCCATAGGAACGTCAGCAATGACGGAGTAAAAATACTCATAGAACTTGACCTTCACATCATTCGGCTTGGTCATTGTTTGAACATAGCAACTGATGATTGTAAGGTGTTTTCTTCCAGACGAGGGGAAGTTTCATGATCATGAGTCTGTAGTTCACTTTACTGGGTCGCTCCAAACAAAAGTATATACTGTTACGGCTATTGGATTTAATTTTATTTATTTTTAATTATTGGGTCCAAATTTGTCATTTAGGGTTTATTATTCATTAAATGGGAAATTTTTCTAGAAAATTCAGTTGACCTGGACTTTACTGGTAAACAGGCTGACCTTGGCTTGGATACTTCTTTATTTGACCTTGTTTAAGACATTGTCAACAGGTCTTCAATTCCATTGGTTAATTTCAAGGACAACATTTTATTAGTGGCTGATTTTTCCTTCTGGTTCATTCTATTACTACGTGACTTGAAGAAGGTACCTTTTCCATGACCTTCCAGACTCACATGATTCCTCTTGTTTACGAGGGAATTACATATATATATATATATATATATATATATATATATATATATATATATATATATATATATATATATAACTGTGTTTTGGAAGCTAAAATCAGTAGAATTTGGGCTTATCTTAAAGTTAAGTTGTGTATTTTTCCGTTTGAGTTTAATTATCTTGTTCTGGACTTTGTATCAATTCGTTGGAAAAGAAGAATTATTCTATTTATCTGGGAAAGGACATATGTTTCATAATTTCATCTGGATGATTTAAAAACAAGAACTGCATCACGTGACATTGTCAGCCATTTTGGATTGTTACATCGTCAAGATTCGAACCTGGAACTATTAGAACATTTATTTATCAGGACTTGTAATTCCATTAGTGGATTATTTTGTGAATTCTATATTTTGTTGGATTTGATTCTCTAAAACCGTAAGTTTATTTATTTTATGAAAATAATTGTACTTAATAAAATCATTGTTAAAGTTTTACAAGGTTGTTAGTTTTCACTCTTTCTGTGTTGCTGCTTATTCGAGCCTAAGCACGTAACATAGAATTGGTGGCTATCGTCCGGGATTGAGATTCAGATTGAGATTGGGATTGAGATTGAGAATTCCATGCAGGATGAGTCCACCCAAACAGGAATATTTAAAAAAAAAAGGAAATTTAGTATTTACTGAAGAATGATTTTATCAAGCCCAGTAAAAGTGATTGGAGTTCACTATGCATACTTGTTCCTAAACCAGATAAAACTCTCCGTATGTGCACTGATTATAGGAAGGTGAACAGAGTGACAAAAACAGATTCATTCCCATTAACAAGAATTGACTATTCTATTGATAAAATTGGGAATGCCAAGTACGTCACCAAATTTTGACCTTCTGAAAGGATTTTGGCAGATTCCACTATGGAAAGAGCAAATGAAAACTCAACATTGTGACTCCAAAAGGACTCTATCAATATAAAGAAAGTCCATTTCAACGTCTCATAAAAATGTTCATCTCTGGTCTAGAGATTTGTGACGTCATCATCTACAACGACACCTGGAAAGTACATCTAGCAACAATTCGATAATTCTATAACAGACTCACTAATGTATGTTTAACAATTAATTTGTCTAAAAGTGAGTTCTGCTGTGCTATTGTGCCTTTCCTAGGACATTTTGTGGGACATGGACAAGTTAAAAATTTGAGGCTATTTCTTGCTAATATAATTTTAGACACTACTTCCCGTGTATAATTTATTATATTGTGTAATTTTTAATTTCAGATGTAAATTGGTTTGTGATAAAAAGAAAGTTTATCATATAAACCTTTCTTTTTATTTTATGGGGGAAGGTGTTACGGCTATTGGATTTAATTTTATTTATTTTTAATTATTGGGTCCAAATTTGTCATTTAGGGTTTATTATTCATTAAATGGGAATTTTTTCTAGAAAATTCAGTTGACCTGGACTTTACTGGTAAACAGGCTGACCTTGGCTTGGATACTTCTTTATTTGACCTTGTTTTGGACATTGTCAACAGGTCTTCAATTCCATTGGTTAATTTCAAGGACAACATTTTATTAGTGGCTGATTTTTCCTTCTGGTTCATTCTATTACTACGTGACTTGAAGAAGGTACCTTTTCCATGACCTTCCAGACTCACATGATTCCTCTTGTTTACGAGGGAATTACATACATATATATATATATATATATATATATATATATATATATATATATATATATATATATATATATATATATATATATATATATATAGCTGTGTTTTGGAAGCTAAAATCAGTAGAATTTGGGCTTATCTTAAAGTTAAGTTGTGTATTTTTCTGTTTGAGTTTAATTAACTTGTTCTGGACTTTGTATCAATTCGTTGGAAAAGAAGAATTATTCTATTTATCTGGTAAAGGACATATGTTTCATAATTTCATCTGGATGATTTAAAAACAAGAACTGCATCACGTGACATTGTCAGCCATTTTGGATTGTTACATCGTCAAGATTCGAACCTGGAACTATTAGAACACTTATTTATCAGGACTTGTAATTCCATTAGTGGATTATTTTGTGAATTCTATATTTTGTTGGATTTGATTCTCTAAAACCGTAAGTTTATTTATTTTATGAAAATAATTGTACCTAATAAAATCATTGTTAAAGTTTTACAAGCTTGTTAGTTTTCACTCTTTCTGTGTTGCTGCTTATTCGAGCCTAAGCACGTAACATAGAATTGGTGGCTATCGTCCGGGATTGAGATTGAGATTGAGATTGGGATTGAGATTGAGAATTCCATGCATAATGAGTCCATTCAAACAGGAATATTTAAAAAAAAAGGACATTTAGTATTTACTGAAGAATGATGTTATCAAGCCCAGTAAAAGTGATTGGAGTTCACTATGCATACTTGTTCCTAAACCAGATAAAACTCTCCGTATGTGAACTGATTATAGGAAGGTGAACAGAGTGACAAAAACAGATTCATTCCCATTAACAAGAATTGACTATTCTATTGATAAAATTGGGAATGCCAAGTACGTCACCAAATTTTGACCTTCTGAAAGGATGTTGGCAGATTCCACTATGGAAAGAACAAATGAAAACTCAACATTGTGACTCCAAAAGGACTCTACCAATATAAAGAAAGTCCATTTCAACGTCTCATAAAAATGTTCATCTCTGGTCTAGAGATTTGTGACGTCATCATCTACAACGACACCTGGAAAGTACATCTAGCAACAATTCGATAATTCTATAACAGACTCACTAATATGTTTAACAATTAATTTGTCTAAAGTGAGTTCTGCTGTGCTATTGTGCCTTTCCTAGGACATTTTGTGGGACATGGACAAGTTAAAAATTTGAGGCTATTTCTTGCTAATATAATTGTAGACACTCTTTCCCGTGTATAATTTATTATATTGTGTAATTTTTAATTTCAGATGTAAATTGGTTTGTGATAAAAAGAAAGTTTTATCATATAAACCATTCTTTTTATTTTATGGGGGAAGGTGTTACGGCTACTGGATTTAATTTTATTTATTTTTAATTATTGGGTCCAAATTTGTCATTTAGGGTTTGTTATTCATTAAATGGGAAATTTTTCTAGAAAATTCAGTTGACCTGGACTTTACTGGTAAACAGGCTGACCTTGACTTGGATACTTCTTTATTTGACCTTGTTTAAGACATTGTCAACAGGTCTTCAATTCCATTGGTTAATTTCAAGGACAACATTTTATTAGTGGCTGATTTTTCCTTCTGGCTCATTCTATTACTACGTGACTTGAAGAAGGTACCTTTTCCATGACCTTCCAGACTCACATGATTCCTCTTGTTTACGAGGGAATTACACACACACACACACACACATATATATATATATATATATATATATATATATATATATATATATATATATATATATATATAGCTGTGTTTTGGAAGCTAAAATCAGTAGAATTTGGGCTTATCTTAAAGTTAAGTTGTGTATTTTTCTGTTTGAGTTTAATTAACTTGTTCTGGACTTTGTATCAATTCGTTGGAAAAGAAGAATTATTCTATTTATCTGGGAAAGGACATATGTTTCATAATTTCATCTGGATGATTTAAAAACAAGAACTGCATCACGTGACATTGTCAGCCATTTTGGATTGTTACATCGTCAAGATTCGAACCTGGAACTATTAGAACATTTATTTATCAGGACTTGTAATTCCATTAGTGGATTATTTTGTGAATTCTATATTTTGTTGGATTTGATTCTCTAAAACCGTAAGTTTATTTATTTTATGAAAATAATTGTACTTAATAAAATCATTGTTAAAGTTTTACAAGCTTGTTAGTTTTCACTCTTTCTGTGTTGCTGCTTATTCGAGCCTAAGCACGTAACAATACGAAGTCCTTTTCATAGAATTCGTCTTTTCGTGCAAGCCGGGTTTCGCTCAAGGTATCAATGTCCATATTCTATCTGGCGAGTTACTTTCCTATTAGGGCGGTTATCCTATGGGGTAATTCCGCATCGTTTTTGTCCAGTAAGGTGCGTACACGTCTATGTCCAGTAAAGCGCGTACATTACCTACACCAAGTATGAGATGAACACTCCTCATTTTCTTCTTTATAATTTTGGACCGCTGTAATAGGGTCTCTCCCAGCCGTGGTATGATGTCGAGGGATATTTTGAGCAGACGTAGTTTAGGGCTCCTTTTCTAGTTCATTCCTCATGCTAGGAGGTGAGGAGTGCATTCCTGAAGAGGCCTGTCGAGTCGCTTAGTCCCTGTCAGTGGCGAAAGACTCTAATGACCTGAGCCGGTTGTGTGCAGGCTTGTGGCTACGGCTGCCTGTGTACCCACACCTTCTGCTTCGTCGCTTGCCTGTCGTCACAGTACGTTAATCGGTGAAATGGGATAAATGTATGACAAAAATGATTTGCGCGTTGAAAATGTTTTAAGTGCGGAAGAGTTACGCAGTTCATCGACCTTACTTTCTCGCCCAAAACCATCTGAGTTAAGTAGTATGACAACGTCGAGACGGCCGGAGAAGGCGTTCAGTGCAGTAGATTATCAGAATGTTCTACGTGTCTCGTCGAGCCCTTAGCTCTCCACTTTGTTGGAAATTGCCTTTATGCCTCTTGACCAGCTGGTGGTTTCTCCACGCAGGCTGCTAAATCCAGTCTTCACATTCTAGGTAGACAAAACCTAATCCAAGGGTTTAAGACAGGCACCACCGGTACCATCAACCTGGTTTAGTGGGCATGTAAAGACAGTTTTCAGGTATGTGGCCGCTGTGCATACCACAGCTTCTTGGGGTCACAGGCGAGAGCTGACTGCCAGGTGGGGACCAAAGGTGGGCGAGTTATTCCCAAAGACGTAGGTCTTCTTACCCCAGACAAAGGTGCTATCCCTCCCAAGACACCCGTTCACCGCAGATTGTAGAGTTTAATAAAATACTATCGCTCAGATTATATAATTGTTAAAATAGCAAGCTAGACAACTTCACAAAGGATATGGTTTCTGACTGAATTGATTGTTTTGATATAAAATGATGTGTTTCCTGCGTTAAGCAAACATTAAAGTTCGTCAATAATGATTTTTATTGAGGTTGATTTGCTAACATGTGCATGACTACTACGTCTCCGATCACACTCAGGTTTATCATCTGCAACAAAATATAAATGTAAGATACACACTCGTTCTGTTAGTCACGCTTACCACATAGCTACAATGGCATTTGCATCCACCGCATTATTATGTCCTGCCTGAGAGCACGTATGACCTGGATTGCATCATCAGGGGGATATACAACCAGTACTGGGATTGGGTTGGCAAAGTTATTTACATATATTTGTTTCCCTTCTCATTTTGAACTTATTTAAAGTGAGTGGATGATAAAAGGGATGGCTCTGGGAATATTCTAAGAGCCAATGTTCGTGTCATGATAGATCCTGTAATGTTATTAAGGGATAATTGTCAGAATGAGATGAAGTGTTTGTACGAAGAATTGATGCTTCCGAGATGGGATTAGGTTTAGCTACAAGAGTAAAGGGATCAAAGTAACACATTTCCTATGCTAGTAGGGAAATGCTGCCTCGTGGACAAAACCATTCATTGATTGTAAATTAGTGTATGCAGTGATGTAGTAAGTGTGAAAATTTCTGTTAATTTTCATAGCAATAGGAAGCATCCTTCTTGTTTACAAATAACGCGGTCCTTTCATAAGAGCGACGTCTAACGAATAAATTCATAGTAATTCTCGACCTTTGAATAGTAACTTTCAGACTGTAAATGTATTGACACCTCATAATTAAATACATTCATGATGTATCTTAATACTCGATATTATTTTGACTTGTTAAGGTGGACATTATGTGACGTTAATTATTTTAACATCAACACATCATTTCACCATTTAAAACTAACAATTCTGACAATCACTGTAAATGTCCAATTACCACTGTGTAATTCAACCGATATCATCTAAAAACTCAACATACGAAACGGAACATTCAACAAAGTCAAAGTGATTATATGTTAATTGAAACTATCGACATATGACATTACAATTTCACAAACCGCCATGTTGTTCTGAAGATACAATCTAAAAACTCGACATTGAATATATATTGTTCTACCAGCGTTGTGTAATTCAACAGATGAAATCTAAATACTCAACATATGAAATGCAACTTTCAAAATAAACTCTTTGAAAGAATTAAAACTGGAAAAACACTGCCCCACGTTTGATGTTTTGAGAAATATCAATTTGGTACCACCTATTCAGGAATAAGAAGTATATCCATATTTTGTTCATTCTGAGAAAATTGCTGAAAATTTGCAGTGGCCAAGGGAGTACTGAACTATATTTTTACTAATGCACTTTACTGACTTAGATCTGGATAAGGAATGCATCTTAAAGGCTTGTGAGTTAGTCACTGACGCTGATCGGCGCAAATTTAGAAACTATAAAAAGAAGCTGGACAAACTCATGTCGAATTTGAAAGAGAAAAAGAGATAGGTAGTGCTTAGCCAAGAAAGTTGATCAAAGATTACGAAAGTCACAGACAAGTCGTATTACTGGAAGAGTTCAATAACTGTGTCCATAACGACATTAAGACTTATCTTGATGTGCATAAGGTAGAATCCTTGGACATTGCTGCTCGTGCTGATGACGAATATTTCTAAGTCCATAAAGTTCCTTTTGTAGGCATGTCTTCCACTCAGCATTATCCTGGTAGATACATATTTCAGCATAATACAAATCCTTCTAAATAACAATATGACACAACATTTAGAAATCAAGTTTCTGATAAGAATAATCAGAATATATTTATCTTTTCCTACCTGTAACTTATTGTAGAAAAAGAGTACATGTTATTTCTGATATCTACAAATTAACAAATACGCAGCGGAATCAAGACGGACTCATTACACATGCTCTTATTGAAAGGGTTGAATGTCACGGATATGTATTGAAAGCAATACATTTGTTGGGTCTAATAAACCCAGATCAGCTTTTATTATGGAGAATTATGAACCATTCATGTCAAAGGGTTATATATCACTTATGTGTGATGCAGCCAATCACAGCCCTATGTAAGGTACACATGAGCATCACTGAGTAATTTATTATCAGGTACACTCCTGTTTTCCGAGAAGTCTTTTTCTAAATAGAGCGTTCTTTATTAGGTACTAGAGTGTGGCACTAATAATACTCCTCTGCATTATGTAAATATGGCATCAAACATAGTCTCAGGACCCGTGACAGTCGGACAAGTGTTTATTTTACCCGTTGAGGGCCTCTTTGTAATATAGTCAACAACCTAGTTAGAGATAATATTTTGGTTAATCCACTTGTAATGGACAACCTAAGGTTTTTGGCATTGAAAACTTGCCATAGTTCTAAAGTGATACAACTAGTTATGACTGTTGATGTAAGTATTTTATAAATTTAGGCCAGGTATATTACGAGGAAAACAACAATAATTAATATATAATATACAATCGTATTTTATGCTTAGTAAAGATGGAAGCGAAAAAATATGATGATTTAGAATACGGATCTATTGTTAAGAAGTACAAAAAAAACCTCGATACAGAGGCACTGGGACCAGTAAAACTTTGAAACAAGTAAAACAACAACGATCATCTCAACCACAGTTATAAATAAAAACAACAAAAACCGTTTCCACGTAGCCAATTTCCTACACCTTTATTAAGGTAACATTATAAGCAGGAGTTAATGGAAGAGTTTAAAAGAGAAACGGACGTGGTGTTGGCAGAAATGGAACAAGAAAAAGGGAGACAACAAAACTTAAGTAAGAAAGATTCTGAAGAAATATTTTATATTTTTAATTCTTTTCCCGCTATTGAAATTTGTTTTCTGACTACACCAAGAGAATGTTGTTTTGTTGCTTGTCACTTTTGCTGATGTAGAACGATTTGAAATATTGATTGAAGGAAAACGAGAAGAAAAGAATTCTCCAAAAAATATTAAAGAAATATGTGATATTTATTGAAGATTATTTACTGGTGGCATCATGGATCGCAGGATGCATCGTTCTCTAATCGATGAAATTGCCAATGATTATAACAGCGACTAAACAATTAACTATTAGATATATAAAAACCTGATGTTTCACAATGCTCAACTTGGACCGATCATGGTTAGGGTAGTAAATCCACGACTGTCAACATACAGAGCAATTTACTGAGATGGTGTTGTTAATACCGCTGTTTTTTTTTCTTCAAACGAGTGGCCCAAAAGCGATATCGATTGAAAAACAACTAGGAATGAAGTCTATTGAACTTTTTCGTGGAAAACATTCCGTGAAGCAGTTGGTAATGTTACCGGTAAAGTGTTTTTGGCAATCAATCATATATTAGCACGGTTAATTCGACAAAACCTCCACCAGCAAAATTTACACGAGTAAAACAACAAAAAACCGTTTCCACCGTAAACCGTTTCCACTATCGTTTTAAATGGATCTTATAGTACAATGGTATAATGGTATATATTTACGGAAGATCTAACTCGCAAAAACACAACTGACGGAATATCGCAAGAGTGTAAAAAAAATTCCTTAACGATGAAATATCCGAATTACTAAATCATGTAAATGTGGATCCAAACAATGTGATTGTTTTTCAGGATAAGGAAGGAAAATTAAAAACTAGTAATCTTTCATTGCAGAATATAGTGTTCAGAACTAATGGAGTAACCGAAAACAGTGTAGCTTTGTTTGATAACTACGGAAAAAATAAACCCAGTGTGATATTAGGTAATATTCTAGCGCGTTTATAACAATCACGTGATATAATCACTTGTCCTCTCAATATAACTAATATTACAATTATTGGTCCTTTAGCAATATAATCAAATGATGGTGCTGCAACTAAAATATATGTTGATGCTAAATACATCACAACTACGCACTCGTTAGCAACAATCAATACTGGAAAGACTTTCTTTAGGACTGACTTGTATAATCATGTAAACATGATTTAGCGGTTTTCATAGAAACGTAAATAGAGCCATTAATGAATTGTTTGAAAATTCAACAGTGGTTGATATTAAACTCACTGACATAAATATGCCCATTCATGATTTTTTCGGAAGTCCAGCAGACATTGATATTATACCTGTTGGCATAAAAAGGATCACTGACAGCATAGTAAACACAGTAGCGTCTGGACAAGTATTATATTCACCGTCTATCATTTATTAAATATCGCGCTGAGGTTACTGGATTATACAGGTTGTCAGTGATCGGTGTTACAACATTCACAAAATCCACCACAATAACACGGCGTTGTCTGCTAACAAAAGCTTCTGGATCTATGTTATTTGACCAGCGTGAAGAAATGCTTAATGTAAACCTGCACTTATAATCGTAGATCTTTGATGTTTACAATTTTCAACCTCAGCGTGAAATCAGGTTTATTTTATTCTAAGGGCCCAACAAATGTTGCATAATTCTCATAGAAAATACGTCCGATTTATTTCTCAGCGCCCGTTTTTCTAATTCATTTTAGGAATTTGGGTTTAAATATAAAACAAAATGATTAATTTTGGGGATTTTTCAACAATATCAAGACAAAAAATCACAAACCCCCAAATCAATTCTTGGAGGTGGGTTGGCCCTCAGGAATTTGGAAATTTGACGATTTTTTTGGGTAAAGAAAAGCGGCTAAATTAGGTTTAAAAGAAAGATGAGTTTCGACTAATTTTCATGAAAAACGAAAAAATTTAGAAATATTGTTTTTTTTTAAAACTTCAGAGAAAAATACAATATTTTACAATTACGCAGAGAATTTCTTCATATAAATCTGTACTTAAAATCATAGATTTTTAATTTTAACGATTTTCATTGTATTTTAGTATCATATATAACATTTTCCTTAGGTAGTATGATGGAAAGAATTGTATTCATTACTTCGGAGAATCTACGGACGATACTTTTATTAGAATGATGTTTTTAATAATTTTGCATTAATTGATATTTCTGAATTTTATTATGTTTGTATAACAAATCCGAGATTTTTAGTCAAAATTTATCGTTTCTTCACTGATTTGAAAATGTTAGATTTTGTAATTATTGAGGGTGAAAACTTAAGAAGCGATTCTTTAAATGCTTCATAGAAAAATCGATAAAATTCTCAATGTTTTACTTGAAAATCGGTGTAAGAATTTATCGATTGATCGATAAATCACCTAGAGATTTGCTCAACGTTATACCCGACGAAAATCTGTAATTTGATTGATTTATTTTGACAAATAGACTAAAATCAGTGAAGAAACGGTGAAATTTGACAAAATTAACCGATTTGTCAGAGAAACTTAACCAAACAAATATCATAAAGAGAACTATAAAAATTCTGAAAACAATTAAGTCAGAAAAAATATTTAATGATCAAATATTTTTAAAACAAATATTACACATATTCAACGACATGGAACCCAGTTAGCATACCTTTCATTTTCATTAAGTTTGTCAATATTTTCACTTTCACCAGTAACAAAGTTACTTTGGATCACTTCACGATTTGACATAAATTTTCTTAATTCTCTTAGTACGAGTATTAGTTGGTTGTCATATTCACGAGATAATTCTGAGAGAGAGAGAGAGAGAGAGAGAGAGAGAGAGAGAGAGAGAGAGAGAGAGGGGGACGGGGGAACGAAATCCCTCGTTCCATTTTCTTTTACTGTAGAAACATCGCCGTTTGAATTAGTTATACGAACATGTATTCTGATGTATCCACCTTCATATTTACATTCTTATAATGTTTGAAAATTAGTATTTTTTTAATGATATAGTTTATCAGATACATGTATGCAGTCTTTTTCTAATTTTTAACAGCAGAAATTATATTGAATTGTTTCGTATTTAATTATGTACTCATTATGTATTTAAAATAATTATAAAAATGTTGTACACCGAGCACGAAATATTCCCATATGAACCTCTTGTGTGTCATCCTGACTGGCTCAGAAAACACGAAAACAACCCCCTATGTGAACCCCTAACCAGTCAAACAACTGTCTAGCAGGCTCAAGTGGTCGTGTTTCCAGTAAGGACCACAGTACATAAATCTTAATTCAAATTACGGCACTAATGGTTATGTGAACTTCTCGAGTGCCATATGACATTCCAGAAAGTCCATAGTAAACCTTAATTAAGGAATGCATAGTACATACATTTTAATGATAAGGCCGGCACAGTGCATGTAGTAGATACAATTTTAATTAATGATAGAACGACTAGAGCCATTTTCTACGCTCAGCAGATTGTTGCTCACTCTCTCCATTATCAACCCTGGGGAGTGCAGAAGAAGCCCACAGCAAATAGTGACATGGTGGGAGGGTGTTTTTGCTGTTGATTTTCGAGGCATAGGCGGAGGCTGGACCCCAAATGATTATATATATATATATATATATATATATATATATATATATATATATATATATATATATATATATATCAAAGAGATATGCGCAACCATCGACACTTGTCATTCATGCGACTCTTTCGCAAGACATCGAGTATCAGAGTTGTGTACTTTAGTAATGAGCTATGAAGACAGTTGACAATTATATGTTTTAGAATTTATTATAATGTTACGATTGTTGGATCGCAATATCTTTATGCTTCTCATCCCCCCAGCAGAATTCACACTCTGTGTGTGACAGCTTGAAGGTACTGTGAAGCATTTAAAAGTTTTTGTTCATCAATGTCACTAGACCATCTCTGATCACTCCTTGAAAAACGTTTCAAATATGTGCCTATTATTGCAATAATGTTTCTTCCCAACAACACCGACATTTGTTTCCGCTAACAGTGTCTGATTACACCATTACGAGATGCTTCATAATTATTGATGATAGGATGTCTAACAAATTCTTTTTGCTCCATTTATATGTAATATTATCTGTTTAAATTATAACTTGTCTTCAAATCTAGCTATGTCATCTTTAGGGGTTCTTATAACATTATCAAGGACAGGGTTGTTATTTTCAAAATCATAATATCGCTTTAGTTCTGTATATTTTTCATCACCACATTGCACACACAGCTGTGTTTTCCGTCTAACTCTATCACCACACCGTAAACACGGCTTTAGACAAGACTTCGTCTTCGTAAAAAATTTGTGAATGTTGTCCGCAGAATTCATATCAGCACAATTTGTTACAAGGGGTTGAAGACCCTACCATCAACCATTTGCACTGATTTCCTATTTGAGTCATAAGATATATTATATTGTTTATTTGAATACTTGTCTGAAATATGATATGGAAGGTTTAAAGATCTAAAATCGAACCCTGGAATGCTTGCTGGAATTGACATACCATATTACGTTAAAGCGTATCCTATGACCGCGGTTGGTTATGGATTATATCCAGTCCCGGATTACCCATTAGGCAGAGTAGGCAACTGCCTATGGGCCACGCGAATTTTATGGGCCCCAACAGGGGCCCCCAGGAGCCCCCATGAGACCGTGACCGTGGGTCTGGGGCCCCAAAAGTTTGACTGCCTATGGGCTTCCACGGTGCTTAATCCGGCGCTGAATATATCAGCTAAATGATAATTCCAAAATTAATGATCTTGCACCAATTAAACTGTCAAGGCTGAATTGTGTAGCCAAACGAGTAATCGAACATTTTACAAACATATTTGATTTTATTTACGAAATTAGTAAAACCGATCCTGTATCAGTATGCATATTTTAAAGTGATGCAAAATATGATCAATTTGTACGACCTAACGGTGAAATATATCGTAAAGAATCTCTTCATGAAGAAATGAAAATTATTGCGTATAAATGTTGAGATCGTTGAACAATTGCTAAAATATTTTGTACACTTCCGTCAGTTGCAGCTAACTTTGCAAGACATACAATTTCATGGATGCCAATATGATTTGAACGGTGGATTGTGGAATACCAAATATGGCTACAACGACCTTATTTCCGTGAATATGGTCACATGTTATTGGGGAAGTTTTCTTGGTCACGGATAATGTTCTGGGAATTTTAAAAGAGTTGGAACCCCAGAAACGAGATGATTAGAATATTGACAAATCGACCACTACCTGATCTAACCGGATTCGCTCGTATTTTATCATTCGTGTTCGCTAAGGGTCTTTTTCCGATCTGTTATGTTTGGTTTGGTAGGCACTTTTCATAAAAAAAAAAAAAAAAAAAAAAAAAAAAAAACGTTGGGCACTAATAGTTTTATTATGATATATGATTGATTATAAAATACTGATACCGCTGATTATAACTGAGGCAATTATATCATATAGGAAGCAGACCGAAGTTTGGTTACCACCACCTGATTATGATAAAACCGCAAAAGATCTCGGTAGAAGAATGATCAGTAAATTTACTCAAGTTGGGGCATATGATCACAAACGACATTAGGCACGACTAATTCTATATTATTCTGAATATGATTTTATAATTGCTGATGCAACAAAGAGAGATATATTTGTAAGTCTGTTAAAGGCTTTTTTATCTGACGGAACACGGCTAGGTATAATTGTTTGTTAAATTGATGTAGAGTCATCTCAGTTTACTATTGTAAGTTCCTCAATTTTCGCTTATATTTCTCTACATTTATTATCTATGATAAATATATTACCTTGGCCAGAGTGCTACAGATTATATCGTAAAAGAAATTCCGAATCATTGACTTGTTTTACAAGTACTGACGCATCATGGCGTGAATGGAGAATAAAACAGGAAATATTATATAATAATTCCGAATTCGTAGATGTTGCGATTAAAGAAATTTATTACAAAAAGAATCAGATATTACAATTATCGTCTTTGGCATATAAGTATGATTCAGTATCCAGACACAAGACTGTTTATCCAAACGTACCGGTAGGTTCTGGTAAGACGACTCGAGCGATCAAATTATTTCGACATAGGAGGATATGGTTGTTTTAACACCTACACGCAGGCTCGCATGAGAAATTAAAAAACAAGGAGTGAAATTATGTAATTATGACAGCTTTTTTCGATACAAGGGTGTTGCATGGACTCCTGATTGAATTGGAGTGAAATATATTCCAAACATTATAGGATGAGATATGTACAGTGTCGCTAGAAACATTAAACAGTTTTCGTCATTGGCTGCTATTGACAAATGCAGCTGTGGTCATGTGCGTGGATCATGGGTTATCTCCACACTGGTGGCTAAATAACATTGTGGATTATTACGAGCAGATAACTGATGATCATAAATCTCTTGCTGTAGAATTAAGGGCTTATATGAAATTAATCAGACTACAACGGAATAAAAATCAATGTGAAATAATGCGTAATTTCAGAAACTTCCATGAACGACTTTCTGCGAACGTGGAGTCCAAAACAATTTTTCGTGACAAGTAGAACGATAGTTCGGGGTACACTTCAACACCAAATATTTGAAAAGTTTAAAGAAAAGTGTTGAGATCTACCTGTACCATTGTGTTATAGACCCGCTAATACAAGACGCCAGAATATAGACTCTGATATACCAGGACAAACTTAGAAACAAAATATCGTATTAAATGATTTTGTTGCAGTTGATTTTAGTGTTGTTATGTATGCGCTACACGCTGATAAATTCCCGTGGACGTTAATATATGCAATGACAATTCATTTATCACAAGGGTTAACCATTCCTGATACTCAAGTTTGCATTGTCGATGATCGTGTCGAGTGGTCAAACCTCGCTCAGGAGCAGTTGAATCTAATCTGAACATTGCTGGTCTACCCGTCGATCTTACCACGTTAGAAATGTTATGTGCCGTAATACTCCAAATAGGATCAGTCGCTCTTTTTTCACCACCGTCAAGTTCACCAGGTTCATATAAATATCTTGCTGTAACATTGTCTAATTTTGGTTGTTTTGAAAATTGATGTCTTTGTATTGGTATAAGTTATTTTGTAATTGCATTAATTGATTTCATGTTGGTTCTTAGAGTATTTTCATTTTTTAGTGCAGCTATCACCCTTGGTAATCTTGCAACCCATTCGTAAGATCTCGTATCCTGAATTATATTCCTCGTATACTGATTTACAAATAACCTCTCAGCAAGTGTTAGATTAAATCGTTCCTTAATTGGCTGATCATGATGAATTGCAGTATATCCTCGTTAGATTTTGACAATATGTTGCTTCATCAAAGGTGATACTGCACCAAGAAATTCTTTGTCAGGATAAACCTGTAATAAATGTTGCCATCGTAATGGTCCTCGTTGATAAATTCGTTCAAAAGCAGATACAACTTCAGTTGTTTAGTTGCTGTTTTAGATGATAATGGTTCTACTTCTTTATATCTGCTTGCAACGTCAATGACAGTTAATGCGTATTTGTACGTTAATCGGCGTCTTCCAATTTTGATAGTATCATGTAGTAGAAAACAATATCTGCTTGATGAACTTCGTTAAGAACGTTGACATCCAAATGTGCGTACTGAATTCATTTCGGTGGTGGTATATAAATTTGCAATATTGCTTGTCGTGCTAACCATGCTGTGGCGGCAAAACGTGTGACATTTGCTGCATCTGCGAGTTTACTAATAGCAGCTTTACCTTTCCAATATCATATTGGTCTGTAATAAATCGAATCCATTATAATAATTAGTTGATTAATTATCAGCTCCGAATAATAATTTACCTTTCATCGCAGATATTATCAACCAATTAGATAATGATTCTGTGACATTTTTATTTATTTATAGAGAATGAATCAACTCCACACCTGCGATATGTCGTTGATGTAGATCTTTACTTTATAAGCTACATCATGAGTGTCAGATTCTGGCGGATCATGAGCGTTAGTCGTATTATATTGTATAATCCCCAATTGTCAAAGGGTAAGTGTTACGTCCCACTTTGTCAAGGGGTATTGCACAACATATAATAATAACACTATAACCCACTCCCTTCTAATACTCGTTATCGAAGAGATGACCGTCCTTGGTATAATTGCCCGGTTCGAGTAATATAAGGTATATGGTAACCTGAGCGGGTATATTGAACAAAACAACTCCGAGCCCCCGTAAATATAAATAAACAATTTAATCAAATACATACGCAATCATGAAACTTCCTTTCATTAGGAATACACGCGGTTTAAAAATAAACTTTCACCGAATTACAAATAGATGTGAAATAGAATTAAAGAAATTCGCCGTTCTTTTACTGATATTTAAAAATCATCCCAGGATCGAGTGGTACAATCGAAGTCACTGCCTTGTTCGATTTTCATAACCTGTTATCCTCGAACCACGTTCACTGTTCAATCCAATGTTGTTCTAGAAGTCCGTTCCTCTCGAGATAATCTGCCTCGTGGATGTCCCGCTTATAACTCAGACTTATCCACTGTCATGTATACACCTCTCAATTTTTTTTCCAACTTGAATTTCTTTATTTCTGTATTTCACGCCTTCCCAAAAGCTATTTCCTTCCTTCCGAAAGAAAATTAAAACAACCTAAGTCTCTAGTTACAATGGTAATAGTTGAGACAGTCCATTAATCCTGGTTCGAACAATCACATATTTCTATCAGTGATAACAATTTTACGGCTCGTAGTTAGCTACACATGTCCTCAAATAAATGTAGTTTAACCATTTGTTCATTCGTTTTGCCTTGACCCAATACATTAACGTCTTACAAAGCGAGACGTTGAATTATACACTCTCGCCAAATTATCTATGACATCATAATTCGGTGAATTGACATGTCTTCTTGTAAATCATTGACTAATGTAATACATTATATTCTTACAACACAATCATTATTCAAACAATATGATAATTTCAAGAATTAACGTAACACTTCTTATTCATACTCGGCATAGTGTTTTTACAACATAAGTTAACACTACGTCATTCTTAACTAAGAATTAAGGTAAGAATTCCAATTCATAATTCAAAAGCACATTATTACACAAGTGTATCAATTAAATCAATTTGTTACGTATATTTGATTTAACTCATTTTTTTTTATTTTTATTGTTTCTTTGTCAGATTCAAATTTGACATTTTAAGTTTAAGATTCATTCATCGGTAGATATTTTTTTTACAAGTGGGATGACCTGTACTTTACAATTAAACACCAGATGTTGACCTTATTTATGACCTGGCTTCAGAGTTGTAAACAAGCTTTTAAAATGATTGTTGATTCCATGGATATTATGGAGCTTTGTTATAAATATCTTTCTATTTTTAGTTCTTGAGCGTAAAAATAACTGATTCTGATCTGGGTCATACGGTGTGCACGAGATTTATTTAACGTAAATATGTTCTAAAGATTCTAGAAGATCATGTGACCCCTTCCTTGTTTACGTAAAAACAGGTATATAAATTATGTTTTGGAGTAAACTATTTAGTAAAAGTTGGCTGTTAGAATATTAAGTTGTGTTGTTTTGGGTTATTTTAAATTACCTTGTACTGGAAAATTATTTCAATTCCTTTGGATCAAGAGGATTTATTTTATTATCTTTCTGAAAAACATTTGTGCTCATTGAATTTCATAAGACCAGAACTGACGTCATCACGTGACATCGTGTTCCATCTTGGATGCTTCACTAAGATTCGAACTGGGAATATTTAGGACATTTTATTACCAGGAGTTTTGCGATTTCACTAGTGGATTATATTTTGAATTATTTTTGGATTAATTTTGGAATTGATTCTTAAAACCGTAAGTTTATTTTTCTTTACTGGAAAATATTGTCCTCATGAATTGTTTATTAAGTTTCTACAAGCTTGTTATTTTCATTCTTTCTATGTTACTGTTTATTCGAGTCTAAGCACGTAACAAATTATACAAATGTATCTAACGAAATCATGCAGACCGATGAACGAAGCAAACATTATATCAATTACATTACAATAAACGTGGAACTGAGACAATACCTTGTGTTTTGACGTGTCACTCAACCGATGATTTTTGGCGTGTTTTCGGCCACGATTCCTTGATGAATGGATTTCACTCAAATCCCATCCGGAGTCTTACTAAAATAATTCGACACTGTTTTCCTCTCACAGGAACAAATCAGACTAAATTCTAATTTAGCTAGTAAGATATTATGTTCTAAAGATTTCTCGTGTAAAACACACCCATTATTTAACCGTGACCAATCAGAAACAAATGTATTTTAAGCCGCTTTCCTCTAAAAGTCGCTGAAGTCATGGTCAATATGACATGCTTTGGTTTTAAGTAAGAATCTCTGTTTTCTCTCAATTCTGACATATTCGTGATGAATGAAACTTTACAAGGTCGCCGTCGGTCAGTACTGGCTCCTGTATAAACAACGTTTCAATTAACACAGTGGTCGGCTAGCCTTTACATACACCCTTCTTGCACGATGTGTCTCCTAAATCTAACTAATGGTTATCTAACCACAACTAATGGTTTTTAATAGATCGACCGAAAATTTGGCACTTCACAACGAGGGTGGCCTGCTTTATCAATATCATTTATAAGATATTCACCAGTGTTGGTTGATCTTGGTTATCAAGTCGGATATCATGTCTGGTACCAGGACAACATTAATTACATCCAGGAAAATGTTTTAGCCCTCGGAGTTCCTGGTAATTGTCTTAATTAAGTAGCGATATCACCACCAATAAGCATTGCCTTGTCAAACGAAATAAATGTGTATTTTTTGTACCACATCGCATTCATTTACCTGTAAGTGAAGGCTTTTAATTTTTGTGTTACTATTGTTGCTAGCATACTCATAAGACTATTTACATCGAACACAATATTCATCCATAATATTTATTAGATTTATTTAACATGGATGTCATTGAATTTTCAGCGACACGAAAGCAAGAACCATTCAAACACCATCCAGCGCAACCGAATTATAACAGAATGATACTAATTGGTTGATCTGGAAGTGGTAAGATTCAATTATTACTTTATTTGATATTGAGATGTCTCAAATGGCCATCCGTAGATGATCGACGTTGATACAATAAACTTAATGATTTTAATAAAAACGCAAACTAATTGAATGGAGACGGTGGTGATCTTATAATTGCATGACTTATATTGATGATGCACCAAGAGTTGATGAACGTGACGATTTTCTTAATTGAAGGATTTATTAATAATTTAATTGTTTATGATGATGCGATGCTGGACAAAAGACAAATACAGCAAGACTATTTTCTCGAGGCTGGCATACAAATAAATATGATTTACATTACTCAGCGATATACACAAATTCTAAAAGTGATCAAAGATAACTTTACCATTCTAGCTGTATGTAATAGAGTCGATACACATCTTCTGCTAAATAATAATCAAACCTGTTCTAGTGTCATGCATATAATTAAGTTTAAAAAAAACTTCTTTTCACGTACGCAAGCTACCCTACACGAATTTATAACGATACATTTACAAGATCCTCGATCGGGATATCGTATAGGTCTTGATAAAAGTTTTTGGATAATTACAGAAGCAGGGAGGATGCAACCTCAATGTAACGTGAAGTGGGTAAACGAACATAAAAAAATTGTAAAAGCACCAACGACTGATAAAGTAACAAATAAACTAACCCAATTAGAGAATCTCTTGGTTAGTTACAGGCTTCAGTTTGTTGTTATTGTGCTTATATGTTTCATTTTCGTAGGAAGATACATTATTTTAGAAAAGAGGTTCACGCAACATGTCTGTTCACACTCTGCTGCTAATTTTGGTTTTGGTTATCTTATTTCTTCCATTTTTGTTTCAGTTGTATGCTATGTCTTCCATTTTTTGTATGCTATTTCTTCCAATTGCTTTTTAGTATATTATTTCTTCAATTATTAATTTTATTGTATGTCATTTCTTCCAATATTTTGTTTTGGTTGTATATTTATTTCTTCCAATCGTTTTTTTTTCTTAGGTTGCATTTGAGATCATTCAATTGTTTGTTTTGTGTTGGTTGTATGTTATTTCTATTATATACCATGTTGTCCTCTGTCATATACAATGTTTTATTTTGTCTGAATAATCTTACAAGTATTTTCGGATTATATTTTCCATCAAGTTTTTTCCTTTTCTTTTTGAAAGCAATTTTCCTTCATCAAACTTTAATTCCGCTCATAAGCTTCTCTTTTGTTTTGAAATTAAAAGCACACCACTATTTATTTTGAAATAAAAGTACAAGGTGAATGCTGTACGCATGATACATTGCCGTAAATCATATTATTTTCATGCCTAAAGGCGAACCATCAACATCATTTACTTTCGTTTCAACAATTTCCATAGTTTTTTAAAATCATTTGTAAAGCATGAACGATTTAAGAATTCGTCGGAATTTTGCCATTCCTTTGGTTAATTTTAAAATAATTGCTTCATAGACAGGTCGACCATTCCTATGGATGCTTCTAATACGATAACCTCAAAGACTAATTTGCCATTAATATGGTTGATATAAACACAGTTACGTCACAAGCAAATTTGTCTTTTCTTCTAAACAAAAATGTCAACACATTATATGTCTGCTTCTAATGAATTTTTTGAGGTTGAAATCTTAAAGATAATTTTACTGAACTGTTGGAGGTTAAAATTATACACATATTTCTACTGAATTATTGGAGGTTAAAATTTTACACATATTTCTACTGAACTGTTGGAGGTTAAAATTATACACATATTTCTACTGCATTATTGGAGGTTAAAATTATACACATATTTCTACTGAATTATTGGAGGTTAAAATTTTACACATATTTCTACTGAACTGTTGGAGGATAAAATTTTACATATTTCTACTGAATTATTGGAGGTTAAAATTATACAGATATTTCTACCGCATTGTTGGAAGTTTAAATTATGCATATATTTCTACTGAACTGTTGGAGGTTTAAATTCTTCCTATATTTCTACTGAATTGATGGAGGTTCAAATATTATGTCAGTTTCTACTAAATCGATTGAGGTTGACATTCTCTACCTGTTTCCACTGAAAAGATGGAGGTCGTCCAGATCTTCAAACTGTTCTGTGTATTTGGCAGAATCAAAACTGGTCTGTTTATCCACGTCATTTATGTAATTCAATTCTCCCTCATACGATGCTGTTTTAACTATCTTGATGCCGTTTAGTTATGCAACTCTCGAGTATATCATCATCAACGTAGGTAATATGTCAATGAGCAAAACTTCTAAACCATCCAAGTATATATATGATGAGGTTTGAAATAGAAAAACCAACAATGTTATCCCCTTGTACATCATTTAATTGGACCGCTCTAGTGGTGTAGTAGTAAGAGTGTCCACCTCGGATGATGGAGTTCCCGGGTTCGAATCGCGGTCGGGTCCTACTAAAGATAGTATTTTATATACAAAAAATCCGGTGCTAACAGCTGCATCGTTAGGCGCTCAGCGTTAAGAGGTCAGTGTTATGACTGGTCGGCCTGGTGTCAAGTTCACGTGACAGGGTGGGACATTAGGCCACATGTCTGGTATCAAGGTAACGTGACAGGGTGGGACATCAGGCCACTTGTCTGGTATCAAGCTAACGTGACAGAGTGGGACATCAGGCCACATGTCTGGTATCAAGCTAACGTGACAAGGTTGGACATCAGGCCACATATATGGTATCAAGCTAACGTGACAGGGTGGGACATCAGGCCACATGTCTGGTGTTAAGCTAACGTGACAGGTGCGACATCAGGCCACATGTCTGGTATCAAGCTTACATGACATGGTAGGACATCAGTCCACATGTCTGGTATCAAGCTAACGTGACATAGTGGGACATCAGACCACATGACTGGTGTTAAGATAACGTGAAAGGGTGGGACATCAAGCCACATGTCTGCCTCTATAATGTGCCACACTGCTAACATCGCAGTGGTATGACTGAAAAGCTGTTAAAGCAACGTTAAAAATGAAATTCACACACACACAGACACACACACACACAGACACACACACACACATACACTGATACATCTAGCTTTGACCAACACTTGTTTTGAAACCACAAAGAAAAGGAAATACCGTCTATAATCACTTATAAGTGGAGCCTAACTGCAGAATGTCCAGATGCAGATCTACCGTAACATAATATGCTTTCCAATCACGGTATATGTAGTTTGTACCAGTATATCAAACAATATAGACTCTGGTCCGCATTCTCCTACGGCAGATCAGGATATATGTTGCTTGCAATTTGTGTCGGCTTATAAGCTAGTATTTATGGCACACGATTTTCTCGACATTTATATGGTTGCAATTTGCTTCGGCTGATAAGCTAGTATGTATGGCACATGATTTTCTCGACATTTATATGGTTGCATTCATATTAAGCTCATGTAATTTCTCCATCACATCTCTGAAAAGAATGTATCAGTCACCAACACATTTTGAGTATTTAGTTTTGGTTGTGTCTGAGTATTTTCGCATGTCACTATTAAAACAAAACGATAACAAAACAGACTGGCAGTAATGAGTCAAAGTTGGCACACACACACACACATTCTGTGCACTTACTGTCTGTAACATGCGGAACAATTGTTTAGAGAAAGCATTCAGTACATATTCATCCGATTACATACAGTGCCACAAAAGGAAGCAGTAGGAAAGTAGGCAAATTCCAGCATATTAAATTTGCCTCCAAAATAGATCTAAACATGCTATAATGTTAAATTTTTAACCAGACAGACTCGTCGTGTATGATAAATGCACGAAGTATTTTTTATTTCAATTAGAGGGCGGACAGACCAAAAATTCTACGTTACCACATTTTAAACAGTACTTAACTCAAGTGAAAACCTTAAGATCAATGCTTACTAAATAAATATTTTTCAATACATTTCAAAATGTCGACTTATTGTTAAATTCTCGCAGACATCCGGGATAATTTGAGATTGTGTAATATAAAATTCCTATAGACACATCATCGTCCCACTACCCTACTGTTTATTGTTTGTTCGCTGGGGGTGGGTTAAATAACATTTTCAGCACATGATTTAGGCTATGCATGGCGGCAGGAATATTTGGCAGAGAATAACTCGAGAAGAACCACAGACCGCTGATAAGCTACTGGCAAGCTTTCTTGCTTACACACGTTGGTTAAGCTGAGGCTCGAACCGAATAGGACAGATTAGTTGTGTATCTGTAAAGGCGAGCGCTTTAGACCAGTCGGCCAAACGGAGCACAGTATACTACTGCCCTGTTTAAATGGTCCCCAAACGTTTTCGGTACACTAACCTGATTGAGTGGTCCTATATTAACTATTTGTAAACTATACCAGTCTGTTATATGAGGACATTACAAGTATCTTATTTTCAACACATCAACTTCATATTCAGTTGGTAAGTAGTAGCTATTGACTTGTAGCCAAAATGTTGGTATTATTTTAAAAATATGTATCGTTGTATGATAATCCTAAATTAAACTTGTCATTAAATAGTAAGTTAATCTAGAATAACTGTTTTTTATGCGACCCGATAAAGTTTCAAATTTGAATTTGTATGGTGCCGTTTTCATGTGAGAAACACAGGTACAACTGTCTTCATTCATACGTGACGTTTATCCTGACTCGCGGATTAGTTTTACCTTTCACTGCGACCATAGTTCTCACTAAGTTGTAAATGGGTTGAACTTGTCCATAGTCTTGAAAAAGATTATCAAACAAATACAAAAAAACTATCAATCAAATAAAATCTAGCAATCAAATAAAAACTATCAATCAAACACAATGTCATGTTACGCACATATATTAAACACACATAAATAACAAGCATATATCCTTTTTTAATCACATATTCTGATTTATTAATTTAAGAAACAACAACAACAACAACAAAAATCAATCAAAAACAAAATACACCCATCAATCACAAAAAGCAATAAATATTTAATCTACAAACCCCACATGATTGCTCTGGTGGACTAGTGGTTAGATCATCCGCACTGGATGCGGAATGACTTGGGTTTGAACCCCAGCCGTGTCATATCTAAACACAAAAATCAGTGTGTAGGGGTAAAGCAGAAAGCAGAAAGACAGACAAGCGTATGGACAGAATGATAGGCTGAGTAAAGACTTTGCAGGTTGATAACCTAGCAAAGGTACTAAAATGCAATATACATTTCAGAGAAAAAACCAGAGTACATATAAAACAAACTGTGACATTGACCATATTAAAATGTGTTTACCTTATCAAATAGGACAAAGGTCGTCGCATTTTCCTGAAGCCAAAAAAATCAGCAGGGACTTATTTCAGTCCCATGACCAGCACCTTTCATAGACTCCAATGGATTGACCACCACTAATATGCTGCCCATGCTATGCTGTTTATACAGACAAGTAGCAAACTGACCAATCATAAAAGTTACTTACCACTTGTCTTGTAATAGAACAACCCAACATGAACAACAATCACGGTAGCTTCATTGCTCAGAGTGAGAAAAAGAAACTCAATAGGTAATCCTGATTCATGGTTGACTAAATGACTATATATGTGAAAAAGATGAAAATAACAATAACTGCAACTGATAGTTTTATTTCACTCATCTATGAACATTAATTAGATAAAATAATAAAACACACACACACACACACACACACACACACACACACACACACACACACATACATACATACATACATACATACATACATACATACATACATACATACATACATACCAATGGTTAACAAACAAAATTCAGTCTGATGAAAAGGAGCAATTTAAAAGGAATACGGCATATAAAGCAAAAAAAAAAAACAATAACTCGGAATATGGAAACAGGATAACATGGAAATACAGTTATAATCCATTCAGTTCAGCATCGCGAATGGCATTCGAGACGGTTGCTCAGTGAATTTTAACGTAATCATCTCGAAATGTATCTAACATTACCAAGTTTAGTACTTGCATAAATAATGTCAACACCATTTGCATTAATATAAAGAGCAACACTAGTTTGATATATATTGGAAAAGACTGAAATGTGTACATGTAATCAACCAAGTCGCCCTAGAGTTACAAGACTAGCTTGATATATATTTTATGGAAAGACTGAAATGTGTACATGTAATCAACCAAGTCGCCCTAGAGTTACAAGATTAGTTTGATATATTTTGGAAAAGAATGAAATGTGTACATGTAATCAACCAAGTCGCCTTAGAGTTAGCAAAGGGTTCATTCGGCGTGCAGTAAAATTCAATTGTGGGAGCTGTCGCTTACTACAGGTAAACATATATTGTCTACTTATTAGGCAAATTGTGAACGGAATCTTATTGTTTGTTCCATTTCCCAAACTATTGATGTTTGAAATTAGAAGAGTCTTACGATTTATCAACAAAATACGTCAACAATTTGTGACAATTTGAACTAAGCTTATCTATCCCATGTTGTATCAAATAACTATACTCTATGGTATTAAAATAAATGATAGAACTAAGCTTATCTATCCCATGTTGTATCAAATAATTATACTCTATGGTATTAAAATAAATGATAGAAAAGAGTGAGAAGAAGCAAGCTATAAATCAACAAATATGTATTTCTTTGACAACAAAGTGAAACTTTAAAACAAAACTTACGGCATTGCGAATTAAATCTTGAATACTCTTAAAATTACAGGTACAGGTTCTAATAATTAAACATCTTAATACAATTTAGTGAAAATCTAAATTAAATGTAACCCTGAAGTGTTGAAATGCCCGAGTAGCGTGGTTGGATGCTCGTAAGGTGTTGATGTGTGCGATAATGGATATGGGTTTAATTACATGTGCTTTTTGTCCGATAGACTCAAAATTAAATCTTTCAAATCCGTTTTGCCATGCTTTTCATTCAAGACACTTAAGTAATCTCAGAGTAATGACTAATCAACATCCTTATGTAGATATCCACCACCTGCCAGGTTTCCATTTACTACATCCACCACATGCTAGTAATCCATTACTTCATCCACCACCTGGCAGTAATTCATTTACTTCATCCACCACCTGAAAGTAATCCATTTGCTTCATCTACCACCTGGCAGTAATCAATTTACTTCATCCACCACCTGGCAGTAATACATTTACTTCATCCACCACCTGGCAGTAATCCACTTACTTTATCCACCTCATGGAAATAATCCATTACTTCATTCACCACCTGGCAGTAATCCATTAACTTTATTCACCACCTGACAATAATCATTTCTTTTAACATCTACTGGCAATTAATCCATTACTTCATCCACCACCTGGTGCAGTAATCCATTACTTCATCCACCACCTGGCAGAAATCCATTTACTTCATTCACCACCTGACAGTAATCCATTTACTATTTCCACCTTCTGACAGTAATCCATTTACTTCATCCACCACCTGGCAGTAATCAATTTGCTTCATCTACTACCTGGTATTAATCCATTAGCTTCATCCAACACCTGGCAGTAATTTATTTACTTCATCCACCACATGGGAGTAATTCATTTGCTTCATCCACCACCTGACAGTAATCCATTTACTTCATCCACCAACTGGCAGTAATCCATTTACTTCATGCGCCACCTGGCATTAATCCATTTCTTCAATCACCACCTGACAATAATCCATTTACTTTATCCACCTCATGGCAGTAATCTATTACTTCATCCACCACCTGGCAGTAATCCATTTACTTCATCCACCACCTAGCAATAATCCATTACTTCATCCACCACCTGGCAGTAATCAATTTGCTTCATCTACTACCTGGTATTAATCCATTAGCTTCATCCAACACCTGGCAGTAATTTATTTACTTTATCCACCACATGGGAGTAATTCATTTGCTTCATCCACCACCTGACAGTAATCTATTTACTTCATCCACCACCTGGCAGTAATCCATTTACTTCATGCGCCACCTGGCAGTAATCCATTTCTTCAACCACCACCTGACAATAATCCATTTACTTTATCCACCTCATGGCAGTAATCCATTACTTCATCCACCACCTGGCAGTAATCCATTTACTTCATCCACCACCTAGCAATAATCCATTACTTCATCCACCACCTGGCAGTAATCAATTTGCTTCATCCTCCCCCTGGCAGTAATCCATTTACTTCATCCACCACCTGACAGTAATCCATTTATTTTATCAACCTCATGCCAGTAATCAATTTGATTCATCCACCCCCTGGCAGTAATCCATTTACTTCATCCACCACCTGACAGTAATCCATTTACTTTATCCACCACATGGCAGTAATCCATTACTTCATCCACCACATGGCAGTAATCCATTACTTCATCTACCACCTGACAGTAATCCATTTACTTCATCCACCACCTGGTAGTAATTCATTTACTTTTTCCACCTTCTGGCAGTAATCCATTTACTTCATCCACCACCTGGCAGTAATCCATTTGCTTCATCCACCACCTGGTATAAATCCATTTACTTCATTCACCACCTGACGCATCAAATACATTCCCTAGTCAGTTAATGCTTTCCGAGGAACACTAACGCTTGAACAAACTCTTTCCAAGGTATCAGCCTCCGTAACTGAGTCAACATCTTTTAAAGCAAAGTCATTCGGTTATCGGATAAGTTTAACCAGCTATGAGGAATATATAATGATTACCATTCTCTGTTTTTGGGGATGGATACCCCCTCCATTTCTAAACATATGTAAAACAGTTTATATGTATGTGTGTGTATACTCCCTGATATGTAGTTATGTGTTTTATTTTCTTTTTCATTTAACTTTTCATTTAAATTAAATTTGTTCCATAGGATATATACAAAGTCTTTTGAAATTACAATTAATATTTCCCTAATGTATCTATAGGAAGGGTTTCCGTGGTGGGTTTTATTTACCCTCCTTCGGAGTCACATTTTTAATCGTTATTGTTTGACGTTGGCTAGAGGTTTCCTGTATTCTATGTTTGCTATTTGTGCTGGTGATATATTTATGTTTGTGTTCTATTCTGTGACATTGAACTCTAAACGGGTCATCACATCATTTTATAATTTTAGATATTACATACGTTTAGTTTTAATTGGAATTTTGAATTTCGTGCAAAGTTCGGTGCATTTTTATAGTTATATATTTTTTCCTATATCGTTCATTGGCTTTTTTTTAGTTAAACTCAGTCCGACTGTATTCGAGTCGGGCTCCGTACATTTTTTATTTGTATGTACTTCTCCCACCTCGGAATTGTGTCGTCTTGAATTATTTATTTATTTAAGATTATAAATTGTCTAAAATTGTTTATTTTACCCACAAAATTGGGTTCTCTGTACAGTACTTTTCTGTCGAATTAACTTTCTGCTAAAATTTCAGTCTAAGAAGAGAATATGGTGTCTGTTATAATTGTCGACCTAAACATTTCAATTATTAATGTTAATCTCTCTTCTTTTGTTTTGTCAGACTGTGTCAATTTGTATTACTTTGTGAAAGAGACATTTCTGCATGGAGGGCAGCTAATTTGGGTCCTTATCATGTACCGTCTTATTTGCACTTCGTCTGTTAGCCAGGCGATGTGGAGGTACTTGAATATCATACTTTGTGCATTGGGTGATATTACATTTTACCAGTGCCTCCATACTCTGTCCCAATTGACTCTACTAAATTATGTTTCTACTTTTGGCATGTTGGTGTAAATTGCATCACCGTCTGGCAATTTCCGTACCGACTCATGCTTTGCATACCAGTGTACTTTGTTCAGAGACAAATCTTCCCTTTGAATTTTCCTCAACTTCCAAGGTAGCAATTTGTATAAGTGGCGTAGTCGTGGGACTAAGCGGCGTGGACTAGGACCTTCGTTTCATGGCCCTCGTGTCAGCGGACCCTTCTTATACACGTGTACAAGCAATAAAGGCAGAGTGCGGCAACACATACCAACACCCTACTAATACGTCTAGTAATAACAAACAACAAACACACTGTTTATATTCGCCTTTCAAGATTCGGCGCGTCTAGTTTGAATAACAAACTGAACTTTAACCTTTTTAAGTACATAACTGCCAACCTATCTATCTATCTATCTATCTATCTATCTATCTATCTATCTATCTGTCTGTCTGTCTGTCTGTCTGTCTGTCTGTCTGCATATAGATTTGTACACATTTATATAAGACCATATGGTCTTAAACTAAGTAAAGGAAGAAAATAAAAACCAATAATGTTTTAAAATTTAACAAATGTTTAATTGCCCTTGAATACAAAGATAAATTTATTTTGCAATGAAGTTACTACTTTTTGGATTAAGCTCGCAAACAGTCTTAATAAAATAATTTTAAATAGTACAGAGATTAACGACTCAAAGCTATTTCACACAATGAAATCAAAAGACTCAGTCAGACGTCGACAGTTGTCACACAAATAATAATAAATTAAACTTTTGAAAGAAATATGATATGCTTCACTCCATTAGTAAAATGTATGACTAATTACATATAATAATCAGTTCCGATCGTCGAGGAGGCTAGGTTCTATTTAGAATGTTCTTGTCTTTACAGATAATAATCAATCTTTTGTTTCGATCAACGAGGAGGCCAGATTATATTCAGACTGTATTTGCCTTTGCGTGTAAAATAATTCAAACGTATGAGAGAGGTAACTTTATCCATGTATTATCCTAACAACATGCATAAAATATATTTTCACTTATTTTGTCAAGAGAACAAGTAAGATGCATTGATAATTTAGAAACGTAATAAGGACTTCATTACTCTAATCAGAGTTCAGTTAGAGAATGTAAACAAATATGAGAGTAATTGTGATCCTCCTGTTTACAATATATGTTGAGAAACTGTCCTTTGGTCTATTATGAATTCTTTCATGTACCAAACTGAAATATTATACCGGTTTGGGTCACGGATATGTTTAATTATCACGCTTTTTGTGAATTTAACATTTACATTGTGTCGAGTGTATATTTTTTCTTTTATATTTTATGCATTTTATTAGGATAGTACGAGTTTCTCTCTCTCAGTTGTTAAAGACTTTACACTTATATTAAAGTAAATGTCTTTTACCTAATATGTACACCAAAATTTATGTTAGTTAAAAACTCGAAACATTTATATATAGTTGTAGTATAGTGTTATAATATGGCGACAAAGATGACAAGTTGACATTTCTATTAGCAGAACTATTTTCATTGTCGCTTCCATTTGCTTTTTACAGAATAACTTTTTAGCGACATTATCATTTCCTACATGCTATTCAATTTGCACTATGTTTGTGAGGTAATTAATGGGCTATCACCAAGATTAAATTTACTTTTGTATGGAAGAGAAGAGTGTAGTCTAAAAGGAAAGGATGTCTCAAAAGAGATTTCTTATCTCCCTTGTTAACAATTTTTCGTTTTTAGTCCGCCACCTCCCACCCAAAAAACCCTCAGAGATTATACGCTATATATTGCCAATCGTTATGTGTTTTAATGTGTTTTCTATATACGTGTTTTAAGTAAGTATTTTGTCTTCCACAACTAAACTTTGTACTCCGTTGAAAACTCCTAAGTCTTGTGGGTGAAAATATATTAGAATGTTCATGTGTTTTCTTAATACGTGTTTTATATATGTATTTTGACACATCTAAACTTTATACTCCTTTGCACACTCCTACGTCTAATGGGTGATAGTATGTTAGTGTGTTTATCTGTTTTAATGTTTTCTAAATACGTGTATCGCTCCGGTGGCCTAGTGGTTGGAGCGTCCGCCGCGGAAGCTCGTGTGTTCGATCCCCGGCAAAGTCATACCAAAGACTTACAAAAATGATACTAACAGCTGCCTCGCTTGACGCTCAGCATTAAGGGGTTAGTGTTAGGAATGGTCGGTCTGGTGTCAGGATAATATGACTGGGTGGGACTGGGTGGGACAGGATGCCCCAGTGCTAGACATCACTATAAACTGCCTCACTGCAGACATCGTAGCGATATGACTGAACAATTGTTAAAGCTACGTTAAAAATCCTGATCAAACAAACAAACAAACAAAATAAATATGTGTTTTATACATGTATTGTCTCTTCCACAACTAAACTTTATATTTCCTTGCACACTCCTACGTCTTTTGAATGATAATATATTAGTGTGTTTATGTATTTTAATGTGTTTTCTAAATACTTGTTTTATATATGTATTCTGTCTTCCACAACTAAACTTTATATTCCCTTGCACACTCCTTAGCCTTGTGGGTGATAGTATATTAGTGTATTTATGTGCATGTGAGGAACTCAATTCATGTTTGTTTACTTTTCAGAAATGTACAAACTGTGCCATCCTCTTGTTTCAATCCGAGACATGCGATTCGTTCTAAAATGATTTATTCGTTTATGCCAGAACTTTTACCATTATGTCAAAGTCTCGCTGATCATGAGCGCTATTTGCATAATATTGTATAGGCCCCTCTTGTTAAAGGGTAAGCGTTACGTCCCACTTTGTCAAAGGGTATTGCACAACATATAATAACAACACTCTAACCCACTCCCCTCAGATACTTGCTATCTAGGAAATGACCGGCCACGGTATAATTGCCTGGTTCGAGTATATAATATACATAGTAAACAAAGCTAATATATATTGAACAAAAAACTACCAGCCCCCGTAAAGATAAATAAACAATTTACTCAAATACATACACAGTGCAATTTCCTTTCATTAGGAATACACGTGGTTTTAGAATTAACTTTCACCGAATTACAAATAGATTGAATATAGAATTGAACAAATTTAGCCGTTTTATTACTGATAGTTAACTTCATCAGAGAATAGAGAGTTCAATCAAATTCATCCAAGTTGTTCGATTTTCATATTTTCCTTATTCAACAGTGACCAATCAGAACAAGTATATTTTCTCGCGCTTTCCTTTGAAAGTCACTTAAATCAGCGTGTCAAGATGACACGCTTTTGTTTTAAGTACCACCTTTTCTGTTTAAAATCAAACCCTTACACTTTCGTGTCACGGCGGTCAGTACTGCTCTAAGCAAACACAGTTAATGGGTGAACCGATTATGCCAGTATCTCTCTGTGCAGAATGTGTCTCATAAATCTAACAAATGGCTACCTGCTAAAACTAATAGTTATTTAATAGATTCCACCGAAAATTTGGCACTTCAGATTAGTAGCAAATTACAAGATTTTAAATTACACATCAGTACATTCGACATTTAGCGTAATTAAAACTACGAGAGAGCCTTGTTTCTAAACATTTATCATTCACCTAGAAATGTTGGAGGTATACAGGAAAAGGAAAAGAGAATATCATCAAAGACGTTTTCGGGTCTAAATCAAAGATACAGACAAATCTATTGAATCTTACACATAAGATCAAGTACGCTTTGTTGAGCTTGGCCTATGATTCTCATTTTTGCTGACAAAAATGAGGCAATTGCTCAGATACAAATAAGTGTTTACAATATATAAACTTATGCTGAATAATATAGCTGTTAAAATGATTGGGGTAGTTTCTCACTAAATGATTGGGTGAAGTGAAGTATTGTGAAAATTGTCACATTGAAGATATTACAAGATAGATCAAATACACACTATTGCGATCTAGAGCAGTATTTTGCATGAAATCTGAAGAAGTGGGCAATTAATTCTTTCCTCGTCGTATATTCTTGTTTCAATATCATTCTGCCGATGTATTAAATGTTGTGTTAGTCTATAATTTGATAGGGACATATTTTGTTTGGATTATATGTCGGAATCCTACATCGTTCATATTACTGGAATAAAGGAAAACAATGTTTTTATTGGAAATTAACTCAAAGGAGGCCATTGTATAACTTAGGGAATTCTATTACTTGTTAAGTTTTACAAGCTTTGTTTGCCTGGTTTCGTTACTTACTTTAAGAACATCGAGTCGTGATTTTCATTATACACATGTGATACAAACATTAAACACATGTGATTCATACAGTATAAACATGTGATATATTATAAACATGTGATACATTATATATATATATATATATATATATATATATATATATATATATATATATATATATATATATATATATATATATATAAATTTAATATCATATATTGATTAACGTGGGGGTATACTCTTATGCATTATTATGACAATGTCATGTTTCTATTAGTATATCTTGTTTAATGTGGTCTTGTTTAAAGTCGTACTAGTGTTTTGTGTTTTTCATAGATTATAAGCATAGTAGATTGATTATCATCTCTTCGTTCACGTGTTCTTAGTGTATTATAAACTACTGGCAGCTTTCACACATGGTCACATTAGCCAAGCCCTAGACTCGAAATCAGATGGAAAGATATGAAATTGCAGTGCTGGGCAAAAGTGATTACCTTAGATAACTCACCAACAAAGGGCCAATAACTCTGAAGTAATGCCAGTAGCCGTGCCATGGCTGTCTTACATGTGTTCTTACGGCACAAAAGTACTACTATGCATGTCATATTAATATACATGTGATGGTACTAACTTACTACGATATATCTCTATTGTACCAATGTGTTTGTCATACTATTAATGTACTGCCAAACACAAATCACGCCTGTGTATGTGTCATAACATGGAAGTACTAGCAGACGAATCACGCTAATGTATGTGTCATAACACGGAAGTACTACCATACACGAATCACGCCTGTGTATGTGTCATAACACGGAAATACTACCATACACGAATTAACACATATTGTGTATGTCAAGTGACATCTGTGTAAACTAGAGTAGGCATATGTACCAGAGTATCATTGTGTATCAAAGTAGAAATGTGGACCAGAGTAGCTCAGTGTACCACAATAGTCTCATGTACCAATTTAGTCCTGTGCACCAGAGTAGCCCAGTGTACCAAAATAGTCCGTGTACCAAGGTAGTCATCTGGACCAAAGTAGAATATTAAAATGGGCTTTATCAGTGTCATATCTTGAAGTGACATTATGCCATCAGTTCTTTTTTTCCCTTTTAACACAAATTCGGCCATAAAAGCAAAATTCTGATTTGTAACAAATATCAGATCTTTACGGTTTGGAATTTTAACTACTATGTCAAATTTTAATCTGTATTGTTCTTTTCATAATTATAATAAAACAGATTGTAGATCTGTCCATATTTTGAGTCACAAAGGAATTCTGACTTATATTGTGGTGTATTGTGAAATCCTTGTTTCAAGAATCTTGTAGATTGGTAATGCATTCAACTCAGGATTGAATGAACATGAAATTGTTACTGATGTAAATAAGAGAAAAGAGTGAAAACTTAATAAAAACTAAAACATAATATATTCATTATTTGTAACATAATAAAAACTAAAACATAATATATTTATTATTTGTAGCATACTAAAAACTAAAACATAATATATACATTATATGTAATAACATAAACAGTGCACAATTTTCGTCTCTGTAAACTCATTTATCTCTCTATACATTATTACCAACGTATCCAGCACATCAGGGTTGGCATCAAAAGAAAGGAGCATGGGTCCTGCATTGTCATCTTCTTAGGGTTTGATGTCTGTTGGAAACTTGACCTTCCGTCAATACATGACATCAAATGGAGTGCACATGGTTGAGGCATGCACAAGTGTGTAAGACACAAACAGAACAATGGGGATGAACTGGTCTTAGTTGTTTCCTTTGTTATTGGCCAGCGTACTAGGAGATTCCTTGAGTATTCGATTCTCACGTTCCCGCTGGCCATTTGTTTGTGTTTGCTATGCAAATGCGGTGATCTGTTTGAAAATTCTCCATCAGGTTGTCGATGACTGAGTTCAGAAACTCTCGTCCCTCCCTGGTCGCTAGTCAAGGTTTCCATACAGCCAAGTCGGCAAAGAACGGAGTACACAAATATTGTTACTGACTTGGCACTCTTATCTGGAACAGCTGATGCTTAAGTCCACTTGGAGAAATGAGCAGTGGCAGTAACTATATAATTGTTGCCGTTTTTGATGTTTCGTGAAGGGGAACGATCATATCAATCCTGACTAGGCTCCATACTTTTTCTGTTGAGTGGTGCAGCCTCCTTGCTGATTTTGGGATTTATGACATAACATTTTTGACAGGCTTTGACATGTTGGTGAACGTCGTTCTTCATTCATTTCAAGTAAGAACAGTCAAGGATTTCGGCTAACGTTTTATCTCTGCCAAATCGACCACCAGAAATTAGGTTGTCACGAGAGGCCTTCAAAATATTTGGCAGTCGGCTTTAAGTGAGAGCTTCCTTTTCCCCATGTTATTAAAGAAGCTCCCTTTTGCTGCTCGATATGGCTTAGCTGTTTGTCTGAACTCAGACTTGGCATTCACACGTTTCTCTGGAGGTAGGTCGTAAATCCACTGTGGGTACGTTTGTTGTGTTGCAGTGTAGAATCTCAAAAGCTGGCGATACAGTTGGTCTTTCGTGGTTGAAAACTGAAAAATAAACAATTATTTAATATACAAGTGGGGCATATTCTGGACTGAAGGGGTATGGTCTGGCCCTGGCTATTTTACACCCCCGGGCATAGTTTAGCCTAGGAAACTTTATCCCCCGGAGTATACTCTGGCCTGGGCCAAACTATACCCGGGTTTAATCTTGGCATGGGTTAATTTGGTTTACTTCAACGGGTAATGTTTAGAACACTTCAAAATCAGATTATATCTCCATTAGTTTACAATAGCCTTTCACCAAAACATTTTGGCGCACAAGATCATAAAAATGGGTATACATGTGTTCATATAAAATTAATTGAAAATGACGCAAACGCAATTTCTATAAGGATACGGAATGCAGTTTATTACCATGGTAACAAAAATTAATGGATCCAAGATTGCATACTTCCAGGTAAAATTAGGTGTCCAAACTTTTATAATTCCATAGCATAATGTGTCCAAATTGTATAATTCAATAGCATAAGGTGTCCAAACTTTCATAATTCCAAAGCATAATGTGTCCAAATTGTATAATTCAATAGCATAAAGTGTCCAAACTTTCATAATTCCATAGCATAATGTGTCCAAATTGTATAATTCAATAGCATAAGGCGTCCAAACTTTCAAAATTCCATAGCATAATGTGTCCAAATTGTATAATTCAATAGCATAAGGTGTCCAAACTTTCATAATTCCATATCATAATGTGTCCAAATTGTATAATTCAATAGCATAAGGTGTCCAAACCTTCATAATTCCATAGCATAATGTGTCCAAATTGTATAATTCAATAGCATAAGGTGTCCAAACTTTCATAATTCCAAAGCATAATGTGTCCAAATTGTATAATTCAATAGCATAAGGTGTCCAAACATTCATAATTCCATAGCATAATGTGTCCAAATTGTATAATTCAGTAGCATAAGGTGTCCAAACTTTCATAATTCCATAGCATAATGTGTCCAAATTTTATAATTCTATAGAATAATGTGTAAAAACTTTCATAATTCCATAGCATAATGTGTCCAAATTGTATAATTCAATAGCATAAGGTGTAAAAACTTTCATAATTCCATAACATAATTGGTCCAAACATTCATAACTCCATATAAAAGTACAAGTGTCTAAACTTGAACATGTCTATATGAATGAACAAAGTGTCCAAAACTTTAATGAATGTAACTGAAACCTTTACTTAGATAAACAATAATCAACCCCTTATGTGAATGCCACATATCAAAGACATTTTTAAATGACAGGTGAAAATAGATAAAAGATAATCAACCTGTTATGAGATTGCCACATATCACAGGCATTTTTAAATCATGACCTGTTCTGTGATTACCACATATTACAGACATTTTTAAATGATGACATGTTCTGTGATTGCCACATGTCACAGGCATTTTTAAATGATGACATGTTCTGTGATTGCCACATGTCACAGGCATTTTTAAATGATGGCATGTTCTGCGATTGCCACATATCACAGACATTTTTAAATGATGGCATGTTCTTCGATCGCCACATATCACAGGCATTTTAGAATCTTGACATGTTCTGTGATTGCCACATATCACAGGCATTTTTAAATGATGACATTTTCTGTGATTGCCACATATCACAGGCATTTATAAATGATGACATGATCTGTGATTGCCACATATCACAGACATTTCTAAATGACAGGTGACAATAGATAAACAATAATCAACCTGTTATGTGATTACCACATATCACATGCATTTCTAAATTACATGTTATGATATATAGAACAGTAAGTGCATTAATGCCAACAGCTAAGTTGTCTCCAAGGAAAATGTATTATTTAGCATCCCAGAGACAGACTAAGTATCTCCTCTCCTTCTTTCTCTACGTTGATGATCAATTATAGTCAATCATTAAAACAGTGTACTGTAGAACACTGTACTATGGACTATGGACTGTCTGACACTAATTAACTAATTAACACTAATTAACAGTTATATCACGTCTGTGGAGTTGGACACTAATTAACAATTATATCACGTCTGTAGAGTTGGATATCAGTTTGAGAATCAAAATAATGATTACCCATTGTTGTGTATGTGTGTGTCTGTGTGTGTTTTGGATTTTAATCGTAGCTGAAACAAGTGTTCAGTCATATCGCTACGATGTCCGAGGTGTGACAGTTTATAGTTATGTCTAGAACTGGTGCAACAGGAATTTCACGAATGTTTGTGTCCTTATTGAGTATTTTGTTTCTACTTATATGCAGCCATATAGCGTACAATTTAAGGGAAACAACTCTTTAATATCTTCGAAGCAGCCAAGCCAAGTTGCCTCCACTGATCTACCTATCCTAGTAAAACCATTAACTATGATCAACAATACTTTCAATAAATAACACCGTCCTCTGTCAAGTAGGGTTAACTTTAAAATAAACACAAAAGCATTCTAAAACCACAGCAACAATCAACACCGCAATCACCACCATTTTCATTAATATATTTATGAAAGAGAAATATATTCATGGTAAAGCAATAATCACACAAATATTGAACGATATTCACATTTTACGCGGCACATCGGTATACGGAATGGTGTCCACAATTTAAAATGCACATTGGTAACTGGTAATGAACACAATAATCGTTAATGCAATAATTTCTTGATTATCCTGGTCTTTAGTAAAGAATTTGATTTCGCGGACAAGGTGAATTAACCTTAATCACAATAATTTGAAGTTTATTTTGCTGCATAATATACTTTCAGTTAGCATCCTAAAAAAGTGTGTTAGATGTTCAATCCTTCACCAGTGACATTTATTTTGTAAAAGAAAATACATACATAATATATATGTATGATTATCTATTATACATTCAAATCAAATAAAGTAAACATAATTTGTTTCATTTCATTGTGCGATATTAATTTTTCACTCGGAAATCCCTATACTTATTGATAACTTTGAATGTCTTAGAGAGGATACTGAGCTTTTTATATAAATGTTTTGTACTTGAAAAATTTCTCATTTATACCATGCCATTCAAAGCTGAATCAGTCATTATTGAGATCAGTTTTTAGTTTGGGTAGATTTATTAGTTTTTACTGCAATAATCTGAATTAGTCTTATTATTGAGATCAGGTTTTAGTTTGGGTAGATTTATTGATTTAATTTGTATTACTGCAATAACAAAGTGCTCATTAATACGTTTTTGCAAAAAGATCAATAATATGGATTCAGTCAATGACATTTTGGATTATATCCTGTAATGCAATGAAAGACCATTATCACATCGATACACTTGGAACATCACATATTCGGACTTGTGATATAACGTATGGGATAATTTGGTAATTTATTTCACATATTCGGACTTGTGATAGAACGTATGGGATAATTTGGTAATTTATTTCTCCTATTCGGACTTGTGATAGAACTTATGGGACTATTTGGTATTTATTTCACATATTCGGACTTGTGATAGAACGTATGGGATAATTTGGCAATTTATTTCACATATTCGGACTTGTGATAGAACGTATGGGATAATTTGGTAATTTATTTCACATATTCGGACTTGTGATAGAACGTATGGGATAATTTGGTAATTTATTTCACATATTCGGACTTGTGATAGAACTTATGGGACTATTTGGTATTTAATTCACAATAATGTGATTTTTGAAAATAATAATTTCTCTTTCTTTCATAGAGATGTTAGGATTGAATTTGTAGAAAAATTAATAAATTGATATTTTCTTTTGAATTGAATTTAAGTAATGTTTTATTTGTTTATATTCTAAAATATATTAAAGGTAATTTCACTTGTTTTTGAAGTACAACTATACAGAATAGAAAAGGTTGCTAAACAAGTGTAGTAAAAAAAGGGCAATGTATATAACCACACTATAACTCAAGCTAAGAACATTGCCAATATACAATGTTGTGTGAGATTGTATACGAAAAACATTATACATGAATTTTGCCTGCTCAGCTATAAGTTCTAGGTTTCATTAGTAAAAATATGTCTCTGACCTAGTGATTGGCAAAGGTTCAAATCGGTTAATGAAGATCTAGTAACTTTCCACTCTATGAAGCTTATGAAACAAGATGGCTTCCAACTAACGGATATCCATATTTGGTCTGACGTCGTTAAGGCCGGTGTAGATGATTACAGAATTGAGTCTTATGACGTAAGTAAGGTGGTTGTTACCTGTTAGAACTGGTTTGTAGAGTTCGTAGTTTTCTGACTAATGCGTAGAAGGGTATGACCTACCTAACCCCCCTGTATCTGGCCGCGAGCGTATATATAGAAATGCGCAGTCAGGTCAGATCAGTTATAACGCATTAGCAGAAAACTGACGTTGACTCTTCAATTACAGGTAGGCATCTGTACAAGTTATAATTTCTTGTAAGAAATAAGTATTTTTGATGATTGAGATTTTTAATGGTAAAATTGTTTTGTGCGCAACATTACTATTAAGATCTTTGTTTATAATACATTGTAATGGAATGTTTAAATGTTCTAAAGAATTTATATTTATGTAACTTTAATTATAAAGGTTTGAATTAGTTGAATTAGCTACCAACTTCATATTTGACTTAATGTTGAAATAAAGTATTTCTTAAGTAAGAAAGAGTAATTTCTAGCAATATATTCTAAATCAATATTCTTAATATTCTGTTTTAAAATGAGTAAAATGCATTAACTGTTATTGCATTTAAGGCTTTTGCTATCTTGAAATTGATTGAGAATTAACTAGTGAATAATATTCTAAGGTGCAGAAGTTAATGAAGTTGGAAAGCTTAAAGATGAAAAATGTAATATGTATTTTATGAATTTTATTATAAAGTTTTAGAAGTGTTTCTAGAATGTAGTAATATATATGTGTGTTGATTATTTAAATAAAGTTATAACGCATTAGCAGAAAACTGACGTTGACTCTTCAATTACAGCTACGATTCCGTACATAATTCCCTCATCATTCCTATCATCTGGTGACACACTTTATCTGGGGACTCAACCTTTTTCTTCTTGCTATCTTCCTGAGTTCCCGGCCCGAGTTTATGAGACTGATCTATAGAACATTCCAGTTAAACATCTAAGAAAAGTCTCATAAAAGAGAAATAAATGTCTAAACTGCTTATGTCTTTTTTAAATTTAACTCGATAAAGGTAACTCGATAAAGGTTACTCGATAAAGGTAACTAGAACGAAATATTAAGCCGTAGTCTAAGCAATACGACATACATTTTTCAAGAAGTGAGTTATGTTGTTAAACTACAATATATTAAGCATCAGTTAAAATTTCCATTAATTGTGATCTTGAAAGTACAATGTCAAACTGATTCAAAGATTCAAGTAATGTGAAGCCTGTACAACGAAACTAGCAAACTATTACTTCAAGTAATGCTGTAGTTTATCAAGCTTGTACAACGAAAACTAACAAACTATTATTTCAAGCGTCAGTATCAGGGTAATTTGTGATATCTAGTAATCTATTGGTTAGAGAGTTTATGACTATATTCTAGTATATGACGAAATTTTAGTGTCCGATAGCTAGATTTGAGGACCACTACAATGTATTAGGAACTGCGAATTCCAAATTATTGGTATTCACAGACGACAACACGAGACAATTAAAATGAACTTGAATTTGTCATATTTGCGAGGAAGAGATTTAAGGTTTTAAAGTTCGCGATCATGATTATTGTAAGCGAAAAATACAGAAATCCTGATCAAAACGACTGCCATTTGAATTCATAATATGCAATGATTTTAGCTATTTCCTTCCAATTTATCTGGATTGGATTCACAACTCTTCAGCAATGCATTTGCGAGATATGACATTGATAATGAATACAGACGAACAATAAAGTTCATTTTCAAATGGAGATTGTACTTGTGGATGGCAAGAGAGTTATAAGTCACGCATTTGAGCATCTGACAAATACAGATTGAATGCTTTGTGTGTGTGTGTGTGTGTGTGTGTGTGTGTGTGTGTGTGTGAGAGAGAGAGAGAGAGAGAGAGAGAGAGAGAGAGAGAGAGAGAGAAAACATTGAAGTTTTAATATAGCTTTAAAACATTTCGCAAATCCAGTCTAATTGTCCCTTCAACAATAATAATCTACCTAAACTGTTCACAAAGTCCTTTAAATTTTCCCTTCAACAATAATTCTGAAATAAACTCAATATTATGAGACCATATATGTCCAGGGTGATTTTTAAAACCTTGATGCCAAAGTTGCCTGGGTGATTTTTAAAACCTTGATGCCAAAGTTGCCTGGGTGGGGTTTGTACTACTACTATACATAGTATACATTATTTCACATCAGTTGATATTTTGTATGACTCTGGCCTCATGATGCATGATCTATAGGGGTCTACTCTAAGGAGAGGATGTGTGAAGAAAGAGGAGGATTATTTACACTTTGAATGGGCATTCAGTCTTAAAATTGCAGCTCAAATGGGGAGGATGGGCACATTAATTGTAGCAAGTACTGAAAAATATGCTATAGTGACCCAATTTTGTTTGAAATATAAGGATCTAAGGACTAGCAGCAGGGCTTCAGAGTCGTTAAGGGGAAACATAAGTGGCAACAAGGTCTCATTGTTGACAAAATGCCAAAATGGCAAAATGGCAATATAACTGACAACAGGAAAACAGAAGGATAGTGTTGGCAACATAAGTAAATGTTGGGTAGTATGGTAAGGACAAGGGGAATCAGCATCACATCGGCAACACATTACCATAGGACATTACATGGATGTGGTGTTCCATACCTTGATATTCGAAAGATATATGCAATTCATACAGAAATTAACGGAATTACAAGTAACCATTGAGTTCAGATGGACGGTGGATCAATTCCAGGATAATTGTTTTCAGATAATGTGACTTTTGAACTGCGAGTATTGAACTTTGAATTGTGAATTTTGAAATTTTTAACAAAACCTCTATTTATATGAACCAAACACGTTTTATTAAAAAAAGAATATTTTCATATTATGAGGAATGCAATGATAAAACGTTTGTATATGATAACATCAGTAATATATATAACATATCATAATATCATCAGGTAATTTTGTTTTATAATTTAAAGGAGTGTCCAGATTCCGCTTTGTTGTCAGTATCTTGTTTATACATAATGATCCTGTGTAATTAAATATATGCATGAACACAAACGCTAAGTTGAAAGAGATAAACATTGTGACCGGATTTAAGTCTGGTTGGAGTGTTGGTGTTAATTTTCCTCTTCTTTATACTTGGTTGTTGTATTAATATTTGTGGTGAGGGTATATAGAGACTATCATACCTTTTACAGATAGTAAGACACATCTAATTCTACAATGCGATGTTTTTAACATAAAAAGAAAAGTATCGAAACAAAAAATAAATAAACAAAATAGGTACTTTTGAAATAAATTTTCTACTGTATACAGATAAGATTAATGACATGCTCGCAATGTCTCCAAACCGTTTTGTAGATTTTGATGGGATGATAGGACCCTTTTGCTGCTTATTTGCTAGTGATTTGTGTTTCTTCCTTGGTGATTTCGGTGGAAGGGTGTTATTGAAAGTAGTTTGAGTAGATGCTGTGTTTTTCTGTGATTGGTAATGGGGATATTAGTACTTGATGTTGATTCGGGTAAATCCGTCTGTGTTTGAGCGTCCTTCGTTGTTTTGGTATTATTTTTCATGGCAGTGGAGAAGGATAGGCCATGATGAGATGTTTTGCATGCAAAAGTTTTCCTTTTACTATCTGTAAATTTTTTTACATAAGGGACAATTTGGAATATTAGGTATTATTATCCTTTTGTGGTCTATTTCACTAGTCCACCAAACATCATGTAGATAATAATGTTAGATTTATTTCTCTAAAATTTCTAATGTTAGACCAAACATCATGTAGATAACAATGTTAGATTTATTTCTCTAAAATTTCTAATGTTAGACCAATTTTTCCAGATTGAGTACCAGGTTAAATGTGACAATCTCAATTCAATTTTGTGTTCAGGTACTTTCAAATGTTTTATGATATCATATATTTCAAGGTTATTATGTATTTTCCAAATTTTATTTATTGATCTATATTCTTTTAAAGTCATAGTTTGTCTGCACATGACATTTGGTGGTTTAATTCATTTTGTTATATTGTTATTATTATAAATGGATCAAATTCCTTGCCACGGGGGTGCGTGGGTGGAGGGGAATTCAAGTTTTTTTTATTCTTTCAAGATAATTTGCCGATTGTTTAAGTTTAAAGGCATACAACCTAAGTAAAAACGAATGAAATTATATATTTATTTTTTCAGTTCACGATTACTTAATTAGATGAATAATTACGATTCAGGCTGTTTCTGAGGCCGAAATCAGGCTAGTATCGGAAATTTTGTGATAAAAAACGCGATTCTGAATTATTGTCTGCAGACAATAATTCGCTGTTTGCCTCGCCTATATTCATGTAACCTCTGTGTTGACCTCTCCCGAAGATTAAGAATTTTAGCCATGCGCAAACATGTGTTTACAAAAATAATGGCGTGTTCACAACGAGATCGAAAACCAAAATTAGATTCTGAAAGGCGGGGGAAAAAAGCTCTTTGGATAAATTATGGCAGCACACGCATATGTATTGGTGACCAGCATGAACGATGGAATAAAAAGAAGTCCACTTTGAGCCTGGAAACCATTCCAGAGGGCGCCAAATTCTTGCTGGATACTGGTGAGTCTCAATTTTGCAATGAACAGTCAAGTTTTTATACCACTATTTTATATCTGTATTGTTAATTCTTTATCAAAATTCTTAAAATAACATATTTTATATAAACTGGCATTATTCCATTTAGCTTGAAATACAATATCACAGCCCTGCAACAATATCGCTGAAAACCGCATGTACGTACACCACTGCTGCTATTTTGAGGCTATCAAAGGGCATTTAATGATCATCATTTTCGCTCGCAACCATAAGACTATATAGAGGCAAGCAGTAACTTAAGTTTTTTTAAATAAAAAAAATATATATATATATAAAGTATAATGGCTGTAAATTAAATTAATGCAATACAGTTAAGTATAAATTATGCATACTGTTATTTGTAAAGTATATACTATTATTGTGTCTAATAAAACATTTATTTTCCCATTCTATATTAGGTAATGAATTGAATGGCCGTGCAAGGAAAACATCAGAAAAATGTCACAGAAGACATGGCCACAACTTCTACACCTGGGAAAACAATTCATAGGATACAAATTCCTGCTGTGTCTGATATAACCACATCATAATCAGATATGGCATCTGTGTAAGTATTACTACATTAATTTTTTTTATGTTTATTTACTTGTTTACAAATATTTTGGTAGATGCACATCTAAGGATATACCTGTAAATGTATCATTCTATATTAGTTTAATATTTTGCAGTTGGTAAAGATTGTACATTTTGTTAAAATCTGGTTTGTTTTATTTAGAGTATTTTTGTTGTAAATTGTTTGTTGGCATATGTCTATTTTTTGTTATTGATATGTTCCTCATCATGCTGTATGTATTTTAGTTAAAGGGCCTCAAGGGAGAATAGTCTTTGACTGAATTAGTCACCCCTTTAAATAAGTTATTATTATTATTTCTTGAAGCATTATCATTCAGGTCATAATAACCAAGATAAATGATAATTTCTTTTGATACAAAACTAAAGATTCCCAAGTTCAACATTAGTATTTACACATTTCAAAATTTTATTTTAAAGGATTCAGTCTTGTCTGAAGTTGATGGAAAAGTCTAGAAGTTTTATCAACCCATTTGAGAAAGTATACTAACAAAAAATTTGTGATACATACATGAAAAGGAATATTTGAGTTAAGTATACTAACAAAAACTACCATTATGATACATGCATGATATATGTAACTAAACTAAAAGTAATGTATAGTATTGTATTGGTATTTGTGGATGGTATTTGTGTCTGAAACAGAAAGTTGCTCCCACAAAAGCTTTCTTTTCTGTGTATTATCAAAAAAGTAAAAATTGTGTATTTACAATTTATTTTAAATATAGTATCAATGCATAATTGAAATAATGAAGATATACTGGTTATCACAGAAAGAAAATGAAAACATTGTATTATAAATAAAAACCACACTGAGGCCATAGTTATGGTTTGTCCATTTAGTACACATGGAAAGGGCAAGTGGGCTTTACCCTAATGCATATGCTTGTGTATGGGGGTGGGTGGTCTACTGATAATATACGTACACATATACCTCGATAGTAATTTGTCTAATATGTAACCTGCTTGACTGGGTTCAGTTGGTGTTTGAGTTTTAGTGGACAATAGACAAACTTTTTAAAGTTATGCTGCCTTTTTCTTTGATGCAGCCAGACATTCAACATTGGTGGACTATCTGTTACATTAAATACATATTATTGTTAATCCTTGATCTTTTCTGTGTGGATTAAATATTGGCTGTTCTACACAATGGGGAGGGCAATTGTATGTATGCAGATGGTGTGTATGTAAATAAAAAGTATGCATGTGTACAGGGAGGGAAGGGTCAAGCTTTGTCTGATTTTTGCACACAAGTCCATAGTTGGAATCACATTTTGTTTCTGGACTTTTTACTTTTTTGCTTGCAATCTAATTCACACCGGTCTGAGCTATTGATATACAGGTGAACAATTGCAAAAGTAGGATAAATTGGGGACGGAAGTAAAAAGTGGTCAGGAGGAAAATGATGGGTCAGAAGAAGAAAAAACTCCCACTTTTACCCTGATGCCGAATGATGTTTCTAGCACATCTAGGTGTATATCTAATAAAATCTCTTGGAAACAGATGTATTTCAGTGTATTCAAAATTAGCCCACAAATGCCCTCCCTAGCCCCAGGTGACAAGGAAAAAAATAGTATGGGTGGAATGAGTTGATTATTCTCTGCCTGTATAATGCTAATGTACATTGTCATTTTTTCATCGAAACAGATTAATTTATAAATGTTAATAGTTCTATGCATCTGAATCAATTTATTTATTTAGTCATTTTACTTTGTTTCAGAAGTACAGCAGAACTGGAGAATTTCCAGAAGTTTGTTTTTATTGTATGCCTCCAAAAGACATTCATATAAGCCATCAGCTTTCAGAGCTAGGGATCTGTTGGCAGCTCTTGACTATAACAATCATATTGACAGAGATGTGATTGTAAACACAGATGGAACAATAAGGTAATAAACTTTATTCTTGTTAATGTAATAATTCATCTTTGTTATAATATTAATGCTTTACCTGAAAGTTGATAAACCATCTGTTTGTGGTACAATTTTATCTTTTACAGAAGACATTTTTTAAGATAAATTTCAAAAACCAATTTTGGTTAGAATTAGTCTAATGTAATTAGAAAATTCTGTAAAGAATCTAAACATTTTTATGATATATAGGTAAGATACAGATTTGCTATTTTGACATTTTCATCTGTAGCAAAATGATTTGTTACATGTAATTGTATGCAGTTTTTGTTTGGACGTTTGAGAATTAAAAAAAATATAAAATGACATTGTCTGTGAAATGTTTGCATTTTCTTGTCAGATACCAAAGGTCATTCAACAAAAAAGGGGAGAGATGGTCTGCATACCCAAATAAAGCTGATCAACAGTACCTGTATATTCCAGAAATATATATGAAAATATTGAATTGAGGTTAGATGATAGAGTTGGCATGAACCAGCCAGTTGTTTTGGACATAAATGATCCTAGGTGAATATCTGATGTACTTGCTCCAATACCACCACCACCTACAGAAGAGATTGTTACAAAGCAGAAATCTCATTTTAAGTTAAAATGATTTAAACCCTTTAGTCAGGTAACACTTGTTGATATCAAATTGTTATGGAGAGACTGTTCTAGCGATTGTATGGTAAGAAATGGTCCTTACCATGGACCCATATAAACTTTGACTAAGTCTTTCTTGAAATGCCTACCATAAGCTGAAGTCCAGCATCTGTTTGATTTCCAAGTAGCAGTATATCTTCTAACCACTGTTGATTATGTTCTTAAAGCTTATAAAAAAAACATGCATTTGAACAACAAGATGTAAGACCTTTTCTAACTTTTCATACCCATTGCATTTATACTTGTCTTATATGTATGTTTAGATTGAGGTAAATGCAGTGTATTTTGGCCATATGATGTATAAAAAAGCACAGCAGAGGCTATACATTGTAAATCATTTAATCTTATAGAGGTAACAAGATTAAAATCATGTAATTACAAGTCTTTATTATTGCATAATAAAGTACTTTTTAATAATTTTATTTTCTAAATGTTTTGTGTAAAATTGCAGTCAGAAAGATTTCTAGTATACTTTGAAAAAGAGAAAAATGTACATTGGAGCAAATGACTTCAATCCATACTCTTCATCTTGATTTAATTGCTCCTGCTAAACATGCCATTAAAGGTTCACATACAGTTTTAAACTGATTTTATAAAGAAAATAATGCTGTTAACTTCTTTTTTTTTAATCAAAAAAAAAATAAATTAGAAATGATATTCACCGACTATATTTGGTAACAAATTACTATTTACATACTGGTGTTGACCGTTCCAGTGGCCTAGTGTTAAGAGCATCCACCTCATATACAAGAGGTTGGGGTCCTTGATCCCTGGCCAAGTCATGCCAAACACATAAAAATGGTATTAACAGCTGCCTCATTTGGTGCTCGGCATTAAGAGGTTAGTGTATGGACTGGTCGTCCTACTGTCAGGATAATGTAACTGGGTAGGATGTCATGCTACATGTCTGCGGATGAAACATCACTATATACTGCTACACTTCAAACATCATAGCAATATGACTCAAAAATTGTTCAAGGTATGTTAAAAATCCAAATCACACACACTGTTACAATTTTGAAACAGAATTTGTCATATTTTCATCACTGTATAGTAGGCCCAATTTCATGAACTTGAGCAGTGATATATTGTTGCAAACAGTGTTAATGGTCAATTAGCAATTAGAACACCCCTGTGAATGTGTAAGAGTTTGTTTGTCTGTGTAGGCTAATTAGTATCAACACTAGTAGCATGACCCCTGCATTCCTGAATTTGATATGTATATCTGAGCCAGTTTTGCATTGTACTTCGTACATTATATATTCTAATCAATATATATGTATATATATATACGTGTGTGTGTGTGTGTGTGTGCCTAGCTACCCTAATTTTAAAAGAAATGCAATAGGAAACATACATTGGGGTGAGGGCATGGGCTTAATTTCAATATTTCTTTCTCTGCAGTAGTTTGTTTAGGTGATGTACTAAAGTTTGGCATTGAGTAAATGGTAATCACTTTTGTCAAAAGTATAAAAAAAACAAGCACAAGATACTAAAACATCAATGTAATTTCTATAGAACTGTCTAGTATTTTGGAATGGGATGTCTGTAATCAATCTGTTAAAGTAATGGTACACTAGTTTCTCACTAGTTTCTCATATAAAATGTCTCTGAAAGACAAAGAGAAAAGAAGGACGGAGGCAGACATTAGACGGACTGGAGGCAATTGGACTACCAGTCCAGAGAAAGATCATACAGATGAATGGGAACACAGGACAGGAGGAAAATCAATTACAGTCAGATGATAAAATAGGCCATAACTTGGTCGAGTTCAAGATGAGTGATAGGGTTTTAATTTGAGTTTCATTTGAGAGATGACTGTTATTTAATGATATTAAATTGTTGTTTATTTGACTTTCACATTTTGTGTATTCATTAATTTAACTGTCGGCACCACTGACTGGGAGCTCTGAGCATTGCATCTCTCTATCACTACTTCAATTCCTCATAAAAACCAGGTCTTTTGTAATAATTTAAATAATATTGGGAGCACCCCACCCAACCTAAATAGCACGGAAAATCTCTATATATTATGTGCCATAATTATTCTTAGATGATATCCTTCATTTTTATGCATGACTGTACTCTTGAATTAAAGTTATGTCTGTACATGCACATTTGTACATATATAAGTTTAGTACATTTCATAATATATAACAGTTTAACAGTGTATGTAGTTGTGTACATTCATCTGGGTATTTATCTAAAGGGTATAAATATTTCTATGGTAAATGAACACATTTAAAAACTGAAAATTTTGATGCATTGAATTGGTGTCAAGTATATTTGATTTAGTTGTAATAAGATGGCTGTTGATGCACATATTATGTGATATAAGCATTCAATGCTGCTTTTGATGAACTAGTATTTAAGTCTTAAAAACCTTATTCTGTTTCCAGAGCCAATTTTTTTTACATGTAATTGAAATTAATGAGCACTATCTGGATAGAATAGTATAATTAGTTTTTGTAGTTCTGTTGATCTTTACAAGCCAATCTTTATTCATGAAACACTGCAACAAGTTTTGCTTTCTCAACTTATGACTATACGTTATTTATCATTTAACTTAATGGGTTACTGTATATGCACAATTCAAATCATGTTCACCAGTGTACTTTTGTTGTTTACATCCTTTGCATCCCAAGACAATGCTAGTCATCTTCAAGTCATGTTTTTAATAAGCAGTCTCCTCATAGTTGCTTTCAAAACATAGCCATACATATAATCATTCTTTAGTGGGTAGGTAGCTAAAACAATGTTTAACAAAACTTGTTCATGCAAAATAAAAATTGCATACTACAAAATAAATGCTTTATAAAACTTAAAATAAACATAAATTTCACTATTCACACATCATATCATTGGATAGATCACCCAAGTCTTCCTTGAGTAAATCCAAAATGGTACTGGCCAAAATTATTTATCCATTATACGCCATACACAACAGCTTTGAATGACATGTCTGTTGCCAGTACTTAGGTATCCATTAAGTCCATAACATAAATTGCCTATCAACAGTATGCCATTTCCCCCGGTGGTATTATCTTCTTCTGCTGCCTTTTAATAGTGGTTCTGATTACAATGATACAAATTATCACATTTTTAGTTGGTTTATCTTACAACGTAACACAGTCTCACAAACACGGCAAGTAAACACTTTCAAGAATCGCCCCTTAAAGGAACCTCTTATTGTCAGGATTTTTCATCGTATTTACTTTTTTGGCTACTTCTTGTAATTTATCATATATAATGAGAAATCTATAAGCAATACATATATTGTGGGTGACTATAAAGAACTAAGGAGAAGGACAGACGAAGAATAGGGTTATAATTACTCAAAAGCGAAACATATGCTTACCTCGACTTCACGTGACACTCTGACTACGGAGAATATCGGTAAATTCCGTTTCTGCATAATTAATTAGCAATCCGAACAGAAAATCGTTATATTTTCATTGATTAAACTTACAGATGTACATTTTTTGAAACTGAATGACCTGTAATTACTCATTATTTCTACTATACTTTTCATAATATCATGCATTTGTAAGAACAAAAAGGTCTAAAATCTTAGGTTGCATGCCTTTAAGGTTTGGAATGTTCATAGCTCCCTTACCTTTACGATTTTGTAAATCTTGATAGTTTATATATTTTTTCCAAAGAAATTGGTGCATTGTTGTTTCAATTTATTTTATGTAGTACAGTTCAAAATCCATAATATTGAATTCATGCCAAATAGAATTAAATAAGTATGATTTAGCTATATTAAATTTTTTAATGAACCTAAATTCTCTTATATCCATGTTTCTTTATGGTTTTAAATTTTTGATATTATTTGTTCTAAATTTTTTGTTTTGCAATTATTACCTAAAGAAACTCCTAGTACTTTTAAGTGTTTTTTTTAATTTTATCTTTTGAAAGTTTTAAATATTTGTCATTTTTCCAATCACCAATCAGAAGGATTTCAGTTTTTCAATTTTATCTTTTGAAAGTTTTAAATATTTGTCATTTTTCCAATCACCAATCAGAAGGATTTCAGTTTTTTAACTTTATCTTTTGAATGTTTTAAATATTTGTCATTTTTCCAATCACCAATCAGAAGGATTTCAGTTTTTTAACTTTATCTTTTGAAGTTTTAAATATTTGTCATTTTTCCAATCACCAATCAGAAGGATTTCAGTTTTTTAATTTTATCTTTTGAAAGTTTTAAATATTTGTCATTTTTCTAATCACCAATCAGAAGGATTTCAGTTTTTTAATTTTATCTTTTGAAAGTTTTAAATATTTGTCATTTTTCCAATCACCAATCAGAAGGATTTCAGTTTTTTAATTTTATCTTTTGAAAGTTTTAAATATTTGTCATTTTTCTAATCACCAATCAGAAGGATTTCAGTTTTTTAATTTTATCTTTTGAAAGTTTTAAATATTTGTCATTTTTCTAATCACCAATCAGAAGGATTTCAGTTTTTTAATTTTATCTTTTGAAAGTTTTAAATATTTGTCATTTTTCTAATCACCAATCAGAAGGATTTCAGTTTTTTAATTTTATCTTTTGAAAGTTTTAAATATTTGTCATTTTTCTAATCACCAATCAGAAGGATTTCAGTTTTTTAATTTTATCTTTTGAAAGTTTTAAATATTTGTCATTTTTCCAATCACCAATCAGAAGGATTTCAGTTTTTTAATTTTATCTTTTGAAAGTTTTAAATATTTGTCATTTTTCCAATCACCAATCAGAAGGATTTCAGTTTTTTAATTTTATCTTTTGAAAGTTTTAAATATTTGTCATTTTTCCAATCACCAATCAGAAGGATTTCAGTTTTTTAATTTTATCTTTTGAAAGTTTTAAATATTTGTCATTTTTCCAATCACCAATCAGAAGGATTTCAGTTTTTTAATTTTATCTTTTGAAAGTTTTAAATATTTGTCATTTTTCCAATCACCAATCAGAAGGATTTCAGTTTTTTAACTTTATCTTTTGAAAGTTTTAAATATTTGTCATTTTTCCAATCACCAATCAGAAGGATTTCAGTTTTTTAATTTTATCTTTTGAAAGTTTTAAATATTTGTCATTTTTCCAGTCACCAATCAGAAGAATTTCAGTTTTTTAATTTTATCTTTTGAAAGTTTTAAATATTTGTCATTTTTCCAATCACCAATCAGAAGGATTTCAGTTTTTCAATTTTATCTTTTGAAAGTTTTAAATATTTGTCATTTTTCCAATCACCAATCAGAAGGATTTCAGTTTTTTAATTCTATCTTTTGAAAGTTTTAAATATTTGTAATTTTTCTAATCACCAATCGGAAGGATTTCAGTTTTTTAATTTTATCTTTTGAAAGTTTTAAATATTTGTAATTTTTCCAATCACCAATCGGAAGGATTTCAGTTTTTTAATTTTATCTTTTGAAAGTTTTAAATATTTGTCATTTTTCCAATCACCAATCAGAAGGATTTCAGTTTTTTAATTTTATCTTTTGAAAGTTTTAAATATTTGTCATTTTTCCAATCACCAATCAGAAGGATTTCAGTTTTTTAATTCTATCTTTTGAAAGTTTTAAATATTTGTCATTTTTCTAATCACCAATCAGAAGGATTTCAGTTTTTCAATTTTATCTTTTGAAAGTTTTAAATATTTGTCATTTTTCCAATCACCAATAAGAAGGATTTCAGTTTTTTCATGGTTTATTTTAGATTCAGAAGCTTTAGTAAAATTTGTAAACTGTTTTATCAATCTCTCATAGGAATTTTCAGTTGCTATAAAATTAGATACGTCATCAGCATGTAAAAAAGTTTTGGTTGGTATTTTCATGTTAGGAAATACCTTTAATACTATTATCATTTTGGATAGAGATATTGAAGGGCTGTATTCCTAGTACATAAAGCAGCATTGAAATTGCACACCCCTGGCATACCGATCTTGTTACAGGAAATGTATCTGTATGGGCATCATTGATTTGTATTTTGGATTGGATAGTGTTGTATAAAATATTTATCCATTTTATGATTTTTTTCCAAAACCGTTTTTTTTTAAAGTGTTTTTATTATAAAGTTTATTTCGATTCTATCAAAAACTTTTTCTTGATCAAAAAGTATTAGAGCTCCATTTTTATTATTTTTATTCATGTATTCAAGTATGGTTTTTATTGATTAAATGTTGTTTGAAATTTGTCTACCTTCTTCTCCACAAGATTCATTTTGCATGATTAGGTCGCCTAATGTATTTTTTAATCTATTAGCTAGAATAGAACTAATAATTTTGTAGTCAATATTTAAGAGAGAAATTCTCTTATATCACCTTTTTCTTTGTATAGTAATGATTCCAGGTCTCATTGATTTAGTCAATAATTCTTTTTAAAAACTATTGTAAAAAAGTCTTTGTAATGATTCCAGGTCTCATTGATTTGGTCAATAATTCTTTTTGAAAAATATTGCAAAACAGTCTTTGTAAAGTAAAGTAATGAATCCAGGTCACATTGACTTAGTCATTAATTTTTTTTGAAAAATATTGTTAAAAAGTTTTTGTAAAGTAAAGTACCGATTCCAGTTCTCATTAATTTAGTCATTAATTCCTTTTGAAAAATATTGTAAAAAAGTTTTTGTAAAGTAAAGTAATTATTCCAGTTTTCTTTGAATTTGTCATTAATTCTTTTTGAAAAATATTGTAAAAATGTTTTTGTAAAGTAAAGTAATGATTCCAGTTCTCATTGATTTTGTCATTAATTCTTTTTGAAAAATATTGTAAAAAAGTTTTGTAAAGTAATGATTCAAGGTTTCTTTGAATTTGTCATTAAATCTTTTTGAAAAATATTGTAAAAAAGTTTTTGTAAAGTACAGTAATGATTCCAGTTCTCATTGATTTTGTCATTAATTCTTTTTGAAAAATACTGTTAAAAAGATTTTGTAAAGTAAAGTAATGATTCCAGTTCTCATTGATTTTGTCATTAATTTTTTTTTTTTTAAAAATATTGTTAAAATGTTTTTGTCAAGTAAGACAAATTAAGTTTTTAATTTTTTTTATAAAATTCTGCAGTTAGAGCATCTAAGTCAGGGGCTTTGTGGTTTGACAAACTATAAGTCGTTTTATCAATTTCATGAATTTTTATATCTTGTTCACAAAAATCTTTATCATCTTTAGATGTAGTAGGTAATAACATATTGTCTAAGAATTTATTAAATTTTTCAGAAGTTATATTTTTTCTTTTATACAGATTTGTATAATAGTTTTGAACATTTTTTAAGATCTCTCTTTTGTCTTTAATAATAGTATTATTTGCTTTCAATTAAAGATTTCTCATTTCCTTTTATTATTTCTTCATGTCTGTAATATTTTTTACCAATATTATAAATATCATGGTAAAAAACAGATCGTTGTTTATCTCCATTTTTTTTATAGTTTTGGAGTTTATCAAATACTTTTTGTGCATTTATTTTTTGTTCATCGCTGGTTTCATTATTTTTACGTATTCTTAAGCATCATCTTCAATAATTTTGTTATTTTTACTTTGAAGTCTGGATTATTTTTGACATTTTATTTTGAATTTCTCTTTACTTGAGTCCCAATGCAGTAATTGTGAATTATCAATGTTTTCAATAATGTATTTTATTTCAATTTAATGTTCAGGTAAATTTAAGATTGTGTAATTAAGTTCAGGTAAATTTAAGATTGTATAATTAAGTTCAGGTAAATTTAAGACTGTATTATTAAGTTCAGGTAAATTTGAGATTGTATTATTAAGTTCAGGTAAATTTGAGATTGTATTATTAAGTTCAGGTAAATTTAAGATTGTATAATTAAGTTCAGGTAAATTTAAGATTGTATAATTAAGTTCAGGTAAATTTAAGATTGTATTATTAAGTTCAGGTAAATTTAAGATTGTATAATTAAGTTCAGGTAAATTTAAGATTGTATATAGTTAAATTCAGGGAAATTTAAGATTGTATAATTAAGTTTTAAGATTGTATAATTAAGTTCAGGTAAATTTAAGATTGTATAATTAAGTTCAGGTAAATTTAAGATTGTATAATTAAGTTCAGGTAAATTTAAGATTGTATTATTAAGTTCAGGTAAATTTAAGACTATATTATTAAGTTCAGGTAAATTTAAGATTGTATTATTAAGTTCGGGTAAATTTAAGATTGTATTATTAAGTTCAGGTAAATTTAAGATTGTATAATTAAGTTCAGGTTAATTTAAGATTGTATAATTAAGTTCAGGTAAATTTAAGATTGTATAATTAAGTTCAGGTAAATTTAAGATTGTATATAATTAAATTCAGGTAAATTTAAGAGTGTATAATTAAGTTTTAAGATTGCATTATTAAGTTCAGGTAAATTTAAGATTGTATTATTGAGTTTCCAACAGCTTTTTCCCATTTAGTTAGTGAGTATGTCTTATATTCAATTTCAATTGTTCTATCATCTGCAATTTCACTTTTTAACACGTTATTTACATTGTTTTCTAGAACATAAAAAATGGTCAATTCTCGAAATTTCAATTAATAGTTTCAAAAGTATATTTTATTTCATTAGGGTTTAGGTACCGAAATGCATGAATCAAATTATTGTTTTGTATAAAGTCTTTTAACATTTTATCTTGTTGGTGTATATAATCGAAGTGATGATCTGTCTATCATATCTGTGCAAGCATCAAAGTCTCCTAAAATTAATACGTCTTCCTGGCTATAATTGGAAGTATACTCAGTAAGATATCCATTAAAAGGTATTTTAGGTTTTCTTTTAGAGTAAATGTTAATTATAGGAGTTTTTTTAAAAACTTGAATGGGAATTAGTCTTCCCTTTAAATTTCTAGGAGTGGTAAAGTATTTCCAATTATTTTGGATTTCTTTATTATTAATTATGATACCTAATCCAGAAGTAGTATAAGATGGATTAATTTGTGTTAGGAACAGAGCGTCCATTTTATCTTCAATATAATTTATAGTTTGTTGATTAATTTGGTGTCATTCTTGCAAAGGAATAATATCATAGTTATTTATAAGTTTAATAAATTTTTTTTTAATTTGTTTAAAAATAGACCCCTGGTAGTAATAGATGCGATTCTCAGAGTGCGAGCATCAGCCATTCATATAACAGAAGATAAATATTAAATATTTTATTATTAAAACGAAAATTGTAAAACATTTAGAAAGAATGTTATATCTGTAAGTTATTTATGTTTTTGTTTAGTGTTTTCAGATGTTGTCCGTGTAGAAGTTGTGTGTAGTCTCATTTTTTCTCTTTTGGTGAGCTTTTTTCTCTGGGCTTCCTGGGACTGTGTTCAATTTCCTAGGACTTGATGGAGGTGTTCTGAAGTCATTCTCCTGGTTGGAGGTGGGGCTTTCATCAGAAGATTCTGTCAAGGTTTGCGTTGGTTTAGGATTCTTAAGGGGTGTTAAGAGGGGGCAAGGCATAATCTCACGCATAATTTGTTTTATAATTGCAGTATTTGGTGTATCAGGATCCTGAAGATTTTCTTGGAAATTTTTTTTGTCTGAAATTAGTCTTCTTTGTCCATTTTCTCAATGAAAGCTTGCATTTCCTTTCTGCTTTTTTGCTTTACTCTTTGGGGTGAATCTCCATACAATTTTAAGTCCTGGTTCTGAAATTTCTTCCTCTTGTTCTTGTTCTGCTTCAGTAGATGTTTTTTCTTCGCTCTCATCATGAGGATTTTCAGTTTCTTGGGTTTCTTCTTGTTTATCTTGCGTCAAAATTATTGTTTCAGATTTTGGTGGATTTATAGTCGGATTCGGATTTGGGTTAAAGTCCTGATTGTTTTCTTTTTCCTGGATAGTTTTTGTGAAATTTGAGGTAGATGTTGATTGTGTTTCATCTTGAAGAGTTTGAATAGGCTTGGAGATCAATCCGAGTTTTTCTGATTGAGTTGTTTCCATTTGTGTTTCTTCAGATTGGGCCTTGGTTCTTTTGGATTGGGCTAGATGTTAATGCCTCTTGTGCTTCATTTTGTTTGACAGTAGATGATTCTGTTTCAAGATTGTTCATTGCCTGGGGTTGCTTGAATGATTAAACTGCCTGTGCATATTATTTCTTCTCCACCAAGACTGGATGTTGTTGTTTAGTTGGTTGAGGTCTGGTGTTTTTTGTGTGAGGTTGATGTTTGTCGTTGTGTGAGGTTAATGTTTCTTGTTGTTGTTGTTGTTGTTGCTGTGTGAGAGGATGATTATAGCTGCCAACAGAGTGAAATTATGAACATTTCCACTTATCATGACCTACATTGTTGCAAATGATGCAAGGTCTGACGTTCGCACATCTGAAAAACCATGTTTGGATTAGTAGGCCATGAACGTCGCAAAACTCAGGGTCTTTCGATGCTTCCCGAGTGAGTAGTAGGGGTATGGTTATATGCTGTATTGGTACATCGAGGGGTTGGGGTTTAGTTATGTGTTCTATTGGTATATTGAGGGGTAGGGTATAGTTATATGTTGTATTGGTATAGTGAGGAAAATAGGTATATTTTGTGCTGTGTTGGTAAATTGAGTGGTAATGCTGTATTGGTCTATTGAGTGGTAGGGGGTATAGTGATGTGTTGTATTGGTGTATTGAGTGGTAGGGGGTAAGTTATTTGCTGTATTGGTATATTGAGTGGTTGGGGTAGAGATATGTGTTCTATTGGTTTATTGAGTGTTAGGGATATAGTTATATGTTGTATTGTTATATTGAAGGGTAGGGGTATAGTTATGTGTTGCAGTGGTTTATTGAGGGGTAGGGGTATAGTTATGTGTTGCATTGGTTTAGTGTTAGGGTATAGTTATGTGTTGTATTGGTATATTCAGGGGTAGTGGTATAGTTATGTGTTGTATTGGTATATTGAGTGTTAGGGGTATAGTTATCTGTTCTATTGGTATATTCAGTGCTAGTGGTCTAGTTATGTATTGTTTTGGTATATTAAGGGGTAGGGATATAGTGTTGTCTTGTATTGGTATATTGAGTGTTAGGGGTATAGTTATGTATTGTATTGGTATAATGAGGGGTAGGGGTATAGTTATATGTTGTATTGGTATATTGAGGGGTACGGGTATAGTGATGTGTTTTATTGGTGTATTGAGTGGTAGGGGTAATGTTATGTGCTATATTGGTATATTGAGTGGTTGGGGTATAGTTATGTGTTGTATTGGTATATTGAGTGTTAGGGGTATAGTTATGTATTGTATTGGTATATTGAGGGGTACGGGTATAGTGATGTGTTTTATTGGTGTATTGAGTGGTAGGGGTAATGTTATGTGCTGTATTGGTATATTGAGTGGTTGGGGTATAGTTATGTGTTGTATTGGTATATTGAGTGTTAGGGGTATAGTTATGTATTGTATTGGTATATTGAGGGGTAAGGGTATAGTTATTTGTTATAGTTTTATATTGAGTGTTAGGGGTATAGTTATGTGTTTTTTTGGTGTATTGAATAGTAGGGGTATAGTTTTGTGCTCTGTTGGTGTATTGAGTGCTAAGAATATAGTTATTTGTTATATTGTTATATTGAGGGCTAGGAGTACAGTTATATGTTGTATTGGTATATTTAGGGGTAGGGTATAGTTATGTATTATATTGGTATATTGAGTTTTTGGGGAATAGTTATTTCTTATTGTGGTGTATTGAGTGGTAGGGGTATAGTTATATGTTTTTATTGTTGTATTGAGGGGTAGGGGAATAGTTATGTGTTGTATTGGTATATAGAGTGATAGGGGTATAGTTATTTCTTATAGTGGTATATTGAAGTGTAATGGTATATTTATTTCATTTAGTGATCTAATGAGGTTTCTGGGTATATTTATTTCTTATAGTGGTAAATTGAGCGGAAATTGAATAGTTATGTGTTTCATTGGTATATTGAGTGGCAATGGTATAGTTATATGTTGGATTAGTACATTGAGTGGTTGGGGTATAGTTATGTGTTGTATTCGTATAATGAGTGTTAGGGGCATATTTATCTATTGTATTGCTATATTGAGAGGTAGGGTTATATTTGTTTGTTGTATAGGTGTATTAAGTGGTAGGGGTATTGTTATGTGTTGTATTGGTATATTGAATGTTAGGGATATATATATATATATATATATATATATATATATATATATATATATATATATATATATATATATTGTGGGTTAGGGGTATAGTTTTGTGTTGTGTTGGTATATTGAGGGGTAGGGGTGTAGTTATATGTTGTATTGGTATATTGAGTGTTAGAGGTATAGTTTTGTGTTGTTTGTGGTATATTGAGGTGTAAGGGTATAGTTATGTGTTGTATTGATATACTGAGTGTTAGGGAAATATTTATCTGTTGTATTGGGATATTGAGGGGTTGGGGTATAGTTGTGTGTTTTATTGGTATATTAAGTTGTAGGGGTATAGTTATGTGTTTTATTGGTATATTAAGTTGTAGGGGTATAGTTATATGTTGTATTGTTATATTGAAGGTTATGGGTATAGTTATGTGTTGTATTGGTATATTGAGTGGTAGGGGTATAGTCATGTGCTGTATTGGTATGTTGAATGTTGGGGTGTATAGTTATTTCTTATAATGGAATATTGAGTGATTGGAGTACAGTTATGTGTTGTATTGGTATTCTGAGTCGTACTGGTATACTGATGTGTTGTATTTGTATGTTGATGGGTAGGGGTATAGTTATGTGCTGTATTAGTAAATTGAGTGGTCGTTGTATAGTTATATGTTGTACTGGTGTTTTGATTGGTAGGGGTATAGTTATGTGTTCTATTGGTATATTGAATGGTAGCAGTATAGTTATATGCTGCATTGGTATATTGAGTGGTAATGGTATAGTTATGCTTTGTATTGGTGTATTGAGTGGTAGGAGTATTTTTATATGCTCTTTTGGTATATTGAGTGGTTGGGGTACAGTTATGTGTTGTATTGGTATATTGAGGGGTGCGGGTATAGTTATTTCTTATAGTGAAATTTTGAGGGGTAGGGATATAGTTATGTGTTGTATTGGAATATTCAATGGTATGGATCTAGTTTTGTGCTGTATTGGTATATTGAGGGGTAGGGTTATAGTTATTTGTTATAGTGGTATTTTGTGGGGTAGGGTTATAGTTATGTGTTGCATTGGTATATTGAGTGGTAGGGGTATAGTTATGTATTGTATTGGTATATTGAGTAGTAGGGGTATAGTTATGTGTTGTATTGAGTGGTAGGGGTATAGATATTTGTCGTATTTGTATATTGAATGGTAGTGGTATAGTTGTATATTCGGATGTAGGGGTTTAGTTATGTGTTGTATTGGTGTATTCATTTGTACCTGTATACTTATATGTTGTACTGTTGTATTGAGTGGTAGGGGTATAGTTATATGCTGTATTGGTATACTGAGTGGTAGCGGTATAGTTATGTGTTGTATTTTTATATTGAGGGGTAGGGGTATGATTATTTTGAATCGTGTTGTATTGAGTTGTACGGGGATAGTTCTTTGTTATATTAGTATTTTGAGGGGTAGGTATATATTTATTTGTTATAAAGGTGTATTGAGGTGTAGGTATATAGTTAAAATCATCATCAAAAAAGAAAGTACCAAAAGATCTTAAGAGTATATTTAAACAAGACTAAGATAAGGAAAGGAAAAATACTTTCTTGTTTGAATGATTTGGCAAAATCTAATGTTATTATTTGTCAGACATTTTTCTCACTAAAAGTAATATATGTCATATTTCTTAAGCTGCCATGGATGAAGGTCCTAAATTACCAAAGTCAGTTGGCTGGAAATGATGCCTGAAGGCACACCATCATAATTAGATGATTCAGTGCAAGGCAATGCAAGTACAGTGCTTTGCTCAAGAGACACCTAACAGTGAACATGTTTCATGTGAGTTGAACCAGCAAACCCAAGTATCACTAGTCTGGCACTCTAACCTCTCAGCCATTACCAAAGTAATAGGGGACATATTAAAACCTGTCTAAATTAAGTGCAAAATGAACATATACTAGCATTTTCTATTCTTTTTGAAATCCATGTTTACCAGTTAAGGAAAAAAAATGTAAAAACCTGAACTTTGTAAATATTCCAATAAAATGACAACACTAAGACACCATATCCATAATGTGAATAATAATGATTGCAATATATGACAATTTTCTATCAAAACAAAAAGGGTGTACAGTTTAAAGAGTAATTTCTAGTTGCAGGGTTTTGTTCGTTATAGCAAGATCAATGTTTGTGTAATGAAGCTGGAACACCCTCTGCTCTCCAACTTGGATACATCCCATAATTTTTCTCCTCAAGTAACAAAGTGTCCAGTAGTCCTACCAAATCTGGGATTTGTGAATAATGACTTTTGCAAATTCATAGATTCAGAAATGTCATGAGTATTACCAAGATCTCATGTAATTAACATGTGCAGAACAATACTGGTATTATATTACTGACCACCAACAGTAATTGTTTTCAAATTAACCTTTTCCATATGTGTCCATCCTCCCCCAAACAATAATAATAATAATAATAATAATAATAATAATAATAATAATAATAAAGACTTTATTTAGAAAAGGTAACTCAATTAGTTACAGAACTAATCTACCTAGGGGCCTTATATCAGTTATGTACAATATATATAATATATACAACATGATGTGAAGAGTCTGGCTCGACACTAAATAATTAAGAAATTTTAAATTTCAATGTATCAAGCCTGGAACACATGCACAGGCATCTGTAAAAACATAAAGATATAAAAAAAACATAAAATATTATTCTTTGAGTGTTGAAATCATTCACCATATCTGCAATGCACTAGAACAATTCAACCTGGTTATTATGTATCATTCCACTTTCTATATTGACACAGTTTTGATGTAGTGTAATACACACTCATTTCTCATTAGGACACATCTCTCAGTGATGCCACAGCCTCAACATTTGTTTACACTGATCAACATTTGTCAAAAGTCATAATATTATTTATAAAGTGAAACAAGGATACATACAATGAAAACATATTCCATTTCTCCAATACTCTTCTTTCCAATCAGGAAGTCCTCCTAAAATCTTTACTAACAGGGAAAATTAAATTCCTGCCATAAGAAGAATCCCGACTACAACTCCACATGTGTTAGTTATGTGACTCACAGTTGATAACTATCTGCAACACTGTTTAGAATCATGCATAGTGTTTTACATGGATTTGTCAGTACAGATTTTCTGAGGTGGTTTTAATTTGGGGCAATGAACACGAAACTCACATTTTTATGATATATTTCATAAATAAATCAGCATCCTCTACAATTTTTCTTTTTTAAGTATCAGGAGTTGTTTCTCAAAAAGTCAATTTTCAAACATCCTTTAAAAAAACTCTTGAAATTTAACTTGATATTTAACAGATTTATTCTTTCTAAATGTCTTCTGTCTCAAATTATTTGCACATTTAGATAAATAAGTTATGAAGTATGTAAAACAGTTTTTAAGTTACAAAATCAGCACATTCATTAATTGGAGTTCTGCATATTCACAATGCCAATTAATTATTCCAAACATGTTGTACACTAAGTCTAGTATTCTTTTATTGTAAGTAAACAATATTATTATAATACCATCATGATTTTCCCCAATTTTATTCTTTTAGCTTTGCAAACAAAATCTGTTCCAAAACTAAAATTATGATAAATATTGGAAAAAGCAATAGGAAGGGCAAGCTAACTTTTTTATGCATATGTACCTTTAAATGACTTTTCCAGGTTCTATCAATGTTGCTCTGCAATATATATATATATATATATATATATATATATATATATATATATATATATATATATATATATATATATTGCTCGTTTGCTTCAAAGCATGACAAGAAGACTATAACAAAATTCATCACTGTTATTGGCTACCTGTATTGTGTTATAACAAAAATCTTCTAAAGTTATGATATTTATTACTATGAAATGGTTATATTTCTGAAAAAGTACCAATAAGTACTTCACTGCAAGTAAGCACCATTTTGCTTTTGCTTTTTGTTTTTATTACTGGTAGAGGGAAAGAAGAAAATGTAGCAGTCTATAATATGAACTTAAGTGAAGTTGTTAACATATGAAATCAGGATTAAAATAAATTGTAGAACTTGTATTTCTAGCCAAAAGCCTCTTACCTTAGCAATGCAAACTAAAGTTTTACCATTAATAGAAGTAATTCAAAAGACATATCACAACTCACTGATTATAAGTTATATTAAAAATTATTATTATTATTGAGATTTAATAATAAATAGTATATATATCTATGGTGCTTGAAGGTGACTAATCTTCCCACTTTCCCAGCAGTTGAGATCCCTCACAATAATCAAAGGCATTAAGTTTGAAATGCACTACTTCCGGTTCTATATATTGTTACGGTGCAAGATATGTTAGCATGCAATGGTAACTCAGTTTATGATATTTAATTTTAAGAAAGCATAAATAAATTGGAACAAAGGAATTTATTTATTTTGCAGATGAATGCTTCTCAAATATTTAACATTGAGCAAAGAAATATGCATTTATTATATTGACATTTGTGGCAAGAATGCAGAAAATGATGATGTGCTTTGTTGGCAGGAGGACAACAAATCCGCCACCAACCCACCTGTAATAGTATTATATATATATATATATATATATATATATATATATAGATATATTGGAAATGATTGTTTAGAAATATTTTAATGTCTGCATTCATAAACTGTAAATAAAGATTATTGTGTTCTATTTATTCTTGAGTTGCCATCATCATTATACAGACGATATAGTGCTGCCTTGTATACATGCTGCCATGTCTGTTAAAGATAAGAAGTAATAAATTTATACTGACATTACAATTATGACATTGTATTATTTAGAGACAACGATATAATAATCTATTAAATCAGTAAATCAAATGTCCTTTAAAATCAAGGTAAACAATATTCCTGTATGTTTAACAAAAAAACTTCTTTTCTTCTGCATTAATTCACTTCGAATCTTCAGAGCCTTCACATGTCAAAATGACTTGCAAAATAACATGCACATAATATACCTGTATGTAAAATTTCTTACATAATATTACATTTCTTACATAATATTAGATTTCTTAATCAAATTCCTAGCTACAAAGATAGGTAACATTGTACTCTAGCTTACAGCCATATGTCGCTGGCAAGTTTCCATCAAGGTTGTTCGTTTTTTTTTTACCTCAAAAACCATTAAACAACACATGTCTGGCAAACTTACATCCACATTAAATTTATATGGTTTTACAGTAAAAAATCATCACACATGTGTCAAATTTCCGTCAACATTTTCTCATTTTTGGAATTATATAATACAAAGTCATGTGTTTGTAAAGGTTACATTCACCTTACATCATTTTCTTCTGTACTTAATGTACAACATAACATGACTGTCAAATTTCCATTCACACTATAGTTTTACTTGTATAGTAAGTGTACATCATTTCATGGCTTTCAAGTCTCATAATGCTACTTACATAGTCCTTGTCTGTCGTATCAATGCACATAACTGTTTACTTTTATAATCATTGTATGCCAGAACATTTCTGTTATGCTTCCACACTTGCTACTTGTTTTTACTTCTTCCGTCACTACAAATTATAAATGGGACAGAGCAGAGAAGTCAGATTAAGACAAATTGAGTTATTTTACTGACAAAAGGTAGAATTTTCAGTGAGATTAGCAAATTCTGTCTCTGTGGTATATCTTCAAATTTCTCATCAAAATATGGATCCAAAGGTTGGGCTATTTTGTGAAGAGTTTTTGTCCATTTGTATGATAATGTTATAGTGAACATTAGTTTGATTAGATCCAATAAATAACTTGCTGCCATAAACAAATTATATTCTGCTATAAAGTTTGAAAACAGTGTATCAGCATTCCTATCTGTATCCACATGATGCCGATTCTGTGAATACGGATGTCAGTGACATTGTATATATCGTCATGCATTACATGCTCTATGATATCATTCTTGCCACTGTAGCAGATTTTAAAATTAGCTTGTAGTAAGGAGATAAGAAATACTTGTGACCTTTGAACTTGATTCTACCCACTGAATATGTAGCCTTTGATTGTCCAGTTGCCATCTATCATTGAATTTTGTTTGATATTTTGATTGTAGAGATCTCAGTGCTTTTGCATTGAGAAACACTGTACAGACAGCTTGACAAACTTTAACACTAAAGCCAAGCCGATAGTGTTTTGTGTTGAGTGAGATCATTAGTAATTGTTGATTAATTAATCTCTTTAATCCTTTTGTAATTACTTCTGACACCATAGCATATGCCATGTTAACAAACTATAAAATTAACAATGAAGCCACATGACCTTGACAACATAATCATTGGGGTGTCAATTGTTTATGCTATTTGAAATTAGTAGCTAAATTATCTTGCTCTTCTTAAGTCAGTTCAAAGTCACATGATCACAAGACAAGCAGTATTACTGGAAAAAATACATCACAGATTTCCATCCACACTATATCATGAGCTAATCATGCTATTTCAACAGATGTGACTGCTAGAAATGTTTTCAACTTGTTCCAAATACTGTTTTACAAAGCAGTTCATCTTTTGCCTTCACATCATCATAGACTGACTTCATAGAAACACCCTGTTCAACAAAATAATCTTTTGAGATTTCACTTCCTGGATACTTGTCATAGTACCATGTTGGATATCCACGCAACAACATCAGCTCAACATAAGCTTGACCATTGCTTGGATTGATCCAAAAACCTGGTGACCCTGATGCACCTTTTTCAAATGAGCAGTGAAAGAGAACACGATGTTGATTCTCAATTTCCTCATACCCATTCTCATTAACTAAGTCCATGCTCCATTTCTTAGCATTATTAATATCCTGTTGTGTCAGTGTAGTATGCTGGTACTTATCTGTTTTTTTTATAGCAGCCTGTGGATGTCCAATAAAGTAGCCATGACTTTTATCCTGGGATAATCGCCCTGTAACATCAGCGAATTCGGTCAAGGATGGTGGGTACACCCTGGTATCAGCTTTGAGCTTTAGAATAACCGTATCCAGATAAGCACTCTCATATACTATTTCTGGTTCAAAGTAAAACAGGTGATTCGGATCAGATGGTAGACTGTTCCATTCATAGCAGAAATCTATAAACAAATTAGTATCACTCTGTTGATGTTGTTCAAGGAGCTGAGGCTGCTGCTGCTGTTGTAGAAATGGGACTGAAAATGGATGATAATGGAAATAAACAGCAAGTGTATTCAGTGAATGATAATACAATAATTCGTATTTGATCATTATGTAAAAAAAATGCCAGAACTATAAAAACTAAATTTAAAATGTACCATTTGAGTGATGAATATTTTAAATTTGTAATCTACACAAGACCAATGCATGCATATAGATCCAGTGATTGAAACCCTTCTGTAAAATTACTATAAGGTCACATAATGAATTATATCAGTTCTATACTAATTGAGTATAAGGATGAACATACACCGATGCGAGAATGAACAGTGCAGCATATGCACTCCAAGATCTTTAGCAGTACTAAATGTAGGCACTATAGCTGTGCAAGGTTGTCAAATGATTATTCACCAAAGAATCTCTGATGACCTTACCTTGAGACAAGGTATACAGAATTCAACTAACGTACGTTGCAAAACTGTTTCTTCTTATACTTTCCATGACCATGACATCTAACCTTTACACCTCAAGTCATAGAAGGTTTTGTGAATGAAACTTACTCTTGAATATGTCATTCTGAAAAATCCATTTATCTTTGACATCCTTTGACCTTGACCTTTGACAATGGACCGCTGGTGTAGTAGGTATTTAATGTAATTAAATAATGTTTGCCCTTTGACTCTTTAACACATACAAATATACAGGCATATCATATCACTATATATGCTATGAAATAGGGCACAGACAAATATACAGGCATATACTAACACTATATGCTATGAAATAGGTCACATAAAAATATACAGGCATATCATAACACTATATGCTATGAAATGGGGCACATACAAATATACATGCATATCATATCACAATATGCTATGAAATAGGGCACATACAAATATACATGCATATCATATCACAATATGCTATGAAATAGGGCACATACAAATATACAGGCATATCATAACATAAACGATGGACCACTGGTATAATAGGTATTTAATGTAATTAAGTGATGTTTACATATACGATGGACCACTGGTGTAATAGGCATTTAAGACAGTTAAATAATGCTTACGTAAATAATGCACCACTGGTGTAATAGGTATTGTAAGACAGTTAAATAATGCTTGCGTAAATAATGCACCACTGGTATAATAGGTATTTTAAGACAGTTAAATGATGTTTACGTAAACGATGGACCACTGGTGTAATAGGTATTTTAAGACAGTTAAATGATGTTTATGTAAATAATGGACCACTGGTGTAATAGGTATTGTAAGACAGTTAAATAATGCTTACGTAAATAATGCACCACTGGTGTAATAGGTATTTTAAGACAGTTAAATGATGACGTAAATAATGAACTACTGGTATAATAGGTATTTTAAGACAGTTAAATGATGTTCACATAAACAATGGACCACTGGTGTAATAGGTATTTTAAGACAGTTAAATGATGTTTACATAAACGATGGATCACTTGTATAATAGGTATTTTAAGACAGTTAAATGATGTTCACATAAACAATGGACCACTGGTGTAATAGGTATTTTAAGACAGTTAAATGATGTTTACATAAACGATGGATCACTTGTATAATAGGTATTTTAAGACAGTTAAATGATGTTTATGTAAATAATGGACCACTGGTGTAATAGGTATTTTAAGACAGTTAAATGATGTTTATGTAAATAATGGACCACTGGTGTAATAGGTATTTTAAGACAGTTAAATGATGTTTACATAAACAATGGATCACTTGTATAATAGGTATTTTAAGACAGTTAAATGATGTTTACGTAAATAATGGATCACTGGTGTAATAGGTATTTTAAGATAGTTAAATGATGTTTACATAAACGATGGATCACTTGTATAATAGGTATTTTAAGACAGTTAAATGATGTTTACGTAAATAATGGACCACTGGTATAATAGGTATTTAATGTAATTAAGTGATGCTTACTTAAATCTAATGTTTTGGACACATTTTGTTTCCACACAAAATTCGCCCGTGGTCGGAATCCAATTTTGTGTACAGATTTTAGACTTCATGGCCTCAGTTCTAAGGCAGACCGGTCTAAAGTACATACAGACAGGTGAACCTGTGCAAAAAGTAGGATAAGGGGGACATTTTTAGTAAAGAGTCTTTTCCATACAAAATATATCAGTCCATTAGGCAACAAAAAACTCCAACTTTTCACCTTCGTCTCACGCGTGAGCAAAAAAATACAACGGAAAATGTTGTTTTAAGGACAACTAGGCATTGGACTAATGAAAACTTGCTTGGAAGTCAATGTATTAGGATGTATTCAGAAATAGTCCACAAAATGTGTTTCCTACTCGCATGTGTTTCTAACAGATAATGGAATTTAGTATTTTAATACTAAATATGCTAAAATAAGCACTAATTATTGCTATCTTCATATAATGTGCATTTGTTATACTCTCATTAAGAGGGCCTCAAGGGAGAATAGTCGTTGACTAATGAGTCACCCTCTATAAATAAAGCATTATTATTATTATTATTATTATTATTATTATTATTATTATTATTATTTCACGTGAAAACAGCAAAAACCTCCAATGGTTAATGTGTTAACAAGTGCATTTTCATGACGTCACCAAATTTGAATATTCCTTGCGTATTTAATCACTTCTGCATCAACACTGCACACAAATGACAAATTTAGCCATTCTGTCACAATTTGCATTTTTTCTCTCAAAATTCTTGTTAACACATTATCATTAACCCCATGTGCTGCAGGAGATAGTAGCCTACTGACAAGCTCTGTAGTGCTGATGTCATGTATGATACACTAAAGTGGGTGCTAATATTGACAGGCAGACAGAATTATCTCTACAATGATACCAAATAATCTGGACCTTTTAGTTGCACTGCAAAATGCAGAGGGAAAAACCTAATTTTGGGACCTGATTTGTTTCCACAAAAAATTCGCCCATGGTCGGAATTCGATTTTGTGTCCAGATTTTAGACTTTATGTCCTCAGTCTAAACTGCATGCAGACAGGTGAAGTTGTACAAAAAGTAGGATAAGGTGGACATTGTTAATAGTCTTCTCCATACAAAATATATCAGTCCATTAGGCAACAAAAAAAACCTCCAACTTTTCACCTTCTGCTCATGCGCGAGCAAATTAACCGATGGAAAATTTTGTTTTTTGTACAATTAGGCATTGGGCTAATGGAAAATTGCTTGGAAGTTGATGTATTAGAATGTTTCCAGAAATAGTCCCCGAAATGTTTCCTACTCAGATTTCATGCAGAAACAGCAAACACCTCTAGGGGTTGATGTGTTAAAGCAGAATTTCTATATTATAGTTTGAACATTAAAATGTCAAGTCTGCAGTACAACGTCCATGTCTCTTGTCTGCCATAATTATAACAGCTGTATGATTTGTTTCATGTACACCAAAAAATTACCCTGGTTAATTAAGTCCTGTTTAATTTATTTCCATTATTTTTCTAAAACCTATTTAAATGTATGTGCAAAAATTATTGAAAGTTAAGTAAAAGTTGAAATAATGGTCAAAACTTTGGTGACATCTCACCACAATTTTATTAAACTTTCCCCAATCTTTCAATGAAATATTGGTGAGATCTTGCCAAACATTCATTGAAAGTTTGCCAAAGGTGTTGTGAAATCTTTCTAGAATTTAGGTGACAGTTTTTGTCCAACATTTTATAAATCTCACAAATATTTAAGCCAAATTTTAGTAACCTCTCACCATAATTTCAATGAAATTTTCGGTCAATTTAAAAAAAAATCTCACCTACATTTCAGTGAAATGAAAAAAATCACATAATTGATGCCATCATGGAATAGGTTTTGTATGCAAAAAGAAAAATAAGGACAAGAAAAACCTATTCATTTTTTAATGTCTGCCAAAATAAATTGAATGACCCATATAGAAAATTTCTCTATGTATCATTGATTCCAAATGATTTCTAAGCATCATTATGCTGTTTAATTCCAATCTGAAGCAGATTTTTTATTGGATGATTTTTATGTGGATATTTTAAGCAGGCTTTTTCAAACGGAAACCATAGGTGGAATTTTTATTTCATGTGGAAATTTCAGATGCAATTTTTTCTCAGGTGGATTATAACATTTTGTGCTGGCTACAAGAACCACTGTTGACCATTTAACTTCTTTATCAGGACCAGAAAATGATGATTATATCATGACTACTAAAAGAATCAGCTATAAACTGAAAACGAAACATAAAGATAAAAAAAATAATGTATGTCAAATTACCTTCAGTGGGAGATAATACTTTTATAGAAAGGGAAACTAACATCATACTGTAAAAGTAGTATTTAATGGCATGCTGCATCTACCCATGAATACTTCAAGATACTCACCCTTCCTCATAATCGGTTCAACGACGTGTCTTGCTGTCATGATATAATTGCGTCCAACACGAAATCCTGTGCCAGATCCACAAGGAGTTTTGATTATGCCAACGGACTTGGCAAGTTTTGCAAGCTTTTTATGGATAAACACTGTCTCAGTCTGATCAATCGCAGCTTTCAAATTCCCTTTCTGAGACACCTCGATTTCGCCCTGTACTCGATGGTTTTCTAGTGACCCTGTTTGTGTAAAACATAATGATGTTGAAGAACATGACAATATTATGTCTCAAAGTATAGTATGTATAGATAGATGAATAAAATGGTGAAGCTGAGACAAGCAAATTGTGCTCTTAGTTTATGATTGAAATTTATGTTAGTGGATAGCAAACTATATTGGACCTGACCTTTTGCTCTTAAACTAAGACTCCAGCAAATATATGTCCGTTTCTAGTTGTTTGTTATAGTTATTACTTCTGAGTTATTAAGAGGTAAATCATTAAACTTGGCACTCAGTGTACACCTGAGGTATACTGCCAACAGTTCTAACCAAAAATGGTTTTCTTTATATTCCACATGCCCATCATTAAAGGCATATTAGTAATATAATAGTTATTCCCCCTGAATTATAATGGTTGTATATATAAATGCAATAAACTGAGAATTAACAGTGCAAAGCTAGTATCTAACTAGCCTGCATATTTCTGACTCTTAAGTCTTTTTCAAAGGTAAATACAAAACATAGAAAAAAAACACACACAAAAACAACAACAAAAACTGTTGTATTTGCAAAACTTGACATGGCTATTGCTGCAGGAATTAAACCTTTAAATGCATTATCATGTATCGCAAACTATATTTAGAGGTCATTTTAAAAACAGGATGATGGTTGTATCAGAAATTTAAAAAATCCATATTCGGATGATAGACCCAGAATAAACAATCCTGTATAAAATTTGTCACCCGTAATTTTGACGTACTCCAGGCGTCATATTTATAAAAATTAAGGGCGTAAGATTTAATAAGGAACCAACTTAAACCAAGTGGAATTGAGACGTAACTCAGGTCTCAGGTGGAATTTGAGGCGAAATATGTAGCAGCAGAGAGGGTGGACAGACCAAAACTATTTCAAGCAAACCGAAACTATTTCAAGCAAGTCGAAACTATTTCGTAGACAAAAAAAAAAGAGAAAATGGTTTCGGTTTGTCACGCTATTGAGACTCTGTCTCCAGGCAGACCCGACGCTGATTGCGCTGTGGAGACTAATTGTTTCAACCGAATATTTGATCAAGTCCGATACGATATCTTGATCTTGGGTCGTGCAAATTTATCGTTACAAATCCATGTGGGATTGACTGAGCGTGACTAAAGAAATTTATAAAGAGATTATAATACATATCACCGCCGCACCAAGTTTGCCAAATATTTTGTAGCGTATGAATGTCATATCCATTAAATATCGCAAGAATATTACAGTTTTCCCTGATCACTTTTGGTATTTGTGTACACTTCTGAGTAACATATATCACATCGGTATTTTTATGTCTACCTCTGGAAAATATCCTGGCAGGGTTTGCTTGTCTATCTAACTTCACATCATCATATATGACTAAATTGTTAATACTTCTATCAAGAGAATCAACACTCGGTGCTACCTCGATATCGGTTATAAACTCAATAATATCTTCATCGATTTCCGGTTTTGCTTTCTCGTTAAAATCCTTTAATACCTCGTAACATCGCTGAATGTCTACACTCGGGGCTACTAAATAAAACTTATCCCATTTCATCCATCTCGTTATTACATTAAGTAGCAGTTGTGTCTTTCCGCTTCCAGATGGTCTGATTATAATCATATGAATATAATTTGGTAACGCTGCATGATGCTTAACTGGTTCTCGTGTTTTTGTTGCCGAAAAGTCAATTACATTCACATTATTATAAATAAATTATGGATCTATATTGTGTGAAATGTAAGAAGCGTACTAGCACAAACGACTTGACGACGATTACAACTAAAAATAACAGATCAGCACTTGTTGGTAAGTGTGTAGTATGTGGTACAAAAAAAATTTGATTTGTTTCCCTTGATAAAATCAAGGATTTTAAAAAAACGAGGTGATATTGCAGCCAAGTTAGTAAAACTCCCAGGAACACCATGGGCAAAATATCCGGGAGAAAAACACCTTCCAGGGTATAGTTATTGTAGACGAGGGACCAGACTCGATATTCGACTTGATGATCAAAACCAACCCCGACCCGTTGAGTATCCAATAAACGCTATTGATAAGGCGTGTCATGCTCATGATGTTGCTTATAAAAGCAGCAATCTGCAACACAGACATATCGCAGATGTGAACTTGATTCATGCATTGAATTCTATCACTGATAAATCCTTCAAACAAAAGTTGGCTTCATGGTTGATAAAATCAGCAATGAAAAGTAAATTGATGTTGGGTGCTGGTAATTAATAACATCATGGAATCTATTTATTATTCTCCAAGAGGATACTGGAGGGGAAATCAGCAATCAGTAAACTCGCTAGTGCCTCAAAGGTGAAAAATACCACTGCAGCGGATTAGTTATCCAAACAGGCGAAATGGCAAATTTATCTACCGCCGCTTAAACAAATTAACCTCTCGCATTTTGATGTCAGCGTACCTAATGAGGTTCATCAGGCTGATGTATTATTTCTGCCGCATGATGGTGTTTACAAGTATGCACTAACCGTAGTTGATGTTGCGAGTCAATACAAACAAGCAGAGCCACAAGCGACGAAGTCATCAACTGAAGTGGCTTCTGCGTTTGAAAGGATTTATCTAAGAGGTCCTCTGCATTGGCCAAATCTATTACAAGTTGATCCTGGCAAGGAATTTCAGGGTACAGTGTTATCAGCAATGAAGCATCATAATGTCACCATCAGACGAGGACATACCAGGTGTAATTACTGCGTTGAATAATGAGATTACTCGAACAATTAATATGAAACCTAACAACGCGATTTAAAAAAAGTATATACCTGTAAAAACCGCAAAATGATTTTTTAAAACAACCAATACTCAGCAATGTCACTGTTAGATATTTATATGAACCAGAAGAACTCGAAGGTGGCAAAAAAAGAGCTACTGATCCTATTTGGAGTGTTACTGCACATAAAGTATCTAGTATAACGAGATCTACGGGTAGACCGCGCGTCTATAGATTAGATTCAACTGCTCCTCAGCGAGGATTTACTCGTGAACGATTACAAGTGATACCCGAGGATACTCAATTACCACCGCATGGTCATAACTAGCACCTCTTTGTTGCACTCGAGACAAGTCAGCATCACATTATCTCTGGTATGACAAACACTGCTTATCTTTTCTGTCTACGGTAAATTGGCTGGGGTCTTTATCAGACCAACACCAACGCATTATACAATTACAACTCGCGCAGTGATTATTCTGTTGTTGTTTCAGTGTGATTATAAATTCAGCATCAATGTCAAATTTTCTGTTATTTTTTTTTGTCCCGTTGTTTATAACCAGAGAGTTATTTTCTGATTATATCATCGCTGACAATATCACTTATTGTAGTGTCGCTATAGTCTAAAACAACTCTTTGAAGTTGATTTATTCTTCGTACTCTGGACAGTGCAAGATAAACTAAATTCGACCACTTAATGTGATTATCTATGATCCAAACAATTGTATCGGATATAGTCAACCATTGCGAAGAATGTATGGTCATTGCGGATTCTAGCTTCCACGGGGATTTATCAGCACGCAATGAATCTTCGACAACATTGATATAAACTAACACAATATCATTTAACACGAGAATCTGTTTTCTTGACTCTGTCAAGCAGCCAGGAATATCAAGTTCGATATTTTGTCTTTGTGTATCCATATTGTATCTCTGACTATCTTTCTACTTGCCACTATCAAATCGTTTGGTCTCCACGCTTCCCAGAAATCATTGCTATTTCACATTGGATGTAATCTGATTAGTTTCTTGAACTCTAGTAATTCATTATCAAGTGCTCTATGATCAGTATTAATTTCTTCATAATAGTCTACAAATTCTTTAGCCAATCATGTGGAGACAACCCAACAAATGGTGGTGGTTGACCATGATTGCCACACATTATCACTTTTGTATTCACTAGCAATAACCAATCGAGAAACATTTGTAATACATCTAACGACACTGTGCATATCTCATCCTAAATAATGATTTCAGGAATATATTTCTCACCCATTCGATCAGGGGTCCATTCGTCAACTTTCCATCGAAAGAAACTATGATAAGTATTTCATCTCTCTTGCAAGTCTGTGTGTTGGTGTTAGCACAATCATGTGTGATTTCACTCAAAAAAATTTGATCGCACGAGTCGTCTTCCTTGACCCACCACAGTCGTTTAAGTAACTAGTTTTATATTTACATATTCGATCAGAACACGATGGTGCATTAGATAGTTCTGATATCTGATTATTTTTCAAGTAATTGTTTTCAATTGTAACATCTGCTGATTTGGAGTAATCACGCAGTATTTCCTTTCTAATTCTCCACGATCCCCAACTCTCGTCTGAATTATATACTTGCTCGTCGTAATCCATTGAAAAACCACTAGCTAGTTTATTCATCTCGTTGTGGAGGGCTTCAGTATGGTATTATTCGCCATTGGGTCTTACAAATTGATCAAATTTACCCTCTTCGTCTTCAAAACTATGAAGCAACCACACTGACACAGGATCGTTTTTACTTGACTGAGAAATAAAATCAAATAAATTTGCTGTGTAATATTTTATTGTACTATCCTGCGGAAATATTGTTACCGCAGGTGTCCAAGCGTGTGCATTATGGTCAATAATTTTGATTGGAGATCCTCTCAATTTATATTTCGGTTCATATAATATCTCACCTGTTACTGTCTCTATGGATATTGGGAATTTTAGTATCCGCTCTAACGCGGCCACAATTTGAACTGTTGCTCCGCTCTCCTTCACTGTTAATCCCCATTCATTTATTTTTTTTTGTCTTAGATCCGTCAATTTGTTTCCACGCAACCCATTTGTAAAATGTTCTATTATTTGTTCTGCTACACAATTTATTATTGACGAATATTTCATGGTTTTTAGTTTTTCAATACTCGGTTTATCATTTATCGGATAGATTCCATAAACAACTGCTATTACAGGATAGGACGTCTCGTAATACGGTTTGTCAATCCCAGTCAGAATTCCTGGTTTGGAATCCTGACTCAGTTCTCTTATTTTTCAGGATGGGTTCAAATTTGTTAATTTCACTCTAAAAAAATACTTTTTCTGGTCAAGATGTGAGCATGCTCTTTCGTTGTTCATGGTAGCATCAACACTACCATCAATTCGAAATGTTGACCAACAGTGAGATGCTCCATTGAGCTTGAATTCATTAAAACAATCACGGATTTTACCCAACATGCTTCTATCACTTATTAGACTCTTTGGTACATCAGTGGAGACTATCGAGATGGAATTCAACATTTTTCCAAGGTGTAATTTTCGATAATCTCTCAAACCCCACCATATTATAATTAAAACAAGTATTTAAATAAGAAATTTATTATATAAAGTCACAGTTATGTCTCAGTTGTGGTGGTAAGCGATACAGAGAACTAAAGCGTTATTATGATAAGATAATCAAAAACTCCATCAACGACTCTGACTCTGTCAAAGACAAAATCATAAGAAAACCTCAAGACTACATTGATAGATTCTCAAGTAATAATTAAACCAAATAATGAATTAGACAAGTATATAAAGGAACCATAAATTTCAACCACATCCCGTGATTACCAATTATGAAGCATCTCGGTATTGTCAGACACTGCAGGCTGAAGAAACCAGTTGGTTTTCACAATGGTATGGGATATCTTATGTTTGGCACTGCAGAAAAAAAAACATTACTGTCACAGAATCGTCTCTGATGTATTTAACGGATTGATCAAGGATGATCTTGTTATTGATCACATAAATGGTATAAAAACTGATAATTCTTTAGATAATCTGCAGGCTATCTCACAAAGTGAGAATACCAAATGAGGAGGGACTGGTAAACACTCGAGAAATGTGAAACCTATAAAATCATTTAATACAGAAAATAACGAAGAAAGAGTATTTCAATAAATGAATGAAGCTGGAAAGTATTTCGATATTTGCAGAGCCTCAGCATGATATGTTGCAGAGAATATCACTAGATCAGCGATTTCCAAGTGAACCGGACATAGAATTCAATTTACATATGTCTGATTTCTGTTTTGTACTATGTGTTATAACACCAAGAGGAATAAATCGTGTGGGCTTGTTATATTTTTTTGAAACAACGATAACTCTTTTGTTGTAGTCATGTATCTTAATGGGATAATGGCTTTTTTGTGTTGGTTTGACTAGAAAATTTATAAATTCATCTACGATTTTTAAATACGGTGAAATCTACGATTTCCATCTACGATTCGTTTAATTCTTTACGACATACACACATATCGTATTCAAAATTATACACTTGTATATTACGAATACTAGTGTATTGTATACACAGATGGGATCTTGTCCTGGGGCCCATCATTCGAATCTCGTGGCAGGCATTATTGTCGACGGTATCGATTGGAGGTTTTTCTATATAATTGGGGGCGCCAGCCCAAAAGGGTACTTCGTGTGCACCTCCCTTCACGTCAAATACGTGACGGTGTGATTTTTACACCCCCCGGAAATTAATTTCTAGGCGCTCCCACAATAAACAGTAGCATGGATGTAAAAAGCTTTATGTCACATTCGGGCAACCCCACAGGATGGTTCAGAATGAACTATCGGCTAAAGGAAACGGTCACAGGGTCAAAGAGATAGAGAAATCTCAAAAGAAAAAAGAAGAGAGAAATCCCAAAGAGAAAAAAATCTCAAAGAAAATTTATCAATGATAAATTTATTCCGGATAAATTAAATAAAATAAGAGAGATGAGATTTAATACTACTGAAGAATTAGCTAATTTTGTCTCTAATTGTTTTCATCAGAGAAGAAAGTATATCCACAATGACTATGATCTCCCTGATGAAAAATCATGGATTAATGGATTATATCGTGTGTTTACAGGTGCATCTAAGGCATCGAAAAGGAAAAAACATAGAGAATTCATGGAAGAAATAGAAAAAGCTAAATCTTCTACAGAGAAGCAATCAGATCCTGGATTTCTTAGATTACCAGAACAATCAAAACTTTTTAATATGCAAAAACCCTCTTTGCAAGGTGCAACTGGTACAACTGAAAAAATGGAGATAGATATCAAAGGGGTTTTTCAGGTAGTGGTCTAGTTCATTGTCCTAATAGTATTCTCGGGGATATATTGCGATTAGAAGTTCTCGTAGGAGGAAAACGAGCCGGAAATAACTCACCGGAAGTAATTAATGAGGCAGCTGATATCTGCAGACGATTATTTGAGAGGAAACCGATGACAAAGTCACTAGAGAAACTACCATCTACGGAAATTATGCCTGCAAGTATTAGCAAAATAATAACAACGCGGTGGAGCAGAATATAGCATCACAGTATGACACTCAGGATAATATTACTGCAAATGTGATAGCGGGAAGTGGTTTGAAATCGCGAGCGAGATCACGATTTAGATCAAGAAATATATAATATGTTCAAATCGGCTCCTGATACAGCATTTGATATGGACGCCCCAGTGCCCAAGAATGATTCTATACTCAATTATCAGTATTTTTCCTATAATGCAGTACAACCAAATAGTCGATCAAGAATCGAACTTCAAGTCCAGGATACCAGCAAAGCAAATACTTTCTACCCTCTGAAGTGTTTATTGAAGTAGAAGGAGAAATTGTAACAAATGTTGCAGCTGATACACCATATGCACTTGGTGCCAATTTCGGCTTTGTCAATAATGGTATCATGGCGCTATTTGAGAGTGCTAGATACAGGATTGATGGAAGAGAAATAGAGTCTATAGAACATGATGTTGATGTTGCCACAACAATAGTGGGGTTAGCAAGATACTCCGATGATTATACAAGATCGGCAGGTCCATCTATGATGTTCTCTAAGGATATTACTGATCACGCTGATAAAAATAAGTATATTAAAGTAAGGACACCACAAAATACTGCAGTTGATCCACACCCAGTAGCAGTTGGTGAATACGAAGCAAGACCAGCTGCTGACTTTGATATTGTAAACAATGACAATACTCGTTACAACTTAGGGTTTGCAACACGCGTATCAATGTTGAAAGAACAGCATATATTATTTTCCTGCGCGATTCCACTACATCATATATTTGGATGTCAGTACCGTATTTTCACGCATTTCAGATGCACCTAATTATAAGACGCACCCTTATATAAGACGCGGGTTTTGACGATTGGTGTAAAAAAAATTTTAAATAAGACATCCTCAAATATAAGACGCAAACGGACTAGCCATCCGTTGAACTGAGCAACTTATCTCCAGTGGTTACCTTTCCTTTATCATAAATGAAAATTTGTCCAATGTTCCATCACCCGTCGGATGTAAACAAGGCTTCATTACCATTTTTAGTTGAGATCAAAGGCCAATAGCGGATGGGTTTAGTACCTGGTATCTAGATTCTAGAACAATAAACGTCGGATGTAAAGGCGGCTTCATTGATCCGTTAGGCAAAGTCTTCAGCGGGTGGGATTAGTACATAGACCAATAAACAACCGATGTATGCGGCTAGCATATATAAACGTGGGAATAGTCTCTTGTTATATATAAATGAATGATCAATTTGATTTGCATTTTTAAAATGTATAAAACTGTCACGATGCCGAAGCAAAAATCGTATACGGCATGGGAGAAAGTGAAAAAGACGACAATCATCAATGGCTTCGGAAGGTGTGGGATATATCCCGAACCCGCTAGCTATATCAGTTCTTCGGACGACGACTCAGCTGCATCCGATACCACTGAGGCTAATGAGGATTAATTAGCATCAGTTATGTAGTTATTCCATGACGAAGACAGTGAATTTGATTCAGGTTTCGATGGATTTCAAGCCGAAACTGATGACGATGAAAATGAAGATGAATAGAACAATACGGTACATTGATTTTTGATCAAGTCCAACACTATTTAGTAACAGTTTATTATATTGTGAACACTTACCCAATTGTTTTTACAACTAGGAATGAAAATCGTGAAACGTGAATATTTACCACAATAATTGTCCTTCAATATCACACACTGTACCGTTTGTTCGTGTTGAAAAAGACTTAGATAAGACGCCCATTAATATAAGGCGCACCCTGGGTGTGGGGTACGTAAAACTTTGTATAAGATGCGTCTTATATACGCGAAAATACAGTAATGACTCCATCAATCACCACAGAGCAAAAATTACTATCATTTATGAATCATGGAGGAAAATCATTAGTAAGTTGGCTAACAACTGCCACGGATATTATGAATTATTCTGTTAACGGCATATTTACTTGGCACCAATAAAAGGTGTTGCTGCGCCGTGGCTAATATTTGTTGCGTTACAGAATAAAACGCGATTGGGTTCACAAACACGCAGCCATATGATATTTGATCAAATAGGTGTTTCTGAAGTCTTGTTGAGTGTAAATGGCCAGGGGGAACAAACCAAGGATGTTTTACTTAATTACGGACAAAAAACCAAATAGCACGCGCGTATTATCGTTTGCTATCATTTATGGGATGCAATAATAATGTAGATACCAGTCTGCAAATATCACAATGGGATTTTAAAAAACTATATCCGATATATTATTTTTCATTGGAACATCTTGACTTAACCAGACAATCCGTTGTTGACATACACTTTCGAGCTCGTGTATCTTTTCCGGTTGCTCCAGATCCACTTATCCCAGAGTACATAGCAGTTGCTGTTATTCTCAGTGGCAAATCAATGCTACTCAAAGGTGTTGGTGGACGAATGAAGGTAGTTGATGCACCAGTGGAAAATATGCAATGTAACAATTAGATCAATCTGTTATTAAATAAAATGTCATATAGTCATGTTAGTGTTACGTTAACTCCTGGTCAAATTAAAAAATTGCAATTGGAATCAGCTAAAAAATGTGGAACCACAATATCACTGAAACACAATCAGTTGTCTGTCGGTTAGAATAAACTGTCATTGACAACTCGTCAGATAAAACACTTCAATGATGCCATCAAAGATAAAAAAGGTGTTCAGGTCACTCTCTCTGGGGCCGCAATTAAGAACATGATAAAATCAGGTGGTATATTCCCACTTTTTGCTGCTTTACCAGCGTTGATTGTGGCAGCGGCCCCAGCGGTAACAAAAGCTGCCACGCTAGGAGCCGTTGGTACAGCGGCAGGGATGGCACTAAGGAAAGCTACCGGACAGGGATACAAAAAAAAAAAAGAAATGATCAGGAAAGGGTCTAAGACTACCAGGAAATCCGTATTCATGGTACAGCAGAAAGGGCCTGAGACTAGGAACAGTTTATTAACTCGAGAACCAAAGGTTCTATCACCGATGTCAAATTTTGATTTACTCGATGCTGCTAGAAAACTAGTGATAAAAAACTTTAGAGGTGTGTTTATGAGAGATCATTTACCACAGCAACCAAACAGCGTTGAAACCGGTATCTTTAATCTCGATAACAGCAGCGGACCTGGAACCCACTGGGTTGCATAAGCGATTGATCCGCATGTGATCATCTATTTCGATTCATATGGGTGAGCGCCGCTTAAAGAATTTATGCATTATATAAACCGCTTAAAAACTCCTATCTGGTATTCTACGATACCAACACAGAAAATGAATGACCCACCAATATGCGGCATAGAAGTATTAAATGTCATCAATGCTATTTCATCATCGGGAAAACCAAACCATAAAACAGTACAAGAATATACGAGTTATCGCTTTTTAGAGAGGTCTTAGAGTATAATGATTGATATTTGGGGGAGATCTCTATCAAGCCTGAAAAAAAACACCACGGAAATATCTGCAACCGGTGATGATTTAAAATGGACAGCGAAATTCATTATCTGGAGCTTGATAAGCCATGTTTTTGCATATTGCATCGACTCAGATTGACTATATATATATATATATATATATATATATATATATGGATCTATATTTTCATCATTTTCATTCTACTGACAGTTATTATATTAATAATACCTAATCCATAATTGCATTTATTCCACTTATAGTACTTTTACTGCCAACTAAATTTAATGTATTAAATTTTGTTTCTGTGTAAATATTTTACCAGACACATACAGTTAGTTTAAGTCAACTGTGTGGATACTTTATTGTAATTGCAAATTATAGGTTGTGAGCCACACTAATCACATGTACAGGTAGTTTATTACACTTGTCAATTATAGGCTATGAGCCATGCTAATCACATGTACAGGTAGTTTATTACACTTGTCAATTATAGGCTATGAGAAATGCTAATCACATGTAAAAGGTAGTTTATTACACTTGTCAATGATAGACTGAGCAACACATGTACAGCTAGTATATTACACTGGTCAATTATAGGCTGTGAGCCATGCTAATCACATGTAAAAGGTAGATTATTACACTTGTCCATGAGCCACACTGATCACACGTACATGAAGCTAATTAATCTAGGACCCGTGCACTTATAAAGCAATTATGACTTAAACTGCAAGTTCCAACTATACGGTATGTGATCAATGGTGAATGCTAATGTCATTTTTAAGTCCAACATTATGATCCTTTAGGTCCCTCATGCAACGAGTTGATACTTTCCAATCGCCATAATGAAATATTTGTAGCAAATGCAATTATTTGACTTTCATCATGTAGTGCTGTTTCTTTGCAGTAAAATAATTAAGTCTTGAACTTGCTGTATTTTTCAATGTAACCAATGACCATAGTATCTCACACAATGAAGAACTAAACCTGTATTGAATGAAAAGTCATAAAACTTTCAAACACAATCACTATTCCTGTATTGAATGAAAAAGCCAATAAACTTTTTAAAAAAAACACTAAACCTGTATTGAATGAAAAGCCAATTAACTTTCAGATAAAAGCAGTAATATAGTCAAGTGATCAAGTAACCACTTTATACAAATGAAGAATTTAGCAATGAGCGACACAAATAATATCATTAATAAAATTGCAAACCTGCGATTGTAAAGAACGACTAAACCTAATGTAGTTGTAGGTAAACTACAAAAGGCTGAACATGAATAGAAAAATGTGATTGCAATGCATGCTTCTGCATAAATACAACAGCCCCAAGTGGGCCTGATATCACTCACTACACATACAGCATGTATTTGGCATTCAGAATATAGTCTTAAAGTGGTTCAAGTCCTACTTAGTCAACAGGACACAAATTATATCTGCAAATGGAATACACTCCAGCCCAGTTGACGTATGTTATGGTGTTCCATAGGGATCTGTTCTTGGACCTGTTCTCTTCATTCTGTACACTCAGCCGCTCTCAAGTTTCAGAGATCATCACCCAGTGTCGCACCAACTGTACGCTGATGACACCCAAAATATACAAGTCCAGCCATCCAACTGAAGTTGATGCTACCATCCATGGAGTAGAGAAGTGCATTTCGGATGTGAAATCATGGATGACATGTAACAAGCTGCAGATGAATGATGATAAAACTGAGGCTATTCTGATCACAACACAAAGACTTTCTCATTCACATCCTTTACATCAGACAATAACTATCAAAACACCAACATAAAATTCTCACAATCAGTACGGAATCTAGGTGTTACTCTAGACAGTACTCGCACATTGCACCAACATGTCATGAACATCTGCAGGGCTGCATATCTTGAATTGAGACGCATCAGTTCCATTCGTAAATATCTTTATGTTGTTGCCACGAAAACACTTGTGTGTTCATTAGTACTTTCAAGACTGGACTATTGTAACTCAATTCTGTCTGGTTCATCACAATATTTACTCCAGAAACTTCAAAAAGTTCAAAACACAGCTGCATGGATCATCTTTAGAGTACCTCGATTAGAGCACACCTCACCACTGCTCTGTAACCTACACTGGCTATCAAATCAATACAGAATCAAACACAAAATTTGTTCTCTGTGCTATGTTTCAATGACAGACTCCAGTCCAACATACCTATCCAGCCTCACCCATGTGTATACACCAGCTAGATCCTTACGCTGTTCTTCTGATAATCGTATACTCATTGTTCCCAAGGTGAAAACAAAGTCATATGGACAACGTTCGTTTGCATACCAGGGCCCGGCGACGTGGAGCGAATTGCCCATTGAAATTAGACACAAAGACACAATGGTCCCTTTTAAGAGTGCTCTCAAGCCTCACCTGTTTCGACTTCAGGGACAAACTTTGCGACCTAATTATGTTTTGTATCTTATATATTTTCAGCATGTTTTTGTGTTTTCCAATTTCATTGTTTTTGTCATTTGTTGTTCTGTAGTGTAGTCATATCATTATTGATGGTGTAAAGCGCTTAGAGCTTTTAAAGATTGGGGCTATACAAAGTCCTCATTATTATTATTATTATTATTATTATGATTATTATTATTATACAAAATAATTAACAGCCGACCATTTCACTAAGCAGGATTATGAAATATTATAAAATCACAATTTAGGTCACTATCTCTCAAACTTGGTGACATGGTGAATAACTAGTCATGCACAATATTTGTAAACTCTCAGGGAAACAGAGTCTTGATGACAGAGGTATGCTTATTTATAATTAATAAACCTGTCTGTTGCAAGTAATATTACCTTTGCTTGCTATTAATCAATCAGTAATAGAATTGGATGTGGCATTTGAAAAAAGCATTCGAAAGACTGGTTGTATGTCATGCATACTGAGCAAAACATAACCAACAAACCCTTTTCACCACTCACAACCTATAGCTAAGCCATTTTCCCCATGATCCAGGAAGATCTGAATATATTTTTTTTTACATTACAACTTGAATCTATTTTAGACCTGGGACATTTGATGATCTGCAAAGCCAGCAGTCTTACATGCGTGATGGACAGCACACAACCTACTATGGGAATAATGCCATAAAATAAAACCAGATTTATCATGGACAGCAAATGACTCACAATGGACACATGAATATACCTTAAAACCAGATGCATGATGGACAGCACACAACCTACTATGGGTACAGAACCATGACAAACTAAGGGCACAATGCAATAAAATAAAATCAGATATATTATGGCCAACACATGAATAGCAATGGACACATGAATATACCATACATCAAGATGCATGATGGACTTCAGGACCAAAAAAACTAATTAGACATGTAAGAAACTCATAGTTTAATGTAAATATAAAAACATATATATCGAATATAAAAACCTTAACTGTATTTTTATTGCAACTGAATCCGAAATATGGAATCCTGAAATGCTCTAACCACTAGGCAACCGGAGCGGTAAACTCTTAACGATGAGCATCAGGCGAGGAACTTTTGCAAGTCTTTTATATGACTTGGTCGGAGCGGTTGGAATCCTGAATGGTACATATAAGTGTGAAAGACTCCATATAAGTGTGAAATACTGCAAATAAGTGTGAATGATTCCAAATAAGTGTGAAATACTCCAAATAAAAGTGAATGATTCCACTAAAATATCTCTTACAATATCAAGCTAGAACTGAATGAAAATGGTGCCAATCTTTCGTCGTTACTCATTCAGAACGAAAAATCTTATTAACTTGAGTTTCTACCAGATGACATATTACATGATCGTGTTGGTTCTAACTGAACATGATTCCAGTTTGAGTTCCAGTATCTCCAACATATCAGCTAACTGAAAATCTTTTTTCGCCAAAGAACATAACAGTTAAAACGAGAAACGGTTTCTCTAATTTCTGAAAGTTATTTTAGACTAGTGAAGCATCTGCCATTCCATAACAAACGCCTCGAGCTTTAAAGAAATACCATCCTTTAAGCCTCCAATAACCTGTATTTCTCAATATTGCTATAATCACCACCCACCCTCTATCAGCATGTGAAGAATATAGTACATGGTTATCTTGTTGAATTTTGATGCAATAGCATGATACAATGTATCATTCAAATGAGATGCAATATCATGGACCTCTGTTGCATTTAAATGAGATGATTTAGTATGGCACACTGTAGCATTCAAGTGAGATGCAATGATAGTGTGCACTGTTGTATTCATCTGAGATGCAATAGCATGGCACACTACTGTAACATTCAGCTACGATGCAATAACATGGTACTCTGTAGCATTCAACTAAGAACCAATAGCATGGCATACTGTAACATTAAAAACTGATGCAATATAATAGTACACGTGAACAATAGCAAGACTTTACAAATTCAAGAGTACAACCATTAATCTTCAATATACCTTTTCACATATCCCATCCCACCCGTACTTGGGTCCGCATATGAGAATGTGCGTTTCAATAAATTAAATGTTTATCTCGTTGAATATTGTTGCAGTATATAATAAATATAAACTAAAATACAGAGCCAAATGTAACGAAATGCACGGGTTATTTTTTTTGTTTAAAAAGTGTGACCCATTTTTAAATCAAGAATTATTGCGGTTTACATTGTTCACCTGTACTTCCTATGTGCAAATAGCATTGCCTTTGAAAATACATTTATTTTCCATGGATATATGACTAGGTGCATATACTTCTATATCTTCTTCAATTAAGTTTGGGTGACATTAAAGTCTCCGTATACTTGCAGCAGCATCAATATGATTTTCATTGCTTTTATCTGCTTCAAAATCTGGTAAACCTGCTGTGGTATCTGACATTGCATTTGTTTATCAGCATCTTTTGAGATGGGGATAGAATCAATGTCGTATTTTTAAATGTTATATCCGTTACTTTTCATTTGACATTTTACCTTTCAAGGACCTTGATGACATTGTATTAGCCTTATCAGGTGTTTTCATGTGTGCCATTTTGCTGTGTTACTAAGATGTCATGTATTGCCATACTAGAACATTCCTTACATTGTAGTAACCATATCACGTGAATTCATGGTGATGTGATCAGTTTAGGGTTTGATCGAGTTCATAAAGAGAATGCAATTTCCATAAATAATGTTACAAAGAACTACCTGAATGAGCTCGGTAAACTTCATTCAAATATGGTCAAGGAAGAAACAGAAGATGAAGCAACATTTGTGGCCCGGTCTTTAGAGAAATTATCTTACACAGTGAGCGATAGAGCAAGCAATGAAAAATTGGCCAATAAGTTGTTAGAAGAATGGCGTGATGATGTTTTGAAAGACTTTGAAGGGGACAAAGATATTATTCATCATTTCTACTATATGGCTCATGTGCTTCTTGGCTTCCATAGCTACACCAAACCCGGCATTAAAAAAATTAGAAACTGAACTAGTCGATTCAGTGGGACCGGTTGGACGTGATGCTCTACCAGTGTTCCAGTATTGGAGTAAAAAAGAAACTCTTTGAGAGGGTTGGTCGCACAACATCAGAAGTGTTTGGACCAGCTGGCGACCACAATGGAATACGAGACAGGTGGGATGCACACTGCATGGCAAATGGTATTAAGTCAGTAATAGGAAATTACAGAGAAAACAGGTTTAATGCAATATCTGAAACTTCAGCTGAAGTATTTATCCATAGACAGGACTTAATAAAAGTTATTGAAACATTGGACAATCCCAATCTGAAGCTAAAATCTGGATTAATGGATTTAAAGTCTGACATAGTCTGTACATTTTTACAGTGCTTTGGTCTATTTTTCATGAAATTGACAGGGCCATACTGGAATCTCATCACCACAGGCAAAATAATTTATCTAGACCTTTCACAACATATTCTGGAAATTAAAGAATTTTTACAACAGTGTATGGAAACACCCACTCATCTTCTGAACCAAAATGAACATTGGTCACCAAATGACCCCTTAGATATTGGATAAAGGTCAATCATCATCAAAGATTTGCTGTCTGTTTTCAATAATAAAAAAAGAGACCAGAAATCTGTTGTTGAAGACCATCGTAACTGTTGCCTCTGCTATGTTTGCAGTAATCGACAAACAGCTGATAGACTTTCTTGGTGGTGGAAAGTACCATGTCGATGCTGAAATGATCAGTGAAACGGAAGAACAGAGAACAAATTTTGCTCATCTTACTAATCTTGGATGTGAGCATCACTTTGGCGATCTGGACAGCAGTCAGAGGAGGCGACCTAGTGCATCAATGCACCACCATACATCTGTACAGTTGTTGAAACGGAACATAATTCCTATGATGAAATGGCTAAGTGAAATGAAGCCCGATAATCGTCAAGCATTCTGCTTTCGGCACGAAAAGGTGGTCGGGAAATGCGACAAGACCACATATCAAACGAAAATAAAGTTGTGGCTGAAATTCACACAGAAATGGTCACAAAGAAAGGGCAAAAAAGGAAAGGATCTGCTGCTGAAAGGGGGAAAAAGAATCAGCGGAAAGTTTTGGTCAATTCCCATGACATAATGTTTAAAGGATTAAACCACATGTTGAGAGAAAATGAGTATGTGGCAATTGCTTACCAAGACTCCTGGTATTGTTGAAAAAGTGAAGGATAATCAAACAGCAAGTGTGAAGTTCATGTCACCATGCAGAAAGGAAGGGTACTTTCAATGGCCTTGTAGGGCAGACACACAAATTGTTGACAAGAAGTTTATTCTGTCAAACAAGTTCATTCCCAATTGCATAAATTTAGGTCGACAATGGTACATCAAAGAGTTTAATGAAAGCAAATTTTTTTAGTAAATTATGTTTCTCCGAAAATACTTACCCGATCACATTACTTTAGGATATAAGCCTGCTACCTCACAAATCCAGCCGTACCAAAGACGAAAATTCGTCTTTTTGTCTATGTTCTATAGAGAAAGGGCAATAACTCTTGCCCATTACCTCCCTTTGACACCCGCTAGGTGTCGTTAGTTTTTAAGCTGAGCGGTAAATACCATATGAGGATGCTCGCGTGGCGGGGTGGTTGGGAGGGTTTCTTAGTAATGTGATCGGGTAAGTATTCTCGGAGAAACATAATTTACTAACAAATTTGCTTTCTCCTTTGAATACATTCCCCGATCACATTACTTTAGGAGAATAGGTAATAGGAGGAGGGAATGCGGAGCATCCGACCTCCACCCTGGGTATCCTCGAGGGAATGATGGCTGGATTCCCCATTTGAACGATAACCCGGTCTTCTAATTTCAATCAGCAACACAGCCCAGGGTCACGTGATATGTGACCCCTTTCTACGGTTAAGAAGATAGCTATTGAAATCTTCTTACCTACAAAAAAATTAGCTGGCGAATCCAGCTAAGCTAATAGGCTGTGCTGATTGTTGTACGTGGATCTGGTGGGCATCTGGGCTGCCAACACCGGTCCTACTAGATACATGGTTTGCCTCTGCGAGGACAAATCTTTAAGATAAAACTGGAGAAGGTTGACTCAGCATGCCAGCCAACAGCTTCTATGAAGTGACTCTGATCTTGTGAATCCACAGAGTACACAGAGCGTATAACCCACTTCAGCCATGAAGCAAGGGCTTGAATGGTGATATCTCATGTCCCAGCTATCACCAGAAGAAAGAGGTGCTTGTATGTGACCTGACTCACTTCTATGCCTTGAAATGGTGCTAGAGAGCACAAACAGGATCTGGCATGGCTGCTGCTCCCAACTTATCTATAAAAGAAAGCTAGCTAATGACGACTCTTTGATTGCCAATGGATTAACCTATATGTTAGCTACGAAGCCTGGCTGCGTCAAGAGGACCACCTAACCATCGCATCTGAACAGAATATAGTTCGGGTCACTAGAAAGGACCTGTAACTCACACACCCTGCATGATAGTAGCTTTAACGAATAGGGCTAAAGACTCAATGCTGTCTGAATTGAGTCATGTTAAAACCCAGGACAGATTCCATTTGGAAGCAGGGTAAGGAATATTAGACAATTTAACTCTAAAGTGGCTAGGGGATCTGACAGATCTTTGTCATGGCTGATATCACATTGACCATAATGGCGGAATGTGTCTGATATCATGGAGTGGTAGCGTTTAATAATTGGGGCCAGCTGTTTCTCCTCGAAAAACCAGAGAAAAAGTCGGCCAGTTGAGGGATTGTGACACTCAGAGGAATGATGTTAATGATATGGTATCAGTCCCTGAAAACATGCCACTTGCCCTCGTAAGCCTTCAGAGTAGAGGTCCTCCTTCCTCTCGAGATTCACTCCACAACCGAAGAATTAAATTGTCTTGCAAGGCTGTCCGGACAGGGGTGAAGCACCCCTGGCCGCGGTTGCTTGAGAAGATTTTGGGCTGACTGTAATCTTCCTGGGTAGATCTATTGCCAGATCGAGTAGATCGGAGACCCAGGAGTTGTTCCATCTGAGAGTGGCAATCAGAACCATCTGACAGTTCTGACCCCTTAATCTCTGGATTATGTTCAGGACCAAGACCGTGGAAGGGTAGGAGAATGACCACAACCCTGCCCAGATGATTGACCGAGCATCCACGGCCCAAGCTTCTGGGTCTGGAACCTGTGAAACAAAGGTGGACAACTTGCAATTCCACCTTGTTGCAAAAGATCAATCATCGGACGTCCCCCAAAGTGTGTCGATTGGAAGAAAGCCAGATTGATGGAGTGACCATTCCGTGTGAATGACTGGATAGAGTGTCAGCCAAGACCTGGAGTCTGCCAGAAATGTGTCTGATGTGTACATTGAGGTGGAGATTGTTGCACTAATGTATAAACTGCCAGATCAGATTGCACAGGTCTGGTGATTGGTGCCCCCTTGTGTTGAGGCAAGTCACCACCACAAAGTTGTCTGACATAAGGAGGACAGATTGCAGTAAGAGTTGATCCTGCCAGAAATGAAAGGCATTGATGACAACCATTATTTCTGAAAGGTTGATGTGGAGAGAGCTCACCCCTGGCACCCACGTGCCGCTGACGGTATCGAAGCCCGGCAACAGGTGGGCACCCCAACTATAGGTACTAGCAGCGGAACATACCGTGAACTCCGCCCGGGTATCTCCAGAGTAATCCCAGTGGACAGCCCACAGGGGTTGTGCCACTGACTCAAGAATGATCGTATCTCTGGCGTGAGCATGATTGTGTGATTGAAGGGACTTAAAAAGGGCGCCATTACACTAGCAACATCCATTGTAAAGGGCGCATAAAAAGACGGCTGAGCGGGATCATGTCCGCTGCCGCATTGAATAATCCGAGGAGTTACAAGAACTCTCTCGCTGAAATGCGCATCCTGAGAGAAATGGACTCTCTCGTAGAGAGTGCGATTATCTGGATGATTGCGAACTCGAGGAAGCCTAACCAGATTCAGATCGTGGAGAAACTCCACACCCAGATGGACCAAAACTCTGGGCTGGACAGAGATCGGACTTTATCCAGTTCACGAGAAAGCCTATATGATGTAAAGTGATATAAGATCGTTTCTGCCTTGAGCAGAGTAGAACTTAACATATGTTTCTGGAGGATGTCGTCCAAGTATACTGCCAACGCTATAGATGAAGTCGAGCGGAACAGGGTGACGACGTAATCCATAACCTTGTTACAAGCCTAAGTCCCAACAAGCACAACAGAGAAATGTCCGTGACTCATGGGATAGGGACATGAAAATGTGCGTCAGTCATGTCTAGACTGACAGCATACCCGTCGGATGGCTTGATCACCCCATCGCCACATTGAATTTCAGGGTGGTTTTGGCGGCCCAGTCCTGAAATTGCAGGAGGCGCTGCCCACAGGTAGGCAGTCCGCTGGCGGTGGACAGTGTATGTCAACGTCTCGAGTTAGGAGACGTGAAGGCGGAGAAACCTGGGTTCTTGCCGCCTCTGTATGGTTGCCGCCTAGCTTGATTAGACTGTTGGCTCCCAGCATTGGGTTTCGAAACGCCTGCGAAAGTTGGGCGAAGAGTTGGAGGGGCAGTTCCCGAGCTGCCTGCCTCCGAACCTTTTCAATTTTCACCCAAAGTGTAAAGGTGTCCCAAACGGAGACATCCGTAAAATCCGAGTAGGATGGGGCTTGAGCGACGTGGACCACCAACAGGCGGCACGTCGTATCAGGTCGAAGTTGGCAGAAGCAGTCAACGCATTGGTCATGGAATGGTGAGCTGTCCTGTTAACAAATCGAGCAATCCAGGCAGTCACTTCACAAGCGTGGTCATTGCCGGATTTGCCTAGGGATTCGGAAAAAAATGGCCAGTGAAGCCAAGTCTAACAATGAAGACGTAGCGACTACGTTTCTGACTAGCTTTGACGTGGCATTGGAGATCAGTACTGAAGCGTCTGATGGAGTTTTCGTACCAGGTACACTAGAACTTCGCTGGAAGTTAGTTTCCTGGAATTTTTTTTTTTTTTTTTTTTTAACCAACTGGGGAAGAAGCAGGAAGGACATAGTCTCTTCCTCCCATTCAAGATCTACTGATGCCGTAACTGTGTAGTCTTGAATGGCAGTAGGAGGTGGTGGGCATTCTGAAGTTCCCAACAACCTAGAAATTTTTTCCCCTGCGGCCTTGGCGCTAAGCTCAGTCCGTTCCATGACCTGATCTATGGATGGCTGAAAGTGTTTCTTCACAGTCACTGTGTACCGCGTCATATTCTGGTCAACTCAGGCATCTGTGTACTGCTGATTTGCCTGCAATTCGTCAGACACACTGTTATGTCGAGTCCTGTTCTGTTAAAGCTGCCATATCTAGGCAATGCATACCAGGTGGCATAGATAACTCAATTCCGTCATCTCTGATAATGTCACTAACTCTCCCTTGTGGAAAAGCCGTGAACCAATGTACGGCCGGCAATGCCTACTGATTTGAATGGCATATGGTCGGCCCTAATGTCGGCGACGGACCTGTTATGACCGGCACCGGCCTCTCAAATGGTCGAGTTGGACGGAGAGATTCATCGATAACATCTCTGTCCTGGTAGTGATATGTAACCGGTAGAACAGATTGATGGACAGATACATCACTAAAATCTCCGTAAATCCGATCTGGTTGGATTGCGGTATGATAAAAGTCCCCATGCTGGTACAGCGGTACAGGCGGACGGACTCATATGTCACTAAAATCTCCGTACGGCTGGACGGACGGTGCCGGCTGGAAGGTCGGTGCCAGCTGAACGGCCGGAGCCGGACTGATATGTCACTAAAATCTCCGTACGAATGGACGGCCTGTGTCTGCTGGGCTTGACGGCCGGAGCCGGTTGGACGGTCGATGCCGGCTGGAAGGTCGGCTGGACGGCCAGAGCCGGCTGGACGTCCGGTGCCGGCTGGACATTCGGTGCTGACTGGACGGTTGGCTGTGGCATGTGGTCCGCCGGAATGTCGGTGTCGGTCCGGCTATCATCGGTACCAGCCGCTGTCATGGCTTGGCTGGACGTATAGATTTCTCATGAAAATCTCCGTCATAAAATTGGCATATTGCCTGCGGTACAGCTTGATGGGCAGATTTTCCCCGTAAATCATAGTTGGTCGGACCGTGTTAGCACTACAAAGGGACGTCTGGATGGCCGGCTAGCTGGCTGGCCGGTGACGGTTGGATTGCATAATGAAATGGATGCGATAGAATCTGTAAAAACCCCATGCGTCCTGACTTACAGGCCCGATAGCCATGCACGGAGATGCGGGGGGGGGCTTACGCCCACTGGGCAGCCTAAAAGTGGGGGAACACTCCCCAAATGTACCCAAGTACGCATCTGTTCAAAGGCGGACTGTTGTACCATGTCAACATCATTTTCCTCCATAGCCATATTGCCAACACCCATTTTGCCGTTCATGCCTTCATTGTCGATTTTGCTACTGAAACGACAAAAGAAGAGAACAAAGCACAAATTAACAATTCAGCATATTATTAAATTGATAATACTATAACCGTTACTAACGGAGTATGCAAATTATTCCTTGCCTTGTTAGTTAGTGATGACAACACTAATTACCACCATGAGCATGTTGCAACGGTTCGTTCAAAGACGAAGTCTAATGAAACGACAAAGAAGATAAACAAAGCACAAATTAACAATTCAGCATATTATTAAATCAATAATACTATAACCGTTACTAACGGAGTAGGCAAATTATTCCGTGCCATGTCAACTCGTAATGACAACACTAGTTACCGCCATGAGTGTGTTGCAACGGTCGTCCAAAGACGAAGTCTACTGAAACGCCAAAAGAAGATAAACAAAGCACAAATTAGCAAATAAGCAAGCTATTAATTCGCTATTACCATAACCGTTACTAACGGAGGAAGCGAAATGATTTAGTGTCGCGTGAACTTGTAACTACAACACAAGTCCGCCATTAAATAGTCGCAACTTGGTCGTTCCAAGACGAAGTCTACTGAAACGACAAAGATGATAAACAAAGCACCAAATATCAATGCAGCAAGTGATTATTTCGCTAATATCATAACCGTTACTATACGGATTAAGCAAAATTATTTAGTGCCACATGTATACATGCTAGTACCGCCATAAGCGTGCTCTGACCACATTGTAACCTGGTCCGAAGTCTAGAAAGGTGACAAAGTCACTTAAATTGGAAAATATTGTAAAATAATGATACAACCTGTAGAGGAATGATTATCCAACACAGTAAATCCAAATTAAACTTCGGATGGTTCGAATTGACACTTAGATGGCTTGGATTCATTGGAGGTCTAATTGTACGTGTTTGCACAATACAAGCGAAGCGACACCTAGAGGGTGGCAAAGGGAGGTAATGGACAAGAGTTATTGCCCTTTCTCTATAGAACATAGACAAAAAGACGAATTTTCGTCTTTGGTAGGGCTGGATTCGCGAGGTAGCAGGCTTATATCCTAAAGTAATGTGATCGTGGAACGTATTCAAAGGAGAAATTGAAAAGCAGTATAAAAACTTTAAATGTACATACTTTTAATTAAAGCATGGTCTCTGGCTGGAAAATAAAATTCTTGTTATTATTGTCAATTCTTCATTTTTTTTTTCTTCCTCTTCTATACAAGGAATTAGTGACATTGTTTAACATCACAGTATGTTTTTAATTAGGTCCTGCAACATTGTTTCAATCACAGTATTGAAAAATATTTCATTTTTGTTGTTTTCGATTTTTTTTACATATGAACTTTTGATATGTGATACATTTGTATTAAGTTAACTGTCATAAAAGTTGTGAATTTTTTTATATGATTTTCAGTTATAAATGAAAATATTGAAGTCAGACAACATATTTAATGAGACTAATGCATTCAGCAGGAAAAATGCAACCAGAATATCAAATTTCATATTAATATCTCAACAAATAAGAAAGTTATAACATTTTTATAGAAATCAAATTTTACTTCGGTTCCGCAACTGGCACATAACCAGAATATATTTACATAAGACACAAATTCTAGAAATTTTTTAATATTTTGGAACTTAAAAGTTACATAACTTTTTTTTCTAATAGAGATATTTTAAAACAATAAACTGTTTTGGAATGCTGTTAAAAAGATCTATATGAAGAAAACAAGTGTTTGCAGTTATTTCAATATCCAAAAAATGACTGGGGTTGCGAAAGTAACAGCCCAAAAAAAGAATATAAAATCGACAATACTGATTATAATCATGTCGTACCCTCCAATGTAATAAATGACTGACTATGCTGCACGAGATGTTACGACAGACCCGAAAAACAAGTGAGGAATATAAACAAAATCAAATTAGTACTTACCTTGTACTTTATATCGAAGAAATAACAGATCTTTTGGAAGAAATTAACTTCGATTTAACAGATCATCAAGTGGTAAGTACACAAAGCGGCATGGCTGACAATTTGAATTTTCCAATCAAATTACACCGGAAACCACATGATATCTACTGTTAGGGGAAGTTATTCTTGTTATATAAAATGAAACCATTTATCTATCGTTGTATCTTTTTTATCGTGTTTTATTTAACTGGTGCTCTGTGACTGTGAATGACAATCATAATCTGTCCAAGTGCTGTATTTCATTACTTGTATACTTTCAAAACAATGTCATTTCTTTTTCCTTTTTTTAAATCAGAAATGTTTGAACAGATACCAGCTACAACATTTTCAGTCATATAACATCTACAGGTTTCATCATTAAAGACTGTTTCTCTTGTATGGCCACTTTATCTTCAACAGTATAAGCTGGTTGTCACAGAATTAGGAGAAAATTTAATTTTTTTTTTCTTGAATTACAAACTAATCTCAGCATTTTTTTGTTTCGTCGTACATGCGTTACCTGGGGTGAATAAGTGCTTTTTCAAGGTAAGCGGCGTGTAACGATTTGCATGTGCCTGACTTCGTCAGGAACATTAGCACTAAACTCCCTATGAATTAATCCGTTCTTGCGTACGAATCTCGAGCTACCCCCACCCTTGCAGTGTTTAATCGCGCCGGACGTGATTTTCTCAACAATTGTCTTGATGGATTCATCACGTTCTTGCTCTTGTTTGAAATCATCACGCGAAATTCCTGAGATCAATTCAGGGACTATTAATTTATGAAACGCGGTTTTCTCTCGCCGTGTTTGCGCTCGCGTTTCGATTGCCTGGGCCAAAGGTATTTTAAAATCGGCTATGGTTGGAAGACGGGAACCTTCAACATTACCGATCGTCAGATCGTAAATAGGATTTTCCATACAAAGGGCATCAACAGTTCCCGTTAGGAAAGGCGTTTTTACCGTGATCCTTGCTACGGGAATGCGACCGATCGTCTGATCAAGTAACATACATGGGGACTCCCACCTGAGCATTTGGTTATCCTGCACGAGACTACGTTTGATCACTACACCCGTGCAACCAGTGGCACGTAATACTATGACTTCTCGACCGTTGACAAACCCTCTCGCGGTTGGTACACACGCTTTGGGAAATAGACACGTGCCAAGCGAATGAATACAAGTTTCTACCTGTACTATATTATCAGATATACCTTTACTTTGTATAGCCACTGCTACCTTATGTACAAGTCCCTTTCTTTTAGGACAGTCTTTCTGAACATGACCCCATGCATTACACAAGTAACATTGCAGACGCTGAATACCTGGATTCCTAACTGACCTATTTGCCTCAGCTGACTTCACAAGCTCCCTAGGCATCAGTCTCGCAGACTGGTTTCCAGACTTAAAATCTTTTGAAACCACGTTCTGGGTTCCCCAATGAGCTTCGGCAAAGAAATCGGCTTGCTTAGCCATATCTTTTACGTTTGTGAAGACTTTCTCTTTCAGAAATTGATCTAATTCCCGCCCAACTGTATTAAATAATTGATCTCTGAGCAAGAAATCAGTCAACCCTTCAAATGTTTTCACTGCTTTGCCGCATTCAATCCACCGCTCAAAATAGTTTGCAATTCTAACGGTGAACTGACCAAAGGTTTCTCCCTTATCGGACTTGCTATACCTGAACTTTTTACGAAAACCCTGTTCAGTGAGCTCGCACCTTTTGAGAAGTGCTTCATTTAGCACGTCGTACTTAAACACATCGTCTCTAGGAAGTCGCGAGTATACATCCAGTGCTTTACCTTTTAATAGAGCACTAAGATGCAGTGCCCAGTCATTTTGACTCCACTTCTGGTTTTCGGCATACCGCTCAAACCGATGAAGATAACTATCCATGTTATCATTTTTATTGTCAAAGGGAGGTAATTTGGGGCCCCTTAATTTGCTAGAGGCAGAATCGTGTTCTCCTTTACCAGCTGTTACTAATTCTACCTTACGCTCATGATCCCGTTGCTTTGTTGTTTCTTCTAACTCTAACATTTCTACTTTGCTTGTTTTTCTAACTCTAACATTTCTACTTCTGCTCATTTATCTAACTCTATTCGCCTTTCCTCCGATTCCCTTTCCCATCCTATCCTGTCCTTTTCGGCCTGCTTCTCTAATTCTATCTTCCCTTTCTCTAATTCTATCTTTTCCCTTTCGGCCTGCTTCTCTAATTCTATCTTTTCCTTTTCAATGGCCCATTTCCTTTCATCGGATTCCCTTTCTAATTCCCGTTTCCTTTCATCGGATTCCCTTTCTAATTCCCTTGCTCTTACCCTTTCTTCCCTTTCCCGGGCTTGTTCTTCTTGAATAAATTTCCTTAAACTTTCACCTTCATAACCAAATTCTTTGCCTAAGGCAACCAAGTCCTTAAGAGATGACATGACAAATTGTAATATAAATATAAATATATATATACCATAGGCTGACCTTATCTTCCTAGTAAAGGTAACCAAACCAATGCTTTAAATACGTTTATACTGGACACACGGACCTAGATAAACTAAACAAAAATAAACCCCAACTTGAGTATTATCTTGTCAAGAAGGTCAAGCTCAAATATAAACATTAAATGTATACTTTCACAAAAATGATTGACAGTTCACTTAATCCAGCGATCCCACCTCTGACACCATTGTAACAGAATTTTTACCGAGTGGATGGTGGATTAAATGAACAACACAAACACAATATGTGAAAGATAATGTAAATTTATGAAATAAATTATTAACGAAAAATAATGATGTATCAACACAATAACTCATGCGTTCAACCCACAATTACACTCACAACCATTCACAATACATGAATAAATTAACTATTAATACAAAATAAAACACAGATACAAAGGAATCTCTTGGACTATACACAGATCCAAGGAACCTTTACAAAAGTTATATTAACGCAAGTATAAATTGCGATAAATAAATACAAACATCAAACTATACTATCGCACGTATGGATTGCGACAACTAGCACGAACATATACATGTATTTAATCAAGCTGCTAACTTTTATTGAGATTCATGTAATCCCTTGAAATACTACTGTGATTTGAAGTAACTATGTAAATATAACAATTCAATTGTACTACAATTGCAACACACACATGTGTCTCGACCCTGTATAACCGTACGATTCACCAACTGTTGAATCTCCGCCCAGTTTCCCCGAATACCTAGGGTTGACCAATACTTTTATCGGTCACTTGCCCTTCACGGATCCACCACAGTTATACGTACAGACAGCATACAGCATCTACTAGAACCATCGGTCCCAAATACCTAGATACCACCCCGGATGTTTACACCTCTAGACAGCTCCGACACTCAGACTTCTAGATTTCCGGATATTTACACATCACGACAGATGTAGACGGACAGACAATCCGACAGATGGACAGTCAGATACCTCAATTTGATCTCACAATCAAATGGCTCAATTAATCACATTCAGCTACAATTCAGAGACATTCAGAGACGTTCAGCTACAATCAGATACGTTCAGAGACGTTCAGCTACAATCAGATACGTTCAGAGACGTTCAGCTACAATCAGCAACAATTTCAAAGATACTCCGCTACAAAATCAGCAACAATTTCAACTACAATAAAGAGACCAAACTAATAATAGTTTTTTTCTAAAACAATCTACAACTTAGATTACACTATTGCATTTAAAGTCTAATAGTGACTAGTAATTCCAAATATTCCACGTTTAAATCTGCATTGTAATAAAGGCATCATTACATGAAATGATAAACTGAATAAAAAATTCACCATAAAACGAAATATAAATTTAACACTCACCCCTTTGGCTGGAGATAGAATGACGAGCTATCTTTCCTGTGATAAGATACTTTTGGTCCCGTAATATTTATCAGAAATATTCTGCCTTATATATCCTCAAATAGGTGAGCAGAATTCACGGCAAAATTACCGTGCACCCCGTGATTCTAATGTTCCTGACTTCAAGTGATACGAAGTCAGGCACATGCAAATCGTTACACGCCGCTTACCTTGAAAAAGCACTTATTCACCCCAGGTAAAGCATGTACGACGAAACAAAAAAATGCTGAGATTAGTTTGTAATTCAAGAAAAAAAAAAAAATTTCTCCTAATTCTGTGACACCGGTCTGCTGTTTATTTTATCATTTAATGAATCTGAAGCAGGTTTTCCTGCAATTATGTTTTATACAGTTTAAAAACTGACACCATTACTAGAAGTCAATACATCTCAAAATAAATATGCAGTGGACTATTAAATTTGGTACATTGCACAATTGCCTGTCCCCAGCATTATGATATCTGAGCAGACTAGGTTGCCTACTGTACAAAATTCACAGCAAAGTTCGTAGTAGTCTGGATTATAAAAAACCCAGAGTATAGCATCTTATTATTGTTGACAAAAACTACGGATATTTGATATGTTTTATTTCACAATTCACCTGTGCCACCCGTAAACTAAAAAACCCCAAGTAAAATGATAAAAATAACTGGCTCAAAGTCTTACTCTGGGCTGCAGGCTGGCTGGGTCTAACTGTGGGCCAGCGAGGTTCAGCTCTCATCTGCGGCATTGTCTGTGGTGTAAAGAAACCTTGTTGGGCAGCCTGTGACATAGTTGGTACAAAGTATCCTGCTCCACCAGGTTGGAACATCTGGCCCATCTGTTGAATCTAAATAAAAACATTGTTCTATTAAATCTAAACAAAACACTAATGCATTAAATACAAACTTCAAATAAACATCTATAAATAGCTTACATCTTAGCCAGTGACATGTGATGTCCAAAATATCAAAGAAATACTGCACCAACTATTGGAAAACAATTTTATCCAACTTATAAAGGGCTTTTCCCAGATTTAAAGAGGAACAAGCCAAATATCAGTCAGTATACAGCTTTCAGCTACAACTGCTCTCAATTCTGTTGATTGCTGTTGTAGGGCTTAACGCCATTTTTAGCACACGATGAGAGGTGAGATGGCAGTGACTTGAAAAGAATCTAATATTCAGAAGCCAAGCCAATGATCCACTTTCCAAATATAACACCAAGTTCACACAGAATATAAGAAAAGGCCATCAACTACAAACAAATTCATTAAATACACACTTTTCAGCTATAACTATTTAATGGGTATTTCATGCATCCTTTTGTAGTAACCAACATATGCTGAATGTAATCATAAAAACATTTTATATGCATTCCATTAGCAGCATTTCCAGTGACCAGTACAGTGAAACTTGTCATGTGTGATATACAGATATATATATATACTGTACAGACTTCAATAAAATAACACCCACTCTTACGAGGAACCTCAAAAGCCATGGTAAATATTTAAGTGTGAACATTTTATTTATGTAAATAAGACATGTTGACTTTGTTCCTTTGATGCATATTTATACCATACCATACCACATCAGACATTTCACAAACTATTAAAGTAGAGCGAATATGCAATGTTGTAATTAGTAAAACCAGTCCCAGAAATGTACAGTTAAAGGCTGCAATAGTCCATAATCATGATTTTTATTTCACATGTCCATATTGTATGTTGTTAAATCTGTATGGCTTGCAGAAAACAAACATGGGTTCAAATTTTCTTGTACAAATAAAAAATAACAAAAGTAATGTGCATGACATACCTTTGCTTTCAAAGACTCTGCAGACTCGAGCATGTGCAGCAGCTCAGAGTTGTCTATTTCCAACAACATTCCAGTTATCTTTCCAGCTAGGTCTGGGTACATACGCTGAATCAGTGGGAAGAGACGCTCACCCAGCATCTGTTTCTGCTCCTGTGGAGGAGCGGAGGCCAGCATATGAGATGTCAAAGGCTCCTGACCTTGGACAACCACAGCCTGAGGTGGGGTCGGTTGTTGCTGGGCCTGACAATGAATTATCAAAAAGATTACTTTTTGATTTTAAAAAACATGGCAAGATATTAAAAAAATGCAAGAAGCCTAAGTGGAACTGACATCTTTCTTCTGTAGGACACTTGTAAAACAATCCAAAACTTTATAAAATTTTCCCATGCTGTCAACTGCACAGGTGATGAAAACTAACTTAATCAGGGTTTCTCCACATTATTCATCTTCATCCATATCTGTTTCTATTCAGCAGTGCAAAGATGGTCAAGTTATTAGCAATAGTAGCCAATTCTGCCAGTTGACTGAAAACTTCTCAATCTTTATATGCATTCAAATCATGATTACTCCCCCCCCCCAGCTTTATACTTTAAATTTAATAATCACAGCCATATTGAAAGGTTGAATTGCTTCCTGTATTAAGTACTTCATACTAGAACGAAGTCTACAATTCTATTTGTAAAAAAAGACAAGTATAAAGAATTTACACTTCCAACAAAAATGTACAATTAAAGGCTGCAATAGTATTTTAAAATAAACTTAATATTTGCCAAAATTTTCCTTTGTGCACTACCTGTATCCGCATGCTGGCTATCCGCTGCATGTATTGGGAGGCAAGGTGGGCCTTGCGGTCCTCTTTGCGCTGAGCTAATGCCACGTACAATGGCTTTGCGACCACAATGCGACCATTCATCTCAGTCACAGCCTTAGTTGCCTCTTCGGGTGAACTGAAGCAGACGAAACCAAAGCCCTTGGTTCTTCCATTCTCAGTCATGACCTATAATGTATAAAGTATGAATCTTAATTTGTAAAATGTCACCTTACATATTGGACAAACTTTAAGGAATTATATTCTTAAATACAAAATGCATCAGCTTACCAGAGAATCATTTTCTTTTCACTATATACAATCAAACGCACAACAAAAGCTAAAATGTGTAGGACACTGCATGCAAAAAAAAAAAGCATGATGTGTATCAGTATTTGATGGCTGAATGAAAGGCTACTTTATGGTCTAGTTGGCTCAACATAAATGCATGGTCTCTTTTATCTTTCATTAATATGCATGAATTTTGCTTAAATGCATACTCAGTTTATATGCATACTTTGTGCCAATCCCAAAGCTATGCATAGAAGTGTAGACTATTCCAACAAAACTTGAAAGCTTTAGATAATACACATCTTTTTACTTTGTGGCAACGACATTTTTAAGATTTATTACCGAATGGTAATGCAAATCAGTGTTGGTGGCACACGCACGGAGCAAATTCTGGTTAGGCAGCAGTTTCTCATCTGAGCATTTGTAAAATTAATTATACATACAGGTTAAAAGAAGCTAAAATGCTTTCTACAGAGTCAACTTGGCAACAGCCAATATCACGATTTGGCAATTTTTTGCATGCTGCAATTTAAAAATTCGCTGCAATATTTGATGGTTGGCAGCTCTAGCAATACAACAAAGATTGGACGAATTATGCAGAAACAAAACTGATTGGTAAACACATAATTGCAAAGTAATGCACAATGCCTTCTTTTATACTAAAAAAAAAGGGTAAAACTACCAATAGGGCTGTCAAAAATCACGAAAAACTTACCCGGGTACCTGTTGCGCCATTTAACGGGTACCCGTTAGAAACATGTAAGACATGTACAACCCTAGACCAACTAATTGTTATCCGCCTTTCTTTAATATTTTATTCGGCGACAGAGACTAACCGTGTAATGCACTACTCGGACTGAAGCGTCCGCACAGTGGTAGCTGCGAATGATCGGACAGCACGCTAATAATTAATACATTTATTTAGAACAACATTTGTACCCAGACAGTGAGTATAATCCAACTTCTAATGATCAGCTGTGTTAAATCCTTTAGAACACTCATCTTTTTTTAGCATAAATCTATGCTAGATCAGAACACGTGTATTCATCGGCTGTTGACCTCGGATTTGAATTACCCATGCATGCGTGTAAATCAGCTTTACCACATGGGAAGAGTAGCAGGGGGGCGAATCAGACAACTTTTTCCGACAAAATCAATTTAAACCCTCAAAACGGAAAATAGAGCCTTCCTACAAAATCTCATGTTTTAACCAAAACAAAATAAAGTCTCCATTTGGTAAACGGAGACTTATTGATTTCTTGCTCAAAACATGAGTTTGCACGGGTGATACTCTATTCGCGTTTTCGTTGTTTAACCATAAAACGTCGCAGCGGTGTTGTCATCATTCCCCCCCCCCCCCTGCTGCTACAGGTTAACCGAATATTTGATCAAGTCCGATACTATATCGTGTTCGAGGACGAAAATCATTTATGATGGAAGTCCTTAGGACTTTACAAACAATCTAATCGCAAACACCCCACCTTGTAGATCAATCAAATTATTTGATTGGTCAGTGAGTCGGAAATTAATTCTCGTTAGCGAATTATTATGGCATCGCATGTAGACAGGATTAATTGGGTTTTCAATAATTAGGAATCCTGGAGGAGCTGTTGGTGCAAACGAATAAAGAATATATCCCTGCTGAGCTCGATTTGATTGCTCGAGATTTATTTGATAGCTTCCTTCGACTGCGTCACATGCTAAAATTGAGCGCAATCACCGCTGAAATATTTACATTGTGCGGGGCAATATGCCTACCGCCGCCATCTGGGTCATTATTATATTTGAGGAGGGCAGTTGAATCTAGTATACCTTGATATTGTTTCTAACAATTTTTTTTAGTTCCTCCGCGTTGTATCCAGGAAACTTGAAATTACGCAGATCGGTTTCTGTGATATTGTAACCGGTTAGGAATCGTTGTTTACTGTCGCTGTTGTCATTGGTTATTGTTTGAATAATTAGTTCATTTATATATTCCATGTCAGATACAAGCTGATTTAGTATTTCAACGTGTTTTTGTGAATTTGTTTGCCGTAGTTGTTCTAGATGTGTTTTATGTAATTGATTAATTTCATTAAAATAACCAGTGACGTCATTTAGCGTAAATGAGATAGTAACAGATGACTCAGCTGTTCTTTTAATAATAAAATCCCATTGCATAGTGTTATTGTTGGTAAATATAAATCTAGCAGTGATTTTTCCTTTTTTTATATCAGATAAATTATCTCGATACATGGGATTGATTTCATGATATGATTGTACATCTGTGGTTAAGTCGGTGGCGGGTTTTTCCGGTGGTTTTTCAGGACATACTAACACTGTTCTTAACGAGCTGTTATATATATCTACAACATACCCAGAAGAGTTTATTTTGATCGACGACGAGAGCGTCGGTTCATGAACTTTTAATAGCTATTTTTGATTCTTTTCCAGTGATTGATTTTATTCTACGCTGAATTTCAGAATAGATTTGCTCAATTTGGTACGATCCAGTTGGTAACGAAACAGTTTCCCACGCTGGAGTACCATTGTCTTTATTCCACAAAAACCTTAACGAGTTATTCGGTTGCTGACCGCCAAATGCAACCGATCTGATATTGGGCCACCTATGATATACTCGTAATTTTGCCAGCGCGATTTCGCGCACTGGAATCGGAGAAGGGAAGTTCACACTAAATTGTGGGTTTGTTAATGTTATTGATATCATGCTTGTTCGTATCGGAGTGGTATTCTCCGCGATTCGTTGAAGCAGTTCGAGTGACATTATTGTTAACGTTTTCAATTTCTAATTTCAACATCGCGGAGTTATACAACTGGGCCATCGCGGAAAATTCAGCATCGGATATGAACGAATTATCTATCGACAGCGAGATCAACTCGGATAATTTCGAGTACGCGTCAAATACCACCCGGTACCGAGCTGTATAATCGCTGAGTTTTTTCTGAGAACACGATAACTTTTTAGTTATCGCGGTGGAGACTGCCGCAATTGTTGTTGCCGCGGAGATAGCGATTGGAACTGCAATCGGAGCCATCATGGTCACCGTCGGCAAAATAACCCCGGCGCTGGCCATCACACCGGACACCGAGTACACGGTGATGTTGATGATTGTTACATTGCGGAGATACTTTTTATTTTTTCACGATAACGCTCAGAAAGTGATTTCAAGTTCGCGGAAAATTCTTTCACGGTATCATATCGATATCGATGCGATTGTGATACCGCTGGGGATATTATCAGTTCAATTGATTTCATCGATGTCATTACTATTTTAAACCCGCTAATGTTTTCAATTATTCGCCATCGAGGGCGGGTGTTAGGTGGGTAGATGGGTTAGGATGTCGTAGGTATGGTAGCTTTAGCCGGAAAAATCATCTATAAATTCTAAACACCAAGTTATTCTTGATCTAATGGTGGAGCTATCAACCACGACAACATTAAAGTCTTGTCCACGACCCTTCATAATTAACGTCGCGGTGCCACCAGAGTAGGTTTTACCGTCTGTGATCATATTAAATTGATGGATAGAGATCCACGTTAGCCTGTAGATACCATCGGTCCACATTGGCCTGAAGATACCATCGCCCCCCGCCTCGCCCCCTCCCCAGAGACCGATGGACAATGTAGTATAAACGTCTCTTGTCCAATCCATGGTTCCATGATTAACCGTATACACAATATTTTAACGCCTATGTCTGGATGCGGAATCTTTACCTTTTTAAAATCTTCTTTTAGTCTAAAAATATCCTTGTAAATATCGAGATAATTTGCTTTGACTTCGTTAGAAACCATCCTCCTCCTATCCTTCTCGCTAAAAAAGAATGAAATTAGAAGGTTTTCGATTTCAAGCCGTGCTTGGTTGTTAATATGCCGGTTGATGTCAGAAAGTTTCGTCGTGATATCTTGGAGTTTACTGTCCTTAAAGAACTTATTAACAATTTCGCTGGTGAGCTTTTGTTCGTCAATAGCTTTTTTAATTTCAGCGAGGGTCGGGCCTGTCAGAGATGTGGTTTCAGACACAGGTGTTTTCCCCAAAAATTTATCCACGATGGTATTAAGTGTTGTTTGTCTCACCATAAACATATTAATATCTTTGAGAGTCATCGTAGATGTAGCCGGGACACCAAAGAAATTATTAGCGACATAGGTATTGTGAGTATGCTTGCCAATAAACTCGCTAATTTCAGCGAGAGTCATGCCTGCCACAAGTGAGGTTCCAAAAAACTTGTCAACGACGTCGTTGGTGGGTTTTTGTACCTTTTCAAAATTTTCTATTAGTTTAGAAATATCCATGTAAATATCGAGATAATTTGCCTTGATTTCATTTTCATTCATCATCCTCTCCGCCTCCTTGTTAAAAAAGAATGTAGTTAGAAGGTTTTTAATTTCAGCGAGAGTCATGCCTGCCACAAGTGAGGTTCCAAAAAACTTGTCAACGACGTCGTTGGTGGGTTTTTGTACCTTTTCAAAATTTTCTATTAGTTTAGAAATATCCATGTAAATATCGAGATAATTTGCCTTGATTTCATTTTCATTCATCATCCTCCCCGCCTCCTTGTTAAAAAAGAATGTAGTTAGAAGGTTTTTAATTTCAGCGAGAGTCATGCCAACCACAAGCGGGGTTCCAAAGAATTTATGTACGACATTTTTGCAAAAAGTATTATAACCTCGTATATAATCATCCAGATCACGTCCATGGGTGGCAATCGCGTCGGTGATCGTAGACACAATTGCGCCTGGTTTAAGTTGTCCGCCGCTGGAATACAGCGCAATAGAGTTTTCAGCGGCGGCACGTTGTCGTATCAAAATGTCATCCGCGGATATATTACTGGTTTTCAATTTACCCTGGCGATCTTGAAATACAACTATTTCGTTCGGGTCAACACTTGCTAAATTTAACGTCTCAGCGATTTCATCTTCAATTATTTTTTTAACATCCTCGATAGAACCCGCAGATGGTTTCGGCATTGACTGAGATCGTCCCCAAATATCAATCATTATTGTTAGCGCAACTTGTGTTTTCAATTTATGGATTTTTTCATTAAAAACCTTCCACTGGTATATTCATTTACAACAATATGTGGTGGTTTCCACGGAAATCTAGATATCTCCGTGAGGACATTTAATACTTCACGGCCGCATATTGGTGGATCATTTAATTTTTGTGTTGGCAGCGTGGAATAAAAAATCAGAATTGAGCGATTTGATATATACCGCATAAACTCGCTTGGCGGAGCTAGCCCATATGAATCGAAATAAACAATCCCATGGGGATCAATCGCGTATGCAACCCAGTGAGTTCCCTCACCGTTGGAGTTATCAAGATTGATGATACCGGTTTCAACGTTATTTGGTTTTCTCGGTAATTGATCTCTCATAAAAAAACCTCTGAAGTTTTTTATCGCTAGTTTTTTAGCAGCATCAATTAAATCAAAATTGGACATGGGGATAATTGGGTTTTCAACTAATAAACCGCTCCTGGTATTCTTAGACCCTTTCCTCTGTACCATGAATACGGGGTTCCTGGTAGTCTTAGACCCTTTCCCTTTTTTTTATATCCTTTCCCAACGCCATTCCTGCCGCGGTACCAACGGCTCCCAACGCCGCTGCTTTCGCCACTGCTGGGGCAGCCGCTGCAATCAATGCTGGTATTTCAGCTAACAATGGAAATATACCGCCTGATTTTATCATGTTGGCGACTGCAGCCTTTGAAAATACAATTTGAACCCCTCGCTTATTCTTTAGCACATCATTGAATTGTTTTATTTGACGATCCGTCAATGATATTTTATGTGTACCACCAGACATCTGCGCTGGTTTCAACGTTATTGTGGTTCCACATTCTTTAGCGGATTTTGATTTTAATTTCTTGACTTGACCATCAGTCAGCTTGACACTAACAACACTATATGGCATTTTATTGTAAAACATATTTATGCTTTCAATTGATCTAATTGCGAAAATCGTTTACATATTTTCCACTGGTGCATCAATAAGTCTCATTCGTACGCCAGCGCCTTCAAGTAGCATTGATTTATCACTGAGAATGACAGCAACCGCTCTATAATTAGCAATAGCGCCACGAAGGACATTAGCTCTGAAGTGTATATCAACGACGGATTGCCTTGTTAAATCAAGATGTTCCAGCGAAAAGTAGTAGATCGGATACAAGGTCTTTAAATCATATTGCGATATTTGCAAACCAGTATCAATATTTTGATCACGGCCCATACATGACAGCATACGATGGTACACGCGCGCAATATGGTTTTTACCGTAATTAAGTTGTATGTCTTCGGATGTTTCCTGCTGGCCATTTATTCTCAACGAGACATCAGTAACTCCTAATTGATCAAATATCATATGACTGTGCAATTGTGATTCCACTCTTGTCATATCCTGCAACGTAATAAATAGATGACGTGGAGCTGAAACGCCTTGTTGTGATGCCAAGTTCCATGTAAATGTACCATTGATATTTGATTGCTTAACATCTGTTGTTGTTGTTAGCCAACTTAGCAATGATTTGCCACCCGCATCCATAAATGATAGTAGTCACTGTTCTGTGGTAATTCATGGGGTCATTACTGGCATCCACAAGACCAATTTAGTTAAAATGACTTTACCAGCGCCAGCATCTGGATTTGCAGGATCCGCTGAAATTCTCCAGATTGCATCATCGTCACTACCCTTTCGCACGAGTACTACTGTATGCTTCGCTTCATAAATAACTTTTCGTACATTTCTGCAGAATCCAAATATATGATGCAACGGAATTGCACATGAAAACGATGTACGTTGTCCTGCCAACATTGCTATTCGTGTTGCAGCTCCTAAATTGTACTGGGGATCATTATTTATAATCATATTCTCGACATCAACAGCAGCAGCACCAGTATTATTATTTGGTTGTCGTACAATAAATTGAGTGGGTCCAGCAGTGTTTTTATTATCTTTTGTAAACATCATAGACGGACCTGCTGATCTTGTATAATCGTCAGAATATCTTGCTAACCCAATTATTGTTGTAGCCACATCAACATCACGTTCTATTGATTCAATTTCTCTTCCGTCAATGAGATATCTCGCGGATTCAAATAGCGCCATGATACCATTATTGACTAAGCCGACTTTGGTACCATCTGGATACGGTGCAGTAGGAGTATCAGTACATTGTACAAGATGTCCTTCTACTTCGATAAATGCTTCACACGGCAAAATGTATTACTGGTATCATGGACTTGAAGTTCAATTCGCGATCGTAGGTCGGGTTGTATTGCATGATAGGAATAAAATTGATAATCGCGGACAGAATCATCCTTGCGCACTAGGGCATCCATATCTAACGCGGGATCAGCTGTTTTTTTAAACATTTTATTAACATACTAGTGTTTTCAATTGTGAAAATCTTTGTAATCATCGGCGTTTTCGTTTTTGTTTCAAACCACTTCCTGCTATCGCGTTCATGATATCCCTATCCGTTACCGGCGAAGCCGTCAATGGTGACGCAGTCACCGAAGCAGCCAACGACGCTAGTTTTTCTTCCCCTGCGTTATTTATTGCTTTGCTGATTTTTGCAGGCATCACTGTCGTTGATGGCAGCACTGGTAGTTTCACCACCGACTTCGTCACTGTTGGTTTCTTTCGCACCAATGATGTTATTTTATCTTTCGCGGCAGAAAATGCCTTTCCGGCAAGATTTCCAACAGCGTTGATTCCCTTATCACGAATAACATCAATGGCTTTCATTGACAATTATTTAGCTAACGGCGCCACTTTTGGGGCCATTCTTGTAAATAACCCCGCAATGGTACTGCCGAAACCATCTCCGTAATATGCTATATAAAAAGGCAATCGTGAGTTCACCACGTAGACGCTTACGGGTTTATCATGGTTGTAGTGTATGATCATCTTGTTATAAAAACACTAGTGTTTTATACGCTAGCATAGTGAATTGCGTAGCCGCCTTCGATTGAAACTCTTTGAGTAATCGCTTTCGATCAATCGCTGTAATAACCATGGGCATCTATGTGATTTTCAACTAATTCAGCAATGAGTTCTCGATATACATCAATGCCCATGATACCGCCGGCAAATAATCGTCTACAGATATCAGCTGCTTCATTAATTATCTCGACGGAGTTGTTTCCGGCTCGTTTTCCCCCGATAAGTATTTCTAACCGTGATATATCACTGAGAATATTACCAGGACATGTCACGGTTGCGTTGAAATCCAAAGGATTTCCAATCAAATATCCTTTTCCGCTTGTTTTCTTTGAACCGGCTTCTGCTCTTGTGTCTATTTGTTCCGGGATTGGATCCTCCGTATAAGGTGGTGGTTGTGGACCGCTTTTAACTGCAGCTAGAAAGCTATTATAACTAGGGCGCTGTGACGCTGAGATTTTATCCCCGCCGTGTTTCGCTAAATATATTTTTGATGCCCAAGTGTCTCTGGTTTTATAAAACTTTAAAACTCGTCTTTTAATAAATTCTCTCTTTTACCCTTTGGAAAATTTTCTCTAGCAAAATCAGCTAATTCGGAATCCGTACAGAGTCTTCTAATTCTATTTAATGTTCCGACTGTAAATATATTTCCAGGTGAATAGTCTTTTCCTGCAGCTGCACCTTGTTGTTCTTCTTCGCGTTCTTCAATTTCGCCCGGTCGATATACTTGTGGGTGGGGTGGATCAGGCGCTGGTACAGAATCATCAATATCAGCTAATCGTTCATATTCTCGTTGAGTTTTTATATCACTGGATAGCTGTTGTATCACTGCGCGTGTTTGTCCGGTCTCTGCTGCTATCTTTTTAAGCGTATCAAGCAGCGGCGCCTTCTTTGCTCGTTCTTGTTCAGGAATATCTCCGTATATCGCTGCTTCAGTTAACTTTTTCACATCTTTGGTCGCACTTGTTATCGGAGTAAACAGTTGTTCACTTGACACAGAAAAGTCAGTTTGCATTTGTTGTCGTTGTTGAAGTTTCTCGCGAAGTCTGTCTCGAACCGGTATAAACTTTTCAATTGCTGCTAGCAGCTCTCGGGCTAATCTAGTTGTAAGCGATTCACCTACCATATATTGTTTGTGAACTGAGTTTCCAAATGTGAAACCCTTTGGGTTTCCATACTTGCGTTTTCAACCGGAGGGTATTTCCATGTGAAGACCATATCACAATTAAAAGCTGAGTTATCAAATAATGTACTATCAAGCTAGAGTATTCATCTCCGACAAGGTTAAACTGTACGACGCTATCCGCGAATGTTTCAGAAACAACATCGCTGAGGGTTTCAAAATTGTAATATCTGAGCGCGGCGATGAACGATTTTTGTCAACTTTGTGGCAACAACAACAACAACTACGTGAAAATGGAGGCATCGCGGTGATTACTTGCTACCACAACCAGATCATCCAGTATGCACATAACTGCACGAGCAAGCCCAAACTGCTGAGTATTCTTTCAGGAGAAAATCCTATGTGACAAGTGTAACAAGTGTTACAAAATATGCTAAATTTTTTTTACTAAAAGCCTATTTTTTATAGTAACACTCACGTGGTTAGGATACTGGTTTTTCCTCGTTAAACATTTTTCTAAGATCACGAACCTTAGAACTAATTTCAGTTCGTTTTTGATATTCTTGGCCGAGCTTTTGACATATTGCTTCAACGGTGCTAAATAGCGTTATAAATACATTAATGTCGTTACGGTACAAACAAGCATTGATGGACTTTTGAATTCCTTTCATGAGCCTGTACATCTTAGGTAAAACATAACGACCCTTACTAGACTGATACTCAATGTCTTCATATTCCGAGGTAATCCTGTCGCAGTCGAGATCTGTAGATAATACTATCCCTCGATTTTTCAAATTTGAAATTTCAGCAAATATAGCATTTACATCTTTGATATCCATATTTTTATAGTATACTGTATCTCTAATTTTAAAAAAATAACACTCATTTGGCAATCTCGCTGGCGCCCTATGACGACAGAGAGACCCAGAGGTTACTTTATTAACTTAATTAAGTATCCTTAAAGGATTTATTTCCCTTGAATCGTTTCAGATGTATACGAATTTTATTTTATGGCCATTTTTCTTTGACAGAGCTAATTTAGTTATATTTTCTGCAACACATCGTATTGAAGGACTACAAATATCGAAATATCTACTGGCTTCATTTATTGACTGAAATATTTTTCTTCGTTGGTTTCTGTATCAAATGATTTGACATGTGTTGCCTTTTTTGCGTGTTTGCCGGTTCAACTTAATTTTGTATTCTGACGCTGAGTAACAAATCGTAAGTTATCCAATTTGTTATTTTGAGGGAATCCATCAACGTGATCAATCACAAATCCGTCTTAGATTAATCCGTAAAATGCTTCATAGATTATTCTGTGATTAAGATATGTCTTCTTCCCGGCTGTAAACATCAAACATCCCATATTATTTACCCATCCAACCGGTTTCTTTAGTCTGCAATTTCTAACAACACCATCACGGGCTGCTTCATAATTAACAACAACTGGGTGAGGTCTGAAATCTTGGCTCATTTGTATAATAATTCTACTTGTCTAATTTATTATTTGCTTTAATTATAAGTCTATCAATGGAGTCTTGAGGGTTTTTTATGATTTTGTCGCTGACGGAGTCATCGGTAGGATCAATGACTGCATTTTTTATTCGTTTGTCATAGTAGAGTTTTAGTTCCCTGTATTGTTTGCCGCAACAACTGAGACACAACTGCGATTTACCCCTTACCCCCACCCCACATCGGAGGTACGGAAGGGGGCCAAAGGAACCGTTGCGAACGCTTTGTAAATGATACCCACAGAATTCGCTTCTGCATGTTTTGTTACATGGAGTTGTTGATCCAATCATTAGCCACTTGCAGTCATTCATTATACTATATTTTTCTATTTAAATACTTGTTTTAATTATATGAATGATGAATTCGAGAGATTATCGGCAATTAAGCATTACAAAAACGTTAAATTTAATCTAGATAGAACCCTCAAAGATGTGCCAAAACGGGAAATAACAGATAGAGCCCTGATAAATAAAATATGCGATTGTATTAATGAATTCAAGCACGACGGTGCATCTCATAGTTGGTCAACATTTCGAATTGATGGTGTTGTTGATGCCACCATGAACGACAGCAACGCAGCCATGATGTTATCACAACTTGGCAACAAAAAGTATTTTTTTAGAGTGAAATTCATTATCCTTGTAGATTCAGGCGGTTGGATTATACGAGACAAATTTGAACCGATTCTCAAAGACAAGAAAACAGTCGTTGTTAGCCGTGATTCTAAGCCGGGTCTGTTAACTGGAATTGACAAACCATACTAGGAACGAGCATATCCTGAAACAGCAGTTGTGTATGGGATATATCCGTTAAATGAAAAAGCCGATATAGGAAAACTAAAACCAATGAAACATTCGTCGCCGTCGACTTCATCGCTCAATTGTGTAGCACCACCAATAACAGAACATTTTACAAATGCATCCCGAGGGAACAAACTTACCGATCTACGGCGTAGCAAAATAGCTCAATGGGAGTTAACGGTGAAAGACTGCAAAGCAACTATTAGCGATATAGCAAAATTAGAAACGTCGCTGAGATTTCCAAAACCGTTACAACGATAACCGGAGCAGTTTTATACGAATCAAAATATAAATCAATTGGAGCTCCAATCAAAATTATTGATCATAACGAACACGCATGGACGTCCGCGGTCAAAATATTTCCACGAAACAGAACAATTAAGTATATACCTGTCGAATTCTTACGAGAAGAATTCTCCGGGGATGGTTTTCTTGTTGAAGAGAAACTATTGGATGCTATTGCGCATTTGAGTAAAAACGACCCCATGTCGGTGTGGTTACTTCGCAGCGCTGAAAACGACACAGATACGTTTGATCAGTTTGTAAGACCAAACGGTGAATTATAACGCACTGAAGCATTTCACAACAAAATGGAAAAAACAGCTAGTGGGTTTTTAACAGCGTGTGGCGAAGCCACCAGTGATGAAATTATCAACAACGAACAATTATCGACAAACTGTTTTACAATCCCGTCGGTTGCAGTTCATTTCGCGAGAATCAAAAACGCATGGAAACCAACACGCGTAGAATTCTTGCCAGACATTGAGGCTAGTTGTTTAGAATTTAATCATGGCGGTTTATGGAATAACAAATACGACTGTGATAATATCATTTCAGTTGATATGGTTGCTTGTTATCCAGCGAGTTTTCTTGGTTATGGAGAGTGTACCGAGTATTTTAAACAATTTGGACACCCCGTACATGAAATGACTCGTGTTGCAATTAATGGGCTGCTGCCTGATTTTGATTTAACTCTATTCGCTCGTGTAGTATCATTTGAATTCGCAGCAGAACTTCATCGCTGTTGTTATATTTGGATTGGTAGACACATGTCTAAAAAGAAGTGGCTGCCAATAGCGTTATTACGATTCATGATTGATACAAAAATGTTAATTTCGCTGACGGTCAGTGAAGCAATTATATCGTATCGGAAACAAACCAATGTCTGGTTACCAACACCGGAACGTCTTGATAGTATAATTGAGGAATCCAGAAAACATATTGATGCTGACGAAGAATATATCATTGAGTGGTCCAAACGGGTATTTAATCAACGAAACATCGAAGCAAAAGATCTCGGCAGAAGAATAATCGGAAAATTCACTCAGGGAGGAAAAAAATGCGACTATAAACAATATTGTTCAAGGCTGATTTTAGATAACACCGAATACGATTTTGTAATCGCAGATGCAGTATCCAAAAACATGTGGATCGTAAAGATGCTTTTTTGTCCAATGGAACAAAATTGGGTACATTTGTTACTTACAGCGACGGTTACAGATCCCCGTATACACATTTGAGGTCGTCGATGCTGGGTTATGCTTGTTTAATTTATTTTCAATGATAAATAGATTTCCTGACACTGCGGTTTGAGTTGTCGTTGATTCATTTTACATTAACAGCAAGTACAGTTGCGCAGTTGCTGAATTCACTAATCCGGATGAAAGTTGGGGATCATGGAGAATTAAAAAAGAAATGCTGCGTGAGTATTCTGAATTAGCAGACGTTGAAATTAAAAGTAATTACTTACGCTGTGATAATTCATCAGAACGTTCTAATGCAGCAACGATATCAGATCCAATTTGTAGATATATAACAGTTTATTTAAACGGCTGTGGTGGGTCAGGAAAAACAACTCGGGCGATTGAATTATATCGAACGCAGGCAAATATGATTGTGCTGACACCGACCCATAGACTAGCGCGAGAGATAAAACAATGAAACGTTGAAGCTTGCACTTATCATAGTTTTTTTCGATACAACGGCGACAAACTTGACCCCTGAACGAATGGGTGAAAAATTCATTCCTGAAATCATTATTTGGGATGAGATATGTACGGTTTCGTTAGATGTATTAAAAATGTTTCTTGATTGGTTGCTGCAAAAGAATAAATCGGTGATAATGTGTGGAGATCATGGCCATCCACCACCATTTGTTGGCGCGGGTCAACATGATTGGTTAAAAGGGTTTGTTGACTATTATGAAGAAATCGATACCGACTATAGAGCACTTGATGAACAATTACGCGAGGTCAAGAAATTAATTAGATTACAACCGGATAGAATCCAATGTGAAATAATCAGAGAAATAATTCCTGAAACTCCCATGGAGGAATTTTGGGAAGCATAGAGACCAAACGATTTTGTAGTGGCAAGTAGAAAGATAGTCAGAGACACACTTTAGAGAAAGTTGTTTGCGCGTCACAAAGAAAAATTCCCAATGCTTCCAGGACCGTTGTGTTATAGACCCTATGATACATGGCGACAAAATATTGAAGTTGAAATTCCAGGACAAAACGAAAGACGAACACTAGTGTTAAATGATATTGTGCTGGTTGATATCAGTGTTGTCGAAGATGCATTGCGTGCTGATAAATCGCCATGGACACTGGGTTATGTAACAACGATACATTCCTCGCAGGGATTAACCATCGCGGATACAATTGCTTGGATAGTCGATAATCACATTGAGTGGTCAAATTTAGTCTATCTTGCAGTGTCTAGAGTACGGCGAATAAATCAGCTTCGAAGAATTGTTTTCGATGATGACACCACAATGGATGATGCTAGCATCTTTGATGTTAGCATCATTAATAAAAAAACTCTCCGGTTACAAACAACAAGACAAAAAAAAAAACAACGAGAATTTGACATTGATGCTGAATTAATAATTGCGTTGAAGCAACAACAGAATAATCACTGCGCAAGTTGCAATTGTATAATGCGTTGGCAGTATTCGGATAAAGATCCTCGCCAATTTACCGTAGACAGAAAAAATAACAGTCTCGGTCATGTAAACAACAATGTGATGTTGACTTGTCTTTAGTGTATTAGACGCAACGGTGCTAGTTCAGACCATGCGGTGGCAATTGAGTATCGTCAGGAATCACTTGTAATTGTTCGCGTGTAAAACCCCGCTGAGGGGCAGTTGAATCCAATTTATAGATTGGAGGTCTACCAGTTGATCGTGTTATAGTAGATATGCTATGCGTAGTGACACTCCAAATAGGATCAGTAGCCCTTTTTTTATCACCTTCGAGTTCTCCTGGTTCATATAAATATCTCACGGTGACATTGCTGAGAATTGGCTGAGGAACGCCATCCCGCTGTGGTTGTGGTATATACTTTTTTTTTATTGCATTGTAAGGTTTCATATTGATTGCTCTGGTAATCTCGTTATTTAGCGCTGCAACTACCCCTGGTAACCTTTTGACCCATTCACGGGATCGCTTTTTTGGATGAATTCTTTTGCGTATTGATATCCAAATAACCGCTCAGCAAGAGTCCGATTAAATCGTTCTACAATTGCCTGATCGCGATGTAACGCAGTATGCCCCCATCTGATGGTGACATTGTGATGTTTCATTGTAGATGCAACCACACCCTGAAATTCCTTGCCAGGATCAACTTGTAACAGATTTGGCCAGCGTAGTGGGCCTCGTCGATAAATCCTTTCAAATGCAGAAGCTACTTCAGTGGCCGACTTTGTTTTTAGCGGTTCTGCTCGTTTGTATCGACTCGCAACGGTTAACTACGGTTAGCGCGTATTTGTAACCGTTGTCATGTGGTAAAAACAATAAATCTGCTTGATGAACTTCATTGGGTCCGGTAACATCAAAATGTAAGAAATTCATTTGTTTAGTACACGGTAGATAAATTTGCCATATAGCCTGTTTGGATAACCAATTAGCCGCAGTGGCCTTTTCCACTTTTGCGGCGTTGGCGAGTTTATTGATTGCAGCGTTACCCCTCCATTATCCTTTTGGAGAACAATAAATAGATTCCATATTATTAATTACCAGCGCCCATCATCAATTTGCCTTTCATAGCTGATTTTACCAACCACGAAGCCAATTTTTCTTTGAAAGATTTATCAGAAATAGCATTTAACGAATGAATTAATTTCACATCCGCGAGATGCCTGTGTTGCAAATTGCTGCTTTTATATGCAACATCATGAGCATGACACGCCTTATCAATGGCGTTTATCAGATACTCGCCGGGTCAGGGCTGATTTTGATCAAGTCTGATATCTAATCGTGTTCCGGGGCCACAGTAGCTATATCCTGGAAGGTGCTTTTCTCCTGGATACTTTGCCCACGACGTTCAAGGGAGTTTTGCTAACTTGGCTGCGATATCATCTCCTCGTTTTTTTAAAAAAACATCTCCAGATTTCATAGAAACAAATCTAAACATTTTTATACCACATGTTGCACATCTACCAGTAAGTGCAGATCTGTTATTGCTAGTTGTAATCGTCGTCACATCATTTGTGCTAGTACGCGTTTTACACTTCACACAATATAGATCCATAATTTATGTATAGAGATATGAATATAATTGATTTTTCAGCGACTAAAACAAGAGAACCAGTTAAGCATCATGCAGCGCTACCAAACTCTATCCGCGCAATTATAATCGGGCCATCTGGATCCGGCAAGACGTAATTGTTGCTCAATTAAATAATGAGATGGATGAAGTGGGATAAGTTGTATTTAGTTGCTCCTAGCGTAGATGATCAACGATGCTATGAAGTGTTAAAGGATTTTAACGAGAATGCATCAGAAATTAAAGGTGAGAACGTCATTGATTTTATAACTGATATTGACGAGGCACCATCCGTGGATGACCTTGATGGGAGCATTAACAATTTAGTCGTATACGACGATGTGATGTTAGACAATCAAAAAAACCCAGCTAGAATATTTTCCCGAGGCAGGCATAAAAACACCGACGTGATATATGTCACTCAACGCTACACTCAGATTCCAAAAGTGATCAGAGATAACTGTAATATTCTTGCTGTGTTTAACGGCGTTGATCAATTTAGAAATTTCTTTAGTAACGCTCAGTCAATCCCACACGGATTTATAAAAATAAAATTGCATGATCCTCGAACACGATATCGTATCGGACTTGATCAAATATTCGGTTAACCTGTAGCAGCGGGGGGGGGGGGGAGGAGGCGATGACAACACCGCTGCGACGTTTTATGGTTAAGCAACGAAAACGCGAATAGAGTATCACCCGCACAAACTCATGTTTTGAGCAAGAAATCAATAAGTCTCCGTTTACCAAATGGAGACTTTATTTTTTGGGGGTTAAAACATGAGATTTCGTAGGAAGGCTCTATTTTCCGTTTTGAGGGTTTAAATTGATTTTGTCAGAAAAAGTTGTCTGATTCGCCCCCCCCCCCCCCGCTGCTAGAGTACTGTGTTAAAACTGTCTCGTGTCTGTGTGTGTGTGTGAGAGGGAGCATGCAGTCGCAGAAGTGATATGATATTGGAATTATAATTCTTAAGATAGTTATGACAAAAACGTAGTAGTATCTAGAGTAGAAATGTCGGTACATGTATGATGGCTAATTTTCAAAATTAGCAAAGCTAGTCGACTTTAAAGATTTCAAGGTATCTAGGTGATAATTGTTAATAATATAACGTGTGTGATTTTCTTGACACGTCTGTTCGGAAATAAAAGGTAGGCATTTGGATTTCATTAAAAGAGCACACAATGTACCGATCATTTAGCACCCAAAATCAATAGTTGTTGTCTACAAAGAGGTTTATTACCTGTAAACAATGTCTGTTTTAACCTTGGCATATAATGCCTCAGGGATAAGGGGTTTGTCTTGTTGCACAATGACAATGAATTTTACTAATCCAAACAGACTCTGATGTATTGTTTATTTATATTAAGCAGGGATCTGGTTTCTAATTAAAGCCATAACTGTCACACCTGTTTGAAGTGGTTTCGTGTGTAACGATTTAGTAGTGGGCCGCTGATGCACAATATGTGGTCCTACTCCTAAATATAGACTGAGCTGTAACTGAGACAAGCAACGGGATCCTACAGTCTTGATAAAAATAAATAGGACTCTAGGTACTAATCTGATGAAGTTGAACCACAAGCTGCAAACATGTCATGATACCAACGAAAACCCAGAGATCTGGGGATATAAATAGACAATCCAAAGCATGAAGAGAAACTATTTTTAACAGAAGCAATGATACTTCATAAAGTGCTATCAAACTTTGTGATGTTTAGCTTATGTATCAAACATTTATAGAATGATGCATGCAATGCATTTTGTCTTGAACTAATTAACAACTCAACCAAGCTCGACCAAGGCAGGATATCGAAAGTCAAACTTCTGTACTCAATCCAATAGTCTTTGCTTTTCAAAACACAGCAAAGTCTTCAAACTTTTGGAAGGGATCCTACAGACATGATAAAAATAACATCTAATTGTTGAAAACTTTCCAGTGCCATTTAACCAAAAATGCGAGGATCACGACATCCAAGGCATGAAAATGTTTACTGTATCATTGGAATATTAAATGCTAAACCAAGATATTTAAAACCAAATCAATATTTATTTTTTAAAGCTCTTTAGCAAAGTTGTATACAAAAACCATCTTCACGTGTACCATGACACGTTAAAAGCATTCAATACATTTCACTTGTATATCGTAAGAACTTTTTTCACTGGGTTACAACAATGTATTAGTATGCAGTCATTGTAACAAATGTAGAAGTAAACAATAAGGGGACATAATTTATTAGGAAACACCTCCCCTTCCCCACTTGAACTATATTAAAGCTAACCCAATTTTGGATGAAGGAATACATTCCAACAAAGTGAAGACTATCTTTCTGGCGATATTGTTCCAATTTTACTTCATTTCAACTTAGCCTTGAAAATTTTAAAAAATGAAGTCCACTTGGGCAATTTCCTTGCAGAAGCTTTATGAAATGTTGCAGAGTTCTCTAAAGATGGCAGATGAAGCTCACATCAGCCATACAATACAACTCTGTATTTATGTTCCCCATGTAAAGGAGGAACAAGTCAACAATATGTGGCTAGATCCAGGGTGTTTGGGGCAGGTATACCTGTATGCAGGAACAGGTCTAAACACTTTTCTGTAGTATAGTTCAAAGCATCCATTACATTTTAATTTTAAACCAGTTTTTTATGTTTAAATTTTCTACTATCACATGTCAAATATAGTGCAAAACTTCATTTCTACTATATTGCAAATATGTTTTTCTTCTATCAGTGGTAGTCTGAACGGAGATCTGCATAGTGTATAAATCTTTAATTTACATTACAATGCTTTCTGTCAAACTTGTTCAGGTCGTATGAACCTATGTAATGTCTTTGCTACTTCAATGAAAGATTGGCATCAATTTACACAAATATGAATGTACTTCAAAATTGGATGCCATCATTCTAAATATGCAAGATGTCCATGTTGGCCCAATTTTTCTCACCTGGTTTAATTACTAACTCAAACAATACAAAGTGCTTGACCTGGGTCAGAAATGTACCTCATTCACTGTAACAGTTTTTATAAATTACAAACATACCTCATCCTGTTTATCATGCTGGGCTTATCTTTTATAAAATAGGGTCTGTGGGATTATTGGAATGTTGATAAAACTGAAAACATTGTTTTGGGAAGGTGATTATCCTGAAAAAGCATAATCCATACGTACATGTCAAGCTGAATTTAGTGGGGGGGGGGGAGAAAGGAAAATGATTATGCCAAAAGCTCAACGGTTGGCAGGTAAGCTAATTAAACCAGCCACATCTTCAAGCAATAATGTATAAATCTTCACAAACCCTGGCAAAGGTGATGGTCCCAAACTGGGAAAACTCCTTGTGCAAACGCTCATCATCAATGACATCATCCAGATTTTTTACATACAAATTGACACCCTGGAAACGATTGATGCGCTCCATTTTGATGCGTTCAAATTTCTCCTTCAGCTCCGCCTGTCTCTCAGCCTTCTTTTGGGCACGAGTAACAAACAGCAATTTGCCTCGTAGTTCCTTGCCATTCATTTCTTCCAAAGCCTTTGAAAATGAAAAAAAAAAATCTATAAAATGATATTTAATCGTTTGAAACGTGGTGAGTATTAAAAAAAACTAGCAGACCTGTGAACCCGGCCATTGCTTTAAATAAATGCTCCATTCTTGGCCATCATTATATTGGAACTATTTAAAGTATGCGTGGTTAGAGTAACCATACCTTTTCTGCTTTAGCTGGCATAAAAAGCACACTTCGGATTTAATCAAATGAACAAAAGCAATGTAAATGAATCTTTACTGAGATTGTACGTCTCTTATATCACTAAACCCAAGATTAATGAACATTTTGGTACCAAAATTCTGTGAATTGCAGAACATGTTCTTCTACAGACTCAACACAAAATTTTTCCCTGAATATGGGATCTCACATATAATAATTGTGCATTACCTCAGAAAAAATATAACAGTGTGCCATTTACTGTAATTCAAAGTTTTAACACTTAAACCAAATTGCACAAACAGCAATCTTTCAGTTCAAGACATCAAAATAAATGAAAATACAGAGTTAAAAAAGTCCCAAGATGTTAAATTCTGTAAATGTTCAGAAAAAAAAAAATATTCTTAAAATGTATCAAATATTTTTATATAAGCTGTATCACGATATAGGAAACCCAAATAGATCCACGTACAAAACACCCAATTTACAAGTGAAAACAGCAGCCTTCAAAATGCTACACATTCATGTAAAAAAAATCTAAAGTCAAAACTACTACATGGGGCACGAAGCATTCAAGCAAATGGCAATTAAAAACTTAGACCATAGGAATAAAATAATGAGGATTGACCCTGTTAAAATAGAAACATACTATACATCCATTGCTATGAATAAAATAAACAACTTTTCGAGACAAAATAAATTGTATTTGGTCTGCTCATGAAAATAGCACCACATGGGTATATTCTAAACCAGTATGGATAGCATGAAGGGGAAACCTAAGTAGACAACCACATCCGTTGACTGAAACAAAAGATTTACCCTTTCCGCCGACTCTGGCTCCTCAAAGCTGACAAATCCGAATCCACGTTTTTTTCCATCAAATGTTGTCATCACCTGTTCAGAATAAAAGGATATATAAATACCAAACCAAAATCTCCATGAAAATAGAAAGAAAAGAAAAAAATTCAGTTTTGACAATCTTCAAATTGCAACCAATCCCAAACACAAGTAATTTTTTAAGCTCTTGCATAAAGTAACAAATCAGTTTTATTTCAATATCTAAATCAACCATAACTGTAGTCAGTATAATATTTCTTTTCCCATAGAAAATGTATACTATTTCTTTTCCCAAAGAAGAATGGTAGTCAATACACAGAACATTCTGACATGTCCTTAAAGTCATGCAAGTGTCAGCATGTCATCATACCAAGATTACAAATGTCTGGCATTGGATATCAAGGGCAAAGACTAATCCTATACCTGCTAGAAACTAATTGAATGGGTAATATAATTAGTAACAGGGTACCAATTTCATTCATGCAACAAACACATTTCCAAATTAAGAACACAGATTATATCTGGCAATGACAAGAGAGCTTGACACTAAAGAGGACAGTTTGATGCTGGTGTCATATGCTATTTATACATCATAGACTTGTCTACTGATATAATATTTTTTACGAATGTGACCATTTGGCTACAAACAGCAGTTTCCTTAATTTCTATTGACAGTAACTAACATGACATGACAAGTTCCCAAGAAAACAGATGGGTTTCTTGAATTTGAGACCATGCGTCACAGATTCATTAGTTTGATGCACATTCAATGAGCAGCCCATTCTATACTGAAACTGCACTGAGCCAAATATTAGCTGAAAGTGGCTTAATCAGTGCGACTTCTAGATGTTACACAACCAAAAGACCGGTAGGCCAGATTTTGTTGAACTGAAGAATATGAGGCATCACGAAAAATATTGTACTCTACACATTTTGTGATGCCAACTAGTTAATGCTGTGTATAAATCATAATTTTGTTTTGCCTGTATTTTTGAGGTATCCCACATGAATTTAGCAGTTTTGACAAAAAAATTTAAAGAACTGCAACAGGTCCAGGTAAGCTGCAAAAATAAATATGTTGTTCATATAATTATAACATGTGTGTGATAAGGATTTTTAACTTAGCTTTAACAATTTTGCAATCATATTGCTATGATGTCTGCACTGAGGCAATTTATAGTGATGTCTAGCCCTCGGCATCATGCCACAGACATGTAGCACGATGTCCCACCCAGTCACATTATCCTGTCACCAGGCTGAATCAGTCCTAACACTTTCCTTTTAATGCTGAGCGCCAAACAAGGCAGGTGTCAGTAGCATTTGTGCAAATCTTGTATGACTTCAGCCGGTGATTGAACCCACGACCACCCGCTTCTGTGGCAGATGCTCTAACCACTAAACCTCCGAAGCAGTTATTAACCCTTTGAACCGGATAGGCCGGTTTACCGGCCGCTTGTAACGGTGTATATACCCGAAAGGCCGGTATACCGGCCTAGCTATCTACCGTCATAACCCGACAGGCCGGTATACCGACCTACCTATCTACCGTCATAACCCGACAGGCTGGTATACCGGCCTGTGTTATGTTATTCGCTAGATGGTCAGTGAAATATAGATCTTGCATGAATGGTACAACATGAACAAAATTTTGAGACAGTTTGTTACATAGTCATAGTAATAAAAAGCATTTTATAAGCATGTTTGAAAAGAGACAATTTGATATTTGCTGTTATATCATAGTGGATTATCATTCTAAGGCATAATATTACTTTTATTTTGCAAAATTTTACTTTTTATAAAATTGTCAAAAATTGCTGGGGAGGCTCGCGGTTATTGTGCCGAAATATGGGGGAGATTAGGGTTCAATGGGTTAAGGGATGCAATATACAAATTACTCTTTTTATGCTTAGGCTGCCTTCCTGCCACTTTTAAATACTAATTACGTTTATCTCTCTCTGGAGGGTTGACATGTACAAACTTAAAACAAAGCAGTTCATGTTCACAATAATAAAACATCCTCATGATCAGGTACCCAGAAAACGGATCATTAGGATCAATGGGTTGACTTACCCAACATTTGTGAATCTTAATGATGGATAGTGATGCAATTAAAATGTTTTCCAATTTTCCAACTAGCTGTGGAATATTGTTTATTAGCAATCACTCGATGAATCAAATCAGATATAAATTATTCCATCACAGGTTCATGTACAAATGCAGAGTGCACTTAGTTTTATACCTTTGCGCTGATGATTTTTCCATAGGGCTCAAACAAATCTCGCAAGCCATCATCATCAACATCTTCTGAAAGGTTCTTGACATAAACATTGTTGAATTTCTTCATTTCATCTTCCATAATCTCCAATTGCTCACGTTCGTTCATTAATCTGCCCACAAAGCTGCAACACAAGACAGAAATTGTAACCATTTTTTTCAAGAAGATTAAACAAGGTGTTTGCTTCTAAGTATCTTGAATAAAAGTCATCATTTTTAAACATGACAACTTTAAAAACGAGACTTTAAAAACAGACTAGTTTAGTCCCCTGCCAGCGGTTTTCTCTAAGTACAGCGAATATGGTATCATTTCATATTCTTATGTTAGTCCCTCGATCGCAGACTTATAGTGCGATCTGCTTGTTTTTAATACAAAAAATATAATCCCATTGTGGAGTTATATTGGGATATATATAAATACATTTTACTTATTCATCTGGACACATGTACGTGTAAATAACAGTATCATTGCAAACTTGAATACCTACACTTTTTTGCCATTCAGCAACATGCCATTGACTTTTTCTATGGCATTCCTTGCAGCTTCTTCAGTCTCGAAGTGGACAAACCCATATCCTCTGGATCCATGCTCATCACAAACAATCTAAAAGAGAAAATGAGTATCCAATTATTCCACGTGTATTGCACATATCCAGTCTGCCACTTCTGTCAGGAGTAGTAAAAACAAAAGTGTGCACGTTTTTAGCAAGCACCATCAAGGTTTAGAGAATCACTAGCATTGTCATATGTATTATCCTGGTGTCTCTGTCTATCCTATTCAAGCTCATTTGTTTTACAATAAGCCTGAACATGGTTGACATGTCCATCCACGAACATTTTCATGTTAGCAATCAGTTCAGTTACGCCTCAATTCTGTAATTGTCCTTGATGTCAGAGTTGGCAGAAAATTCTCTGGTGACATTCATAACAATTTGCAAAATATAAGTAGTATATACAACTCTTCTACAATTTCCCAATAGCATGCATAGTTCTAAGATGGAAGCTGTGGCAGCTACAAGAACTATTTTCATTTACAACCAATTAGACCATGGGATGAACTTCTGTGTTGGGTTTGATAGCTTATGATGAGAATTTAAAACAAATATAATGGACAGATACAAGACAATCATACATATCATGGTCTATGACCATTAGAGTCAAATATCCACAAAAAATTAGTAGATGAACCGCTCGTTAAATGAACTTACCTTGCAAGAGAGGATATTTCCAAAGGCGGAGAATGTGTCGTACAAAGCCTCACTGTCAATGCTCTTATCCAAATTCTTGATGAAAACACTGCCAACACTGGACTTGCGCAACAAGGGATCACGTTGGGACCACATAATTCGGATAGGTCGGCCTTTGATTGTGCTAAAGTTCATGGTGTCTAATGCTCTTTCAGCTGAAAGTGAAAATGGCATTTCATCAAGTTTATTTTGGAGGGCTCAACTACTCCAGAATACGTCAAATTGTGTTAATACATGTCGAGATTATGTTGTCAGAAACTGCTGCTCAGATAAATGTGGAAATAAATACTTGTCCATCTTCAAGAGAAGAAACCTCTTTTAATGAAAACGAACTGCATTTAACAAGATTTGCCAGTTATGGCACTCAAAAGTACTCATGCTCCTTTTACGTACCCCACCCCCAGTGCAGATTCAGTTTGAAAGATAATTGGTAGTGATGTCCAAAGCTTAAGTAAATGGCTAATATGTGTGCTAAATGACCATTAAGTAAATGGCTAATATGTGTGCTAAATGACCATTAAGTAAATGGCTAATATGTGTGCTAAATGACCATTAAGTAAATGGCTAATATGTGTGCTAAATGACCATTAAGTAAATGGCTAATATGTGTGCTAAATGACCATTTACATGCATGCTTTTTAACCTTATAGTCTTCCAGATCAAACTAATCTTATAACAACTTTTGAGATTATCTTTAACTACTTTTTTATAACTAATAGTAGTTATCAATTAGGAAAAGAACCAACATCTACTTGTAATGTAACAGCAGCCTTTCTAGCAGCAAAGTATATCAGTATTGTGGGGTGTGTGTGTGTAGGAAACTGGGCTGTTTAATGACCTAATCCTTATTTAACAATCACACAGACAATTTTTATATGGTGCTTTTTCTAATGAAGTTGTTATTCTGTTTAAATGACATTTAATTTTCAAAATGTCCAACATATTAAAGAGTTTGAACTGGTTTCAACAACCATCATGTGTACGTGACAAATCTTGATGTGTCCGAATCCCATAGCAGTGTTTAGTAGCAGCCTACCAAATCAGGAGTCCCCATAGCAGGGAACAACAAGACTCCTTTTTCTTGAAAAACCGGAGACATTTATTTCTTGATACAACAGTCTATGTCGAAACAAATTTTCGTTTTTTTTAAATTAGTACAACATTGATGTCATGATTTCATTGGAAGTAATTATGAAACTTGTCATCCTTAACTCTTTCACTACGACTGACGTGTATATCTGCTGCATAAAAAATGCCTAGCCTCAGCAGTGACTATTAAATCCACTTGTAAACAGTGCACTATTACTCCCAGTACCTGATATATCCGCTTGCCTTTTATGCTTCCTATACCCTAGTGACGGATAGATCCACTCTGTCATTGATACAATCGGTCGTAATGGTCAATATATGGAAGTAAAAGTCTATTCAACCAATCAAATTAGAGTTAACAAATGAATGTTCTTACTAAATCCGGTTCCTTTTTTCAAATTTGTACCGCGTGTTTGTTAATACATGCATTTGTAGTTGAAACAATTGCGTTTTCTTACGATAGCGATTCAGACTCAGACTTTTCAGGTTTTTCTGAAAATGATATTGACCACCATGAATTAAGAAGTATTGGTAGCGATCTTGATATATCTTTTTTATCAAGTCTGTCAGAAATTGAGACAGAAACTGATGATGAAGACGGCGAAGTGTGGACAAGAGAACCACGTGTGCCGAAAGTAACGGAGTTTACAGAAAGCGTCGGCTCAACTTTCGTTTTGGACGAGGGGAAAAAAGAAATAGATCTTTTCTTTAAATTTTTTTCCCTGGCTTTGATTGAAAGCATTGTTAATCAAACTAATGGATATGTGGCAAGATGCATTCAAGAAAAGCTCAATTCACTCTGGCAACCCACAACAATAGACGAAATGATGGCCTTTCTTGGAATACATTTAGTTATGTCCATCCTGGGGCTTGCAGAATATAGCCTAGCTTGGCAATCAACTTGGCCCTTCCAGATAATAAGTATACCTACAATTATGACCAGAGTACGTTTTGAAAAGTTATCTAAATATTTTCACGTAAATGATACCAGACAGAATCCTCCAAGACGCCAGCCCGGACATGACAAGTTGTGTCACGTAAGACCAGTTTTAGATGAAATTTCCAAAACTTGTCTTGAAAATTACAATGGTTATAAAGAGCAGAGTGTGGATGAAGAGATGATAGCTTACAAAGGTCGATTATCCTTCAAGCAATATTTACCTGCAAACCTGACCAAGTTTGGAATAAAAGTTTGGGAACGGCAGATCCACACAATGGTTATGTTCATGAGTTTCAGGTGTATACTGGAAGAGAAGACAGGGTTCCTGCAGATTTAACAAAAACAAATTCCATGACCTTTCCAAAACTTTTCCAGGGTCATTTCACAAAACTCAAGGACCACACTATCTTGTATTGTGAAGTAAATTAATATAAATAATGACATCTATCAATGAAAAATAACAAATAAATTAACGACAAATATTTTTAATATGTCCATTTTAAATTTACCTGGACTTGCACACCTTGACTTTATGTAGTAATTCATGTCATAATCCAATGTTCAATGTATTTTGTATTCAAAAGAAAAAAGAAAAAAAAATCCTATGTAGTCTTTGTATGTGTTCCTATTTACAATAGTAACAAAACACATCACTTTGCAGTTGCTTTCTTGTATTTAGTGAGAAGCAAACTTTTTCTGCTCTATCTCCTTTTCAAGGTCCTTCAGAGTCTCTTGTTTCACTTTTGCAGTCTTTCTGAGAGAATTGGATGCAGTTAGCAGGCTTAGGCTATTTTCCTTTTCAGCTTTTTCAGCATTTTCATCTGCCATTTTGAGCAACTGCTGGATGTCATCCATTACCGTATATACTCGCGTATAAGCCGATAAATTTAGGAAAAAAATAAGGCCTGGAAGAAGTGGGGTCGGCTTATCTGCGGGTCAACTTCCAAATCTGAAATTAAAAATGCTTTTTCCCCTCAATGTCCAATATTTATTGTTTCCATAGATCACCGAATATGAGATCACATGCCTAATGATGCCACATGGCTGATAAGATTTGTGAAGTAAAACAAATATTTTTTTTCTAACATAAGTGGTAGGATAATGAATGAAAAACATGTTTTAACGTACTTGACTTCTATTTGACAGATGTCCATCCACCAGAAAATACAGCCATACGTGTTATTTGAACCATGCAAATACGTGTATTTTCCAAAAGAACCGCCATATTAGTAATCTCTATTCAAGTATTTAAGCCTCAGCTAATCAGTAATCATTAAACTCTATGGTTTCGTAGAAATGCACGCTAGTTTATTTCAGTGTAAATATAAAAAGAATCTACATAAAAAAATAAAAGAATTACGATACTGAAGGTATACAGCCATACGTGTTATTTGAACTACGGAAATAGGTGTATTTAAAAAAAAAAACGCTATATTAATAATCTCTAGTCTAGCATTTAATCCTCAACTAATCAGTAATAATTAAACTCAACGATTTCGTAGAAATCCACGCTAGCCTATTTAAGTGTAAATATGAAAAGAATCTACGTAAAAAAAATAAAAGAATTACGATAATGAAGGTATATACAACAAACATTTTGATCGAGAGTAGAAATACATGTATGATAGTCTTAAAGAAACAATAGCGAGAGGCCCCATAGGGGTTTGTTGCGCGCTTAGGAAAGGTAAATAACATTGCAATATACGAGTCAGCGTGAATAATTGTAAAACAATATAATTTGTTGGATTTCTTTGATAGGCATTTTAGACGTAATAGGCAGGCACAGTTTATATACTACTGTTGATTGGTTGTTTGTAAAGCAAAGTGGTTTCTCAACGGTAGAGTGTTGCACAATAGCTACCGTATGCTTAATCTGTGGTAAATGACTCGGGGATAAGTTTTTTTTGTTGCACAATGCTAATGACTTTACTAAAATATGCCGACTCTCAGATGTATCGTTTACTGAGATATGGTAGTGGACATGGTTTCTGCTCCAAGTTATGAACTGTCACAATACTTGAATCATGTCCACGCTGAAACCAGTCATATTTTGATCAATTGAATCACACTACTGGTAGTTCAAAAACACACAAATAAACAGCAATGATAAATAATTATCAAATACAAATTGATAATCAACTGGAAATAATTACAGGATAAGGTATATAAATATTTCACTACCGCTATAAGAAATTATTTCAGTTTAATCTCTTTTTCAGTTTATATTCAATTCAATCGGATAACATGAGTAGTATAGAAAGTAAAAGAAAGCGTTTTGCGTATGATGAAGCATTCAAACTTGATGTTATTGAATATGCAGAAGCAAATAACTGTGCTGCAGCACGTGAATTTTTGTGAACGAGAAGCAAGTACGGGAATGGCAGCAATTCGTCTACGTGCTATGCAGATGGCGAAAAACAATGAATACAAGTTGGCAGATTCAAAATTTGTTGCATCTACCGGCTGGTACTCTCGTTTTAAGAACCAGACTATCGGATGACCATGATGACGTATATGATGAAAGCACGCCCGTAACAGAAGCAGAGTTTCATGAACTGTTTTGGCGAGTCTGATACAGAGCCCGATTTTAAAGGATTCTATAAGTGATTGAACTTTTATAATTCATGATTTTAGAATGAGGATTAATTAAATTTCCATTAAGACTTGACACTTTAGAATTGTTTTTATTTCAACAAATAAATTAGCTTTCTTACTTTCATTTTATTTAATAATGTGATTTGCCTAAATAAACGCATTCAGAACTCACTTTGTGCATCTTGTGATGTACAGGTAGTCTAGAAATTATGGGCCAGCTTATACGTGGGTCATGCACTTTAGAACAGTTTTACCGATTCAGTTTTGGGGGGTCGGCTTATACGAGAACGGGCTTAAACGCGAGTATATACGGTAATTGTACTCTTTTTTTTTTTTTTTTCTTTCTTTTTTTTTTTTTCTTTAACATGTCACCCAGCTCAAGATCTGCTTTTCTTTTTCTGCTACTCTCACACTCTTCACTCTTTTCTTCTCTTCATCCAAGTATAGTCTGTATGTGTGTCTAGCATTTCAAGCATACCGGTAACTTAACATTTCTTTACTAATATTTACATTTTCAATGCCTCCCACGCTCCAAATAATATCAATAATGATTCTTCTTGAAATGAGAGATAGCTGCTTTTGATTATCTCGTATGCCTTCTTTGTTAATGGAGAATCCTCGTTCAACATCTGCCTGGCCATGGGACAGAGTTAGAAGGTGTTTTGCAACTGGCCACCAGACATCATATTCCTTTTTGTCTGCCATCAGGAATGACAAAACGAATCGAAGCGGTCCTTCTGTCTGGAGAACTGAGCAAATTTCAGAGTCTTCTGATTTTAAACAATTTTCCAAAAAGACTTTGTAGTTTTTAACCAGGGCATCACATTGGTTTGGATCTATTCTTCCATTGTTGACTAGACTTTTGACCAGTGATTGGAATGACTGAATGCTGGTCTTTAAATCCTTCATCATTTTCTCTGGGTTCAAGCATGTCATATTTCTTACAAGGGCAAAAGTCACTGGTGACTTTGTCAGCAATTTTGTGACAACAGCTTGGAGGAATTTTCTCTGCATTTAGCAGTCCTTATGTTTGAAGCATTCTTCTCCACCCATTTTTCATAGTTTCGGTTGGTCAGCCAGCTGTTATTGAATGTGCACATACCAGGCATGTTGGACTAAACCTAAAGCAATATAAAATGAAAGATTTAAAGACTTCACTATCATCATGAGATATTGTGCATTGTACTCTGTGTTCAGAATTCTCTAACAGCGCAGTGTTCATTAAGTAATTCATTTTCATCACCTACTGCCTGACGAGACTTACAATCTTAGATTTATTCGTTATCATATTACATAGTCTTGGAGATTTAAAATTAAAATCCAATTTAAGACACTGACGATTCTTTTCTTTAACTTTAACAAAAAAATTCATTAAATATTCAGTATACTAATAACAGCAACACTAAAAAAGTCATCAAAGTTTACCAGATACAGAAAAATGATTGATTAAAGTTAAACTATATTGGCAGTTAACGTTACATCCTAACCTAACAACCCTCTTGAAAAATAGAAGTCAAAATTCCCATACTGTAATATTACAGGAATTTACTGAAGCCTTCTTGCAGATTTTTTAATTCTGAATTTGAACAGTTTTCTTGCTCTAATACACGATCTATTATAGTATTTATTATTTATTTTTATTGAGGATTTTGCAAAATCGGGAGATTTAATTGGGAGACCTAGACGGGTCTAATATTACAATGATTCTCTGAATTTTTTTTTTCAGATGGGTTGTAGGTTATCTAAAAACAGCTTCAAAAAAAAAAACACTACAATTTTCAATATTTTGAAACTAGAACTAAAGTAACAGCCAAAAAAAAAGAATATCAAATCGACAATACTGATTATAATCATGTCGTACCCTCCGATGTAATAAATGACTGACTATGCTGCATGAGATGTTACGACAGACCCGAAAAACAAGTGAGGAATATAAACAAAATCAAATTAGTACTTACCTTGTACTTTATATCGAAGAAATAACAGACTTTTTGGAACTTCGATTTGACAGATCATCAAGTGGTAAGTACTCAAAGCGGCATGGCTGACCATTTGAATTTTCCAATCAAATTACACAGGAAACCACGTGATATCTACTGTTAGGGGAAGTTACTCTTGTTATTATGACATGAAACCATTTATCTATCGTCGTATCTTTTTTATTGTGTTTTATTTAACTGGTGCTCTGTGCTCTAAAAAATTTGAAGTAATCAATTTCTTTAACTCCCTTGTCAGAAATTCCATGACTTTTCCAAAACTTTGCAATGTTTTGACAAATTCTATTACTTTTCAAGGTCCTTGACATTTAATTTTTAAATTCCAAAACTTTTCCAGCATTCCATGACCCGCGGAACCCTGAGAAGAGGGCCAGGCTGTACGCACAAAAGAAGAGGGCCTTGGTGCATGTGTGGTAAATGATCTGACGGCAAAGATACATGGGAAATCGCAAGTTGTTTACATGGACAATTTTTTCTGCAGTCCAACAATGTTTGAATCACTGAGAAAAGAAAAAATATATTGCCTCGGTACAGTGCAGGCTAATAGAAAGGGAATGCCAGAAGAAATAAAATCAGCCAAATTAAAGAACAGAGGTGACAGTATCTTGATCACAAAAGGCAGCCTATGTGCTATCGCTTGGAAGGACAACAAAACTGTCCATTACCTATCAACTAGTTGCAATGCAAGTGAGAGCAAGACTGTGCATAGGAGACAAAAAATGGAACATACCAGAAAGTGCCAGCTCCGATTGTCTCTGAGCTTTATAATAAATACATGTTTGGGGTTGACCTGGCAGACCAGAAAAGAATGCAATACTCTACCTGCCGCAAAGCTACCAAATGGTGGAAATATCTGCTTTGGTTCTGCTGTGATGTTGCATTAGTAAATGCATTGATAACTATGCTGGAGTCGCCCAACCACAAACTTGTCACCAAAAAGAAGAAAGAAGTCTGACAGAGACAACTTGATTTTAGAATTGCATTTGCACAGCAGATGATTGGGACATTTCGAGGATAAAGAAAGGCTGCATATACAATTGATAACTGTGGAAATGCACATTGGCCCATACAAGCAGAGAAACCAGGGCGCTGCAAAATGTTTAGCAGAGAAAAAAGGAGACATGAAGTGTCCATCATGTGCAAACAGTGTGATGTCCGTCTCTGCGTAAAACACAACTGTTTCTCTAGATACCATGAGGAATTACTTAAGAAATAGTAGAACAGTCATAGTGACTAGTAGTGATGGGAATCGGTCAGAAATTCATAATCCATAATCGGATCCCCTTAACCAACTGATCATTGATTATAATCAGTTACTAAGAGCAAATTTTAATTTTTGTTAAACAGTTATATATATATATATATATATATATATATATATATATATATATATATATATACACACACACACACACACACACACACAAGAGTAATCTCTTGTAATGACCTGACAATAATATTACATTATGTGTTACTTCTGTTCTACAACTTTATTAAATGAATGCAACTTTTATGGCTGATCAGTCGCATATGTACCTAAAATACTGCTACAATCTCCCGAAATTCTTTCGTTAATATATGATGTGTCTATAATTTAAAGTATAGAAGGAAATGATTTTCTTGTTTTTTTATTGTTTATAAATACTACAAAAGATGTTGTAATTTAACAAACAAATCAACAAGATGTATTTGAATTTATTAACTCAACAATTTAACAACTTGACCATGTAATAATGACTATGTTCCTAATTATGAATCATAAGGTTTCATATTTGTAGTTGTGAAGGGAATTAATAAATTTCAGGTCAACTTTAGTGGCTGGGAGTTTTACTAACCTTTGTGCTTTGCATACATCTAAAAAGTAATCTCCTTTACACACAATCGATTATGGAGTTCACAATCGATTATCGGAACAACACTAGTGACTAGGTAACTGTGTTAGTAATTAAATGTATATATTTGATCAATAACTTAGTATAAAAGACTCCCAGATAAATTTTAGTGTTTACAAGCAGTGTTTTGTGTTATATTCCTGGATAAATTTTAGTGTTTTCAAGCAGTGTTTTGTGTTATATTCCTGGATAAATTTTAGTGTTTACAAGCAGTGTTTTGTGTTATATTCCTGGATTTTATATCATTCATGTGGATGTCAGCAGAATAAAAAAATCAAACAGATATAAGGTAGTTTTTTTTTTAAAATGGTTTAATGCCATTTTTCAGCACAATATAGGCTATATATTATTGGTGGAGGAAGAACCCGGACAAACCCCGGAAAGAACCACCGACCCACGAGAAGCTACTGGCAAGATTTCTCACATAACTACATTTGCCGAATCTTAGACTCGAACCCACGCAGACAGAGGTGAGATGGCAGTGGTCCGTAACGGACAGCGCTTTAGACCACTCGGCCAATCGGGGCCCCTGATATAAGGTAGTTATAGCTATTATACATGCATGATTTCAGTCTATAAATCAGTTTTTTAGAGAGAAAATAACTAACACAATCCAACCACACATCAGCTAAAAAGTTATCATTTGGCTGCAGCAGCATTTGGCTCTGGTAGTCAGCCTACAAATCAGCTGCAGTAGTGACCCCAGCAGCTAGGCATACCCTATTTTGGTGTGTATAACGCGCACCCCGAATTTCTACCCAAAATAAGTGGAAAAAACGTATTTCTGCCATGTAACGCGCATGTGATATAATGCATTTTAAAATTGTGACTACCGGTATTTCGCTCCATTTTCATAGTGCAACAACAGTTGGTCATTTTAGATAGTGAATGAAAAAGTGGCAATATTGATATTGTATCTTTCCGATTTTATTGTTGGCCCTTAAAAGGGCCCTTTAAAGGTTCGTCTAGATGACGCAATCTATTGCATCAAATCCCTCAATTTCCTCTTCGTCGTCATCACTTTCGAAAAGTCGCTGTATGTCCTCGTCTGTCATCATTCCTGGTGTTGCTGCATAATAACTTTCATCATCATCTTTGTCCTCGCTCTCTGAGTGGTCTTCATGCTTGGCATTGTCCTCTCACAAGATGTCATCCTCTGGGCCATCCATTTTATTTGAGATGCAGCACTTTTTGAAGGCATGGATGATGATACTTGGATCTAGCTCGGCCCATGCATCCGCTATCCACTGGCAGACGTCAGTCAGCTCAGGTTTCCTCATGTTTCCACACAGTGTAAATGTGTGTTGGTCACCAGCATACCACTCATTCCATTTCCTTCTGAGCATCATTTTCATCGGCTTGTTGATGCTGACATCTAAGGGCTGGAGCATCGATGTCATACCACCAGGAATTATGCCCAGAGTGGTTTGGTATTCCGTCTTTAGCAGGTCCTTGACATGATCTGACTTGTGGCATCGGAAGGCATCCAGAACTAATAAACTTTTCTTGGTGTAACCGCCTGGTTGCTTTCACCATACAAGTTTTATCCAGTCATTCATTAGTGTTTCAACCATCCATCCTTTTTCCTGACACCTGAAGATAATCCCCTTTGGCCACACTGCACCCTTTGGAAGCGTCTTCCTTTTGAAAATAACATATGGAGGGAGCTTTCCGCCATCCTCGGTACAGGCAAGCATCACCGTAAAATGATTTTTCTCGTTGCCAGTTGTGTTTATGCTGACGGTGTTGGCCCCTTTCATATGGACAGTGGTGCTGGATGGAAAATCAAACGTCATGGGAGTCTGATCAGCATTTCCTATCTGGCTCAACTCAAACTTATGTCTCCTGCGCTGTTTAATTATGAATCTCTGGAATTCCAGCAGTTTGTCTTCATGATATTCTGGCAGCTTCTGGGCTATATGTGTGCGTCACCGAATTGACAAATCGTTCCGTGGTAAAAATGCGTAAGCCCAGCTCACAGACCCCTTGTAGTCATCTATTTTTGTCTGTTTGGCAATCAATATTGCCTGAAAGCGAATCTCTGTCATATATATTGCGATTCCCCGTTTTCTTCTATCCATGACCCATTCAAGGACTCCACTCTCCACTTCCGGATACTTTGCATTTGTCCCTCTCTCTGCCTGTTTTGTTTGTGTCATTTTCTTCAGTCTTTCTTTCATTCTTCTCCACTCCCTAATAGAAGACTCTCATACATTAAACTCCCTCCCTCCTCTGTTACCATGTGCTTCTGCATAGGCAATGATAATTAGCTTGTCTTTCGAAGTATACAAATTTCTTATACGACCCAAGTTCGTTTAGATTCAAGATCGAACACAATATGATATGTGAAAGTTTAGGTCCAGTATTTATACTTATTTGGATTATCATGACACCTCTAAAATATATCCATATGTTCAGGCTAGAATTTACCAAGACAATGCATTGTAATTATGTATTGTAACAAAGAAGTACCGCATCAAATACTGTTATTTAAAATGAGAAATAAAACAAAGAAAAAGTTTAGCACATCAAAGCTTTAGTCGGTACCATGTACCTTGAAAAGACCACACCGAGTCAATGAAGCATTGAAGCCATTGAACACTGTATAATCGCAAAGATATCTCAAATACTATGATTTAAGATGAGAAATAAAACTAAGTAACAAACTTATTTTCCAAAGAGGAAAAAAATGTTTTACGACTTCATACATTGATTATTTTGTTCCACAACGTATCAGTGTTCCCGTAAGAAAGAACCCGTAGTCGAAAAAAATATGTCCCCTACAGATGCTTTGATGAGAACATTAACACTAGTTGAATTCTACACATATTATATTTCAATTCAACCAATAATAAATGAAGAAAAATTCGATTAGATCAACAGTTATGGAATATGGTACTGAACATTTACGGAACAAGTACGGTAATCCACACAGTGGTATTTGTTCCACTCCAATGCGGCACTTTGCACAGCTTTTGAACAAGTTGCCAGTCGTTATGTACATGTATTTCCGGCCGAGGCACAGAACAAAATTTGACACAGTGATGTGAAATGAAACCAGTTTATTAACATAAGCAATCAAAGAACAAGACTATTTGTAAGCATTATTTATTTCTTTAATACGGCTAGTACCGGTAAAAATTTTAGTTACAATGTAATTTACAATGGATTTAATATTTCACAAGTAGTGAATGTGATACATGTAGCCGGCTATAGTGCCTTCATCCTCTTCAGATCGACCTGGAAAAAATCTTTTTTTATTAGTTCTTGTATACAACGCGCACTCCCGACTTAAGATAAGAAAATTAGGTAAAAAAGGAGCGCGTTATACACACCAAAATACAGTAGCAGTGAGCTACTACAGTAGCACTAGAAGTTAAAGAGTTAAGGATATCTCCAAGTGCCATTTCAAGAAATTTCTGAAACTTGCTTGCCGACAATGGTCCGTATCTATAAAATCAAGCTCTTTATTTTGCAAAGTATTCATTTCACTAGGCTACCTTGCCATCTTTCTTCAGTTTTTAGTCAGTTAATTTAAGATAGTTTATGTAACATCCACAATAATATTTATATTTGTTTTCAATTGATCAAATAAATAGTTCACCAGCAACAAGGCATCTCTTCCCCAAAATCATAATAAACTTTTGAGCAAAACGCAGAGAACGATTTCTGATTCTAAAATTGCTTTTCCATAACAGTAAAAAAAATTTAATTGAAAAAAAGTCGAAAATTAATGATTACTTAACACATTAACCCCTAGCGGCAACTTTACGGGCCATGTAGTAGTAGTCCATGGTCTGTAGTAGTTAAGGTCATACATGATACACTAAGTGGGTGGTATCACAGAAAGGTAGACAGATATAGCTCTACAATGATAGCAAATAATCTGGACATTTTAGTTGCACTACAAAATACAGAGGGAAAAACCAAAGTTTTTGGACCCTTTTTTTTTCATCCAAAAATTGACATGGACTGATTCCAAATTTGTGTCCAGATTTTAGACTTTATGCTCTCAGATCTGTGGCAGACCTGTCTGAAACGCACACAGATAGGAAGGTGAACCTGTGCAAAAAGCAAGTGTACACTATGAATAAAGTCTTCTCCATACGAAAATTATGGGTCTGTTAAGCAACAAAAAAACAAAAAAAAAACTACAACTAGCCATTTGTCTAATGAAATATTGCTTGGAAATCACTGTATTACGATGTATTCATAAATAGTCCCCAAAATGTGTTTCCTACTTGCACTTCTTCCGAAAACAGCCAAATCCTCTAGGGGTTATACTGTGTTAAGCAAAACCAGTGAAATAAGTGCAGCAGTCCTGTAAGGGTCACAAGTCACTTTTATAAATTCTTATTAAGCTGAACGCATGTACAATTTCATAACCTCTTAATTTCCAGCTAGTAAAGTAGACGTTATTTACTGGTCAAATTATAGTGTCTAACAACACCACCCAACCCATAAAACTTGTCAGTGGCTTTCTTTTTGTTAAATGTTAAACTGAGAGAAGCTTTTGTGAAACACCACATTGTATGCTGCTTGGATGTGAATGCAATTAAAGAAGCACCTTGGCTATTGTTCGAATAATGACTATACAGAATGAATTGTTTTCATATTTTTGTTTTTTATGATTTAACGCCATTTTTCAGCACAATATAGGCTATACATGGCAGCCAGTATTAATGGTGGAGGAAGAACCCGGACAACACCCGGAAAGAACCACTGACCCACGAGAAGCTACAGGCAACCTTTCTCACATAACTACATTTGCCGAATCTTAGACTCGAACACACGCAGACAGAGGTGAGATGGCAGTTATCCGAAACGGACAGCGCTTTAGACCACTCGGGGCCCTGAGAATGAATTGAAGACAACCACAAAAAAACATTTTAGCATAACGCTCATGAACCTGGTGAACTTGTTAAATTTTAGAAGCTAAGTCACGATCATAATGATTAATGGTATGGACACCATTTCTCGAACTTGGATGTGAAAAAAGACCTCCAGATATGAGAAAAATATAGGTACAGTCCTATCCGTTTATATCGACATCGCTTATCTCGGCAAGCCGCCTATGTCGACAAAAAAGCAAAGTCCTGGTCCCATGGTCTACTATTACTATCAAATAGTAATGCTTATATCAACGTCGAGATAAAATAAAAACGTATATGTCGACAGAAGCCCTTGGTCCCAGCTTGAACAAATCCTTTGTTTTCAAAACGTTTATGTCGACAAGTTGCCAATTAAGACCAATAGTTTGTTCAACAATTAGTTGATCTTGCCGCCAGGCTTTTGATGTCGCGGTCGGATAAAAAAAAACATAGCACATTTTCTCACCACTCTGCAGCTAGTTAAGTCTTTGATTTTGCCACCTAGCTTGTGGGTCATGTTCTTCAGATGTACTCTTACAATGACAACATGTACATCTGTCAGTCTTTCAGCAACTGAATTTTCAGATTGTAAATATCAGCACAGCTAAAAGGAACAATTGATGAACACAATTTCCCAATCAACAGGTAGTCGAAACAGGACTAGCAAGCCGTCCAGGAAATTGATGCGTACAGGACTCCTGTATACGTGATTTTCTGAATCCCATATATAAAAATTGCGTGAAAATATGGATTACACTTTTTCTAAACCTTTGAAAGTGATCGGTGATTAAAACAAGTTTTTTTTGCTGTGAAAGTTTTGTTTTTAACTTTATTTACATTTACGATGGCTACCGACAGCAGGGTAAAACGCAAATTAAATTTAGTCTTTGGAAACTAAATATCTGGTTGTTAAGGAAGTTAAGGGATGAACATCTCGCAGAGGTCTGTGAAATTTTTTCACTTGAAAATAACACACGTCCGGGAAGGATGAAAGCTGCAGAGTCTATAAAGAAAGACTAAGTTGAAGGTAACTGCGCTCCCCAAAAGAAGAAGCAAGACTGCTACATTTGAAGACGTGGAGGAAGCATCAAAATGGTTCAATGAAGCATTATAGAAAAAACAGTGTGGAGAACTTCATTGCAACAAGTGGTAGGTTCAGTCGCTTTAATGTTCGTCATAACATCGGATACAAAAGTATTGGTGGAGAATACATGTACTGTTGACAGTTTTTCTCTTCCCTGTGAATAGCCCCATCCCCTTGGCATCCTCAAAAAGATGGGTACAGACTGACCAAAATCGAGGCCAATTTAAGTACATGTACATGAAGCATGTAACTGACAACTTCCCAGCAACGTGCTAATGCCGACGTTGAATATCGTAATGTTTTTCGTATCAGGATGTGATCAATGCAATATTTTAATTTGGATTTTATTACACAAAGGTAACCAAAATGTAATTTGTCAATATACAAGTGTATTTCACACTGATTGTCTTCATGAACTCAAAATTTCCTTTTGTTTCTCTTTCTCATAGTGTAAATGCTATTCACTGACGACAAGTCTCCCTTTGCTGACGAATTTTATTTTTTTTCCAGCCATCCCCCCCCCCACAACACTTATCTCGACATCTGCCTATGTCGACAATATTTCCTCGGGCCCGAGGATGTCGAAAAAAACGGGTAGGACTGTATATCTAAATATATACGATTTCTTCCCCATAATGATAAATTCTTAATACACCATTTCATGCATATTAAAGAAAAAATACTTTGCAAATGAATATATGAAATTTAGGGAACCACGTTGCAACCAATGAAAGTTCAAAACTACAAATGGAATGCGTTCTGAATGACTTTTCACCTCTACTGCAGCAACTATATAAATTTAAAGAATATTGTTATTACTGACCTTGATAAAGTGGACTTGAAAAATATGAACAAATTGTTCAGATAAATTACCTTACTGAACGATTTCTCAGATGTAGTATTTGTGGAAAAATGCAAGCTGAAGTACATATTCTAGAGTGTAAAGTAAATTATTCCACGTGTTTTATTGTCCGGCTTTAGTAAAATTATTATAACTTTTCAACTGCAAAAATTTGTACTAAACTATTAGAAATACACCTATATTTTATTCATATACTATTAGGATCATTTAATTTAAATAAACAAATTCACTGAAAATCATGGCAAGTTTTTTTTTGTCTTCTTCCAAGTCATATTTAAAAATGTACATGAACAAACGATTTAAAAAGAACATATTCATGTCTTGCAAATTTTACTATCTTTACAGGTCTAAAATTTTATATACTTTAAAAGAAATAACAATGTTTTAACATTTTTAGTAAACATGGTCAAGGTAAACACAAGTTATGCTTCAGCTGTACATTTTACCACAATGTATTTAGAATTGCTTCTCAGGAATGAGGCACAGCACTTGAAATCGGGAAACAGGATAAAATATGTTAATAACCTAAATTGGTTTTTAACAATTTTGTTGTTAATGGTCTGATGTTTTTCCCACTTGTTTCAGTTCCAATAAATATTTTATCCAGCCTTAAAATTTGTCTTGTTTTAGATGGGGGTTCATCCAATGTGGTAAAATATGAACAATCTATGCATTGCACATCTAACAATGATATAAAGATATAAAAAGATGCATTATACAGAACGAGAACCATTTATTCCAACAAAACTCAGCGGCTGCATTCCATGATATACTGGAATTAGCTCTTAAGCAGAATTAACCTGGTCATACCAACGTGAATGATAAAAGTTTTATGATTGGGATGTAATCACCTAATATATAGGGGGGGGGGTAGAAACAAACATCACAAGTCTTTAACACTATCAATCGACTATCAGAAGAAAAGATTCTCTCTTGCTGGTTTTATAGACATTTGACTTAATGTACTCACGGCAATATCAATTAACACCACTTTCCTGGATTAGGCGCCTCTTAATAAACGAAGATGGCTTATGGCAAAAACTGGTTTCTGAACAAATATTTGGAAAATTTGGAGGTATGCTGTGACTTTCATTAGGAAAAACTAAATTAAAAGTAATTTCTAAATTAATTAAAAATATTTTTGGCGTGATGTTATTTATGCGTTATCTCAATGGAAAAATGAACCATCTACTGTCAATGAATATTTGTCTCAAGATATCCTTAATTTAGTGACTGTAGATAATTTTAAATCATACACAGGGTGGAGAACAAACGGTATTGTAATTATTCAACATCTTTTTCATGCACAAGGGTCTCTATTAAGGTTTGATGAAATAAAACAAAAAACAAAAACAAATAAGTTCATACAGTACTTTGCTCTTATTTCAAAGATCTCAGTGATGTGGAAAAAGAAAATCAAAACTTTCTTTGAAAGTGGAAATAGTTTTCTTGTAGCTTTGGACAAAACATCCCTCCTTAGGGTAAGAGCAAAGAATAAATTTATCTATAAAGACCTGATAAGAACCAAAATAAAGAAGCCAAATGGTAAACATGAAACTTGGTCCAGACAGCTAGAGTGTGCGATTGGTACAAATGAATGGACCAACCAAACTCTTTTGTTTCGGCTAGATTTTGTACAAAAGAAACAAAACTGATTAGCTTTAACTTTAGATTTCTCCACATAAATATTGCCACAAACCTGTTTCTAAAAATGATTAATTTAAGTGATAATGATAAATGTACCTTTTGTAATGAGGGAATAGAAGAAATTGAGCACTTATTTTATGACTGTTTAGTTACTGAAAACTTTTCGAAATTGTTGGTAGAATGGATCCAAACTTGTGACCCATATTTTAGAAATACATGAAAAGATGTCTTTATGGGAAATAACAACTTTGATGATCTTATTAACTTCCTAATTTTGCTTGCAAAATATGTTATATACAGATCACGTTGTGCATCAAAAATCCCAAATATTGCCTATTATAAAAATTGTGTTTTATCATATAAAATGCTGGAACAATGTGTCGCCAAAGTTAATAACAGAAGTGACGAGTTTAAAAGAAAGTGGACCCTATTATCAACTTTTGGTACATGAATTATTATTATTATTACTATTATTTTTACTTTTTTAAAATTTATATATTATTTATATATTATTAATTTTTTTTAATGCAATTTCAAACATCTTGGGGTTTGTATGCGAGTATGACTTTGTGTACAAAAATTGTGATCATGCCCCATACGCCAGTCAGGCGGTGATGTAGGGGAATATGTAAAATCCTGATACCTTGTGTTCAATAAAAAAAAAAAAAACAATTAACACCAAAGACAACCAGTAAGACATTTTAGGCAGTACAACTGGAATATGTGACATGTACATTAGTCTGGTTATACGGATTGTAGCATCGATCACCAGTAGCAACAATACATTTTCCTTTGGTTGTTTTTTATTTATTTATAAAATAGAACAAGCAATGCTAATCAAGTGGTCATTGTAACCAATGATTACATTCAGGTCAGTTCTAGGGATATTGTCGTTTGTATGGATGCAGGGTCTTACATAAGGGATGGGAAGAATAATTAGTCTGGTCCACTGATTTATATCCTCCCTGCATTGCCCACCTATATACAAATAGTGAAGAATAATGCAGTGAGCATATGAAGCAGGGAACACGACTAGGAAATAATCTACATACACTTTATTAGTTTGCAACAAAAACTAAGCACCGCAAACCACAAATTCTGAAGTCTGTTGCCAGTCCATTTTTTATATAATTTACAACGATATGAGCAGTTTATTTTACAAGGATAAATAAAGGTCAGAGTTTATCCTGTTTTTCTGATGCGATCTTTCTTTGGTGTCGAAATGCATATTTTGACAACATATCGCTGTCTTTGGTCAGGTCCGTGTTCAGCACGTGGTCGCTCATTACAGCATTAATATAATAAATTTGATCTGTACATTATAGCTATGGTTGGAAATGGCAGATGGTCTCACAGCAGAGGTTGCTTATAGCAGTTTTTTTCTTTTGGTTTTCAAATATGTGGTACTTGATAAAAAAAAAAATGGAAATTTGTTGACGCCGAATATGATGGTTAGTTATTTCCTGCAACAATGGCTTCCGACAGTGATGATAATTTTGAATTATTTTGGGATAAAATCATTGGAGATGGCAAAGTGTTGATGGATATACCCAAACCCCAGTGATTTTGAGCCAGGAATTTATGTTGAACTTTACTCAGATGTTAATGCTTCTCTGACGACTTAAAAAAAAGGGCATGCCTATCAAACAACCCCTTCCTTTCACTGGTAATACACCGATAATAAGTTTCAACAGCGCCTCCATTTGCTTACTAGAGCCCAGATATAAGAGTAAGCTTTCCAGTTTCAGTATAAAATGCCAGTAAACAAGAAGTTAAACTTGTGATCTTGCAGTCAGTTGTAAATGGAAAATAACTTCATGTGTGAAAGTAATCTTCATTCGGTTTTAAATATTAGAAAGAAAAGCCATTTAGACAAATTAGCAGAAATAGAACTTTTACAATAGAAAAAGCTACGATGTGCGTTTTCTATTTCACAATTTTAAAATTACACTGCACATATCCAATTCAAGAACTACTCTCTACAGTGCACGCATATGCACTTTGAAACTATTTATCTGTATTCAAAATGAAATACATTACTGACCAAGGGGGTCTAAACTTGCCTCTGACCAACGTTCCCTCTAAGTGAATGGTAGATGTGCGAGCAATGCTCACTGCATTGTGCAAGCATTACGGAGACGAGCAAACTTTAATGTTGGATTGACAATTCAGCTGTGCGCGCACACAGCTGAGAGGGAACATTGCCTTGGACATTCTTTGGAGTGTATGATAATAAAACCGGCCACTTTTGTACCTGAGATTTTTAAAACTTAGGTACAACACTGTCGGACACTACATGTACATGGTTGAAATACTAAAGAATATAACATTTTTTTAATACTTTTTAACTTTTCCATTAAAATACAGATGAAATGCAATTGTAACTTATAATTTTACCAATATTTGCACCTGTACATGCAAGACATGGCACTAAAACAAAACGTGCAGTCTTGCACTGTAGGACAAACATTAACATGTACTGGAGTGCAAATGCAAGCCCCATTAATGCAACATCACTTTCAACTGTACATCAAAAAGGCTGAAAAAGTATGCTCAACATTCCTGAAAATTTTGCCTCCATCAGCAAGATTGAAGGACCTCGCATTTCCTGTACAGTACCGCTTGCGTCACCAGCAAGACGCCGCCCCTTTCAATAAATAAAAGTAGACGTTTTACATTGAAGAATTGAATATTTTGTATCGCAATACACATTTAACTATGACGTATTAGGATGCTACCACTACTTATTGTTTACATACAAGAACATACGTACCATCAGCAGGCTGCTGGAAGTTAACGAAGGCATAACCAAGGGAACGTCTGGTGATCATGTCCCTACAAACTCGAATGCTGAGCACTGGCCCTGCTGCGGAGAATTTCTCAAACAGCATGGCTTCAGTTATTTCAGGATGAAGGTCTCCCACGTAGAGGGAAGCCATAGGATAAGACCCGGGTCCAGCTGGGTTCATCGACTGTTTAAAATGGCGCTCGAAGCTTCTTCCTGGAATTTCTCTCACTTGGATTCGACTGTTTAACGAGATTTTTTTTGGTATTTTTAAAATGTTTTGCAGATTTGTTTGTATTTTATAAATGAATTTTAACGTAAACAAATAGTGTTGTGGCGTAGAGTGAGCCTACTCACAATAGGTGTGTGTGTGGGGGGGGGGGGGAAGGTGTTGATCCTCGTGTCTCTCCCCAGCACATACAGCTGGTTTGAGTCGGAAGAGGAACACCGTCATTATTGAAAATGTATATCAATATTGCAGTGGAGCGTGTCATCCATGGCGCGAAGGCTAGAAGTGGGACAAACAGACAAGCATTTTCGTTGCCATATATATACTAAATGTCATTCCGTTAGTTACTCCGCTACAAATATAGTTCCACATAGTATAGTGCTTCATCTAAATTCAGCTTCGTATTTCACTGAAAAATAGCATGTAATAACACAAATTCTAAAATACGCATTGATACAACAGAATAGACCTACGTAATGATGTACACGTAGTGCTATTATGTTGTGCAGTTTTCACACAAATACGTTTCCTTTGCTGTATGCATTGTGTTTATCTTGTTATAAAGGTCTCTTGCAGATATAGTCATATGCACATTGACACCTCAGAATATACTTCGGTAATGATGTACACGCAGTGAGATTACACTGCGCAATTTTCACAATATTAAATATCCTTTACCGTGTGCATGGTGTTTATCTTGGCAGTGAAACTGCAGTTGGGGAGGGTGTAATGATGCAACATTTACTCACTAAATTTAAGCAGCACACACATTAGTAAACATGCCTAGAAGAAGAAGAAAACACATTCGGTATTTGTGTCCTGTTATACCACATAATTTTCCAACAAGTACATTCATATGAAGATTTCAGTATCCGTTTTCTCTACACAAAATTTCAAGGACTGGCAAATTTTTAAAAATTTCATCTCAAACATTGTTTTACAGGGGAGGGGGGGGGGGCGGGATTGTTTTATTTATTTATTTATTATTTTTTTTTTTTTAAAATGTTCAGTCGCTCTGAGCACACGGTTCCGCAATGCATCTGCGGGATCATGTATTGAGACCAACATAATTATTCAAGGATTCCACTTTAAATTACACATGGTCCTATTGTTCGCAAGTTGGCATTCTCGTCTGTTTATTTTAAAATTCACCCGATTGCAAGATGTAAAAACCAAATATGTTTAAGAAAAGCCAAATTAATGTACAGGATATCCAATAATAGTGCTCCTGAATATTTACAATCACTATTCCAGTATAGGCCACCTGGCAATAATCCCCACCTGCGATCAATATCTACAAAACAGTATAAAATTCCCAAAACAAAATAAGGAATTATTCAAGAAAAGTTTCCAATAATCTAGAACTTTGCTCTGGAATAGTATTCCAGTTGAGATTAGAAATGCCCACTCTATTTCCATCTTCCAAACCCAATATATCCGGTGGCTTCTGAGATGCTGCTGAATTAAATAAATTCCTTATATGAGGGCCTCAAGGTAGATTAGTTCTTAGCTAATTGTGTTACCCTCTTTAAATAAAGTCATTATTATTATTATTATTATTATTATTATTATTATTATTATGCACGCCTTAGTAGTTTATTTAGGGGTTAAACACGTCATATGTTAGGTGGTTTCTTTCTTGACGGCTCAGCAACACATTTAATTTATTAGTGCCAATGCAATTGGGGTAAAGCGTCTTGACCAAGGATACATCTCTTTATGGCTCACAATGTATACAATAATTAACTAACATTACCGCATATTTGGTCTTCTATGACTTTAATAATGTGGGACACTATGCAGTTGTATGCGAATTTAACAACATGAGGCAATATGGGGAATGTTTAAGAATCAGCATCACTTGGTCGCAAAAGCATCTAAAAGGAATATCTAGGAATATCCAATTTGCGATTTTTAGGCCCCTTGCAAGTATTTATAATTACATGTTATTACCTTCCTATTAGGATTTAAAATAAAGCGGTTTAAAGCTCCATTATCGGAAAAAAATGTCTGTGGTTTATACCCAGTATTGGACTTGAACATGTGACACATTCAAGCACTCACCCTGACATTCGGTTAGTTACTCCGCTATAAATATAGTTCCACATAGTATAGTGCTTCATGTAAATTCAGCTTCATAATTCACTGAAAAAATAGCATGTAATAACCCAAATTATAACATATGCAATGAACCCTTCACTGTTTAGCACTTTATGACCGAGTGTTTCGATCCGCAAGCAACGCGTGATAAGTATTATAATGTGCACAACATGAAGGAACTTTTTGATTCTATAGATATCACACGCATTATAGGCTTCCTGAACGAAGTAAACCTTTATTTTAAACTACAGTATAACCTGTATGCCATCACCTATATCAATTTTATGTATTATAAATACCGTCTCTTTTTTCAAGATCTTTTCATCCGTCTTCATTACCTTACACCAATTTCAAGCCCCGTTGATCAGGAAACTTAATATTTTACTTTTACCGTTTTAATATCAACTTTTTGGTTTTCGATGTCGCTTGTCGATATTAAAACTTTTACCTTCTTTTTAAATGTTTGTACATATAACCGATTGTATGGCGCTAAATAGCCTAAAAGTGCTTGTGCGCCGTTAAAATACAATGAATCAATCAATCTAAGCAATAACTTTTATGCCATCATTTAGATCATTTTTATATAATGTATACACCGTCCCTTATTTCCAACACCCTTTGCATCTGTCTGCATTAACATATTCCATTTACACCACCAGTCCCCCACCCCCGTTGATCGGGAAGCTTTATTTTATTTTACGGTTACCATCTAACCGTTTTTATTTCAACTACATGTATTGGGTTTTGATATCACCCATCGATTTGAAGGAAGTATATCTTTCTTTTAAACTATAACTTGTATGCCATTACCAAGAGCATTTTTGTCTAACGTAAATACTGCCTCTTGTTTTCAACATCTTTTAATCTGTCCTCATTAGCATACACCACTGACATGTCCCGTTGATTTCGAAACTTAATATTTTACTGTTACCAATATCGTACGATTTTACTTTGACCTATATGGTTTGTGATATCGCTGGTCAATATTAAACTTTTTAGTATTTTTAAACGTGTAAACATACAACCTATTGTAGGACATGATGATACGTGTCTGCGGCATAATGCCCCAGTGCTAGACATCACTATAAATTGCCACACTGCAAATATCGTAGCGATATGACTACAATCATAAATATAACTACTTCCATTACTTATCTCCCTTATGACATTCTGATTAATGCAATAAAATTACTTCCATGATTTTTACTTATTTGTCTCCCTTCTGACATGATAATTGATGCATAAATACAACTACTTCCAGTACTCCCTCATGACATGCTGAGTAATGAAATATAACTACTTCCAAGATTTTGGTTATTTGTCTCCCCTTCTGACATGCTAACTGATGCATAAATATAGCTACTTCCATTACTTATCTCCCTTATGACACACTGAATAATGCAATACAGTATAACTACTTCCATGATTTTGGTTATTTGTCTCCCCTTATGACATGCTAATTGATGCATAAATATAACTATTTCTGTGCGTATCATTACTTGTCTCCCTTATGACATGCTGAGAAATTCATAAATATAACTACTTCCACGACTTTGACTGCTTACATATCCTTTTGACAATTTGTAACCAACTTGTATAGTTACTTTTACTGATGAGTTTGGTAGCATAAAAGATTTGTGAAGAAGAAAGAATGCACAGATAAAACCATAAGTGCATTTTACTCATTAATTCTCTTAGTGAAGTTTTTCCTCAGTGGCCTAAAGCAAAGCTGTTTTCTTGGTGTATCATTGTTTAGAAATGAAAGTTTTTCAATGCAAATATTAATTAATGTGTGCATATTGCTATGACGTCTACAGTGTGGCTGCTTATAATGATGTCTAGCACTGGGGTGTCATGCCGCAGACATGTAGCATGATGTCCCACCCAGTCACATTATCCTGACACCAGGCTGACCTGTCCTAACACTAAACTCTTAATGATGAGCACCAAGTGAGGCAGCTGTTAGTACCATTTTTGTAAGTCTTTGGTATGACTTGGCATACATAGTAATGTTCAGCAAATGAGTCCTACTGTGCCTACAATAAAAAGAATTGCATTTACAAGGAACATATCTATCTCTTTATCAGTAAAAGGGAGTGAAAGTAAAAGTTAACATTTTCAGATTGTCTTGGAAACATTTAATCATGCATATTTGGATGCAATTTATTTCTATCTGGGACGCAGAAAATCACTTATACTGGAATCCTCCATATGCAACAATTTGCTGGAGGGCAAATTCAAGGGCTTGCTAGTCCTGCTCCAACCACCTGTTGAGTGAGAAAATGGGTTGTTTAATTGATCAGTTTTGGTGTGCTTATGTTTACAATCAGATAATTCAGTGGCTGAAAGACCCCCAGATGTACATGTTGTCATTGTAAGAGTACATCTGAAGAACATGACCCACAAGCTTGTCAGCAAGTTCAAAGACTTGACTAGCTGCAGAGTGGTTAGAAAATGTACTGATATTTACAATGACTGTTTCAGAGACAGAATGACCCATTGATGTACTTGTGTATAAATGTACATCAAACAAACAACTTTAGCTTTCATAATTGTGTTCATTTCAAAGAATAGACAAAAAAGTAGTGCATATGACCTCAAAATCAAGACCTGTTGCAAGTTAGACAAAATGCTGTTTGCAAATTTGGATATGAATTTTGTTTTTAAATGACAAAGTGACAAAGATTGTAATAAAATTCAATAGAGTACTAGAAGTATCTAGAACTGACATTTCATGTGGAACACTATGTGTGATGCCTTAGTGCTTGAAATAATACATTTCCTTGGCCAGACATAATTCAATCTCACTCTAATTGACAAGGGTTACATGTCAGTGCTCTCCATTGGTGTCTGATAAAATAACATTTTTGTCCAAACAATCAATCCATCACTATTTAGATATGAATGGTTTGTCTCCGATATGTAACATCATGTGCATCTTCAAATTATTTTTGAGCACAAACAGCTAAATACAAATTGCACATTTGAATGGCTATTCCCTTGGGTGTGTCCTCATATGCCTCTTCAGATTAGATTACGGCAGACTGCTGGCAGACATGTAATCACAAACTTTCCATTTAAATGGCTTTTCTCCAGTATGTACCAAACTGTGTCTCTTCAAGTTATATCTGTCCTTGAATATTTTACCACAAACTTCACATTTTTCACACTTTAATGGTTTATTTTCAGCATGTAAAGTCATGTGCGTCTTTAGATGACAACCGGACATAAACATTTGATCACAAACTCCACATTTGAATGGCTTTTCTCCAGTATGTACCTTCATGTGCTTCTTCAGAGCACAGCTGCTGCCATACATATGATCACAAATTTCACATTTGAATGGCTTTTCTCCAGCATGTACCAAACCGTGTCTCTTCAAGTTATATCTGTACTTGAACATTTTGCCACAAACTTCACATTTGAATGGTTTATTATCAACATGTATGGTCATGTGCTGCTTTAGATGACTACCGGACATAAACATTTTATCACAAACTACACATTTGAATGGTTTATCTCCAGTATGTATCATCATGCGCTTGTGTAAAACATTTTATCACAAACTCCACATTTGAATGGTTTATTTTCCGCATGTATCATCATGCGCTTCTTTACATGACTACCGCACCTAAACATTTTATCACAAACTCCACATTTGAATGGTTTATTTTCCGAATGTATCATCATGTGCTACCGCACCTAAACATTTTATCACAAACTACACATTTGAATGGTTTGTCACCAGTATGTATAATCATGTGTTGCTTCATATGAGGCATCTGTGTAAAACTTTTACCACAAACTTCACATTTGAATGGTTTATTTTCTGCATGTATCAACATGTGCTTCTTTACATGACTAACGCACCTAAACATTTTATCACAAACTTCACATTTGAATGGTTTATTTTCCGCATGTATCATCATGCGCTTCTTTACATGACTACCGCACCTAAACATTTTATCACAAACTCCACATTTGAATGGTTTATTTTCCGCATGTATCATCATGCGCTTCTTTACATGACTACCGCACCTAAACATTTTATCACAAACTTCACATTTGAATGGTTTATTTTCCGCATGTATCAACATGTGCTTCTTTACATGACTAACGCACCTAAACATTTTATCACAAACTTCACATTTGAATGGTTTATCTCCAGTATGTATCATGATGCGCTCGTGTAAAACATTTTATCACAAACTCCACATTTGAATGGTTTATTTTCCGCATGTATCATCATGCGCTTCTTTACATGACTACCGCACCTAAACATTTTATCACAAACTCCACATTTGAATGGTTTATTTTCCGCATGTATCATCATGCGCTTCTTTACATGACTACCGCACCTAAACATTTTATCATAAACTTCACATTTGAATGGTTTATTTTCCGCATGTATCAACATGTGCTTCTTTACATAACTAACGCACCTAAACATTTTATCACAAACTCCACATTTGAATGGTTTGTCACCAGTATGTAGCTTCGTATGCATCTTCAAACTACTAATGTTCCTAAACGTGTTATGACAAACTTCACATTTAAATGGCTTATGTGTAATATGTGTCATCATGTGACTCTTCAAAGCACTTATGTTGCTATACAAATGATTACAAATTGCACATCAGAACGGTTTTTCTCTGTTGTGTACCGTCATGTACCTCTTAAAATGACTATTGTACCAAAACCTGTGACTACAAATTTCATATTTGAATGGCTTATCTCGTGTATGTAGCCTGCTGCCTCTCTTCAAATCAGTGGCGTAGCTAGGGGAGGGGGAGGGGGGGGGGGTCCAAATTCGAAAGTCCCCCCGGGCCCCCACTTGAGGGGGGCTCCCAAAGGAGTGTCAGAATTTTTTTTTTACATTAAATATTAAATATTACGCCACCGCCATGTAATCTTGCTATTCACGTTGTTATATAAGTTAGTGACACTGTTGCATGTATTCCACACAGATTAAGGATTTCAAAATTACGTATATCAACACGCGTGTAAAAGCTGGTAAAAAGTTTACTAAAAACTGTCAATACATAACTCCGGTTTTTGTAAAACACGTTATCTTGACGGCATTTTATCGGTATCTTCTATTTTATGTCCATGCTATAATCCATCTGTCCATAGACATAAATAGAAGGGTAATAGTTCGTATATTTATGTCTATTCGTCTGATGAAATTTCACAATCATGGCGGATAAAACAAGTATATATAATTTTTTGTATATTTTTTTTATTAATAATGACTTTATTTAAAGAGGGTAACACAATTAGCTTAGAACTAATCTACCTTGAGGCCCTCATACAAGGAATTTATTTAATTCAACAGCATCTCAGAAGCCACCGGATATATTGGGTTTGGAAGAAGGAAATAGTGGGCATTTCTAATCTCAACTGGAATACTATTCCAGAGCAAAGTTCCAGAGTATTGGAAACTTTTCTTAAATAATTCCTTATTTGGTTTGGGAATTTTATACTGTTTTGTAGATATTGATCGCAGGTTGGGTGTATTACCAGGTAACCTATACTGGAATAGGGATTGTAAATATTCAGGAGCACTATTATTGGATATCCTGTACATTAATTTGGCTTTTCTTAAACATATTCGGTCTTTAATAGGTAATATTTTTAACTTACCAGCTAAATTTTCCTTGCTTTCTTTCTGGTTTGATATTAGCCTTAATGCTCTTTTCTGAATTTTTTTTTACTTTGATATGTTTTTATCATTTGAATTACCTCATACTGTATTACAGTAGTCAAAATACGGTTGTATGTAACTGTTATAAAATAATTTTCTGTGCCTTTCAGGGAGAAAATGTCTTATCCTACTGAGAAGCCATAAACTTGAATTGACCTTTTTACTGATATGTTTGATATGATCAGTCCATGATAGATTATTATCTACCAAAACACCAAGTAGTCTGTCGTGACAGACCATTTGCAAATTTTTATCCTTCCATGTTAGACATAGTTCATTGCTATCAAGATTTTTCCTTTTTTTCCTTGTTGAGATAAGTAATATTTTAGTTTTACCAGTATTTACTACCATGCCATTGCATGTGCACCAGTTTTCCAGCTTGTTTAATGCATTCTGTAAAGAGATTTCGAGTTCATGCTTTGTGTTTTGGATGTCTGATAATGTTGTGTCATCTGCATAGAGATCTGTAGATGATATCGAGTCTCTTAGTAAAAGTGGTAGGTCGTTAATAAACAAAATAAATAGTAATGGACCTAGAATTGAGCCTTGTGACACTCCATATCTAACTGTTTCAGGTTCGGACAGAACGTTATTTATATAAACATGTTGTGTTCTCTCACTTAAGTATGAAGTAAACCATCTAACTGTTTTTTCATCGCATTGGTAGATTTTTAGTTTCTTCAAAAGGATTTCATGATCCACCATGTCAAACGCTTTCCTGAAATCTACAAATACAGATCCTATTATTTTACCTTGGTCAAGTGCTTGAAGCCATTTATCAGTTAGGGAGATCAAGGCAGTCTCACATGAATGTTTCTGTCTAAAGCCTGATTGATTAGGGTGTAACAGCAAGTGTTTGGTTAAATATGACATGAATGAGTCATGGACATGTTTTTCAATCAATTTGACAAGTTTGGTAGTATTGAGATTGGTCGGTAGTTATCAGCATCATTCTTAGATCCAGATTTGTGAATAGGAGTTACTTTTGCAGTTTTCCATATTTTGGGGACAGATGAGGTTGCAATACTTAAATTGATTTGTGAAATTAAAAGAATGTTATTCTTTATAGGGGAACTTCACCCATGCCGAAAGAACGAGTTTACCAGAGTGGGGCTACAAAACGGAAAAAGCGTGCTGCAGAAAGGCAAGAGGCTGCAAAATCAAGGAAAGTTTTTGAAGGGTTCTTTAAGAAGAAACCTGATAAGAGCACTGAAAACAAAGGAGACCATGAACATGGCGAAGAAAAGTATCACGATTCAGATGATTCATACAAAGATACAGCAGTCGAAGAGACTTTAGAAGTGGAAATGCCTCTTGAGGAGAGAAGTAGTGCTGAAGAAACTTCAGGGGGGAACCTTTTACCACAGTCAGATAAAACATCTGAAGTAAGTGATACAGACGATGAGTCAAGTGATGATCTTCCAAAATCACTTTCTCCAGAAGTTGAAGAAACTGTAATTAAGTACAAAGACTTCGGATATATCCGGCCTGGAAGTTTATCTGAGGAACTGCGAGCAAAGATTGTATAAAAAGGGTAGCTTATTTTTTCCGAAACAAAGATGAAGAGTACTTGTTTCCAACAGAGTTTACCCAAAATAAATCACGAAGTTTGATATCATCATGGTTCACCAGAAAGCTTCCAACAGGAGAAATTTGCAACCAATCTTGGCTCCTCTTCTCTCCACACTTGGAATGTCTGTTTTGTTTTGCATGTGTACTGTTTTCTGAGGCACCAGAAAAGACATCTAGTGCATTGAGCAAACCTGGAGTTGGTTTCACCAAATGGAAGAAACCTGAGAGACTGAAAGAACATGAAGAAGGAGTCCACCACAGACAAGCTTTTTTGAAGTGGAAGTTAGAAGAAGAAAGGCTTAAGGCAGAACCAGATCAGCTGTCACATATGCTTCATGTGCAAATTTTGAAAAATCAGCAGTATTGGAGAGAAATTCTGAAGCGTGTAGCAGCAGCTGTCAAGTACTTAGCAAAAACCAACTCAAGCTTACGTGCCCACAAAGAAAAACTGGATTCTCCCAATCCTGGGAACTTCCTAGCATCTTTGAAATTTCTTGCAGAATTTGATGAAGTTACGAAACACCAATTACATAGAATTGAATCTGGGAAGACACATTATTTGTCACCAGAAATTCAAAATGAGTTCATAAACTTGATGGACAATAAAGTTAGGGAATCAATTGTTGGGAAAGTCAAGCAAGTTTGTTACTTTTCTCTGATGCTTGATTCCACTCCAGATGTTTCTCACCAAGAACAAGTATCCCTTATAGTTCGTTACTTGGATGTCGAGAATTTCGAAATAAAAGAGTCATTCCTTGGTTACTTTGAAATTGTGAAGCCAGATGCACAACATTATAAAGAACTTGTTCTGAAAACTCTTAAAGACATTGGACTGGACTTTGATCTCTGCAGAGGTCAAACCTATGATAACGCAGCCACAATGAGTGGCCGTCTGTCTGGCCTGCAGAAACGTCTCTTAGACATAAATCCAAAGGCAACATTTCTGAACTGTGATAATCACTCTCTCAACCTGGCAGCTCTTCATTCTGCTGAGATAGATCCAGCAATTGTCACCTTTTTTGGAACTGTACATGAATTGTTCAACTTTTTTTCCAATTCACCCCAGAGATGGGCCAAACTGAAAGAAGCTGGAGCCGGGAGTCTAAAAAAGGAGAGTAGTACAAGGTGGTCCTCAAGAGAAGAAGCTACATCGGCAGTTTCCTTGCATCTTGACAAAATCATCAAGCTGTTGGAGAGACTTTCTGAATCAACAACTGAAAGAATGGACACTAGAAGCAGTGCACAGAATCTTCTTCATGCAGTGGAAAATTATGAATTTTTTGCGTATCTGGAATTCTGGTCAAATCTCCTGCGCCCAATCAATATAGTTCAGAAGAAACTACAAAAGTCTGGACTGCACATACGGGAAGCTGCTGAAGAGATTAAGACCCTTTCATGCTTTCTGCAAAATGATGAGAAACGGACGAAACTGATCACCCAATCCATCGAAAGAGCAAAAGAAGGCAGTGAATGCTATGGATTTCCTGTAAGCAAAACAACCAGAAGAAAGAAAAGACTTGATGGGGAGTTGAGTTCTGATGTAGGACTGTCAATAGAACTGCAATTCAAACGAGTTGCGATAGAAGTGCTGGAGAGACTTCATATGGAGATGAAGGACAGATTCCAAAGGCTGGAAAACCATGTGGACACCTTTGGGTTTCTTCGTGAACCAAGACACCTGTTGGAGTCGATGGATGATGACACGCTGATAAAAAACTGTGTTACTTTCTCCTGTTTGTATGATGAAATACAGGCAAATCGCTTGTTCAATGATGTCATTGATGCACGAGCACTTTTCATCAACAAACCAGTACCACAATCACCAATTGACATATTGAGGAAGCTGGCTTCATATGGTAATGATGTGTGCTCAAACCTTGCAACCTCCATCCGAATACTGCTAACTCAGGCCACTTCCATTGCATCATGTGAGAGATCATTCTCAAAACTCAAGCTTATCAAAAACTATCTCAGGAGCACAATGACGCAAGAAAGACTTAGCAGCATGGCTTTAATGTCAGTGGAGTCAAAAATACTAGACAGCATTGATCTAGATGATGTTATAGATGCCTTTGCTGCACAGAAAGCACGACGTGAGGCGATATGAATTGAGATTTGTCACTTGTGCATTATCTCGCCAATAAACAACGGTAATATTTATTAAAAGTCTTAATGATTATTTTTTTTTAATTTTACTGATATACTGTACCAATTTTAATTTAGACATATATTTATTAAGTACATTATCTCATGTCATGATGTCGAATGTCAAAATGCAGGGGCCCCCAAAGAGGCCAAGCCCCCCGGGCCTCCAAATCCCCAGCTACGACACTGCTTCAAATCACTATCGCACTTAAAACATGTTACTACCAGGTTCCATCTGTAGAGAAAAAGAAAGTCAGAACTGCTAACTTCTATAGTGGTCAGTGTATATATAGTCCAGTGAGCACAATGCGAGACTCCTGTTTGTATAGGACACGTAGTACTAATAGTATATAAGAATGAATAGAATAAGGACCAGTTTAGAAACTATATATATATATATATATATATATATATATATATATATATATATATATATATATATATATATATATATATATAAACACACACGCACACACACATACGCGAGTGTGTGTCACGTTGTAAGTAAGGAACAATAACTAGATTCCAACATGTATATGCTAGACCCTGAGGCTAATTCCAGATCATTATGGTACGAGGTCAACCATGCGAACAATGAGGTGTCAAAGTGATGTATAACATGGCCATAGGAACTTGTGACTGGTGCCATATTTTGGCGGCGCGAACGCCACAGGTAAGTGATGAATTGCCAGTGTTGACTTCAAAGGAAGACAAGTGTTGAGTCGTAATTCCACCCTTGACAGACTGCCAGGGAGGGGGCAATGTCGGCTAATTATGTAGATATGTAGACAATGGGTGAATCGACATCCACTAGGAAATGAGTAAGGCGTGGCCATTATTGGAATCGCATGCTTAAATCTAGTGTCTTGAGAACTAAACGGCAGTAGTCCCTAAACTATCTTGCGGGAAATTACAAAGGAAGTTATAAGTTGCTCCGACGTCATTCGAAATTGTCGGGAACGATTGTTATTCTGGGCATTACTAAGGATATTGGGACAGGTCAGTGACTTATTTGCTCGATTGTTGTAATCTATTACGGCAAGTATTGTATTTTAATTATGTGCAGTATGTAAATACTTCATTAGCAGAATTGCTAGTATGCAGAATTACCATTTGTAGGGTTTTGTCAACTTTGCAATGTTTGATTCAATTGTAGTTTTTGATGTACTTGGATATTTTGATTCATGAGCCCTGTTTATGTAAATAATTAATATTGTAATTCGCTACTTGGTTAATTCCTAGTAACCTTGTGAATTTATTAATGGAAGGTGAGGAAATTAATCTACTAAGCCCTTGGACATGTTAGTAGTAAAATCATACTCCTTATAACAACTGAATGGAGGACAATTAGTTTTCCCCCCAAGTCATGTCTTTTAGCATTTATAATATTAATAAAGAATATAGACCAGCTATGAATACTAACTGATCCAATTGAAAGAGATTGCAATGGATTTTGTTCATTTTCATCAGAGCAATCATTTAACAATTCCAAGATTGAATGATTGTGTCAGAGAATACCAATTTTACTCAATGGACAACATACAATCATAAGCACTTCTAAATCTTTGACAAAATTAATTATTTCGTATGGTTTTTTATTTGACGTGTTTAACACATTAGTTGCAGATATTAGTTTTCAGACTACAGGCAGATTTCAATCCAATATAACAAGTGCACTTAAACACATGCGGACATGCTCATGAAAAAGCATTGTTATACACATTTGCCATTCAGTCATATTGTGATCTTTAGCTTTGATCAAAATTTGTCTTGTTTATATGTATGGTACATTTTTGGGCCTGCATACAAAATATGTCTTGTTTTCATGTTACTTAGGTATATTTTTGGGGGCTGCATACAAAATATGTCTTGTTCTCATGTTAGGTATATTTTGTGGGAATGCATACAATAAGGACTCATTACTTTTGGTGAAAATTTGATCAAATATGCATTTTTTGTAATAATTCTTGACATCAAACTCTTGGTTGTCATGGGAATATCAATCACATCTTGAACACTTGTCAATGAGAACATGTATGTATTTACTGAACACTGTCTCAACCTGTAATCTCATTGCTTACCATGTATGTATTTACTGAACACTGTCTCAACCTGTAATCTCATTGCTTACCATGTATACATCACATGTATTTACTGAACACTGTCTCAACCTGTAATCTCATTGCTTACCATGTATGTATTTACTGAACACTGTCTCAACCTGTAATCTCATTGCTTACTATGTATGTATTTACTGAACACTGTCTCAACCTGTAATCTCATTGCTTACCATGTATGTATTTACTGAACACTGTCTCAACCTGTAATCTCATTGCTTACTATGTATGTATTTACTGAACACTGTCTCAACCTGTAATCTCATTGCTTACCATGTATGTATTTACTGAACACTGTCTCAACCTGTAATCTCATTGCTTACTATGTATGTATTTACTGAACACTGTCTCAACCTGTAATCTCATTGCTTACCATGTATGTATTTACTGAACACTGTCTCAACCTGTAATCTCATTGCTTACTATGTATGTATTTACTGAACACTGTCTCAACCTGTAATCTCATTGCTTACCATGTATGTATTTACTGAACACTGTCTCAACCTGTAATCTCATTGCTTACCATGTATGTTGATAATTCTTACTAAATTTCCCTCTTTTATTTATCCAATATATATTGCTGTCTAAATACATGTACTATATATTTGCCATTCAGTGTCATAACTAACTTTGTTTTCACATCCACAGATCAATTCATGCAATAAAAGTTGAAGTCTTGTGACTACACTTCTAACCATCTGTCAGTTGGTTGGTGCTTCTCCATTACTCGCATTAGGTACCCAAAAATGTTTTGTTCATATTTATTGCTCTACTTTTGGCACATTTAATCACATTGCCATTGTATACGAGAAGTTGGTTACAATTTTACACAAATCCATGAATGTTGCAACTTGACTAACAGACTGATTAAGGTTTATGACCCATGATCAGACGGGTGTATATTCACTTTCCAATCAAATCAGCTAAGACTGACTACCTTGCAAGGTACGCTACTCTACGTGAAGTTGAATCTGTACGAGAGTTATCTACGTGTTGCAATGCTGCAAAACACCCAAAAAATTTAACCCTTAAATCGACATCCTACCGTTTCTTGTTTGATTATACACTAAAACTTTATTTAAAAATATTATTTTTTTTTACAATTCCTTAAAAATCAACAAGCATATTTGTTTAGTTATGGAAGAAGCTGTTTTTATCCGGATGGATACGAAAGAGGTAAATCTAAATGTAAACAAACGGGAGCAGAGATTACAGGTTTTAAGTTTGTAACTAATTCAATGCATGTCATCCTAACATATATGTACTACTGATTTAAAATCAAACACTTAACAGAAACTTCGCTGAAACAACAATTATAACATCATAGAAAGATATCTGAAACTCACCACGTCTGTTCATAGGTCGAACTCTCACTGCAACTTGCACTTTATCGGAGGCCATGACGACAAATTTTACTGTTCAGGGCCAAAACGTGGTTAATTGTTTTCTAAAAGACACACAAAATGCACAAATACATCCGAATCAAAAACAGTATTTGAAATGTCTTAATTGCTACATTTTTCCCATGCGCAATGCATCAACTGCTACATGAGAGCGCCATTTTAAAAATTATGTATGCTGACACCGGGGCCGCATGAGTCATCACAACTTCCTTTTAATTTACAAATGAGAGCAAACACCGATGCTCTCTTTATTGTCGCTGACAGAATTCCGTTTAAAACTTTTAAACGCATTTTTGCATGACCTTAGACACACACACACACACACACACACACACACACACACACACACACACACACGTATAGTTTTAACAGTATTTTTATAAATATCAAAATGAGTTAGAGGCACGACATATATACCGCTTCAAAGTGTAAAGACGGTTTTTTCTTGGGGGGGGGGGGCGGTTGCTTGTTTTTTAATCAAAATTTCATAAGCAATTCGCCTATTGTAAATATTGATAAAAACATTCACAAACGACCACGATAACTTCAACTGAGAAGCGACTCGTATATCTTATGTCCACAACAACAACAATAACAAGGAAATGACGGGGCGAAAGTTTGATAACACAAAGCGCGACTTGGAATAGCCTATACAGTTAAAATTCTAGATGAGACTAACATCCATATTTCAAACTCCCCATCTGGGGACCTAGGACCCTCCCCCCCCCCCCACACACACACACACTTTTTTAATTTTACGACTTGTTTGATGAAATTGGGTTCTTTATGTCAATAATCAACGTGTTATAAATATTTGCTTTTGCGTAGGAACCAGATATGCAACCGCTTGTACATAGCACGTGATCTGAGTAGTGCCGTATTACCAGAGAGACGGAGTAGCCACCGGCCTATGGACCTCACGCCTCCATGACAACGGATCACAATAATAATGATTTGATATTGGAAAAAAATTACATTCCAGCGTTTTCAAATTGCTTCCAAAAAGATATGAAAAATGAATCGAAGAAACGAAAACTTAAAAATGTTAATTTGTTTACTAACATAAATATAATTGTTAATGTTTGTTTTGTGTAATAAAATTGGTTTATTAAAATTGTTGGTTGGTAAAATTAAAAGACGTATTACGATGCATATATATAATGGAGGGTTTGGAGTGCCTAAGGGCATACACAGGGTTTAATCAGGCAGTGGATCTGAGGTTTTACAGGATTATTTACATTTTAGACGGCTTGAATGAGGGGGGGGGGATGGTTATCCCATTTTGACGATAACTGTACCCAATAAATGGATGATATTGATATGAACTGATAGCATGTTTGTTATTTATTAACCTCAAGCGGAATAAGAATTCATTTTTTAATGTCGAGTAGATTGTGTAAAATATGTTTGCTGAATTTTCTGGTGTATTCCAGGTAGCGCCATTGTGGTCCGCTCGTTTTACGCATCAGCGGTCTCGGGTTTGATTCCCATTTATGATACGTGCAAAAGAACGTTCATGTCAGTCTAATGCCAATCGTTTCTTATTGGGTTCTCCTCTTTTCTGCTTTATTGGACAACGTACAATAACATCAACAGCACCAACAACAACAACAATAATAATAATAATAATAATAATAATAATAATAATAATAATAATAATAATGATAATAATAATAATAATAATAATAATAATAATAATAATAATAATAATAATAATAATTTCTTGTTTCAGCATTAATCTATTAGTCTACATTTCTTGCTTTGGGCTGATATTCCAATTATAGGCTGCAATCAATCCCTTATTTATCTCCCCTCACCCAGTCCTCGCTGTGTTCTTCCTCGAATGTCATCATCATCATCATCATCATCATCATCATCATCATCATCATCATCATCATCTTATTATTATTATTATTATTATTATTATTATTATTATTAGTCTTAGTAGTAGTAGTAGTAGTACTAGTAGTAGTAGTAGTAGTAGTAGTAGTAGCACTAGTAGTAGTAGTAGTAGTAGTAGTAGTAGTAGTAGCAGTAGCAGTAGTAGTAGTAGTAGTAGCAGTAGTAGTACTATACCAATGACATACAATTGATATAAAAAAGGATTACACGGAACAATGTATAATACATGAACATTGCAAAATACTACAATACATTTCATTACGTTTATTACAATACATTTCATTACGTTTATTACAATACATTTCATTACGTTTATTACAATACATTTCATCACGTTTATTACAATACATTTCATTACGTTTATTACAATACATTTAATTACGTTTATTACAATACATTTCATTACGTTTATTACAATACATTTCATTACGTTTATTACAATACATTTCATTACGTTTATTACAATACATTTCATTACGTTTATTACAATACATTTCATTACGTTTATTACTTTGGAGAAAAATAAATCTGAACAAAATTGTGAATCCCAAAATAACTGTTACATTTGTTTATCATATTTTGTTTGTTGGGTAATGGTGTAATATGTTTAATATAGTTTATTTAGATTTATTTATCTGCGTTTACGAAACTTTGTAACAATTGGATTGTGAACATTCATTACGTCGAACTATTCAAGCCATTTCCTTGTTTGTTCCTTCATTTCATTAACGTCCTTATTTCGAGTACCTCCATGATTGAAACCCAGATACAGTTGCTTGACCCTTATATAACAAATTACTTTAGTCTAAAGTTTAGGAATTTAATTATTTTTTGTTGAACTAATGTTACGTTTAAGACTGAATATACGTCCTGTCTGACATGGTGTAATATATAACCAATCATCTATGGATTGTACAACATAATTTCGTGTCTTTATGGGGTATTTTCTTTTTTGAAAATCTGACCTAATAAAACAAACTTTTGGAAGATGTTGGATCAACTTTTATGTGACACATAACGTTAATAAACCTCGCAAAATAATCATTATTCTTCCAGATAAAATTTAATTGAGATACACTGACCTACAACATGCCGTATCTATACAACAAAACAGACAGACTCGACACACGTAAACATGTTGTCTACATTACCATACACGACAAAAATAGTATACTTTTCCGTACGCATAAAAAGTTGTCTGTATCTCCGTACATGTACAAATGTTGTCTACATTTCCATATCGTGCACAAGTTGTCTACATTTCTAATATGAGAGTCTGTTAGTGAGGTTTGAGTACTTCTCCCACACGTACATGTTTACAGTACAATATGAGTTAGGCCGATAAATCCGCCCTTCACCCGTTAGGATGTTGATGTTGGGGTTAACCATCGTAACTATATCGGCCTAAATATGAGTCGCCTAGTAAAGTTCACGTCCTCCTACACAGCACGTTACATTTGCACACGTACAAGAAAAACCTTTGGATAATATTATCTGGTAGAAAACCTGAAATAATTAGATAGCATTGGTTAATTCAACAACACCTACACCTACAGTTACCTCCACTAATGCATCGAAAGTAGAATCTTAACAACGCTTAAACCTTAACGAGTTCAAACAAAAAAGAAAGTGAGCTACCCGATTGTTGCGAGTAGACAAATGTAATGCAAGGACACGTACGTGTGTGTGTTTGATTTATTTACGTAGTTTTAAATTTTTTTAAAAATCATAACACTATCTTGTCTACAGTGTGACAGTTTAAGTGATGTATAGCATCATACCACAGACATGTCCCACCCATTTACTTTATCCTGACACCAGGCCGACCAGTATTATCACAAACCTATGAATACTGATCGCCAAGCGAGGCCGCCGCAAGTACCATTTTTACAAGTATTTGGTATGGCTTGGTCTGGGTTCAAACCTGTGACCTTCCACATCCGATGCGAACGCTTTAATCACTAGGAATCCAGAGAGGTCAAGGACCGTACATAACACATTATGAAAAAAAAAATAATAATGACTGAACAATACAAAAACGTTCAGTACTTGATTCTTCCATTTAATGACATGATTATTTTCAGATATAATATATTCACTTCCGAATGAATAAATGCGTTTATCAGAACCTTATGTAAAAACCCAAGACATGATAAGGTGACACAAATGTTGTTTCATAAGTTCACATTCAGAAGATTTTATGGTCAAAGGGCCATGTCAACACGTTTTCAGATTATCTTTATCAATCTTAAAGTACACCCACATCCACGGACATCTATGCAAACATTTGTTTACAAATCATCCTTAGCTTAAACTACAACTTGCAGTCATGGCTAAAGGGTAAGCAGACATTATCGATATACAAAACAAGTATTGTATATTGTATTATCCGTGCTCTGATATAAATTCTTCATGTACCCATCTTCTTCTGCTTCAAGGCGTTTTTTTTTTGTACATCTATTAAGGAATTTGTAGAGAAATCTAAATACTGATTTAATTATGGAACTATCTGAGATCAATTAATTGCTAAGTATAACAGTATTAGCTACTTATAGAATTATTTTACTATGTATAACAGTATTAGCTACGTATATAATTATTTTGCTATGTATAACAGTATACGTATAGAATTATTTTGCTATGTATAACAGTATTAGCTACGTATAGAATTATTTTGCTATGTATAACAGTACTAGCTATAGAATTATTTTGCTATGTATAACAGTATTAGCTACGTATAGAATTATTTTACTATGTATAACAGTATTAGCTACGTATAGAATTATTTTGCTAAGTATAACAATATACGTATAGAATTATTTTGCTATGTATAACAGTATTAGCTACGTATAGAATTATTTTGCTATGTATAACAGTACTAGCTACGTATAGAATTATTTTGCTATGTATAACAGTATTAGCTACGTATATAATTATTTTGCTATGTATAACAGTATTAGCTACGTATTGAATTATTTTGCTATGTATAACAGTATTAGCTACGTATAGAATTATTTTGCTATGTATAACAGTATTAGCTACGTATAGAATTATTTTGCTATGTATAACAGTATTAGCTACGTATAGGATTATTTTGCTAAGTATAACAGTATTAGCTACGTATAGAATTATTTTGCTATGTATAACAGTATTAGCTTCGTATAGAATTATTTTGCTATGTATAACAAACAGTATTAGCTACGTATAGAATTATTTTGCTATGTATAACAGTATTAGCTACATATAGAATTATTTTACTATGTATAACAGTATCGAGCAATATATAACAATATTCAAATATGTATAACATTATTGAGCCATGATTAGCAGTATTTAGATATGTATACCGCATTTAGCTCTTCAAAAGTAAACAGCTTGTTATAACAGTATTTAGCAATGTAGAACAGTATTTAGCACTATAACAATAAATATTTTGGTATGACAGTATTTAGCTATGTATAGCAGTATTACCTATGTATAGAATTAATTTGCTATATATAACAGTATTAGCTACGTATAGAATTAATTTGCTATGTATAACAGTATTAGCTACGTATAGAATTAATTTGCTATGTATAACAGTATTAACTACGTATAGAATTAATTTGCTATGTATAACAGTATTAGCTACGTATAGAATTAATTTGCTATGTATAACAATATTAGCTACGTATAGAATTATTTTGCTAAGTATAACAGTATTAGCTACATATATAATTATTTGGCTAAGTATAACAGTATTAGCTACGTATAGAATTATTTTGCTAAGTATAACAATATTAGCTACGTATAGAATTATTTTGCTAAGTATAACAGTATTAGCTACATATATAATTATTTTGCTAAGTATAACAGTATTAGCTACGTATAGAATTATTTTGCTAAGTATAACAGTATTAGCTACGTATTGAATTATTTTACTGTGTATAACAGTATTAGCTACATAGAATTATTTTGCTATGTATAACAGTATTAGCTACGTATAGAATTATTTTACTATGTATAACAGTATCGAGCAATATATAACAATATTCAAATATGTATAACATTATTGAGCCATGATTAGCAGTATTTAGATATGTATACCGCATTTAGCTCTTCAATAGTAAACAGCTTGTTATAACAGTATTTAGCAATGTAGAACAGTATTTAGCACTATAACAATAAATATCTTGGTATGACAGTATTTAGCTATGTATAGCAGTATTAGCTATGTATAGAATTAATTTGCTATATATAACAGTATTAGCTACGTATAGAATTATTTTGCTAAGTATAGCAGTATTAGCTACGTATAGAATTATTTTGCTATGTATAACAGTATTAGCTACGTATATAATTATTTTGCTATGTATAACAGTATTAGCTACGTATAGAATTATTTTGCTAAGTATAACAATATTAGATACGTATAGAATTATTTTGCTATGTATAACAGTATTAGCTACATATATAATTATTTTCCTAAGTATAACAGTATTAGCTACGTATAGAATTATTTTGCTATGTATAACAGTATTAGCTACGTATAGAATTATTTTGCTAAGTATAACAGTATTAGCTACATATATAATTATTTTGCTAAGTATAACAATATTAGCTACGTATAGAATTATTTTGCTAAGTATAACAGTGTTAGCTACGTATAGAATTATTTTGCTATGTATAACAGTATTAGCTACGTATAGAATTATTTTGCTAAGTATAACAGTATTAGCTACGTATAGAATTATTTTGCTAAGTATAACAATATTAGCTACGTATAGAATTATTTTGCTAAGTATAACAGTATTAGCTACAGATATAATTATTTTGCTAAGTATAACAGTATTAGCTACGTATAGAATTATTTTGCTATGTATAACAGTATTAGCTACGTATAGAATTATTTTGCTATGTATAACAGTATTAGCTACGTATAGAATTATTTTACTATGTATAACAGTATTAGCTACATAGAATTGTTTTGCTATGTATAACAGTATTAGCTACGTATAGAATTATTTTACTATGTATAACAGTATCGAGCAATATATAACAATATTCAAATATGTATAACATTATTGAGCCATGATTAGCAGTATTTAGATATGTATACCGCATTTAGCTCTTCAATAGTAAACAGCTTGTTATAACAGTATTTAGCAATGTAGAACAGTATTTAGCACTATAACAATAAATATCTTGGTATGACAGTATTTAGCTATGTATAGCAGTATTAGCTATGTATATAATTAATTTGCTATATATAACAGTATTAGCTACGTATAGAATTAATTTGCTATGTATAACAGTATTAGCTACGTATAGAATTAATTTGCTATGTATAACAGTATTAGCTACGTATAGAATTAATTTGCTATATATAACAGTATTAGCTACGTATAGAATTAATTTGCTATGTATAACAGTATTAGCTACGTATAGAATTAATTTGCTATGTATAACAGTATTAGCTACGTATAGAATTAATTTGCTATATATAACAGTATTAGCTACGTATAGAATTATTTTGCTATGTATAACAGTATTAGCTACGTATAGAATTAATTTGCTATATATAACAGTATTAGCTACGTATAGAATTATTTTGCTAAGTATAACAATATTAGCTACGTATAGAATTATTTTGCTAAGTATAACAGTATTAGCTACATATATAATTATTTGCTAAGTATAACAATATTAGCTACGTATAGAATTATTTTGCTATGTATAACAGTATTAGCTACGTATAGAATTATTTTACTATGTATAACAGTATCGAGCAATATATAACAATATTCAAATATGTATAACATTATTAAGTCATGATTAGCAGTATTTAGATATGTATACCGCATTTAGCTCTTCAATAGTAAACAGCTTGTTATAACAGTATTTAGCAATGTAGAACAGTATTTAGCACTATAACAATAAATATCTTGGTATGACAGTATTTAGCTATGTATAGCAGTATTAGCTATGTATAGAATTAATTTGCTATATATAACAGTATTAGCTACGTATATAATTATTTTGCTATGCATAACAGTATTAGCTACGTATATAATTATTTTGCTATGTATAACAGTATTAGCTGCATATAGAATTATTTTGCTATGTATAACAGTATTAGCTACATATAGAATTATTTTGCTATGTATAACAGTATTAGCTACGTATAGAATTATTTTGCTAAGTATAACAGTATTAGCTACGTATAGAATTATTTTGCTATGTATAACAGTATTAGCTACGTATAGAATTTATTTGCTATATATAACAGTATTAGCTACGTATATAATTATTTTGCTATGTATAACAGTATTAGTTAGGTATATAATTATTTTGCTATGTATAACAGTATTAGCTACGTATAGAATTAATTGCTAAATATAACAGTATTAGCTACGTATAGAATTATTTTGCTATGTATAACAGGATTAGCTACGCATAGAATTATTTTGCTATGTATAACAGTATTAGCTACGTATAGAATTATTTTGCTATGTATAATAGTATTAGCTACGTATAGAATTATTTTGCTAAGTATAACAGTATTAGCTACGTATAGAATTATTTTGCTATGTATGACAGTATTAGCTACGTATAGAATTAATTTGCTATGTATAACAGTATTAGCTACGTATAGAATTAATTTGCTATGTATAACAGTATTAGCTACGTATATAATTAATTTGCTATATATAACAGTATTAGCTACGTATAGAATTCATTTGCTATGTATACCAGTATTGAGCAATATATAACAATATTTAAATATGTATAACATTATTGAGCCATGAATAGCAGTATTTAGATAGGTATACCGCATTTAGCTCTTCAACAGTAAACAGCTTGGTATATCAGTATTAGCAATACATAACCGCATTTAGCACTATAACAATAAATATATTGGTATGACATTAGCTATTTATAGCAGTATTTATATATAAAACCGCATTTAGTTTTTTATAACAGTAAATAACTTTTTATAACAGAATTTAGTTATATATAACAGTGCTTAGAAATGTAATGCAATATTTTGATAACCGCATTTAATTTTCTATAACAGTATATATCAATGTATATCAGTATGTAGCTTTTTTATAGTAAATAGCTTAGTATAACATTATTTATCTATGTATAACATTATTTACCTATGTATAAGAATTCTTGGTTATGTATAAGTCTTTTGTTATGTATAGCGAATTTAGATATGAATAACAGAATTTAGCTTTGTACCAGTAAATAGCTTGGGATAACAGTATTTAGCTTTGTACCAGTAAATAGCTTGGGATACAAGTATTTAGATTTGTACCAGTTTGTACCAGTAAATAGTTTGGTATACAAGTATTTAGCTTTATACCAGTAAATAGCTTGGTATACAAGTATTTAGATTTGTATCAGTAAATAGTTTGGTATACAAGTATTTAGATTTGTACCAGTAAATAGTTTGGTATACGAGTATTTAGATTTATACCAGTAAATAGCTTGGTATACGAGTATTTAGCTTTGTACATCAGTCTATAGCATTGTATAACAGTACAAAGGTTGTTATCGCCGGGGTTGATGAGGGAGATAAACACCCACTTCCTTTGGAAAGTCGAAAATGGCTTGCGTCTGATAGAGCCTCTGACAACTGAATCCAGCTCCAGGCCTTCACTAATGGCTTAATTAAGTCCGGCGGAACCTGTTTAAACAGACTAAAGAAGGGATGACAGGCGATTTTCTGGCGCCTCAAAACTAGACGCTTTACGCAGATGGGGCTCGTTAACCTTGGGTGGTCGCCCATCTAGGAGAAGGTAAACTCAGATTTCAAACCTTTGCTGATTTGCGACTATACACTCTCATGTTTTCCATCGTTCCGACTAAGATAGTAAACCCTAACAGAAAATCCGAAGATGGAGTCCATAAGGCGACTTTATATTGTTTTCAGTGTCATATCTGTAACTCCTGCGACACCGCTGGTGCCATGACATATAGGCTGATTCTATCCTTTGAATTCATTCATAAGATGCGTAGAGAGAGAGAGAGAGAGAGAGAGAGAGAGAGAGAGAGAGAGAGAGAGAGAGAGAGAGAGAGAGAGAGAGAGAGAGAGAGGAGGGATCAGATGCGTGGGCAAGAACTGATACTCTATATCACCCTGCCCAGGCTTGCGCCCTTGAAAGGACACTCCAGCTTCGCTTCACAGCTTCGATATAACACGGGGACCAGCAGTTTACCGGTTATAAGTTATCGATCGATTGGCGTAGAGTCAGACGCCAGGATTTGCTTCCGACGGTGGGAGAGTCCAACAGGTCTCACTGGACAGCTACCGCCCACTTTAAGCTGGGCAGCCCCCAGGCAATAACGTGCCGTTCAGCCACAGTTCCTAGGCTGTAATGGGGGCGTAGGGCTTAAGGAACTCGAGTACATACAAAGGAGACTGCAACTATAGCAGCAAGAAAAAACAAATGATAACCAACAAGAAAACCTCCATCCTCAAGATATGTACCTGGAATATCAGGATTATGCTAACCGGACTCTCAGATGATCTCCAGGCAATCAGCGATGTTCAAAGAATTCAGTCATCAACGATGAATTTTAAAGATTCCGGATTGATATCACCACACTACAGGAGACACGGTTACCAGATTACGGGTCCCTCAGAGAAGAGAAATACATGTTGTTTTGGCTAGAAAGGGCACTAACGAAGCCAGAGAGTTTGGTGGACTCGCAGTCAGGAACTCTGTGCGAGTATGATAGAACCCTGCCAGCAAGGAAACGGAAGACTGTTATCCCTCTGCCTCCACACCACAACCGAACCTGTTTACCTGATACGCGTTTACGCTCCCACACTAAGAACCACCGCACATCCAAAGGATGAGATCTACGATGAATTAAACTCGCTTATCTTTAAAATTCCCAACGAAAATAACTTGATATTGCAAGGCGACTTCAACGCTAGGGTGGTTGATGACCATGAATCTTGGCCTTCCTCTCTTGACAAGTATGGCATTTGAAAGATGAATGAGAACTGGGCATCAACTCCTAGGGATGTGCTCGTAACACGACCTCAACATCATCAATTCCTTTTTTCAGACAAAGCCACAACATAAAGTCTTTTGGAGGCATCCCCGGTCCAAATACTGGCATAACGTGGACATGATTATTAAGATACGGTCTGCAATGAGGGGTGTACGTCTCACCTGTACCCTCCACAGCGTTGACTGAGACACTGGTCACTCACTGGTGTCCTAGAAACGAAGCTTCAGCCAAAGAAGATACATTACTCTACATTACTCCCGATGTCAACACATGGAAAGAGCTTGCTCTAGACAGGCCCAGCTGGCGATATGTTCTGATCACTATAGCAGTATTTTGTATATAGTAGTATCTTAATATGTATAACAGCATTTAGCTTTGTGTAACAGCAAATAGCTTCGTATAACCGTATTTAACTTTTAATGACAGTATTGTTATATTGGTATATTGAGGGTTAGGGGTACAGTTATATGTTGTTTTGCTGTATTGAGTCGTAAGGGTATAGTTAACTGTTGAATTGGTATATTGAAGTGTAGGGGTGTAGTTACGTGTTGTATTGGTATATTGAGTGGTAGGAATATAGTTAAGTGTTGAAGTGGTATATTGAGGGGTATAGTTATGTGTTGTATGGGTATATGAGATCTACTGGTATAGTTATATGTTTTATTGGTTTATTGAGGTGTAGGGGTATAGTTATGCGCTGTAATGGTATATCGAGTGGTAGTGGTATAGTTATTTGCTATAATGGTATATTGAGTGGTAGGAAAATAGTTATATGTTGCATTCGTATATTGAGGGGTAGGGGTATTGTTATGTGTTGCATTGGTGTATTGAGTGGTAGGGTATAGTTATGTGTTGTAGTGGTATATTGAGGTTATGTGTTGTATTGGTATATTGAGATGTAGGGGTATAGTTATATGTTGTATTGGTATATTGAGGTGTAGGGGTATAGTTATGTGTTGTAGTGGTATATTGAGGGGTAGGGGTATAGTTATGTGTTGTATTGGTATATTGAGATGTAGGGGTATAGTTATATGTTGTATTGGTATATTGAGGTGTAGGGGTATAGTTATGTGTTGTAGTAGTATATTGAGGAGTAGGGGTATAGTTATGATTTGTATTGGTACATTGAGTGGTAGAGGTATAGTTATGTGTTGTATTGGAATATTGATGGGTAGAGGTTTAGTCATGTGTTGTATTGGTATTTTGAGGTGTAGGGGTATTGTTATGTGCTGTTTTGGCATATTGAGTGGTATATATATACAGTTATATATTGTAGTAACTTATTGAGAGGTAGCGGTATAGTGTTGTATTGGTATTTTGAGGGGTAGGGGTATAGTTATATGCAGTATTGGTATCTTGAGGTGTAGGGGTATTGTTATGTAATGTAAAATTGAGTGGTAGGGGTATGCTTATGTTTTGTAGTTGCAGAAGTTGATGTATTTGTATTTTGATTGGTAGTGGTATAGTTATGTTTTGTATTGGTATATTGAGGGGTAGGGGTATAGTTATATGTTTTATTGGTATATTGAGTGGTATTGGTATAATTATATGTTCTTTAAGTGTATTGATTGGTAGGGTATAGTTAAATGTTGCATTGATATATTGAAGTGTAGGGGCATCGTTATATGTTGTATTGGTATATTGAGGGGGAGGGGTATAGTTATGTGTTGTATTGGTATATTGAGTGGTAAGTTTATAGTTATTTTCTGTATTGGTATATTGAGTGGTAATGGTATAGTTAAATGTTGTATTAATATATTGAGGGGTAGTGGTATAGTTATATGTTGTTTTGGTATATAGAGTGGTAGGGAGCAGTAGAAGGGGCGAATCCGACAACTTTTCGGAGATGTCTATATGGTAATCCAAGGCCTCCTACAATACCGAAAACAAAACATTTTTACCAGCATAGGTTCATGCAAATTTATCGTTACAAATCCATGTGGGATTGACTAAGCGTGAGTAAAGAAATTTCTAAATTTATTATAATCCATATCACTGCCGCCCAAGTTTGCCAAATATTTCGTAGCGTATTTTTGTCAACTCCATTAAATACAGCAAGAATATTGCAATTATCCCTGATCACTTTTGGTATTTGTGTATATCTCTGAGTGACATATATCACATCAGTGTGTTTATGCCTACCTCTGGAAAATATCCTAGCTGGATTCTTTTGATTGTCTAACATGACATCACCATATATGACTAAATTATTAATACTTCCATCAATAACAACAATACTCGGTGCTTCCTCGATATCGGTTATAAATTCAATAATATCCTCATCGGTTTCTGATTTTGCTTTCTCGTTTAAATCCTTTAACACCTCGTAACATCGCTGATCGTCTACGCTCGGGGCTACTAAATATAATGTATCCCATTTCATCCATTTCGTTATTAAATTAAGTAACAACTGTGTTTTGCCACTTCCAGATTGTCCAATTATAATCATTCTGATTGAATTCGGCAACATCGCATGCTGTTTAATAGGTTCCCGTCGTCGGCTAGCTTAATAATCAATTACATTCATGTTATTATAAATATATTATTGATCTGTATTGTGTGAAATGTAAGAAGCGTACTAGAGCAAACGACTTGACAACAATTACAACTACAAATAACAGATCAGCACTTGCTGGTAAGTGTGTACAATGTGGTACAAAAATAATTAGATTTTTTTCTAAGGATAAAAAAACGAGGAGGCAATATTGCAGCCAAGTTAGTAAAACTCACAGGAACTCACCAAATCCAAAATATCCAGAAGAAAAACACCTTCCAGGGTATAGTTATTGTGGACCCGGGACCAGACTTGACATCAGACTCGATGATCAAAACCAACCCCGACCAGTGAATATCCAATAAACACTATTTATAAGGCGTGTCATGCTCATGATATTGCTTATAAAAGTAAAGATCTTCAACACAGGCATATCGCAGATGTGAAATTGATTCATGGGTAAAATTATATCACTGATAAATCCTTCAAAGAAAAATTAGCTTCATTTTTGATAAAATCGGAGATGAAAAGTAAATTAATGCTGGGTGCTGGTAATTAATAACAACATGGAATCTATTTATTATTCCCAAAAGAGGATATTGGAGGGGTAAATCAGCAATCAGTAAACTTGCTAGCGCCGCAAAGGTGAAAAATACTACAGCAAATGATTGGTTATCTAAACAGGCGATGTGGCAAATTTATCTACCACCGCCTAAACAAATTAATTTCTCGCATTTTGATGTCAGCGTCCCTAATGAGGTTCATCAAGCTGATATACTATTTCTGCCGCATGATGATGTTTACAAGTATGCTCTAACCGTAGTTGATGTTGCGAGTAGATACAAACAAGCAGAGTCATTAAAGACAAAGTCATCAACTGAAGTAGCTTCTGCGTTTGAAAGGATTTATGGGCGAGATTCTCTGCAGTGGCCAAATCTATTACAAGTTGATCCCGTTTTTCAAAACAACCATCACTCGGTAATGTGACTGTGAGGTATTTATATGAACCAGGAGAGCTTTAAGGCGGTCAAAAAAGAGCTACTGATACTATTTGGAGTGTCACTACGCATGAAATATCTAGCATAACAAGATCCACGGGTAGACCGCCAGTCTATAGGTTGGATTCAACTGCTCCTCAGCGAGGATTTACTTGTGAACAATTACAAGTGATACTCGAGGATACTCAGTTACCATTGCGTGGTCTTAACTAGCACCTCTGCGTCTGTTACACTCAAGACAAGTCAACATCACATTATCTCTGGTATGACCTATGCTGCTATCTTTTCTGTCTACGGTAAATTGGCGACGATCTTTATCTTTATTCGACCAACACCAACGCATTATACAATTACAACTCGCGCAGTGTTGTTGCTTCAGCTTAATTATAATTCAGCATCAATATTAAATTCTCTGTTATTTTATTTTCCTGTTGTTTATAACCAGCGAGTTTTTTTTCTGATTATGTCATCGCTGACAGTATCACTGATTCTGGTGTCATTATCATCTATGACAATTCTTCGAAGTTGATTTATTCTTCGTACTCTGGATACTGCAAGATAAACTAGATTTGACCCCTCGATGCGATTATCTATGATTCAAACAATCGTATCGGATATAGTCAATCCTTGCGAATGTATCGTCGATGCGTATCCTAGCTTCCATAGGGATTTTTCAGCACGTAATGGATCTTCGACAACACTGATATCAACTAACTTAATATCATTTAATACGAGAATTTGCTTTTCTGTCTGTCCTGGAATATCAAAAACGATATTTTGCCTTCGTGTATCCTTGGGTCTATAACACAATGGCAATGGAAGTGTTGCAAATTTTTCTTATGCGTGTTAAATAATTTCATCTGAAGTGTGTCTTTGACTATCTTTCTACTTGCCACTCTCAAATCGTTTGGTCTCCACGCTTCCCAAAAGTCATTTAATGGGGTTTCTGAAATTATTTCACGCGCTATTTCACACTGGATTTTATCCGGTTGTAATCTGATTAATTTCTTGAACTCGTGTAATTCATTATCAAGTGATCTATGATCAGTACTAATTTCTTCATAATAGTCTACAAAACTCTTTAGCCAATTATGTGTGGACAAACCGACACGTGGCGGTGGTTGACCATGGTCGCCACACATTATCACTTTTGTATTCGCTAGGAATAACCAATCGAGAAACGTTTGTTATACACCTAAAGACACTGTGCATATCTCATCCCAAATGATGGTTTTCAGGAATATATAGCTCACCGATTCGATCATGAGTCCATTCGTCGCCTTTCCATCGAAAGAAACTGTGATAAGTACAAGCATTAATTCCTCGCTGTTTCATCTCTCTTGCAAGTCTGTGTGTTGGTGTTAGCACAATCATGTTTAATTTTCCTCGAAATAATTCAATCGCACGAGTCGTCTTCCCTGACCCACCACAGCCGTTTAGGTAACTGGTTTTATATCTACATATTGAATCCGATGTCGAAGTGCATTATATAGTCCTGATATTTGATTATTTTTCAAGTAATTGTATTCAATTGTAACATCTGCTGAGTTAGAATAATCACACGGTATTTCCTTTTTAATTCCCCATGACCCCCAACTCTCAATTCTATTTATCATCGAAAGTAAAATGATAGATGCCTAAGCCAGCATAGAATTCCTTAAGTGCGTATACTGAGGATTATATCCGTCGTTGTAAGTAACAATTGTACCGAATTTGGTTCCATTGGACAAGAAAGCGTCTTCACAATTGACAAATATACCTCTAGATGATGCATCTGCGATTAGAAAGTCGTATTCAGCATCATCTATAAGCAGTCGTGAACAATATCGCTTGTGGTCGTATTTTTTTTTCACCCTGGGTGAATTTACCGATTATTCTTCAACCTAGATCTTTTGCTTGTTTATTTCTAACTTCAAAGATCTTCTTGGACCACCAAATGATATATTCTTCGTCGAGGGACGGAAATTGTTTTTTGTTTTCGCTGATTATACTATCTAGACTATCGGGTTGTGATAACCAGATTTCAGTTTGTCTCTGATATAATATAATTGCTTAACTGACAATCAGCGATATCAGTATTTTAGAATCAATCATATACTGTAATAACAACATTGGCATCCAGTGTTTTTCAGAAATGTGTCTACCAAACCAAACATAACAGCACGGATGAAGTCCTTTAGCCTATTAAATGATACCACACGAGCGAATCCAGTTAGATCAAAATCGGGTAGCGGTCCATTAATCCCATCACGGGTCATCTCGTGTGTAGGATGCCCAAATCTTTTAAAATGCTCAGAGCGTTCTCCGTACCCGAGAAAACTCCCTGGATAACACGCAACTATGTTTTCTCATCTCGTCATGGAGAGCTTTAGTACGGTATATTCCGCCGTTGGGTCTTACAAATTGATCGAATTGACACTCTTCATCGTTGAAACTCTGAAATAACCACACTGACACAGGGTCGTTTTTACTTAACTCGTAAATAAAATCAAACAAATTTCCCATGTAATATTTTATTGTTCTAATCAGCGGAAATATTGTTACCACGGGGGTCCACGCGTGTGCATTATTGTCAATAATTTTGATTGGAGCTCCATTTGATTTATATTTTCGATTCATATAAACCTCTCCTGTTATCGTCATTACGGTTATTGGGAATCTCAATGATTTTTATAATTTAGCTACATTTTGAATTGTTGCACCGCTCCCCTTAACTGTTAATCCCATTCGTTTTTTTTTCGTCTTAGATCCGTTAATTTGTTTCCACGCAACACATTTGTAAAATGCTCTATTATTCGTTCGGCCACACAATTCAACAACGAATGTTTCATTGGTTTTAGTTTATCAATACTCCGTTTGCCAATTAACGGATAGATCCCATAAATAACCGCGGTTACAGGATAGGATCTCTCGTAATACGGTTTGTCAATCCCAGTCAGCATTCCTGGTTTGGAATCATGACTCACAGTGACAGTTTTATTATTTTTATTTTTATTTTTCTCTTTCAGAATGGGTGTAAATTTGTCGCGTATAATCCAATTTCCCGTTTCTGAGCGGATAATGAATTTCACTTTTAAAAATATTTTTTCTGGTCAAGATGTGATATTATCGCTGCTGTTCTTTCGTCGTTCATGGTAGCATCAACGCCACCATTAATTCGAAATGTTGAGAGATGCACCATCGCGCTTGAATTCATTAAATGCATCATGGATTTTACCTATTATGCTTCTATCGCTTATTAAACACTTTGGTGCATCAGGGGATACTCTATCGAGATTGAATTTAGCATTTTTTGTGGGTTTTATTTTCGATAAGCTCTCGAACTCCTCCATATTATAATTAAAACAAGTATTTAAATAAAGAATTACATATTTATATAAAATGAATCATTGCAAATAGCTTGTGATAGGATCAGTAACTGTCTGTAACAAATCATGCAGAAATGAATTATGTGGATATCATTCACAAAGCGTACGACGAGGGAATTTGGGGCCGTTACGTTGTATACGATGTGGGGTAGGTGTGAGAGGAAAATCACAGTTGTGTCTGAATTGTGGTGGTAAGCGATACAGAAAGCTTAAGCAATATTATGATAAGAGAATCAAAGATTCCATTTAAAACTCTAACATTGACTCCATTAAGAACAAAATCATAGAACACCTCAAGACTACATTGACTACATTGATAGATTCCCAAGTAATAATTAAACCAAATTATTAATTAGACAAATTATATATATATATATATATATATATATATATATATATATATATATATATATATATATATATATATATATATAAATGAACCAAGAATTTCAACCACATCCCGTGATCAGCAATAATGAGGCATCTCGTGACGGTGTTGTCAGACATCGCAGGTTAAAGAAACCAGTAGGAGCGGACAATGGTCTTGGTTATTTGATATTTAATACTAGTGGGAAATCGTATCTTAATCACAGAATAGTATTATGTGTATTTCCATGGATTGATCGAAGATGGATTTGTAATTGATCATATTGATTCCAAGCCTAGTAATAATTCTTTATCGAATCTACAAGCTATGACACAAAGTGAAAATACCAAACGAGGGAGAACTGGAAACTAACAAAATTATGCGAAACTTGTAAAGTCAAAACATATTCATACAGGCGAAGAAAGAATATCTCACTCAATGAATGCGGCTGGAAAGTATTTTGATGTTTGTGTGCCCTCGGTTCGACGCGTTGCAGAGAATATCATTAAATCAGCAATTTCAAAACAAACCAATTCAATTTACATGTCTAAATTCTGTTTTGTACTGTATATATATATATATATATATATATATATATATATATATATATATATATATATGTAACATTAAGGGGAATAACTCGTGTGGGCTTATGCATTATAGTTTCTGAAACAGAGATAACTTTCACGAATCTCAAGGGGAATAACTCGTATAGGCTTGTGTGTGTAGTTTTTAAAACAGAGATAACTTTTTGGTGATCAGTGATCTCATGGGCATACTCACGTATTTGTTCTGTGAGAAAACGAATCAAATAAATAGGCATTTACAACAATAGTATTCTTTTTTATGTTTATTTCAGGTATTTGGACTTATTTAAATGCTGTCGATAATCACAATTAAGTAAACGAGAGAGTAAAAATCATACACCACTGATATAATCTCCGTATATTAGTTAGCTTATACAGAAACCTGTCTATTATATTATTGGGCTTTGCGAAGCTCAACATAAACCACTCTAATTCACACCGTCACACGGTGTGGATGCTTTTTGCATTCAACCCGTGTTATTTTGTTGGTTAGAATGGTTCATGTTGAATGTAGCTTACAGCCCATGTTGTGCCGTCTCCTGTGCCGTCCCCCCTATAATCCATTGTTATGTGTTGTATTGTCTTGTGCCGTCCTTATACATTTACTAGGGTCAATTCTAACTTGTTTTCGTATATGTGCCTTATAAACCCGCCACAACACTCAAATGGGGGTTGAAAGGTTGTATTGTCTATCATAACTCATATATCATTTGTAAATACTTATGTGTTTGTGACGTCATTACACCAAGCATACCTTCTGAAGTTATTGACCGCGATTGGCGGGTTAGATCCTCTCATGGAGACTATGCTTCCTTAATGCTCCTGGGTCTGGTCAGATGTGAGAAACACATGACAGGCCCACATGAAGTTGTGTTGTCTATATATGTGACCTCTGGGTCTCTAACATACAAAGGTATTTTAGGGGTTCCAAAAGGGTTTAATTGTCTATCATAAATCGTATATGTACCATCCTCCATGTGCCTTATAAACTCGCCATAACACTCGAATGGAGGTTAATAAGGATGTATTGTCTATCATAAATCATATATACGCAAACGAGTTAGAATTGATTCCGGGATTTTTGTATTTTGTTTTATACATACACACACACACACACACACACACACACACACACACACACACACATATATATATATATATATATATATATATATATATATATATATATATATATATATATATATATATATGCATTTCAAAAATATAAATGACATTATAAATTTCAAATTTGAAAAATCAAAAAATACAGTTATCAGATAAATTAGAATGTAATCAAATTCTTTCTGATTTTCAAGATATTGATGATAGCTCTCATATTAATAAATACATCTTACCGAGGGCTTATTCCTTTATAAAAACGAATTCAACACGTTATTTATGACTCCTTCGTATTTGACAATGACATAAATAAATTCGTCCCTTTATTTACTGCAGTTGAAAAGGTCAGAGCGGAGCTCGGACAACAATATCAGATCAGACGCACTATGAATTCCAAAATTAAAATAATTCAGAATTTAATTAAAGAGAATAATACACATCCCCCCGCGACTGTTCCTTAAAACGTCCGTTATGTCCTTACTGCCTTCAAACCACTACGTGTTACTGACAGACAAATATGGATTAGGCCTTTTATAGTTAACCTCAATAGACAGGCATTACAGACAATGAAGTATTTATTGACAATTTGTATGGAGTTGAAATTCTATATATCCAGCGATGAAGTCTCCATTGATAACTCGAAACAGGTGGGTTTTTTGTGTGCATCAAATCAATGAACACGGACGTAATGTCGCATTCTATATTGTGTGAAATATAGGAGGGTGGGTGATCCTGGGATTTTGCTAGCAAATAGAAAATCCTATGAATTTTTACATTAATGGTTAATGTATCGTTAACAACTAGATCAAGTCGCGAGCGATTGGCAGCAATAAAGAGATTTACTCCTGTTAGGGGCAAATTACAAGCTTGACAGGACTATCAAACCGACTTTGCAACTGATACTGAACAACTATTCAAACCAGTTACTACAGCAACCAGGAAAGTCGTATCGACCACTGAAAAAGCCATATGGGGAGATATTACTGAGGAACAGCGAGGGAAAAATGCCCTTCTTCCTGTACTTGAAAAAAAAGGAAAGTAAACTGAACAAACACAAAAATTCCTAAAAGCACTTCCTGTTGATACAATAGCTGCTACACGACCTGAACAGGAACCATAGGGTGAAGAACAAGAGGGTAAGAATAAGAAGGTGAAGAACACGAGGGTGAAGAACAAGAGGGTGAAGAACAAAAACAGGAGGGTGTGTTGGTAAATTTCAAAGAGGTGTTTCCTTTATAGACAAATTCACCGAAGGGGCTAAAACAACAATAAAACAATTTCAGTTATTAAAAAGCATCGATTATCAAAGATTTGGTGATTTCGCTGCTAACAGCTATCATTCAAGAAGAGAGCATTTAAAAGACGAGTATAAAGATAGTATAATAAAATGCGATGACTGGGGTGATTGGTTATATAAAATAAACAAGGAGATTGGTCGTATAAATACAAAAGAATTGTGGTATAAAATATTTAGGGAGGGAATTGATAATTATGATATACAACAACAACAACAAAGATAAGAACAAAAACAACAGAGAAGAAATAAAAACACAAATCAAAGAAAAACGTCAAGCACGGATACGAAAACAACAATCACCATTTGATCGAAAAGAAGAAGGTGCAACTGGTACCAGTAAAAAAATTGGAGATGGATTTTCTCAGAGTGGAGCTCCAAGCAGTGTTTCAGGTAGTAGTCTAGTTCGTTGTCCTAATAATATTCTCGTAGGAGGGAAAGGAGCCAGAACTAATTCACCAGAAATAATTAATGAGGCAGATGATATATGCATACGACTATTTGAGGGTGGTGTCATGGATATGGGTGTATATCGAGACTTTATTGATGAGTTAGTGGACGGTTACCACAGTGATTGATTGTTATTGATGACTAATGTCACTAGTGATTTATCACTGAAATTGCTAGCAATTTTTGATTAGATAAATGTCATTTAAATAAGATGATCATTCACTACAACCACAACAAACCATCCATGGTCTGTGTAGTTAACACACGATTGCCTGTTTATAGGGCGTATTACGGAGATGGTCTCAGCAATACCATTGGAGGGTTATTTGCTAGGATCGCTCCAAAAATAGCACCAATCGCAAAACAGTTATCGATGAAAGCTATTGATGTTATTCGTCATAAGGGTATTAGCGCTGTTGGTGATGTTGCCTTGAAAGTATTTTCCGCGGCGAAAGAAAAACTACTGGCATTAGTTCTGCGACGAAAGAAACCACTGGTGACGATGTTACTAGGGCCACTACCATCTACGGAGATTATGCCTGCGAGTATTAGTAAAATAATAAACAACGAGGTGGAGCAGAATATAGCATCACCGATTGACGATCGGAGAAATATTACTTCAAATATGATAGCGGGAAGTTGCTTAAAATCGTGATTTAGATCAAGAAATATATAATAAAATATTCAAATCTACAGCGGATCCGACTTTTGGTTTACATACCCCAGTACGCAAATATGATTCTGTCCGCGATTATCAATTGTATTCCTATAATGCAGTACATCCAGATAGTCGATCAAGAATTGAACTTCAAGTCCAGGATACCAGCAAATATTTTCTACCCGGCGAAGCATTTATCGAAGTAGAAGGAGAACTAGTAACAAATGTTGCAGCTAATACGCCATATGCAGATAACCCAAATATCCGAGTTGGCTTTGTCAATAATGGTAATATGGTACTATTTGAGAGCGCTAGATATATGATTGATGGAATAGAGATTGAATCCATAGAACGTGATGTTGATGTTGCCAAAACAATAATGGGATTAGCAAGATACTTCGATGATTTTACAGGATCAGCAGGTCCATCTATGATGTTCTCTAATGAATTTAATGATCACGCTAAAAACATTCAGGATGTTAAATTACAAACACCACAAGATACCGCTGTATTGGTATATTGAGTAATAGTGGTATAGTTATTTGTTCTATTGGTATATTGCGTGGGTGTGGTACAGTTATGTGCTGTATTGGTGTATTGATTGATAGGGGCATAGTTATGTGTGCTATATTGTTATATTGAGTGGTAGGGGTATAGTTATGTGCTGTATTGGTATACTGAGGTGTAGGGGTATATATTTTTCTTATTGTGGTACATTGAGGGGTAGAGGTATAGTTATATCTTGGATTGGTATATTGATAGGTTGGGGTATAGTTATATGCTCTATTGGTATATTTAGGTGTGGGGGTATAGTTATTTCTTATAGTGGTATATTGAGGGGTAGGGGTATAATTATGTGTTGAATTGGTATATTGAGAAGTAGGGGTTTATTTATATGTTGTATTGGTATATTGAGGTATTGTGGTATAGTTATGTTTTGTATTGGTGTATTGAGTGGTAGTTGTATTGTTATTTCTTATAGTGGTAGATTGAGTTCTACAGGTATAGTTATGCGTTGAGAGGTAGGGGTATAGTTATATGTTATATTGGTATGTTGAGGTGTAGGGGTATAGCTATGTGTTTTATTGGTGTATTGAGTGGTAGGGGTATAGTTTTGTGTTCTATTGGTATATTGAGGTGCAAGGGTATAATTATGTGCTGCATTGGTATATTGAGTGGTAGTGGTATAGATATGTGTTGTATTGGTGTATTGAGGGGTAGGGGTATAGTTATATGTTGCATTGGTATATTGAGGTGTAGAGGTATAGTTATGTGTTATATTGGTGTATTGAGAGGTAGGGGTATATTTATGTGCTGTATTGCTATATTGACTAGTAGGGTATAGTTATAAGTTGTTTTGTATATTGAGTGGTAGGGGTATAGTTATGTTTTGTGTTGGTCTATTGAGTGCTAGGGTATATTTATGTTTTGTATTGGTCTATTGAGTGCTAGGGGTATAGTTATGTGTTGTACAATTTCAACTGATTTGCCACCATACAGTTATGATGCAGAATTTCAGCGACAACCGTTAGGAGCATTTAAACCTGTTTCTATTGATTTAGTATGGACAATCGTGATGAAAAGTGCACCAAAGTATTGTGAACTTGATCGAATTCTGACATCACTGCTGTTTGAGTGCTTAGACCCAATATTGCCTTCACTAACTAATGTTATTAATATCTCTCTCTCTCATCAGGGGAATTCCGATCATTTTTCAGAACTGCCATCGTAAAGCCACTGCTGAAAAAACCAACACTGGACCATAGCAATTTAAAGAAGTACCGCCTAGTTTCTAATCTCCCATTCATATAAAAAATCTTAGAAAAGTTTCTTCTAACTCAACTTGTATCTCATTTGAATCCAAACAGTCTTTTAGCAATGTACAGTCTGTATATCACCCTTGCCACAGTACGGAAACTACTCTTCTGAAAGTATTTAGTGACATTCCCTCTGCTTTGGATAGTGGAAAGATTACAGTCCTCACACTCCTGGATTTATCTGCAGCATTTAACACAATAGACCATGATATATTACTTATCCATCTCCAGCATGTATTTGGCATTCAGAATATAGCCTTGCAGTGGTTCAAGTCCTACTTAGTTAACAGGACACAAATCATATCTGCAAATGGAATACACTCCAGCCCAGTTGACGTATGTTGTGGTGTTCCACAGGGATCTGTTCTTGGACCTGTTCTCTTCCGTCTGTATACTCAGCCGCTCTCAAGTGTCATAGATCATCATTTAGTGTTGCACCAATTGTATGCGGATGACACTGTTTAAGATTGAAAACATGAATGGAATCTAGGAGTTTTGACATGTATGATTTACCAGGACAGTCAAAGTGAAAGTTGAAATCTTCAAGAATAATTAGATTGCCACCTATCGAATTTCCATACTCTAGAAGATTTGGAAACTGCTTCAAAAAGAGAGATTCAGTCAGCTTGTTTATTCTACTAGGAGGAGGACAGTAGAGACAGAAAAAATGGACTGACCTTTGTTCCAGTGTGAGCATTGTTTGGACTAGTTCAAGCGATGTGTGGCAGAAATTGAAGGTTGCATTATACTTAAGGCATTTGATCATGGAATTCTTTATAAATTACAGCAATTCCACCTCTGCGAGAGTTGCGGGGGAATGACTTGATGGAGTAATTGCTGGGTGTTAAATCCGCACACTTAGATTCATAACCTGCGGAATGTAACCAAATTTCTGTCTGTAAGAAGATGTCATTATTCTGGTCGTTGATAAAATTAATAATTTCTGTGCGCTTTTCTGGTAATCCTACTGATTGAGCATTGAATAATTCAATACGCAGTGGTATCCCTGGGACAGTTGACACAACGGTTGATGATTTAAGAGGAATTTGAACCAGGTTATTAAAAATAACGGAAGAATTTTTAAGTTGTTTATCCGTTACGGGCAAAAGAGAGATAACTGGAATTCTTCTTCCTGTTCTACGCAGGCCAGCTTTGAAAGAACGTTTCTTTTCTCGCTTCCGTTTACATTTAAGAAATGATGAATATATTCCCAGTTCGTTTAGTCTTGAGCACAATGTAGTATCTAGAACCAAGGTGTGGTCATTTAATCCAATTAATGAGGGTCCGTCGTATTGTAAGTATTAAGTGGGTATAGTTATTTGTTATAGTGTTCTATTGAGGATTAGGGGTATAGTTAGTTTTTTATAGTGGTCTTTTGAGGTGTAAGGTAGAGTTATGTGTTGTATTGGTATGGTCAGGTGTAGGGGTATAATTATTTCTTATAGTGGCATATTGAGGTGTAGAGGGATAGTTATTTGTTGTATTGATATATTGAGTGGTAGGGGAATAGTTATTTCTTATAGTGTTGTTTTGAGTTGTAGTATTATAGTTATTTCTTATATTGGTGTATTTAGGTATAGGGGTATAGTTATGTGTTGTTTGGTATGTTGAGTGGTAGGTGTATAGTCATTTCTTATAGTGGTGTATTGAGGGGTAGGGGAGTAGTTAGGTGTTGTACTGGTATATTGAGAAGTGGGGGCATACTTACTATTGAAGTTTAGGGATATAGATATTTCTTATATATTGAGTGATAATGGTATAGTTATGAGTTGTATTTGTATTTTAATTTGTTGGGGTATATTTGTCTTGTACTGTTATATTGAGTGTTAGGGGTATAGTTATGTGTTGTATTGGAATATTGAGGGGTAGGGGTTTAGTTATATGCTGTATTGTTATCTTGAGGTGAAGGGGTACAGTTATATGTTGCATATGTAGTGGTAGGTGTATAATTATGTGTTCTCTAAGTGTATTGAGTGGTAGGGTATAGTTATGTATTGTATGGGTATATTGAGGTGTAGGGGTATAGTTATATGTTGTATTAGGTTATTGAGGGGGAGGGGTATATGTATGTGTTGTATTGGAGTATTGACTGGTAAACATATAGTTATGTGCTGTATTGGTATTTTGAGTGGTAGAGGTATAGTTATATGTTGTATTAATATATTGAGGTAGGAATATAGTTATTTCTTATAGTGGCATAATGAGGGGTAGTGGTATATTTCTGTGTTGTATTGGTATATTGAGAGGTAGGGGTATAGTAATATGTTGTATTGGTGTATTGAAGTGTAGGGGTATAGTGATTTTTTATATTGGGATATTGAATGTTAGGGGAATACTTATTTGTTGTATTGGTATATTGAGTGGTAGGGGTAATGTTATTTCTTATATGCGATATTGACATTTATGGGAATAGCCATGTGTTGTTTTGGTATATTGAGTAGTATGGGTAAAATTATATGTTGTTTTGTCATATTGAGTCTTATGGTTATAATTATTTCTTATAGTGGTGTATTGAGGTTTAGGGGAATAGTTATCTGCTGTTTTGATATATTGAGGTGTAGGGGTATAATTATTTCTTATAGTGGTATATTGAGGTGTAGGGGTATAGTTATTTGTTGTATTGGTATATTGAGTGGTAAGGGCATTGTTTTTTCTTATAGTGGTGTATTGAGCTTTAGGGATATAATTTTTTCTTATAGTGGTATATTGAGATGTAGGGGTATAGTTATGTGTGGTATTGGTATAATAATAATAATAATAATAATAATAATAATAATAATAATAATAATAATAATAATAATAATAATGCTTTATTTATAGATGGCGACTCATTAGTCTAAGATTATTCTCTCTTGAGGACTTCTTAATTAGAATATAAAAAATGCACATTTGTGTGAAGGAGCAATAATTAGTGCTTATATTAGCATGTTTAGTATTAAAATACTTAATTCCATTATATATTAGAAATACATACATGCACATGACATCTCTTCTTACATACACTAATATTTTCAGCCAATTTTACATGTAGTGGAAGCTTATTCCACAGAACTGTACCAGAGTATTGAAAACTCTTTTTGAATTGCTCTGTTCTTGGTTGTGGTACTAGAATGTTTTCAAGTGAGATTGATCTCAACTGGTATTGTATTGAAAAAGGCCTGATTAAGTCCTGAAGATACTCTGGTGCAGTTCCATGTAGACATTTATATAAAAGAACTACCTTGTGAAAATCTATTGTGTCATATATTGTGAACCATTTGAGTTCTGTAAGTAATCTTTTGAGGGATGATCAACAGATGTATCTAAAATTACACGTGCTGCTCGTTTCTGGAGATTATAAATCTTGTCAAGCTCAGATTTAGCACAGCTTCCAAATAGATTAGAACAGTAATCCATTGTTGGAAGAATATATGGCTTGTAGTATAGATTGCGAGTTTCCATAGATAAATATTTCTTGATTCAGCTGAGAAGGGCAATTTTGGATGACAGTGTTTTACAAAGCTTATCAATATGGTCATTTCATAATAAATTATCATCTATGGACACACCTACAAGCCTTTCATGATTGATATTTTCTAATAGATGATTATTTATTGCAAGAGATAGTTTTGGGTTTCCTGACTTGTGTAGCTTTTGTTTTGTCACCATCATTAATTACTATCCTATTTTGTTGTGCCCAGTTTTGGACTACAATAATAGTTATTACCTATAGTGGTATATTGAGGGTTAGTGGTATAGTTATGTGTTGTATTGGAATATTGAGAGGTAGGGGTATAGTAATATGTTGTATTGGTGTATTGAGGTGCAGGGGTATAATTATTTTTAATATTGGGATATTGAATGTTATGGGTATATTTATTTGTTATATTGGTATGTTGAGTAGTATGGGTAAAATTATATGTAGTATTGTTATATTGAGTGGTATGGGTATAGTTATTTCTCATAGTGGTGTATTGAGGTTTAGGGGTATAGTTATATGTTGTATTGGTATATTGAGGGGTAGTGGTATAGTTATGTGTTGTATGTTGTATTGAGTGGTAGGGGTATAGCTATGTGCTGTATTGGTATATTGAGTGGTAGGGGGATAGTTCTGTGTTGTATTGGTATAATGAGGGGTAGGGGTATAGTTATTTCTTATAGTGGTATATTGAATGGTAAGGGTGTAGATATGTGTTGTATTGGTATATTGAGTGGTAGGGATATAGTTATTTGCTGTACCGGTGTATTGATTGGTAGGGGTATAGTTATGTGTTGTAATGGTATACTGAGATGTAGTGGTATAGTTATTTCTGATATTGGTATATTGATGGGTAGTGGCATAGTTATGTGTTGTATTGGTATATTGAGATGTAGGGGTAAGGTAATGTTGTATTGGTGTATTGAGGTGTAGGAATATAGTTAATTCTTATATTGGGATATTGAATGTTAGGGGCATACTTATTTATTGTACTGGTATATTGAGTGGTTGGGGTAAAGTTATTTCTTATAATGTGATATTTAGTGTGAGGGGTATAGTTATGTGTTCTATTGATATTGTGAGTAGTATGGGTAAAATAATATGTTGTATTGTTTAATTGAGTGATATGGGTATAATTATTTCTTATAGTGGTGTATTGAGATTTAGGGGTATTGTTATGTGTTGTTTTGATATATAGAGGTGTAGTGGTATAGATATTTGTTGTATTGGTATATTGAGTGGTAGGGGTATTGTTATTTCTTATAGTGGTGTATTGAGTTGTAGGGGTATAGTTATATGTTGTCTTTTTCATGAAGGTGTGTTATTGACAATGAAAGTGTTGTAATTCACAATGAAGGTGTGTTATTCACAATAAAGGTGTGTTATTGACAATGAAATTGTTGTAATTCACAATGAAGGCGAGTTATTCACAATAAAGGTGTGTTATTGACAATGAAGGTGTCTTATTGACAATGAATTTGTGTTATTGCCAATGAACGTGTGTTATTGCCAATGAAGGTGTGTTATTGCCAATGAAGGTGTGTTATTAACAATGAAGGTGTCTGATTCACAATGAAGGTGTGTTATTCACAAGGAAAGTGAGCTGTATTTATACTATTATTTTTAGTCATCCGATATTTCAGTGTTTATGTTATCAAATTACACTCGTACTATAATTATAAGTATACTTCACTGATAAGAGCATTTTATTCATAATGAAGATGCAATGCAATATGTAGATAGATTGAAAATTACACCAATTATGGATAATGTAAAAACAATGTAGCATATGGATATACAATACCATCATGTAGTGATGATGTAAACACAATGCAATTCATCGATTAAAAATGACATCATGTAATGATAATGTAAGGATAGTAAAATGCAATGAAGGAAAATGACAATTTATTAACATAAAAATAATGCGATGCATGGATGGAAAATGATAAATTAATAATATAAAAATAATGCAATGCATAGATGGAAAATGACACAAATTATTGATAATGTAAAAACAATGCAATACATAGATGGAAAATTATATTAAATTACATTGGAAACTCACATATTAACATTATTTTACACCATTGGAGACAAAACAAGTGGACTTGGGCCATACTGTTTCATGAAGTTTGATGCTTTAAGATGAAAAGAAAAAAGGTTATTTACTTTTCAAAGAAACATATATTCTCAGATACACGTAACTAGCTGAAAACCTAATCATCAGATACATGATAATTCAGAAATAATACATATATAGCATGATAATTCAGAAACAATACACATATTGCATGATAATTCAGAAATAATACACATATTGCATGATGATTCAGAAATAATACAATGTAGCATGATAATTCAGAAATAATACAATGTAGCATGATAATTCAGAAATAATACATATGTTGCAGAGCAAATGTTTATCTGAACAAGGGCAACACATTTAAGTCTTTGTATTATAATGCAAAAATGATGCATGGATTGTGGTGTAAATATTTACCTGAATAGAAGGAGAGAGATGAAGTCTTTCCATAATTATATCTGAATAAATCATGGATTGTGGGGTAAATGATTACATGAGGGAAGAAAGAGTCTTTGCAACACAATAAGAGATATATTACAAGAATTGTAATGCAAATACTTACTGAACATGAGGAAAGAAGATTGAAACCTGTACATGATAATACAAAAGAAATAAACAGATTGCAGTGCAAATGCTTACTTGAACAGGAGGAATGAGTGTTCCAAATTTTGTTCTGATGCTCTTTTCCTTTTTACAGTTTGTAACCCTCGTGGACTTTTGAAAAGTTATGGCAATAATCTGTTTACACATTTTATTCCCAGTCACATGTATTTTTGTAGTAGGCTGTCATTAAGAATCAGCCTGTAGCTTATCACTCCTCAGAGGTTTGCACATGTATTGATTAAAGCTAATTAACATTGTTTCTTATCCCTTTCCACAATTTTTTACCCCGACCCCTCCCCATTGTTAAAACCTTGGGCTATTATTAGCAATGGATATTACCTCTTTCTACAGTTTGCCCCCACCCCCCTATTTTTGTACAAGCTATGTATTGTTAAATCCTTGGGCTATTATTAGCGATGGAAATTACCTCTTTCCAGTTTGTACCCCACCCCATCCCAATGATTATTGTAGAAGTTATGTGTTGTTAAGGCCTTGAGCTATTAGTAGCAATGGATATTACCCCTTTACACAGTTTCAAGAGTTTTATGAAATACATATTTTGAGAATTAATGAAGACAAATATAACAAGGTATTTAGCTTAATCCTCATGACCTGTTCTTTGACCATTCAGTAACAAAAAATATCGTGACCTTGTCCACTTTAGAAAATGGTAAAATGTTATGAATACATTGTGCATGATTAGTCGGCATGATATACACTTCTAGTAGAATAAATTTAAAAGAATAATGTATCACAAGTGTGTGCTGTTTGATGTTAATTAGTAGTATTTCCAATTTATAACAATCAAATATCAGCCATCTTACACACTAGTAGTTCCAATGTATGTATCACAATGATGTATCATGAATACATGTTGTCTGATACTTCTTAGTAGTTCCAACGTATGTATCACAATGATGTATCATGAATACATGTCTATACCCACTAGTAGTTCCAATATAGAGGCATCCAAATGTGCTTACACACATTGGACTTATCCAAAATATATATATATAATATTTATAAATTATACATCATGTACACATGTTGCTTGAGGTTCAATTGGTAGTTAGCTGAATATTTAACAAACTGATATTTCAGGTACATGTTTTGAAGTCCGCTTGTATTTACTTAAATGAATGATGTATTGTCTTCATTTGCTGTATTTCAATGAATAATGTAGTTGTATCTATATATTTTAAAAAAATGATACATCACATGCACATGATTGAAGTCGAATGATTGTTGTATCGATGCATCTAACACTTATGTATCATAAACATGTTGTTTGAGGTTCATTGGTATTTGGTTGAATCAATGTATTTAACACTGTAGTGTAACATGTACATGTTGTTTGAGCTCCAATGGTATTTAGTTACATCTATATGTGTCTTCCTTCACTAGTAGTTGCATTGCATCCATTTATTTAACAATGTAGTTATTTAATCTATGCATTTAACAAAATGATGTGCATGTATCATTATAAGAGGTCTTCAGGTAGTTGATTGTCTCTGTATATTTAACAGAATGAAGCATATTGTTTGACATTAACTTGTAGCTGGTTGTAACTATGAATTTAACACAATTATAATGATGCACACATGTTCTTTAAGGTCCACTGATACATATTAGTATCTATATATTTAACAGAATGCTATGTTAAGTACACAATGTGTAATTTCCAATAAAAGTCACACCCATAAATTAAACAGACTCATGTATCAGGTACACATTATGTAATGTCCAATAAAAGTCACACCCATATATTTAACAAAATGCCATGTTAAGTACACAATGTTAAGTACACAATGTGTAATGTCTATTAACAGTCACACTCATATATTTAACATAATGATGTGTCAGGTACACATTGTGTTATGTCTACCAGTAGTTGTATCCATGTATTTCAAATCCTTGTCTCTCTTAGTAGCAGGAACACAACCAACACTTCTCTCAGGTTTGATTATCTTCGAGTTTCTTAACTTCTGACACAAGTATCTCTAAAGTTGACCTAATGTCAGATGCTGCAGCTGGAAAAAGAAAAAAGTTTACATGAAACAATACACAAGTGTTCATGGATATATACCTGAATGGGATGCATACAAAAATGAGTATGGATATATACCTGAATGAAACAGATACTAAAATGGTTATGGATGAATGGGAAGGATACCAAAATGGTTATCAATATATACTTGAATATAATAAATACATAACACTCATGACCATCTGGTGAAGAGTATATATATATATATATATATATATATATATATATATATATATATATATAGAGAGAGAGAGAGAGAGAGAGAGAGAGAGAGAGAGAGAGAGACTATAAACTTTAATCATCTAGACAATTAGTTACAGAGACAATGATCCCTTTCTTAAAACTCACCTTTTTCAACTGCAGAAACAAACTTAAAGACCTAATAATGTTTCCTACCTGAAATATTTTCAGCACTTTTTTTTTGTTTTCTAATTTCCTGGTGGTTGTTTTTGTTTTGTTTTTTGTAGTCATATCATTATGGATGTAAATCACTTAGAGCTTCTAAAGATTAGGCTTTATATATCTCATATGACTGGGCCATGAGGAGTCTGCATTATTATTATCATTATTATCTCATAGGATTGGGACGTGAGAGGTTCTTGTTATTATTAGTATTTTTCGTCATCTTCGTCATCTTCTTCTTCTTCTTCTTCTTATTATTATTATCTCATAGGATTGGGTTATGAGAAGTCCTCATTATTTATATCATTTCCTAGGGTTGGGTCGAGAGAAGTCCTCATTATTATTATTATTATTATCTCATAGGATTGCGCCATGAGAGAGGTAATGGTACAATATTATTATTATTATTATTATTATTATTATATTATATGATTTGGCCATAAGAGAGGTCATGGTATATTATTATTATTATTATTATTATTATTATTATTATTACTATTATCTCCTAGGATTGGGTCATGATAAGTCCTCATTGTTATTATTATTATCTCATACGGCTTGGCCATGAGAGAGGTCATGGTATACTATTTATATGAGAAAATTGTCAATCTTTCCTCAAATTTGTTTTTCTTTAAAATATGTTAAGAGCAATATTTTACTTTTTCTCTCCTAAACTTCAGCAATGACTTGTAAATAATGTTATTATATCCTTTATGACTTTAAAATGCGATTTATGAAGAGAATAAGGAATGGAATAATGAACATTAGAATACATGATGGATGTATTCAGTATTATTTTCAGAGCTGGGATTAAATGATACCGATAAATTTATATAACATATTCTTTTTGAAATAGTTGTTATAGCTTGCATTCATAAATGAAATAGTGTTTTTTTTCTTTATATTGATAAATAATTATTAACTGATAGAAGAACATTGGTTAAACAATATGGTTATTCATGTGCTTCAATATTATGGCTCTATAACGAATGAGACAAGAATTTATTTACCTTTTGTCTGTCTTTTGTGCTCCTGAAATTTCTTTTGTAGCTCACATGCTTCATGTGGGGTGATGACCTGATTCTTAAGCTTCTCTAAATATTCCAGGTAGCCATGGTTACCAATGACAATTTCAATCTCACGAAGAACCTTATCTATCTTGGCCCAGTAATCCTCAAACTCTTGCTGGCTTAACTTTCCATCCACAGAATGACCAACGAAGTGATTCCTATCTGAGTGTATCCTCTCCACACTTGCACCAAGAGTTGTGTCCCTTGGGTTATCAGTTGGAGGTTTTCCCCAGCCATTTGATGGAGCAGGAACTGAACTGACATTTCTTATGATTGAATATAATATGCAAATGTCAAATTCTTCTACCTTTCCAGTGGAAAGGCCCTGCGGATCTGGGAATACCAACTGTTTTTGTTCTTTATTCAGTCTTTTCAAATTGGCTTTGTTGGCCAGGATTGCCTTGTAGATATCTGTGTATGGCTTAGGGACATTGCTGAGGAGGATTTCTCTCAGAGCATTGGCACATACAGTTATCAATGCATTACACAAACGGGCATAGTTGATGTGATCCTGGGTAAGAGGTGCATCAACATCATCTTTAAATTGATCGTCTGTGTTCTTCACCTGTAGGAAAGGGACAGACTTTAAAATAATGGAAGCTGGAGAACAATCTAAACAACAGTAGCAATTAAATGCGATAATTCACAGCATAAACATGTCTACAAGATGCTTGTATCTAAATGATGACTTGTTTTTCCCCTGAGTGAGATACTGTACCTAATATTATCTAACTTTCCTGTTATTTTTTCCTTGTTTGGTCTGGAAACAGTTTGTCAGTTTGTGAGAATTGAATATATATCAATGTTTAATCAATGCAAGGAAAATTGACCTAATAGCCAAGGGAGATCACTTGGCCTTATTATCAGGGGAGGTAACTTGGTTTTATTGACAGGGAAGGTCACATGGTCTTTTTGCCTGGTGAGGTGGATTGGCTTTATTGCCAGGGAAGAACAGTACGCTGTTTGATAAAACATTTTTGAGTCAATTATGTCCGTAAAGTGTATATTTCTCTATAACAAATGTATGACGTAATATTTTTCGACAAAGTAAGAAAAGTGTCTGTAATAGTGACAAGGAAAGTGAAGTATAGTGTTTGGCCCAAGAAAACACAATGGTCAGCAGATTCATATCGTCTGATGAACTCTAATTCAGATAGACAAAAATGTTTGCATACTTTGCCACTCTACCATGTACTCATGTCAGTATATACAGAACACAAAGTCAAAAGATTTAACTTTGACATTACTTTGTCATGTGACTTACTCATCTCAGTCTAAGCTAAACTAATTCAGAACCCAATTTATTTCATTGATGTTTAGAGTGCCTAGATGATAATGAGCATTGTGGGTATTTGCCTCAGAAAGACATACTCACCTGATCTTCACACCAAAACTTCAAAAACTTGTTTGACTCAATTATGTTGCGATGGATGTCACAGCATACTTCTGCACTTTTCTTCAGCTGGGACACTGGGATAAGGCTGTTGACACTTTCACCATTGTATTCAGGGCACTGTATAAACTCTTCAAACCTCAGGTTATGACCCAGGTATCCAATGACCTTGTTGAGTACCTTAGCAATAAACTCTTTCACCTCAATACACAGCTTTGAAGATGGAGTCTTGTCTTTGATCCCTTGTCTTGTCACTCTCATGAATATGATATAGCCCGAGAAATGCAGGGTCAGTTTGTGGTAATCGTCAATTTGAAAAACACCGCAGCCACAAAAGATCTGATTCTTATCTGTCGTCTCCGTCTTCTCTGTTGCTAATGGCCATTGAGCAACACAGGCAGCGAGAAGTCGGTGGAAAATTGGTGCTGGAAGAAATTTTTCAGTGAAGACATAGCACATGACTGATGAGCTCTCCATCTGTTCATGAGGTTCTGGGAAGATAACTTCTCTGGGTGGTTTCTCATGAAGCATACATGGAGCAAAGAAGTAATTCACCTCCTGACAAATGAATGGATTAATTAAAAATGGTAATATATGGCAATGATATTATTAGAATCAATGCTGGGGTTTCCACTGGCACTAAAAAACAAAGTAAAGGGATTACATCGTCTCCCCACAAGCTTGGATAAAAATAATGTAACCGCGGAAATTTGAATTCATTGTCTTGGTACAAACAACAACTTTGGATGTCATATGAAAAACAAAGCAAGTAATTAATATCTTTTATACTGTTAACATCTCACTTTCATCAGTTCTAATATGGAAAACATTGTATGCTAGTAAACCATTCTAAATATGTTTGTAGAGACTGTAACACGATTGACATTAAAATTGTCTTTGAAATTTTTATGTTTTATCCTTTAAATATGGCATGTGTTCCTATTATTAGTCCAATGATACTTCATATGGAAATTTTCTTGTGTAATGAATCACTGACTTGGTAAGTGCAGGAGTTTTCATTGGCAATCACATTACTATGTTAGATTCCAAAAAGGCTGATTACATGTTGTTTGACAAAACTTGAAGAAGAAACCAGTTTTGCTTAACACATCCTGATTGTTGCTAGCTTTGCGATAGTTCTTGAGAGAGTTAGGAATTTTGTAGAGTGATGTGTATTGCCTGTGTGTCTGGTGCTCTGTCATATAGCTTGACTTCGTGTGCATGTGTGCCCATATCAGTTATCAACATTGGTGAGACCATACTTGCTTTATGAGTGAAGTTCTTTTTTGTGATATATGGTGTTGTTGTTGATTTTATAAAAACTCCATCTGGCACAGCAAATGACAACAAGACTATTTCTTTTCAAAGTAAATCCTAGAACATGTCCATCACAATGACCGAGACATTCATGATTGAGATGACTAAACTGAGACAATCAGACTGAGATAATAAAAGGTCTGTCACAACAGCAAGAGAACTGCATCATGTGCCAAGATATAGGCTGGTACATGGATACACACACGTTCTATCAAATGATGTACCCTCAAACAAAAAATGTTCCTTCTAACAAATGATGTGTCTTTAAACAAATGAGGTACCCTCAAGCACATTTGATGTACCCTCAAGTAAATAGTGTACCCTCAAACAAATGATGTACAACATACAAATGATGTACCCTCAAACAAATGATGTACCTTCAAACAAATGATGTACCCTCAAACAAATGATTTACCCTCAAGCAAATGATGTGCGCTCAAGTAAATGAGGTTCCCTCAAACAAAATGATGTACCCTCAAGAAAATAATGTACCCTCAAGCACATGATGTACCCCATACAAATGATGTACCCAATACAGATGATGTATTCTCAAGCAAATGATGCTCAAGGTAGCAAGACTTGCAAGCAACGTTCACTCTAAGCGAATGGTAGATTTTCGCGCAGTGATCGCTGCACTGCACAAGCATTACTGAGATGAGCAAAATTTAATGTTGGATTCTGCAAAAATTGACAATTCAGCTCCGCGGGGATGCCTGAGCAGCGTGTGCGCTGCTTAGAGGTAACGTTGCTTGCAAGTAGATGTTTCTAGAAATCTTTAAGGCACTGCTACATTTAATTTAATATTCTGGAAGGAAAGAAACTAATTAAATAGCATAAAATATTGACAGAAGAGGTGACGTAGGGAGAGTATACTTTGATTGGGTCATTATTAAGTTAAATTAAAATATTATGACTAAATAAATAATATATCAGTGTATGAATTGAATCACCACTCAACATGAACATTATTTGAATTATAAATTCCGGTTCTAGTCACATCCGTGTGCTTTATATTCAATCAAACTGTTGCAATGAGGTTCCCTGGTGACCCATACACATGCCTGATTGAAATTAGCGTGCATTTTTTGTTCTTATAATGCCACAAAGCTGACTTTAATGTCTTATGCAATGGTAGATATTTATTTAATTTTACTGTAGCAGTAGCCATATCACCTGTCATGATAGATTTAAAACAAGTGTGGTGGTATGGATGAGCACTTCTTGAACATTGCATGGATGACGTTTTAATGGTGAACCATATCAAGAGGTTGGAATTAGTTTTCGTTATGTTGTATGGCGAACCATTCCATGAGGTTACAATATTTTTCAGTATTTTTAATGGTGAACCATTTTAAGAGCTTGCAGTTATTTTTCAGTACTTTTAATGGTGAACAATTCCAAGAGGTTACAATTATTTTTCAGTATTTTGTATGTTGAACCATTCTAAGAAGATACAATTATATTTCAGTTTTTTAATGGTGAACCATTCCAAGAGGTTACAATTATTTTTCAGTATTTTTTATGGTGAACCATTCTAATGTGCTGCAATTCTTTCCAAGTAATATATGTTTTTTCGAATAAAAATTTCCATCATTACATAGACTGCATTAAAATAGTTATCCTTTAACTAGATAGGTTAATAGTTTAGTCCCATTCAAAGTTGTCTCCCTTGCTGTTGGTGCCACAATTTTACATAAAGATCCAAATAATTTAGTTTTTTTGTGAGTTTCATTGTGAAAAAAGAAACAAATGATATGGCATGATGTCTGAGTGTAATGTATATTGACTTCACATTGTCTTATACATGCACTGCATATCCTCTCATGTGACCAGATTACTTGCAAGACCTTGTGGATATTATTTAAAATGAAACCCAAAATAGGCAATTATTTATTGAATGGGAATAAAATTGTATTCAACATTGGGAAATTAAATCTTCATATCACTAGATTCATAGTTGCAAAATATTGACATAAGTAATTACAATTTTGAATCAGCCCCATTCTTTTCATAACAATAATAATGTGTCTTACCTTAAATATTTTCAGCATGTTTTATGTTTTCCAATTTTATGGTGGGGTTTGTTTGGTAAACATATCATATGTTTTTTTATGATAGAGGTGTTGTTTAATTTTGCAGAGCTTCTAGAGAATTTTAGTCGCTATACAAAGTCCTCATTAGTATTATTATTAAATGCATTTGGGTACGGTATTTGTTGTGAGGCTTGACTAACATTTGAATACAACATGGCATATCATGTTTATAATAATTACAGTGAAACCAGATTGCAAACATAAGTCACTGACACAGCTAAATTAATATCATTCCACATAGAAGTGCCCAGGTATGCGAAGAACGTATGACTTCATTTTCATAATGGGAAAAATGAGTATTGTCAGAAGTGGATGGTAAGAATCTTGCTGGTGTGTACACATGGGTGAGTCCAGATCGGTATGTTGGACTGGTGTATGTCAGTGAAACATAGCACAGAGAACAAAATTTGTGTTTGATTCTGGATTCACTGTGGAGAGCAAACACAGGAATGTAGAAGAAGGAGGAGATCATGTGAGATAGCTATCGTAGCCCATTTCACTATATTGTAATGTTACTTATTGGAATTATGCTATATATAATTTTTCTATTTTCTGCAATAGACTTTATATTTTCATAAAAATGATCCCAAAAGTATTTGAAATCACTTGTTTTGAATTCATGAGATACAGGTTTCATGTAAATATAACTTAATAATAAGTTTAAAGTTGAATATAATTTTGTAATTTATTTTAGGATAAAAAACAATTCAAAATATCTGCTGATAATAATATTATTTTTCCAAGTCCTGAACATTTTATTTATATGTTCATAAAAATGCAACCAAAGAACACTTTTTGGTTCATATACATTTAGCAATTAGATTAGCAAATAATTGTCTTTGAATTGCAACTTCTTTATATATAAATAATTGCTCTTGTTATAGCTTGGAGACTATGTATTCATAAAGTCACACTAGATATTATAGATATTCGCCACTTGCTGATTCAGTAAGATTTAACAATGGTTTATTGTTTCCATTCTACACGTACATGAGATCCCGAATCTTGACTGACATGCATATCCTGTATTAAAATAAACTTATGTTGTTACTTTGTAAAAAGATGATAGAATCTGGCATCTTTTTGTATCATCAAAGAAATGAAATGATTTGTAAACAAACTGAAATCAAATTAATCATTAAAATAATGACTTTTACAAACATCTCTTAAGTTTTAATTTTGCCATGTGCAGGTGTTTGTATAGTTGGTATCTTAATAATATTAAAGAAACTATTCAAGCACTTTGCTTAAGTTTTGCAATAGAAAGTTCAATGACATTTTCAATTTATATATGTCTGATATAGTCCTGTACTCACTTAATTGTTTGCTTGCACAATGTATAATACCCATAAGATTTATTCATTTACTCGTTTTGGTTGGGAAATACATTATATTTATCTGGACTTTAAATAAATGTCAATTTAGGATGAATGCATATTAATATGAGAAGAAGGGGGTGGTGGTGATTGCACCCGATTTAGAACTAAATGCTCCCACTATGCAGTATGTGTAACCTTGAATCGACATTTTCAACTTTACCTACTTAGTACAACCTTGAATCGACATGTTCAACATTACCTACTTAGTACAACCTTGAATCGACATGTTCAACATTACCTACTTAGTACAACCTTGAATCGACATGTACAACATTACCTACTTAGTACAACCTTGAATCGACATGTTCAACATTACCTACTTAGTACAACCTTGAATCGACATGTACAACATTACCTACTTAGTACAACCTTGAATCGACATGTTTAACATTACCTACTTAGTACAACCTTGAATCGACATGTACAACATTACCTACTTAGTACAACCTTGAATCGACATGTTCAACATTACCTACTTAGTACAACCTTGAATCGACATGTTCAACATTACCTACTTAGTACAACCTTGAATCTACATGTTCAACATTACCTACTAAGTGAATGAGTTAGATACTCCCATCACGTAGGAAAATGTCGATCTTCTTGAACTTTGATTTCATGAATGAAATGTCCATTTCTGTAAAGGACTGTTAAGCTCTCTATGTCTTTATGGCAATCCACTCCATCATGTTGGAAGCTAAGATATTAGTCAAGCCTTTAAGAGGAAGAGAAAGATGATTCACACCTTTCTTCTCTCTTTAGAAGCTGCATAATAATAAAGTAAAGCCCTAACTAAGATTAGGGATATCAATCGGGAATGATGCAATTGACAGCTGCATAATAATAAAGTAAAGCCCTAACTAAGATTAGGTATATCAATCGGGAATGATGCAATTGACAGCTGCATAAAAATAAAGTAAAGCCCTAACTAAGAAATCAATCGGGAATGATGCAATTGACAGCTGCATAGCAGACTGAAAAGAGTGCTGAACCATTTGTATTGGTGTCACACAGGGTCTAAACAAATGACCTGAGCTAAGAAGGTCCTTACATTTCAAGTGCTTGTCACATGATCCTGAAATATGGGGAGGTGTATTTGAACAGATCACCCCACTTCATACTGAAAGTGGCCACTGCACAAGCTCAGTGAATGAAGATTTGGTAAATGCTAAAAGGGAACTTGCTGTTTACCTATGTTCCAAAAACACAACTAATTGTATGTCTTCCTCCGAAGTCTGAAATGGAATTTACTATGGACTATTGAAGAGACTATCATCTCCCTCCAACTGGAATAACAACAAAACTGCTCTAGTTTCCAAATTACTGTTGCGGATAGTAGATTCTTTCCTGAACCAAGAACACTAAAAGAGATAAACCCTTCCGGTTCCAAATGAACACTTCAAAATAGACTAACAGTGAGACAGATCTAGTCTGAGGGCTTGTAACTGGGTGATCATCAAAACATTGGAATCCCCAGTGACTTTAAGTGACAGAAACTACCCATAACCCCAAGACCTCAGTAAAAGATATCTCTGTGGACGCTAGACTGAACTGCATACTATTAAGAAACTGAAAGACCTCACAAAAGAAGCCAAATCAGATATTCTCTTTGTGAGGAGAAAATATATGGATGTGATGATATGCATCCTAACAGTAACGAAGACCACCCTGTTGACAGGTCTCATGGAAATCCTGACTGAAGCTGTTGTCTCCTTCACAAGTTCCTTCTGTATAAACATATTCAAGGAGGAGAGGTAGATAATTAGCCAAAATGCCCCCTTTTAGGTACAAGGAAAATCCAAGAAAATAAGCCCATCGTCTGGTTACAGTACAACATACTGTGACATTCTGGAGAAAGGAGCATATTGTTTCCTTTAATTACACCAGATTCAATTGATGAAATCACAAAGGAGATTTAGTACAGGAGGAACATCTTGAAAAGGTATGATTTGTAAAGGGGACATGGGCTCAAAACCCAAAGATTTTTAATTGTGTGCCCCCTTTTTCAATCCAGCTGTGGAACAGGAACTCTGAATTTGGGATCTTGCTTAGGCGGAGACTGCATGGCATGTTGGCAGTCAGGATGATTGCAATTCTTGGCTGGTTTCAGATGTCCATGCACTGGTTTAGTTGGTCTGTCAAATTCTTGGAAGTAACAGAGGACATGCGCCCTATGAGGAGTCTCTGCTTTCAGAAAGCAGCTATCACAAGGTACTTACTGTGCTCCAGTAAGAACTTGGATTCATCTAACACAACGTTTCTGCAAATGTGGAAAAGCTGTGACTATAAACCCATGGATAAACTTAAATGCTTAGATAGTCTGGCCAATCCTTAGAAGAAACAGTGCCAGACATCTGATAACAGAGATTCCTCCCTGAACATTTTGGAAATGGAATATGAGAATACGTTGGCATGCAAGATAATGATAACACAGTATCTAGCTTTAGTTCTATGGCCTTCAGTGTATTAACTTTAAGGCTGGCTTAGGTCTCAGTGGAATATACCAATGTGGACATCTCCAGCAAGTGTTTCTTTTAAGGGGACAGAAAGGGGTGTGAATACTAACAGTATATATAACAATAGAGACATTTCAAAGGTCCACATCACTTCCTCATCTACTGCCGTTATCAAAGATTGCGAGGATACATGGGACATAAAGGGAGAAGCTACAATCTTAGGTTTGTTCTAAGATGTTCTTGTGATAATAAATGAGGTCTGGAAAGACAACCTTATATGTGCTTGCTTCCGGGAGGCAGGACATTATAACCCAATGTATGGCTGTTGCTAGGAAAACTTGGGAGTGAAGATGACTTCCATTCATGTTCCCTTTTGTAAAAGACTAAGGGACCGTCCCTAGTGGCAGACCTGGCAGGTGTGTAAGATCAAGTACTAATAATCCTGAGGTGTTGTATGAAAGTCTTCCCCCTTCCTTTTGATCTCTGCAGCTGCAACAGAGACCTTCAAAGAAGGAGCAAAGGCTCTGAAATCTATGCATGCTTACAGAGATTGGAATAATCGCTTCCCTCTGGGAGAAGGTCACTTATCCCATTAGGATTTATTGGGATTTGGGATACCAACCCATTCCCAGACCTTCCAACATTGAAGAAATCAAAATCAGGAAAGTCACCATTAAACATCAGGAGACATGGTATAAAATCAGGAGGTAGAAGCATAAGGTGTATATATCACGAAAAAAGGTATAGTCTTGTTATTTCAGTCCACTGTATGTTGCAGACTTGCATTTTTGCAAACGTTCATCATTTATTTGTCTCTGGGTGCCAAATTCGCTAACAAGAATAGGTTGATGCTGACAGGTTGGCTCTTTGACTAGTTCTGTTTTTTCTGACCCACTGATGATCTGCTCTTTCCATATTCAATTGGTTAAGTCTAAACTCTATGGAGATTATCAGTGTTGATTCCTTCCATTTGGCTGGAGAAAAAGGCGAGGTCCTTAAATGAGGCTACAGATTGTTTAGCCACATCTGCAATGCTTGAATGAATGAGAAAGTCATCCTTTAATGGAAATTGTTCCTTCATGTATGACAATAATTTGATCAGAAATGCCCTTCAGTGCATTCTTGTCTGTAACTGTGCTTTGGAATTCATCTTCTCTAGAAGTTTGTTGCCTCACCCAAGTACAAGTCCTGAGAAGGAATGTACAAACTTTCATATTTTACATCAATTGCTGTGATGTCGGTCTTGTTAACAATGTACTATGGTTTAATAACAATCAAAAGGAATTATCTGTACATGGATAGTAGAATGTACCTAGTCTTGCGAATTTAGGGCTTGTCATGCTGTAATGCTTTGTAGAATCTGTCAAAAACTGTTCTGAATCCAGCTTAAAAACTGGCAATATGCAAGGGTACGTCATTTTCTCAATAAACTCACTAAGTGGCACCAACAGCTCAAGAAGACGCTTAATGCACTTTCCAAGAGAAGGCATCTAGTTGGGCAATACTTCATTATGCAGAATTTGAAAATTCTTGAAAACCCGCACTCTTTTATCACTCGGTTCCAGGTAATAATAAATATCCAGGAAAAGCTCATCAATCCGCACAGGAAGCTGATAAAAACCGGAAATGAAGCCGGATATGGTAAAGTACTAAGAACCATAGCAGACACAGAAAAACCAGATACAGAAACACGGCAACGGAAAATGAAATTTTTGTTTAAAATAATACAGATTGTTTTTTTCTTGATTAGCTGAAAAATTGGGAGTTTTTCTTAAAAATAGGGGAATCGGGAAATAGCTCCAAAAATCGGGATTCTTATGATTTTTTCAGTCGGGTTGGCAGGTTTGCAATCCACTGATCAATTATGGCATATATACCCTGAATCCAAATCCTAAACAGAACTCATCTGAAGCCAAGGAGATATGTGAATTACCACAATCCCTATTCCTCAATCAAGGGGCTTCAATCAATGGTGACTTGTACTCGGAAATGCTTAATTACGCTTATTTAGACGCAAATATTTGCTCTGCAACAAAGAGAATCACCCATGCAGGAGTCCTCCATATGATGAAAATAAAATTATACAATGCTTGCCAACTGAAAAGCAGTGACTGTCACCAGAATATTATATTTAAAATAATACTAAGTTTGGACAAACGGGATACTTCCACTAAGTTTCCACGCCTCGAAATATGGCGGCCTATTCTTCACATGGCTTTGAAAAGATGTAATGTTTATGCATCAGGCTATGAAAATGAAATACATTATTTTGAACTCTTTCTGACATTTCTTCCAAAGCGTGAACTATCAACCAAACCAACATGTAATCCAATGTTTACATAAATGATGTATCGTTGTGCAGAATGACCAATAACGCCGAATAGGCTGGCAAAGTTGTACATGACAGTGTTATAAGGAATGTGGAAATTACATTCAATGGCAACCAACAGTTCTTCTAATCTGCCAAGTTCATCATTGTCTGGGATGGGACTGCAACTTTTGCTTATGGCACTCCTAGTTTTACCAAAAATGGAGTCCTGAACTCCTAGTTTTAAATTCCTAGCGAGACCCCTGGGTTAATTATATATATGTTATACCTCTCATTTAGTCATTCCTATTTAAATGTGAAGCATGGTCTGCTATGTTCGTTTCTTTTTCATCTGCATGGAAATTTGCCATGCACCAAAAGACTATTCTTTGCAACTTGATTGAATTTGTCTCAGCTTTATAATCTTTAATCTACCATGTAAATCTCAAACCACTTACAATGTTTTATCTACCATGTAAATTTCAAACCCTTTAAAATGTTTTATCTAGCATTTAAATTACAAAATCCTTTATTGTTTTAAAACTAGGATAATTGTTTTCTTCCATTTGGAAAAAGATAGATGAAGTTAGATGAGAGGTACCGCAATAACCCATCTCTTAGATGAGCTTAATTCACTGACCCATAATCCTATAATGGACTGATGTATATGTGTTAATTATTGGTGCTGGTATGGTCATCACATGCTATTTTGACTGGTACTCATGTTACAGTCAAACAACATATAAGGTTTAAATAAATCTATGAATCCTAAACTATGAGTGCATAATACTTGTTTATATTTCTGGCATCCAACATCTTTCTTCTTGTTTTTATTTGCTATGTTTACTGTACTGACACAATGTGCTGCTTATCTCTAACCCTGTACTATTTAGTGTCATATCTTTATTTTATTTTCTATGCATCAACACCTGTTTATCCTTTTAATGCTTATATGAGTTAGTCAATAAGAAAATCCATGTATGATTTATATCACATTTTGTACATTGTGTTGTGGACTCATTACCTGGATGAATATTCATTATTTATAATTAACAGACCTTGATTTCTGATGCATCATCGATGTTCAATTTTGGCTTGGCAATGATGTTCAGCTCTTCCATGAGCAGCAAAATGTGCTCTTTGTTGTCATGGAGATCTGCATTCTGATCTTTTGTCCAGAGAGCATCTTGAAATGAGAAGAAAATAACCTTTACACAAAGAATATAACTAATTTTATCACAAATATTCAGTATGTGATATAAATGTGAAGTATAAAAGTCTTTCGGCAGAAAAGCAAATTTTATCTTTCTGATCAGATATATAATTAAAAGGCAGTATGATCTAGTAATTTCATTTGTCAGTCTAGCAGTATGATCTAGTAATTTCATTTGTCAGTCTAGCAGTATGATCTAGTAATTTAATTTGTCAGTCTAGCAGTATGATCTAGTAATTTAATTTGTCAGTCTAGCAGTATGATCTAGTAATTTAATTTGTCAGTCTAGCAGTATGATCTAGTAATTTAATTTGTCAGTCTAGCAGTATGATCTAGTAATTTCATTTGTCAGTCTAGCAGTATGATCTAGTAATTTATTTGTCAGTCTAGCAGTATGATCTAGTAATTTCATTTGTCTGTCTAGCAGTATGATCTAGTAATTTCATTTGTCAGTCTAGCAGTATGATCTAGTAATTTCATTTGTCAGTCTAGCAGTATGATCTAGTAATTTCATTTGTCAGTCTAGCAGTATGATCTAGTAATTTCATTTGTCAGTCTAGCAGTATGATCTAGTAATTTAATTTGTCTGTCTAGCAGTATGATCTAGTAATTTAATTTGTCAGTCTAGCAGTATGATCTAGTAATTTCATTTGTCAGTCTTACAGCAGCAAACAATAAAGCTTCCAAGAAAATGAAAATTAAAAGGTCAATGATGCCAAATAGTAGCATGTAACTGACCGAGAGTTTTTCTAATAGGGTTAACTTAATTTTGTTACATTATCCTGTTATTGACCTTATCTTGAGTTGTTAGTGTTTTTTAAACATATTCCACATCACTGTACAAGAGTATTCAAAACTCCTTTTGAACCGCTCTGTTCTTGGTTTTGGTACTAGAAGGTTTCCATGTGATATTGATCTCAACTGGTATTGTGTTGAAAAAGGCTTAAATAATTCCTGAAGACACTATGTTGCAGTTCCATGTAGACATTTATATAAAAGAACTGTCTTGTGAAAATCTATCCTGTCATATATTGTGAATCATTTGAGTTCTGTAAATAATACTTTTGAGGGATGATCAACAGATGGATCTAAATTCTAAAATTACATGTGCTGCTTGTTTCTGGAGTTTATAAATCCTGTCAAGCTCAGATTTAGCAGTTTCCCCATACATTAGAACAGTAATCCATTGTTGGAAGAATATATGATTTGTAGTATAGATTGCGAGTTTCCATAGGTAAATATTTCTCGCTTCTGCAGCGAAGGGCATTTTTTGATGACAGTATTTTACAAAGCTTATCAATATGGTCATTCCATAATATATTATTATATATATGGACACGTCAACAAGCCTTTCATGACTGACATTTTCTAATGGATGAATATTTATTGCAAGAGATAGTTTTGGGTTCCCTGACTTGTGTAGCTTTTGTGTCGTCCCCAGAATCATACATTTTGTTTTACCTTCATTAATTACCATCCTATTTTAGGCTGAGCGGTAGCTATTTCAGTTGGAATATCTCATAAAAGTCTTTTTGTTTTCTTAGTTCTTTCTGCTATTTTTCCAGTTGCTCTAGCGATTTTTTCTAACATAGGAAGAAGACCTTCAGTAGCTTCTGCAACTCTTTGAGTAACCTTCATAACAGATTTAAGTAATTGGTCTGAACCTTTGCAAATTCCACCTGAGACTCTTGACGTTCTTGTAATTTTCATCGGACAGAATAACGGACATATAGATATTTCTTAATTTCCTCTAGTCGCTATCGAGCTAATCTAGCTGTTTATGATTCCATAGCCATATTATTGATACAATGATATAATTAAAGCTAATCTACCTGTTTATGATTCCATAGCCATAGTATTCATACAATGATATAATTAAAGCTAATCTAGCTGTTTATGATTCCATAGCCATAGTATTCATACAATGATATAATTAAAGCTAATCTAGCTGTTTATGATTCCATAGCCATATTATTCATACAATGATATAATTAAAGCTAATCTAGCTGTTTATGATTCCATAGCCATAGTATTGATACAATGATATAATTAAAGCTAATCTAGCTGTTTATGATTCCATAGCCATAGTATTGATACAATGATATAATTAAAGCTAATCTAGCTGTTTATGATTCCATAGCCATAGTATTGATACAATGATATAATTAAAGCTAATCTAGCTGTTTATGATTCCATTGCCATAGTATTGATACAATGATATAATTAAAGCTAATCTAGCTGTTTATGATTCCATAGCCATATTATTCATACAATGATATAATTAAAGCTAATCTAGCTGTTTATGATTCCATAGCCATATTATTCATACAATGATATAATTAAAGCTAATCTAGCTGTTTATGATTCCATAGCCATAGTATTGATACAATTATATAATTAAAGCTAATCTAGCTGTTTATGATTCCATAGCCATAGTATTCATACAATGATATAATTAAAGCTAATCTAGCTGTTTATGATTCCATAGCCATAGTATTCATACAATGATATAATTAAAGCTAATCTAGCTGTTTATGATTCCATAGCCATAGTATTGATACAATTATATAATTAAAGCTAATCTAGCTGTTTATGATTCCATAGCCATAGTATTCATACAATGATATAATTAAAGCTAATCTAGCTGTTTATGATTCCATAGCCATAGTATTGATACAATTATATAATTAAAGCTAATCTAGCTGTTTATGATTCCATAGCCATAGTATTCATACAATGATATAATTAAAGCTAATCTAGCTGTTTATGATTCCATAGCCATAGTATTCATACAATGATATAATTAAAGCTAATCTAGCTGTTTATGATTCCATAGCCATAGTATTGATACAATGATATAATTAAAGCTAATCTAGCTGTTTATGATTCCATTGCCATAGTATTGATACAATGATATAATTAAAGCTAATCTAGCTGTTTATGATTCCATAGCCATAGTATTGATACAATGATATAATTAAAGCTAATCTAGCTGTTTATGATTCCATAGCCATATTATTCATACAATGATTTAATTAAAGCTAATCTAGCTGTTTATGATTCCATAGCCATATTATTCATACAATGATACAATTACTTAAACCTACAGTGTAGTAGAAAGGGTGTGACCTAAATGAAAATTGCAGGTGGGTAAACAAAACATACATAATTTTTATTTTAAAAATGACAAAAGATTAATGACAATGAGCTAACTAGAGAAACTCTCGGTCAGTTAGAGGCTTCACTTTGGTGTTATTGCACTTATATTTTTTATTTTCATACAAAGCTTTCTTTTTTCAAACATGATGTTCCAGCAAATGATCTGTTAACCCTTTTTGCTGCCCATATTCATATGTGTACAAAAACAGTATGATACTGTAATTTCATGTGTCAGCCATTTTACTCTCCTTACAAAAGCAGTTTGATCTTTTAGTTTCGTTTGTCAGCCATACTCGTTTCATAAAAAGTGATATGATCTTGTAATATCATTTGTTAGTCAAATTCCTCTCCATGATGTTCACATCCAAAAATGCCATAGTAAGTTTTTTTTAATTTATAAAATTTCTTAAGCCTGATGTCCTAGAATATACATATTATTTCTATATTAACATAATGGGTAGGTACAATTAGGTCTCAAACATTTTAAAATGTTAATCTATTACAATGGAAAAAAATATATCGGCATGTAAAAACCAACTAACTATAGTTGAGTTTTGAAATTATTGGATGTCAATATCAATTGTTAATGCCATAACATTTGATTATAAAAGAGTTTTAATGTGCCAACATTGGGGTTACTTTTGTATGTGTATGTAATTGGTGATTATTTCTGATCTACATTTATTTACAAACAAAAAAAATACACAGCTAAATTATCAGCACTCTAGCCCAGCTGATCTATGTTGTGGTGTTACACAGGGATCTGTTTTTGGACATGTTCTCTTCAGTCTATACACTCTGCCGCTCTCATGCATCATACATCATCACCCAGAGTATTACCAGAGTACACTGATGACACCCAAATATACACGATTTGCCACCCAAATGAAGTTGATGCTACCATCCAAGGTAGAGAGGTGCATTTCTGATGTGAAATCATGGATGGCATAACAAGCCGCAGAAGCAAGATGATATAACTAAGGCCTTTCTAATCACAATACAAAGACCTTCTCAGTCACACTCTTTACCTAAAACAATATATATAAGCAACACCAACATCAAATTCATGCAACCAATACTGTACATTCACCTTGCACCAACATGTCAAAAACATATACAAAGCTGCATATCTTGAGATCAGATTCATCAGCTCCATTCGCAAATATCTTTCAGATGATGCCACTAAAACACTGGTGTGTTCATTAGTACTTCCAAGACTGGACTATTGTAACTCAAGTCTGTCTGGTTACTCTCAATATCTACTCATGAAACTTCAAAAAATTCAAAACACAGCTGCTTGGATCATCCTCAGAGTACCACAATCAGAGCACACATCCCCACTGCTCTGTACCCTACACTGGCTATCCATTCAATCCAGAATGCAACACAAAATGTGTTATCTGTGCTATGTTTCAGTAATGGACTCCAGTCCTACATACCATTCTGGCCTCAATCATGTGTACAAACCAGCATGATATTTACACTCCTCGTATGACAGTCGTATATTCATTATTCCCACTATGAAAATGAAGTGATATGGACAACGTTCTTTTCAATAACAAGGCCAAGTAACGTGGAACAAATTGCCCATTGAAATTAGACACAAAGACACAGTGATCCCTTTCACGAGTGCTCTTCAATCTCACCTTTATCAACTGTAAGAACAAACATAAAGACCTGATAATGTTTCCAACTGAAATATTTTCAGCACTTTTTATGTTTTCTAATTTCATGATGTTTGATTTTTGTAGTCATATTATTATAGATGTTGTAAGGCACTTAGAGCTTGTAACGATTAGGCACTATACAAAGTGCAAATTGTATTATAATTATTATTATTATTATTATTAGTAGTAGTAGTAGTCGTATTTATAAGGTGGCTGACCTACATCTTGGCATTGTATTTGTGTCTTAACATTTTATATTATGTTTACCTGAAGATGTACTCGTTCATGCTTTAACATGTTTAGAGGAATCAGTTTGATTGTGTTGTTTAGTATTTAATTTGGGTATAATTATTTATTTAAAATTATTATTCACTGGAAATACAAAGTGATCAATAATATTCTTGGACAGGGAACATTAATGTGAAATGATAGTGAATTCAGTCAAGGACATATTTGGATTATATTATTCTTATTATTATAAGGGAATAAACCTAACAAAAAATCCGGAGACAAGAGTCTGTAAGGCAACTTTGCATTGGTTTCAGTGTCATCTTGCCAACTCCTTCAACACCATTGGTGTCATGATGTATCGACTTGACCTTTCTCTTGGATCCATCAGCTGCATGGGGGGGGGAAGGGGGGCAGGAATCAGCTGCAAGGGCAAAAACTGATTCTCCATATCACCCTGCCCAGGAAGCAGTAGTTTTCCGGTTATAAGTCTTTGCTTGATTGGCTTAGAGTCAGATACTAGGGGTTGCTTCCGATGGTGGGAGAAAGAAACAAAACTAACTGGACAGCTACCGCCCGCCTAAAACTGGGCAGCCTCCAGACAATAATATGCTGTCCCGCCACAGTTTCTCTGCCTTACTGGTGCGTAGGGCATAAGGTACGTGAATACCTGACACAGTGGACAAACTTTTGCACCAAGAAACAACAAACAAACGGCAATAAGGAAACCTTCAATCCCCAAGCTATGTGCCTGGAATATCTGGACCATGCTGACTGGACTCTCAGATTATCTCCAGGAAATCAGCGATGTTCTATAGACTTCAGTCATCAATGACAAACCTACAAGACTCCAGGTCAACATTACCGCACTACCGGACAGATGGCTACCAGATTTAGTGACCCTCAGAGAGAAAAACACGTTATTCTGGCAAGGAAAGAGCGCAGAAGAAGATAGAGAGTTTGGTGATGGATTTGCCTTTGGGAACTCTCTGCTGGGGATGATAAAATGTGGCTAACAAGGAAATGGAAGACTGTTATCCTTATGCCTCTATACCAAAAATGCCTGATTAGCATTTACAATCCTACACTAAGCGCCACCGCAAATAGCAAGGATGAGTTCTACGATGAATAAGACTCACGATCAACAAATTTTCCAAGGAAGAGAACTTGATATTACTGGATGACGTCAATGCAAGGGAGGTTGATGACCATGACTTTTGGCCCTCCTGTCTTGGCAAGTTTGGCATTAGGAAGATGAATGAAAACAGGCAGAGACCCCTAGTGATGTACACGTACTATGATCTCAGCATCACCAATTCTTTCTTTCAGACAAAACCACAGCATAAGTATTTTGGAGACATCCCCAGCCCAAACAATGGCACCAACTGGACTAACATAACAAGACGGTTTGCCATGAAATGTGTGCTTCTTACCCGGACCTTTTACAGAGCTGACTGTGATGCTGAACACTCGCTGGTGTGCTTCAAAATGAAGCAGCCAAAGAAAATATCCTGCTCAACCGCTCTAGACAGAAGTGTAAACCATGCATTGACGTGAGCAAGACTTCATATCCAGACAAGGCTGAGGAATTCACTTAAGCCCTCTCCAAGATTTTTCATTCAGAACCCTACATCAGTGCCAAAGAGATATGGAATCACATTAGAGAGACCGTGTACAGCTCAGCAACATGTATCTTTGGTAAGAAGCTTTCAAAGAACGACTGTTTTGAGGCTAACTCCGCTACACTCACGCCAGCCATATAAGATTGTCACAGTGGTCACCTAGAATGCAAACGATCACCCTGCCAGAAGACTCTGCAGGTATACAGGTCCATCAGAAGCAACGTGCAGAGGTTATCATGGCAGTGCGCCAATCAATAGTAGCTTCAGCTTTGTCAAAGCATCCAGTGAGCAACAGAGTGTATCCATGGTGTATCCATGGTTGTTGTGCGTTATTCCATGCAGAGAGGTCCACTATAAACATGATCTTCTCCATCAGGCAACTGCAGGACAAATACAGAGAATGATACAAACACTTATTCCTGGCCTTTATAGACCTCACCACGGCATTTAATCTGGTTAGCAGAGACAATCTCTCCACAATCAATGCGAAGATTGGATGCACTGCAAAGCATGATCCAGTCCTTCCACGATGACAAGAAATATACAGTGTAGTACTATGGCTCAACTTCAGACCATGTCAACATCCCCACACTCTTCAGTATCTTCTTCCATGTCCTGTTCAAGCATGCTTTTGGGACGTCCACAGAAGGGATGTATCTGAACACAAATAAAATCAGATGACAAACTGTTCAACCTGGCACGACTAAAGACAAGGAGCACAGTGTGTGAAGCAGCCATCAGGGACATGATCTTGGTAGATGATGCTGCCTTACACACTCACAAAGAAGCTGAGTTACAGCACCTGATGGACCAATTTGCATGTGGCAAGTTTGGGTTGGCCATCAGCCTAAAGAAAACAAATCTGATGGGATTCAATTCACAATACTGAATTTTTTTTTTCCATTATCAATTTGTATTTTTGGAAACTAAAATATATGTTGAATTTCTCAAAACTTGTTAGTCTTCACTCTTTTCTGTTACGTAGTTTAAGACCATGGACTCGTAAAAGGTTTTTCAAAATTTAAGATGGTCCACATGTGGCAACCGAATTAATACTTTTAGAGAATACAAAGGCATGCGTGAATATCCACTTATCAGAATACTGATTTGGTTGCCACATGTGACAAATCATAACATGTAAGTCACTGACTATCTAAAGTTAACTTTCATTTATGATATAGTGGTTATTATATCAGTCAAAATAATTAAAGAAAATGGTAAACCATAAGAATGGACACAGATTGTTGAATTTCAAAGGGGTAATTTTCTCCTTGATGGAGAATATACACTTATTATTTCATCCACTCGTTCAGCTGAAAAATGACACAAGAGAGCACTTGTCATTGGAGTATGAACTGCTGAGTGTTAACTCATACAACCAGACATTAAGACATAAACTCGAAGGACTTTTATGTTTTCATAACAGATAACAAGAATCCCTACTGATATTCTACTGGATGAAAATAATCTGAAGAATGTACTCCAAGTTCAACTGACCAACAACATTCAAGTTAGTAACAGAAATGCTTAATTACGCGTATTTTGGACACAAGTGTTTGATCTGGGATGCAGACAATACCAAATGCAGGAGTCCTTCATAAGCATGCAAATGGTTTGGCAGCAAATTTAAAGGCTTTCCAATCCTACTTCAACAATCAACTAAGTAGGAGAACATGTTGATTATTTGATCATCACAGAATCCAGTACTTTAATATACCCCCAGATGTGCCTGTTCTATTTATAAGACTACATAAAACACGATGCAATAGTTGGGTGGCCAGTTCAAATATTTTGACTAGCAGCATGGGTCGGAAAATGTGTTGATATTTACAATGACTCAATTCATAGGCAGAAAGACACAGAGATGTATATATGGTTATTATGAGTACATCATAACTTTAACTTCCATTATTGTGTTCATTTCTGATTGTAGCCAATTAAATATTGCATGCGACCGAGAAATCAAGGCACATCAAAACTTTGACAAAACGTAGTTGAAAATTTGGATAAGTATTTTGGGATTAAATGGCAAATGGATAATGACTTTAATGCGAGTCAGAAGAGGGCTAAAGTTCTTAGAACTGACAGCTTGGATGGGGCAGTAACCAAGTGTAAGAAAGTGTGTGATGCCTGGCTTTAGTGTTTAGAACAAGACCATGCCTTGGACTAACAAAATTCATTCTCATCCCAAAGGATTAGCAAGAAATACACCGCTGTCAGGCTACACATCTAAGATCGCCAATATTGGCGCAACCTCCATACTGAATTCAATTGACAAAACTAAAATTCTGCAATGCTTACCAGTAGAAAAGCAAAAATTGTTACCAGAATATTCTATTTAAAATTATACTATGTTTGGACAAACGGGATACAACACCCTGAGGTGGCATAAGAAGTATGCAGGTCCTAGGGCTGACCATAACCGGGTAAGGGCCTGGTTATCGGTATCTCGATTGGTATCCTTGACAAACTCATAAGGATGACCTTAGGCCTGAAGTGCATGGCCCCTTCAAGACGCAGGTCCTAGGGCATTCGCCCAGCTTGCCACCCAAAAACGCCATTCATGACCACATCCCTACGTTATCACCACTCCATATATGGTTATTATGCGCATGGCTTTGAAAAGATGTAAAATATATGCCTCAGGCTATGGAAATTAAATAAACTAGTTCGACAATACTGCTGTCGGCTTTTCAGCCAAAAATAGAATTTTCAACCAAACAACAACATAATCAAATGTTTTCAATGAATCAATGACCTAATTTCATCTGGATTGTGAACAATGTTGAGGGTTGCCATTACAGAATCATGTTGTTGCAGGCTATAAAATCACCTTTCATGAAGAAGAATGGGAAAAGATCCTTTTGACAGTTACAGAACATGGAAGTCCTCACATCACCTGCCGAAGATACCACTGCTGTAGTCTGGAGCCGACAAGCTCTGCCTTACTCTTGGAAAGTTCCAAATCCCTGACAAGGTCATTCAGTTACCTTGTGTGATGAGGCTTGGTTCAAGTGAGGAGAATGGGAGAAAAGATGGGTCATGTGACATTGATAATTCAGGACTAGAAGTTTCATCTTCTTTCTCCTCATAGTCTGATGGAAGTAGTGGTAGTAGTATATTGTAGACACTTACCAGCAGGCCTAGCAAATTTAAACTTGCATCATATTGACTAACACGTGTATGAAATCAATAGGACAATAATTTGTTTCCTCATAAATGATATTATAATCAGCATGTCTTTAATCCACTGAAATATTATACTAAAATACAGCATAGATAAAACCTGACCCGGTACTCGTCACTGGCATTACTAGTTTTGACTTAAATAATTTCAGACAATGAAATGCAAAAAAAACCCGTATAATTCAAAACATACCGATTTGGCCAAGATGCTTGTCACTGTTGCAGCACCCTGAGAGCAGAGACAACATGTCAATGTGGTAGTCGCACGGTACAACTAAACTCTGGAAGTTGTACTCAGAATAAATATGAAATATGGATAATGTTTTGTTCCTTTGATTTTGTATTTCTTTTACAACTAGTATATGACTTTCATTCCATGTTTTTTTTGTTTCTCTTCAAGACTGAAATATGTAGGTTGTGAGATTGCACTGTGACTAGCAATGCAAATCGCAAATACCAGGTCACATTTTATCAAAGCCAAAGTTTTTTTCATGTCATTCAGCTGATTAAAGAAATAACAGCTACAATACTCACTGAGAAAATAAGTAATCAATCATATACTCAATGTTTATAAGTTTGCTAGGCCATTCCGTAAGCAACTACAATTGGCCACCACCTTGTTGGCCTCTTTTGATGCTATACTAGTTTTCATACCTTCCATGTAAAGAAAGATACAGATATCGAGCTGACTGTGAAAATAAAAATTTCCAGTTGAATCTAATCCACTGAGCATTTGGACTGATACAGGATACATGTTTACTGCAAGCACCAAAATGATCCATATTGCAACCTCTAAATATTCTGGTTAGAACTTGATAAATTTAACCCGCAATCTGTTTGCTTAGGTTTAAATAAAGTAATTGGGCCTCAAGTTATGGCAGAAAATTCCCCGTTTTTTCCTCGACTTTAATCAATATTTGTAAACTTCAAGAACTTTTCATGTCAGGAGAAAAATTGTCTCCCCTGGTAGCGTGGGAACCCTGAAGACAGACTCAGGACTATGCTGTAAACTCATTGTATTTCACAAAAAAGCTGACATTAGATAACTACTTCAGATGAAACATGTACATTCACAAATATGCTGACATTAGATAACTACTTCAGATGAAACATGTACATTCACAAATATGCTGACATTAGATAACTACTTCAGATGAAACATGTACATTCACAAATATGCTCAAGCAAAACATGAATGGCAGAATAATAATTTTCAAGTTTGTTCACTGATTCGATAGGGACATAAGTTTTGTAAGGAAAAATTAGATTTATGAAAGCATGTTTGATACTGCACTAAGCTGAAATAGCATGAATATTTACTTTAGAGGAAGTCACATTCTGAAAATGTCCTACAAAGTCTAAATTATGATAGTCATACCAATGAGTTCTGGATACAATTTTCCATCATTCTTGAACTCATACCACATGGTTGTGACTGATAGAGCATGTTTCAGGACAAACTTCTCTGCCGTGATGAGGGACTTCAGGGCTTTAATCATCCATTGAGGTTCCAGCACAATCTTCCCTTTCAATAATTCTTTGCTGTAAAAAAAAGTATTATGAACATTGATTACCAAAATTGTAATGTGTTTGCTGTACACTTGATTACCACAGTGTAAAGTTTGCTGTACATTTAAATAAAATAGTCTCTTAACACTGATTACCAAACTACTCTGTTTGCTGTACACTTGTATAAACTGTAGTCTCATAACACTGATTACCAAACTGTACTGTTTGATGTACACTTGTATAAACTGTAGTCTTTTAACACTGATTACCAAACTGTACTGTGTTTGCTGTACAGTTGAAAAGAACGGTAGTCTCATAACACTGATTACCAAACTGTACTGTTTGCTGTACAAGTGAATAAACAGTGGTCTCATAAAACTGATTTCCAAACTGTACTGTGTTTGCTGTACACTTGTATAAACTCTAGTCTCATAACACTGATTACCAAACTGAATTGTGTTTGCTGTACACTTGAATCAACTGTCGACTCCTAGCAATAAACAGTAGTCCAATGACATTGATTACCAAACTGTACTGTGTTTGATATACACTTGAAAAAACTATAGTATCATGACACTGATGACCAAGCTGTAATGTGTTTGATGTACACTTTAATAAACTGTTGTCCAATAACAATGATTACTAAACTTTACTTTGTTTGCTGTACACTTGAATCATTTGTAATCTCATAACAAGTATTCCCAAACTGTACTGTCTTTGCTGTACACTTGACTAAACTGTAGTCACACAGCAACACTGAATACCAAACTTTACTGTTTGTTGTACCCTTGAAAAAACTGTAGTCTCATAACACGATTACCAAACTGAACTATGTTCGATATACACTTGAATAAACTGTCCTCTCATAATACTGATTTCAAAATTGTACTGTGTTTGCTGTACACATGAATAAACTGTAGTCTCATAGCAACACTGATTAACAAAGTCTACTGTGTTTGCTGTACATTTGTATATACTGTAGTCTCATAGCAACACTGATTGCCAAACTGTATTGTGTTCGCTGTACACTTGAATATTTGTAGTCTCGTAACACTTATTACCAAACTGTACTGCGGTTGCAGTACGCTTTTATAAACTGTAGTATCATAGCACCACTGATAACCAAACTGTACTGTGTTCCTATAAACTGTACTTGTATCTTAATTTCAGACCTGATCTACTAAAATAGGTATTTCAGATTAAGCAAAATAGATAAAGGACCACTGAGAGGAAACGGTCTCAACCATGACTGTGTGTCCAACCTAGAGCATTGTACATAAAGGAGGATGTCCAACCTAAATAATGGTATATATATTATCATTGGTAGTTCATGGCCTCCACCATGACTATATTTTTGTGGCATGATGCCCCAGCTTTACACATCACTGTAAACTGCCAAAATGCAGATATCATCGCGATATTTCTTAATTTTTTTGTAAAGCTACATCATCATCATCAGTCTCTTGACCTAGTATAATCGTTGAGACACTGTGCTGCTGAAAATCTGATCATTTCCCTCAACTTGTCTCTATCATGTGCCAATGACTTAGTCTCCGCAAAACTTCTGTTGTCAGTCAATGTTTTTCTCTGTCTACCTCTCCTTCTGCCACCATGGACGCTGCCCTAAAATACTGTTGGCTCTAGTGACATGGCCATACCATTTCAGGTTTCTCTTCATGAGAAAGGTCAGGAGGTCTTCATACTGGCCTACTCTGTGCCTGATGTTGTTACACACTTCTTCAATTGTGATGTGGTCCATGTAAAAGATGCCAGGGATGGATCTGTAGCATCTCATTCCAAGTATATGAATTATTCATTTTAATTCTGCTGTCAGGGTCCAGGTCTCACATGACTATAAAAAGACTAAGATAGCTATGCTCTCAATAGTCTGATTTTAGTTTTCAGACAGATATTCTTGCCTCTCCAGATGGGTCTTAGCTATGACATAACTTCTGTTGTTTGTGCTGCTCGTGACAAAATTTCTGCTCTTGATCCCTCTTCGGTGATTATAGTACCAAGATACTTGAACTGGCCCACTGTTTCCAGTTATCTGTTATCTGACACAATTAGTCATCAGCTTTGTGTTCTCAGTGCTTATCTCCATGTACAATCTGGAAAATGTTTCATCCAGGTTCTTCACTAAGGTAGCAAAGTCGTCTTCACTAAGTGCCAGCTCACGAATATCATCTGCTTGTGATGTTACGCCCACCAGTGCTGACTGTCCAACAGTGGTTTTGCAGGGCTTCACGCATGATGCGCTTTAAGTAGATGTTGAAATGTGTGGGTGACAGGATGCAGTCTTGACATTCTCCAACTGCTGTCTTGCAGTCCCCAACGGAACATTGAGCAATTACTGCACTGGCATGGCGTACATCTGCCTGTTGGTAGTATTGGTCAACTTTGTACCCATGTTACACTTCATTTTGACCCATAATGCCTAATGCCATGCTCTGTCAAAACCCTTTTTGAAATCTATGAATACATGATAGATGTCTTGTTTATGTTGCTTGTACTTTTCAAACAGAGCCCTGAGATTGAATATTTATTCTGTTGTGCTTCTTCCACTTCAGGACCTGACCTGTTGTTCATCGATTATTTATCTGCTGTGGATTCCATGTGTTCATGATGATCTTCAGCATCACCTTACTAGCATGCTTGATCAAACTGTGAGTCTGTAATTTTGGCACAGCTGGAGATTGCCTATTTGGCGGAGTGTTACATTATCTATATTAGGTTTGGGTAATTCTGGTATTTAGGTTATTTACATTCAACTTTTGTAATACTGGTAACTATGTCATTTACCAAATTAGGCCTGGATGATACTAGTTCAAAAAACTTGCTCTGATGAAAAGTAACATTTTAACAATAAATATGATATACATGTATTTTGTATATTTAATATGATACTAGTACATAAGGTTCACTACTGGTAGAAATTGCTAACTTTAACAGATAGGATATATAATGTATATTTAATGTAAGATAGGCAAATAGGATACATACAAATAATATCAATCTCACCTGAAGTAGATGATGGCACCAATTTCATGTTGAAATCTCAGGAATAGGTCCAGTTGATCTGTGGATATCTGAACACCTCCTGCTTGGTTTTTGTTTTCCAACAGACTCCGATTAATCACCTATAGATATAAGAATACATTTAGTGCGATGGTGCTATTTCGATAATTCCCTTTTCGTTGTACAAAGTTCATTTAACTGCTGTAATCTTGGTCTGAAATAAAAAATACTATGCAAAACAAATTGTCCCTGTATTACCATATTATAAATCGTGTATCATTTACTTAAAGGAAATTTATGTATCATACTTTTCTACAGGTATATCATTTATTTTAAACAAATTGTCCCTGATATGACCAGATTATGTATCTTAAATTATTACAGTTATATAAGTTACTTAAAACTAATTGTCCCCAATATGACCAGATTATGTAACTTACAGTATTACCGGTGAATCATTTATTTATAACTTCTCTTTGATATGACCAGATTATGTATCTCACCATATTACAGGTATTTCGTTTATCTAAAACAACTTCTCTGTGATATGACCAGATTATAAAACTTACAGTATTACAGGTCAATCATTTATTTATAACAAAATGCCCTTGATGTACTGACTGAATCTCAAGTTTTGGAGCAGTTTCCAAACCTTCTAGAGTATGGAAATTCTATAGGTTGTAACTTATTTTTTTTAGATTTCTAGTTTCACTTTCACTGTCCTGGAAACCCATTTATTTGGAACTAAAAGACAGCTCTGTATAGTAAATAGAACCAAACGAATTCATGCCATCCAAGAAAACATAAAAACATTCTTACCTCGTACAGCAGAACAACTACCGGTACTTACAATGCTAAAAGACTCCGCTGTAAAGCAGAGTGGCATTAGATTTCCACCAGACTCACTATTCATAAACAAATGGATGAAGCCACTAAGAAGATTGTCACAAACATAGTCCATTTAGCCAAATTATCCCACTACAATACTAAGATCATGGAGAGTTCCGGCTACAAGGAGCTCTTAGAGAACTAACAAAGTAATGTCAAGGAACAAATATACAGAACGTCCAACGACATTCTTTCCAGTAGACCTTCCGGACCTGTCTGCAAATTTCTTTTGTGAGAAGATTCAAACCAATAAAGATATGATTGAGAACACAATTTCAATTGACTTATCGTCACCATACAGTTATGATACAGAATTTCAGTGACAGCCGTTAGCAGCAATTGAACTTGTCTCTATGGATTTAGTATGGACAATCGTTTTGAAGCGTGGACTAAAGTCATGTGAACTTAATCCAATTTCAGCATCACTGCTGCTTGGGTGCATAGAGCCAATATTGCCTTCACTAACTGATTTTATTAATACATCTCTCTTATTTGGGGAAATCCAATCATTTTTCAAAACTGCCATTGTAAAGCCTCTGCTGAAGAAGCCAACACTCAAACAGAATGATTAAAACAATTACTGCCCAGTTTATAATATCCCATTCATATCAAATTCGTAGAAAACGTTATTCTAACCCAACTTGTATCTCATCTGAATTCAAGCAGTCTTTTTAGCAACGCACAGTTTGTATATCGCCCTTATTACAGTATTGAAACTTCTCTTCTGAAAGTAGATAATGACTTTCTCTCTGATTTGGATAGTGGAAAGATTACAGTCCTCACACTTCTTGATTTGTATGCAGCATTTGACACAATAGACCATGATATATTACTCCACAGTCTTCAGCATGTATTTGGCATTCACAATACAGCCTTCAAGTGGTTAAAGTCCTACTAAGTCCACAGGACAAATAGTATCTGGAAACGGAATACACTCCAGCCAAGTTGATCTATGTCGTGGTGTTCAACAGGGATCTGTTCTCGGACCTGTTCCCTTCATTATATATACTCTGCCTCTCTCAAACATCATAAATATTTACCCAATGTCTCACCAATTGTTCACTGATGACACCTAAATATACAAGTCTAGCCACCCAACTGAAGTTGATTCTAACAACCAAGGATTAGAGAGGTGCATTTCTGATCTGAAATCACGGATGACATGTAACAAGTTGCAGATGAATGATGTTAAAACCAAGGCTATTATGATCAAAACACAAAAACTTTCTCATTCACATCCTTTACCTCAAGCAATAAATGTCAGCAACACCAACATTAAATTCACAGTATGACACCTAGGTGTTACTATGGTCAGTACTCTCACACTGCACCAACATGTCATGAACATATGCAAGACTGCATGTCTTGAGCTGAGACTTAGTTCCAGTCGCAAATATCTTTCAGATGATGCCACCAAAAATTTATTTGTTCATTAGTACTTTTAAAGACTAGAATATTGTAACTCAATCCTGTCTGGTTCATCTCAATATCTACTCCAGGAACTTCAGAAAGTTCAAAACACAGCTGCTTGGATCAACCTTATAGTACCATGATTAAAACACAACTCATCGCTGCTCTGTACCCTACACTGACTATCCATTTGATCCAGAATTAAACACAAAATCTTTTCTCTGTGATACGTTTCACTCACGGACTCCAGTCCAACATACCAATCCAGCCTCATCCATGTGCATACACCAGCAAGATACTCATGCTCATCTTCTGATAATGTATACTCATTATTCCCACTTTAAAAAGGAAGTCATATGGAAAACGTTCTTTTTATAACAGGGCCCAACAATGTGATCCCTTTCAAGAGGGCTCTTAAAACTGACCTTTTTCGACTGCAGTAACAAATGTATTACGTCCTTATTATTATTAGCATATTATATATATATATATATATATATATATATATATATATATATATAAAACTTTTATTCAATGACTAGATAAGAAAGTTTTAAATGCATGTACAGTGGGACCCCGCTATAACACTCCCAGTTATAACACGAATTCGGATATAACACGGTCGTGGCATGGCTCCCGAAATTTCAGTTAATTTATTAGAGGTATTTTTCTCGAAGACCAAAAAAATAATAATCTTTTAAGTATGAAAAATAAAATATGTCAAGAGTTTAATTATCATTCTCATACTTGTTTTAAAAGTGCGAGAAAAAAAACGTGTAGAAACTGTATTATCATTTGGGGAGGAAATCACACAAAATCGAATATAAAATAATCGTTGTATGGCTCCTAAAATTTCAAAAATTAACAAATTTCTTCTAGTTTTGTGCCAGAATAAACATCGGAAATACGAACCAATTGCTGGGCCTACTGAGAACTTTGATCTTTGTTTATTGTTGAAAAATGACAGCTCATAAGTGTCAATATTATCATTACTGATCCCTGAGCAATAAAGCCATCGTGTCTACTTTGTGTTTGTCTTGGATGCATTCCGAATACAATCATTGCTCTAATAATCTCCGATATATGTTCTCTTAATTTCATACACAATCAAGCAACAGCCAATGCGGGAGTTGATAAAAGATTCTCACCAGAATGTATAAATCAATTAATTTAAGTACACTGTTTATCATCAAAGTAAACTGCCGATCTAAACTTGTTCAAATCAGGGGGAAACGATTTATACAGCATCAAAGAAACAAAAAGCCGCCAACATGTGTGCGTGGCTTGGCGGTGTTGTTTTATGCAATCTGTTGACTAGTAAATTCGAATTCTGCAACTGAGAACTATAATTGACTTTGCCAAGAGCAAACGTGACATTAGCAGAAAGCAGCTAAAAATCAGAGTTTTTCAAAAAATAATAACTATTGACAGATGAGAAATGTAATGGTATAAAATGTATACGACACAGAGGTCTCGGAAACACTTAATTACGCGTATTTGAATGCAAATAGTTGATATGGGACACATAAATAATTCCATGCAGTAGTCCTCCGTATGCATGCAAATAGCTGGGAGACAAAGTTAGTGTTGATTACTTTATCATTTTAGCTGTGCTGATATTTACAGTGACATAATTCAGTGGTTAAAATACAGCCAGTTCTGCCTGCTGTATTTATTAGAGTACATCAAAAGAACATGACGCAATAGCTGGGCGGCAAGTTCAAAGGACTGACTAGCAGATTGGGTGGGAAAATGTGCTGAAATTTACAATGACTGAATTCAGAGAAAGAAAGATCCTGAGATGTACATGTAGTTATTATAAGAATACACTTTAGCTTCCATTATTTAATCTACGGACATGTACTATTTCATCATTCATTACGTACACCTATTATGTAATTTTTGTTATTTTCTTTTCTTTGAATTCAGTCACATAATGATCTGTGACAAAATTATTGAATATTTTACATTCGTGTGTGGATATTTTCGATGGAAATATTTGTATTATGGATTCAATGTATGTTACAAGAATCGCTGGCTCTTGATACTCTTTTCATGCAATAGATTATACATGTATATATAAATTAGACATGTGCATGTACCAATGCATGGTTCTCTGAATAAAGTAATATATTATATCTGCAATTTCTGTTACCACAGCAAATGTTTTTCTCATTTAATATATATTGACCAGTGATTAATCTACCCCTGCGTCCCGCATCCAGCACGCACAAAAAATGGCTGGGACTCATTAGTTGTTCATATGTGCATTCCTTTGGACACAAGAAATTTTAAAGGACCAACATCGTGCTTACTGTGAATTTTGTTTAACAGGGCTTTCTTTTCACAAGGCAAATATTATCTCTGCACCGGTCATGTGGTACTCACTCCTTAACAGTATACTATTATGGGATGTCATCAGTTCCCCTCATGTTTCCGGTTAAAATGTCGCCAAAGAAGATGATGAAAATTGACCCTAAGCAAAGGACATTGGATATTTTGTTTAATGATTCAAATTCCACTGATCAGCAGCATTTGGTTTCATCATCTGATGTTCAGGATGCAAACGTGTGCTTAGCCTCCAGCGTAATACATAAATTACCAAAAATTCAACAGTTTCAGCCGAAGTGGTTAAAAACGGCTTATAGACAATTCAGCCCAACTTGGACCGAAAATAAGACAATTCGGCCCAACCAAAGACAATTCGGCCCAATTTTAAAATACAACTGACATGTATTTATTTGTAACATATATTTTGACAATTCTTATATAATATGTTTTATAACAAAATTTGGAACATTTTGTGAACAAGATAAATGTTTTCTGAAGTTATAATGGTTAGGAAAAACCGGAGAAAGAAAGGAGTATAGTAGAGCTGTACGCTTGGTCTCAAAAACTTAATTCTCAAGCAAAACAAGAGATATTCTCGTATTGAATGTATTTGTTACAAATAAATTTATACTGTTAAAATGGTAGAAAATTGCATAATTAGTTATTTTGCGATAATTTGACATAAATTTAATTCAGAACATGATTCTGTTTTGCTGTTATATGTTATGAAAAAGATAGAAAAATGTGCACAATGAAAGATGCATCTTTAACAAAATTTCTTGCATTTTAAATTTCATTTAATTTGATGATGAATATTCAAAACACAACAAACATTTTAAGTTGTCAAATTAATACCATTCTAATCATAAGAGTTTCCGATTCAAAATATTAGCGCGAAAGTTTACAACGTGTATGCCTTTTTAGTCAATCCAAACATATAACATATGTATCAGAGACATACGACAAGAGACTGTTCATTAAATATGTAATCTTTTTTCACTCAGTTTTCCCTTTTGATATGTATATTAATGTATCTCAATGTGTTTACAGAATCATTGTACTCATTACATTTGAGCGGGACTCATTATTTGAATATATGCGAGTCCTGTGACTCATTGGGATGAAATTGTAGATTAATCACTGAATTATTGATCAAAAATGGTAATTGTGTCATGCATTTTCGCACCCGTCTTTATGTAACCCCTCCCCAATTAATTCCAAAAATGTGTTGGTATTGTACATGGTTGCTTATAACACGGTTCGGTTCATAACACGGTTGGATTCTATGGCTCCCAACTACTGTGTTATAGCGGGGTCCCAATGTACTATGACTGTCCTGGTAAATCTACCTTATGCCCTTGAGCCCTCAAGTTCATCAATACTTGTTCCAGGGGGAGCCAACTTGCTGGTATCTCCTCCCCCCAATATGGCTGTCGAGATGCAACTTCTACAATTTTCTTCTTTAAACCCTCCAGTTTTCTGTCGACAACAGTGTTGTCAATGGCAAAGTCCTCTTCAACAAGATGATACCTGGAAGGTTTGTCATGAAGATGAGAACGGATTTCTCCGAAGTAGTTTTCACACATTTCATGACGGTTATCCTAGAATTAGAAGAGGAACTCACATTAAGTCATTAAAAGTCACTCTTCTTTAATAAGAATGATACACTTGAAAAATTTACATATATTGATTGTATTTCTTGCTTTTAAAAACTATAGACAATATGGTAATAAACATGACTTATTCTTAAATCTTTCAAATTTGATTGGTGTACTTCCTACAGCACCAAAAAGTAAGGCAAAATAGCACTGTTTTTCAGTTCCAACTTTAAGCTAAATTGCTACAGAATGGGTAGATAGGTAACCTAGGTTTATTAGCAGATTGTTAAAGTATGAATTATAATGTTAAGCTAAATTGCTACAGAATGGGTATATAGGTAACATAGGTGTATTAGTAGCTTGTTAAAGTATGAATTATAAGGTAAAACTTAAACAGAACTTAGAACATTTACTAGCTGCAATGTTTATTAAAAAAATCAAAAGCAAATCACAGAAAGTCAGAAATAGTTACATAGCTAAACAAAATCTGAACTAGATGTCATTAAGTCAGTAATGTTACATAGCTATACAAAAACTTAACTAGATCTGTCATTAAGTCAGTATTGTTACATAGCTATACAAAAACTTAACTAGATCTGTCATTAAGTAAGTAATGTTACATAGCTATACAAAAATCTTAACTAGTTCTGTCATTAAGTGTTTTCAGTCACTGATCCAATTTGTCTTTCCCTATATTGCAGTTATCCACAGAGACTGTTAACTACTGATGGTGAATAATTCTGTTTATTGTGTACAAAGAATCATGCATGAATTGTGGGCCAAATATTACACCATAATATATTCAGTCTTATAGTGAACATATAGTAAGAGTTCACTTAAGGGACTGAACCTTTACCAGGCAAAACCTTCTTGTTTGAGGCTTAATGCCATTTGTCAGCAAATAATAGGCTACACATCGTGGCCAGTAAGTGGAGGAACAGAAACTTCATGGAATAACAACCGACCAACATGAAGCTACTGGCAAGCTTTCTCTTCTACCCAAGATGTCAAGCCTGAGACTCGAACCTACATGAATGGTCGTGAGATCCTAGTGATCTGCACAGGTGAGTGCCTTAGACCACTCACAATCCACAGACCCACAGTGAAACGAATACTCAAAGGAGGGGGCCCCGAGTGAATGAAAGCACTCTCCATTATGGATCACTGCCATCACACCTCTGTCTGCATGGATTCGAGTCTCAGATTCTGCTAATGTGGGAAGTGATAATGCTTGAAAGTAGCTTCTCGTGAGTCTCTGGTTTTTCCCTCGACGGTTTTCCTAGTATCTTCCTCCATTAATCCTGGACACCATGTATAGCCTATCGTTAATGAAACATGGTGTTAAAGCCAACAACAACAATAACTCCAAAGAGCAATCGCCGACATACATACATTTACAGAAGCTACAAGATATTCAATCAGCATTTTAACAGATGATGCTGACATCGCTGTGTACATTTTAGCATTGTTACACATTGCGCTGACAATACTGTGTACATTATTTCAGCATTGTTATATATTGTGTTGACATTGTTACACATCATTGTGTTGTCAGTATCACCTGCCAGTAACAAACAAATGCTTCACTTTGGCCACAGGGAACTGTAAATAAACTTGAAACTTGATTATAAATGGATATATATGTGTATGCAAATACATTGACTCCACTGAATATCCATGTTCTTGATTTGCGGGAACAAATTTGATAATTTACCAAAATAAAACTCAAATAGGACAGACTTGCTCCCAGTTAAAACTTTAAATTGCTAACCATGACCCATAATTCTACCAGTTTTGGAAGCCTGAGACCCAAGAAAACCTGAATTATAATAATGACTGGTTTTGGAAGCCTGAGACCCAAGAAAACCTGCCTTATTATAATGACTGGTTTTGGAATCCATTCAAGTGATACAATATATATGGATTTATTTTTTCCCAAACCATACCTTAGTTTGAGGCTGATCCAATTCTTTCTTTGCACCAGCTTCCATCTGACATTTTACTTTGCTGGCTTCTGCACCTGGAAAAAAATTAGATGTTGGAATCATCTTCCAAACTGACTGAATGTCTCATTTGACATTTACAGTGAAGGTGTCAACAGGATCAATCAAAATTAACACAGAATGGGATTCCAGATTCCAAACTGCATTAATTTAAATCACATTGTTAATTTATTAAAGTGGAGAAAGTGTCGTCAATAATTTCCTCTTCACCAACAGAAATAAGGGCTTGTCGACATGGCAGTTGTCTTCCATCTGCAAGCAAGTGCAATCTGATGGATTTGATAAGCCTGATAATGGCATACGACATTGTAAGTATACTGAGAATGACACATGAAAAGGTGAGTAGTCTGAAAATGACATATCAACAGGTAAGTAGTCAGAAAATGGCATATGAACAGTTGAGTAGATTGAGAAAGGTATTGAAACAGGTGAGTAGTCTTAGAATGACATATGAACAGGTGAGTAATCTGAGCATGGCATATAAACATGTGAGTAGTTTGAGAATGATATATGAACAGTTGTGTAGTCTGAGAATGACATTGGAACACGTGAGTAGTATGATAATGACATATTAACAGGTGATTAATCTGAGACTGGCATATGAACAGGTGATACGTTTCTGAAAATTGCATCTGAACAGGTGAGAAGTCTGAGAATGGCATATGAACATGTGAGTATAATGTGAATAACATATGAAAAGGTGAGTAGCCTGAAAATGGCATCTGAAAATGTAAGTCAGAAACTGGCATCTGAACAGGTGCAGTCTGATAATGGCATATGAACAGGCGAATAGTCTGAGAATGGCATATGAACATGTATGATGTAAATGACATATGAAAAGGTGAGTACCGGTAGTCTGAACATGGCAGATGAACAGGTAAATAGTCAGAAATGGCATCTGAACAGGTGCAGTCTGAAAATGGCATATGAACAGGTGAGTATTATGAGAATGGCATTGGAACAGGTGTGTAGCCTGAGAATGGCATATGAACAGGTGAGTATTATGAGAATGGCATTGGAACAGGTGTGTAGTCTGAGAATGGCACACAAACAAGTGAGTACACTGATAATGGCATATAAACATGTTAGTAGTCTGAGAATGACATATGACCAGGTGAGTAGTCTGAGAAATGGCATTGGAACAGGTGAGTAGTATGATAATGATATTAACAGGTGATTAATCTGAGACTGGCATTGGAACAGGTGAGTAGTCTTATAATGGCAAATGAACAGGTGACTAGTCTGAGACTGGCACATGAACAGGTAAGTAGTCTGATAATGGCATATGAACAGGTGAGTAATCTGAAAATGGCACATGAACAGGTCGGTAATCTAAGAATGGCATTGGAACATGTGTGTAGTCTAAGAATGGCACATGAACAGGTGAGTTGTCTGAGAATGGCATTTGAACAGGCGAGTAGTTTTAGATTGGCATTGGAACAGGTGAGTCTAGTCTGTATGTAATCTGCAAACTGAAAATACAACCAAAATATCAAAGCATAAAACAGCTCCAACTAACCACTGACAGACCTTCAAATAATGAATTATTTGAAAAGACCATGAAATTGATATGTGGATCAATAATGTAATGTATCATCTATGTTGTTATTGTTGTAGCTGTTTAGTGTCATTTTTCAGCACAATATAGCCTTTACATGGGGGTCAGTATATATGATGGAGGATGATCTGGGGAAACTGTGGAAAGAACCACCAACCTACAAGAAGCTGTTGACAAGATTTCTCACATATTCTTATTGGCCGAACCAAAGACTCAAACCCATGCAGAGATGAAATGGCAATGATCATAATGATCATAATGGTGAGTGCTTTAGACAACTGGCCACTTAGTGCCCCTTTATCATAGGCTGTACATTGTGAATTGTATTGATATGCAGCACAGGCCAATCAAATCATTCTAATTATATTATTTTCACTTGAAATTACATTTCAGTCTCACCTACACGAATTGCATTGTCATTTCTGTAATGTCATTTGTAAGAAGAACTTCCCAAATTTTCCCCAGAGTGCCAATTTTTTTCCCACATAAAAGACTAAATACAGACATGGCAATTACCATGTGATTAAAGGTTAGAAGACACTGATACATTGACTTTGTTGAAACTGTTTATGAGGATTCTACCTAAAGTGTTTCAGTTCAATTACTAAGCATTCCAGCTGTTGGATATTCACATGAAGTGATGACTACTGGATGCTAAAATTGCAGATTCAATGTGCTTGTGATATTTGTATTATTTGATTTGCAAATAGACAAAGACAGATTGTATTTAGCATGAGAATCGCATTACCTAATGAGAAACATTATATAATCTAATTGGCTGCATAAAAAATGATGTGGTTGGATACTTTTGTATCAGATGGACATAATTTACATTATCACATGCTACATAATGGTTAAGAGGTTTTAGTGAAATCCCACTGTCAGTACAAATGTCAATTCAGAAAAAGCAGTCATACAAATTTTCATGATGACCTTGAAAGTGTTGATTTATGGAGTTCTATCAACATCATTCTATACAGACACGCCTATATATTGCAAGAGAGACACACCTATATATTGCAAGAGAGACACACCTATATATTGCAAGAGAGACACACCTATATATTGCAAGAGAGGAACACCTATATGTTGCAAGAAAGAGACACCTATATATTACAAAAGAGACACAACTATATATTACAAGAGAGACACACCTATATATTGCAAGAGAGACACACCTAAATATTGCAAGACAGACACAACTATATATTGCAAGAGAGACACACCTATATATTGCAAGAGAGACACACCTATATATTGCAAGCAAGACACACCTTAATATTGCAGGAGAGACACCTAAATATTGCAAGAGAAACAACTATATATTGCAAGAGAGACACAACTATATATTGCAAGAGAGACACACCTATATATTGCAAGAGAGACAACTATATATTGCAAGAGAGACACCTATATATTGCAAGAGAGACACCTATAGAGAGACACACCTATATATTGCAAGAGAGACACCTATATATTGCAAGAGAGACACACCTATAGAGAGACACACCTATATATTGCAAGACAGACACACCTATATATTGCAAGAGAGACACACCTCAATATTGCAAAAGAGACACAACTATATATTGCAAGAGACACACCTATACATTGCAAGAGAGACACATATATTGCAAGAGAGACACACCTATATATTGCAAGAGAGACACCTATATATTTCAAGAGAGACACCTATATATTGCAAGAGAGATGCACTTTCTTTACCATTTTGTAATATGACTATAATTAATTGTAAAAAGAAAGAGTGCAAGTATTTTCTGTGGGATGTATAAAGGACACCGTCTTTCATCATGTTTCCATGTTTAGTGAATTTCCATCAAGACTACCGCAATATCATTCTGATTAAGAGTATTAAAATATCAATCTGATGAAGACTACCACAATATCATCCTGATGAAGACTACCACAATATCATTCTGATGAAGACTAGTCAACAATATGATTTTGATAAAGACTACAAGAATATCATTTTGATGAAGAATTCTACAATATCATTCTAATGAAGAATACTACATTATCATTCTGATGAAGACTACCATAATATCATTCTAATGAAGACTACTACAATATCATTCTGATGAAGACTATCATAATATCATTCTAATGAAGACTACCACAATATCATTCTAATGAAGACTACTACATTATCATTCTAATGAAGACTACCATAATATCATTCTGATGAAGACTATCATAATATCATTCTAATGAAGACTACTACATTATCATTCTGATGAAGACTACCATAATATCATTCTGATGAAGACTACTACAATATCATTCTGATGAAGACTACCAGAATATCATTCTGATGAAGACTACCACATAATCTATCTGATGAATACTACCACAATAAAATCTGATGAGGACTACCACAATATCATTCTGATGAAGACTACCACAATATGAATCTGATGAAGACTACTACAATATATCATATGACAAAGTCTACTACAATGTCATTCTGATGGAGTCTACCACAATATCATTCTGATGGAGTCTCCCACAATATCATTCTGATGGAGTCTCCCACAATATCATTCTGATGGAGTCTACCACATTCTGATAAAGCCTACCAGAGAATTATTCTGATAAAGAATGTGAATAACCATACAGACACCAAGATAAACTGGTCCATTATTTTGCCATTTAGCAATGTCACATATGCCAATTAGTCATTCCCATGAAACATGGAGACGAACACTGGTGTTATCATCTCTGTACCAGTGTTATACCAATTTGTTTACCTATGTGTTAAGAATGGTGTAAATACCTGTGGACTTACCTGTCTAATGGCAAATTTAAAAGTAGTTATCTTCTGGACATACCTTTCTTATTGAAAATGCTTCTGATGAGTTCAAAAATCCAAGGTAGCTTTGCAGAATGGGCGGGTTTTGATGCTGCATCTGGGACCAGTGTCATCTGTTCCTCCTTCCCAGCCTACAAATATGTTTACAAGAGTATGAACAAACAACTAAAAAATGACAATGGAACATTTAAACACGTTATAAACATTGTACACATATTTAATGTCACTTTTTATAAAATTATTATATGATCCGTTTCATCCATGTCTTTTCATTTCCCTAGAAACATCCAGTATAGAGATGTAGGACACAAATCAAGAAGCCTACATAATTGCAGTACACCTTTACTCAAAGCATTTCCTGCAACTGTTTAATCTGAAGCTAGTACTCACACAACCTAGTAATAACATAGCCTAGTACTCACAAAGTCTAGTACTTACACATCCTAGTAAACACACAGCCTAGTACTCAAACAAGCTAGTATTCACACAGCCTAGTGATCACACAGCCTAGTACATTAGACAACCTAGTAATCACACAGCCTAGTACTCACACAACCTAGTAATTACACAGCCTAGCACTAACACAGCCTAGTACTCACATCATACAACCTAGATATCACATAACACAAGTTAGTAATTATTCCCGACACTTAGTCAGGCATCCCACACCTTCTTACACTTAGCTATTATTCCATTGGAAATATCAGTTTGTCACAGAATAAAACAAGAAATAACTTGGCTTCACCTCAGAACGATTTGACTATTTTTCACTGTATATGCATACAACGCTACCTATTAAGCAGATGAAATAGCATTTATCTTATCGGATATCACTTGCGGTGAGAGAAACTAAAAGCACAGTATGTACAAGTATTTCACCGTTAATAATACTCATTCTCCTGTGGATTTGAGACTGGTCTTTTTTATAAACTGACACACTGGTCATTGCATCTTGTCAAGCAGTGAACGGTCTCCAATTTTGTTCTCCAGATATAGAGCTGTCTCTTTGCTCTGTATGCATGTCTGTGTGCATGGTGGATCCATGAAAGGTGGAAACGGCAATACAACTGTGCTAACCCAATTCCTGAGAACTGTGTGCTGTCTATACAAATGTGTGCTGGTATAACATGCTGGCTGTCTGGCCATCTGTGTAAGTGAGTGCTAACACAAACCATACTACTCAAACAATGAGTACTTACAGAATATCCCATTCTAACTGTCATAATTGTACAATACCATACAAATCTACATTATATCTCTCAATGGGAGAGTACTTACAGAATATCCCAAAATCTGAACTATATCTGTCATCAAGTCAGAAGTATTACATAGTATTAAAATATCCTTGTTGGAAATATTACTAGTTTTCAATTTTCTCTGTCGGTCTTGGAATATAATGATCTAATCCTGTGATACGTCTACGAGATGTAATAGCGCATCATTGATAAGTTTTTATTACAATATCGAGTGAAACCCCATCTTTTTTTCCCCTCATGAGTGAGATCTTCTCCAAATATCTACCATTATACATTTTAGATCTTTTTAAAAGTTATCGCTGGTGTATTCATGTATAACTAGTTTTATGAGGTGGTTTCGATGATGACATACGCGATGCAAAAAAAAAAAAAAATAACAATAATAACAATAACAATTGCATGCATGTATACAAATGGTCTGTGCCATTCTGTGCTGCATAGCTATACAGAATCTGAATTATATCTGTCATTAGGTCAGTAATGTTACATACCTATAAAAATCTGAACTATATATGTCATTAAGTCTAAGTAAGAAATGTTACATAGCTATACAAAATCTGAACTACATCTGTCATCAAGTCAGAAGTGTTACATAGCTATACAAAATCTGAACTATATTTGTCATCAAGCCAGTAATGGTACATAGTTATACAAAATCTGAACTATATATGTCATCAAGTCAGAAGTGTTACATAGCTATACAAAATCTGAACTATATCTGTCATCAAGTCAGAAGTGTTACATAGCTGATTTGTTTGTTTGATTAGGATTTTTAACTTAGCTTTAACAATTTATTTTGTCACATCGCTACAGTGTCTGCAGTGAGGCAGTTTATTGTGATGTCTAGCACTGGGGCATCATGTCGGAACCATGTGACATGATGTCCCACCCAATCACATTATCCTTTGAACTGAGTACAATTTGAGCCATTTTGATTACAAGAGATTTATCAAAATCTTATTTTCATTCCATGAGATTAATTTATTCTCACTCTCATTATGTGGGATTATATGAATCATATCATCATACATGTTCTTATTTGTGAATGTTTGGGATGGTGTAAATGAATAGGACATGTTTTGAGCATGAAATAATCACTGTATTTGTCAAATATATATATATATATATATATATATATATATATATATATATATATATATATATATATATATATATATATATATATGTTTAAATTTTCATAAATAATAGCATGCACATCAATTTTATAGTATTATTAACAATATGACTTGATCTTCCTTTCTATGTCCTTAGCAAGGTAAGATCTGAATGAACTTAATGAACAAAGAATATATATATACAAAAGCAGAGCAGTCTACACTACAAAAGTGTCTTGCATGATTCAGACATTTTTCAAGGCTTCAAGTTTATCATTGATTTGCTTGTCCAGATCCAACTATTCTTCCAGTTGTTTTTCTTCACAGATGTACTTGAGCTATTTGATATTTCTCACAGAAGTCCTTGTGCTATTTTACTTTTTTCACAGATGTCCTTGAGCAATTTGATTTTTTTCTCACAGATATCCTTGATATATTTGACTTTTTCTCACAGATGTCCTTGGGTTTTTTGACTTTTTCTCACACATGCCCTTGAGCTATATGACATTTTTTTCACAGATGTCCTTGAGCTATTTGATGTACTGATGAAAGTAAGGTTCCTCGGATGTTCAGCTTTTAATGCATAGTCAGCTACTAAACTGTCCATTTGTTTCTATGCCACAAAATTAGTGTAGAATTTGTTCCTTTGTCAAATCAATAATACCTCATCCAATGCTTTTTTTTTCCATAGTTGTTGTCTCAATCTCCTTTTTTTCTCCTCATCTTGATAAAATGTCTTATATCTGCGGTATTAACTACTGCACTGATAAGCAGCCTTGGGGTGATATCAACTTTATTGATTCCACCAGCAGCTCTAACGGCATCAATAATGACTCTTTAGGCATTCAATATTTTTTCTGCTATAATTATCTCTTCAACTTCTTTATTTACTAAGAACCCCATCTCAACAGTGGCATGCCCATGTGACAAGAAAAGCTGGGTCTTCACAACTTGCCAAAAGTTGGAATGTTGCTGCTGATGAGCAAGCCTGTCATAATTGAGAAGTGCCATTACATTCTTTATTTCTTACAAAGGATTTCTTGAAAAGGACCCAAGTGATCCATTGGTAATGACAAAGTCAACAAATGCTGAAAACACTTTAAGAACAGCATCACAGCAACTGATACTGAACTTTCTCTATCTAACTAATGAGTGCTTGATTCTCTTCAATTAGCCTCTAATTGTGCTTTACTTTCTAAAATGACAGTAGTGTTAAGGCATGCCTAGTCTTTCACTACACCATAGTGAAGTGTTGATATTGTGTGGAATTTGTCAGCAAACCAAACAAGAATACTTTAGCATGCATCCTAAAATTCATAGATTTGTAGCTGACTCACTCTTTTGGCTTTTTTAGTTCATAAATCATAGGCTCTGCTACAAAGCCAACATCAACCTTGTGTCTGGTAACATGACTGATTGGGTCAGTCACTTGAAATGTAACCATGCTTGTTGTTGTTTTGATTTCTTCAATCATTTTTCTGATAACAAAACTCTTTAGAAGGCTTATTGCCACAATATTTAGATCAAGATTAGTAAATTGTAGCATCGGTGTTTGGTGTTCTGTAAGGTAGGACTCGACATGGTTGAAATGTGAAATAAAGAATGTGTGGCGTTGGCCCAACCCAAAATTAAATTAGAACCATGTGTGATCAAGTAAGTCGGACAAACCACTGTTTATTGTTAAACATGACCGCAGGCTAACACCATCCCTTACGTAAGTTGCCGTAGCTAGGGAGGAAGCCGACCCAAGCCTGTCAGAAGTGTAATTAGCACCTTGGGCTGGAAGGATGTTTTGTACATCAAGGAAGCTGCCAGAAGGAGTGGGCGTGCCTTATCTTCTGGATACGCTGACTGACCGCCAGATTGAATTAGTCGTGTGGATAGGGCCCCAGCGCTACCCAATCAGAATCGAGATGGGGTGGGACCCTGATTTATTTTAAAGTATATTATCTTTAACCCTGACGGCGAGCGTTAGTTGCCATAGTCGTTACAGAGAACTTACGTGAATTGGAACTCTGTGCGGCCATACGTTAATTGGCGGGAAAACCTTAGGAACAGAATTCTAAGTGTAGCTTCTAAAAAGGAAGCTTCGAGGGACAGACTAGTGATAGTGGTCCCAGTGTCTCCGTTAGACACAGAAGGAAGAGAAGGAAAGAGGGAAATCTGGAGAGGAAGCTTCGGGGGAACAGACCAGGGAAAGTAGTCCCAATAGTCTTGATAAAGAACGGAAGGAAAGAGAAGGAAGGAGAGAAGTCCGGAGAAGTGGAATCCAGGAGGAGTGGGAGGATAGAATAAATAGATGAGTACAACCAAAGGCCAGGTGGAAAATCGAACTCACACTGAAATCATGAGATGAAATAGGCTATCACTGAGGACGAGTGATTGTGTATCATTTAAATCTATAGACTTTATTAAATTGTTTCATTTGAATTTCATCTTCTAGTTATATATATAATTTAACCGTCGGCAGTGCTGACTGGGAGCTCAGAGCCGTATACCTATTTGGTCATTAATTTAAAATTTATTCACGAGCCAGGTGGAACTTCCATAATATTTTAATTAATATTTTGGAAGTACCCCACCCCAACCTTTGCAGAACGCCACAGAATGCCATCTTTGTTGCCAAAAATTCATCCTTAAAAAAAGGCTTCTTTTGTAATCGTAAAGGACTCGGTTTAGAAGTCAGAAACACTTGATTGTCATTACCTCACCAACATATCTTCTTAAAGGTTCCATCACATTTCAAGCCATCTGATCAAGAGCAGTGTTCTAAAACCACCTGTGTTTCCAGAACAGAAGAGAAAAGTTGTTGTTGTAGTGTTTAATGCAATATTTTCGCATACAATACGCTATACTTGGCATCCAGTATTAATAGGGAGAAAGAACCCGGGAAAAAATAGAACAGATTTGTTTATGAATAGTGAGTCTGATGGGAAGCCAAAGTATCTTCCTTTTAAGGCGGTCTTTCTTAGCAGTGCTAAACGGAGCCTAATACTACTATGCCAAGGAGAACACTTTTGAATTGATCCACTGCCCTTGGTGGCTGGGGCATGTTTTTCAAGCAATTAATGCAGGCAGTTATCAAGTTTTTCTGCAGTAGGAGGTAAGAAAGTTGTTAGGTTTGCTTGAATGTCATGTATTAATTTGGTTCTATTTATCAGACAAAGTTTCTCTTAGTAGCAAATAAAGGTGGAAGGTTAGAGACTTGATACGTACAGATGGCATATACTGCAGAGGTGATCGGATGAATGTTCATGTGATACAAGGGTAGGCTGTAGAATATTATCATCAGGTAAATGAAAAATCCAGTCTAAAATGTGATCATGTTCAAAGATGTGTTGGTTAACTGACTGTTTAAGGTTGAAAACATGAATGGACTCGAGATTTTTGATGTGTATGGGTTTCCAGGACAGTCAAAGTGAAGGTTGAACTCTCTAAGAATAATTAGGTTGCCACTTATTGAATTTCCATACTCCAGGAGATTCAAATAGTGCTCCAAAAAGAGAGATTCAGTCAGCTTGTTTTTTCTACTTGGTGCAGGGTGGTAGAGGCAGACAAAATGGACTGACCTTTTCTCCACTGTGTGTGTTGTTTGGACTAGTTCAAAGGATGCATGGCAGAAATTGAAAGTTGTGATGTATTTAAGACATTTTATTTGGACGAAAATAGAAGAGCTGCTTCAAGCTGGTGAAACGATAGAGGCCATGTTTCCTGAAAAGTCCAAATGTACAAGATATAGTGGAAAAAATAGAACAGATTAAGTTAAAGGAGGGGGGGAAGTCTTGTTTTAGTATACATTAGGGAAGATGTAAATGAAGAAAGGCATCCTGACTTTGGAGTCAAATAAAACTGAATGTTTTCAGTGGAATTTTCTCCAAAAGAAATGCAAAATCGTTGCTAGTTGGTTTCATGTTATAGGCCACCTTCCACCAGCATACTGGAAGGAGAACTGAACTTGTTGAAACAAATAGAAAATGTCCTTGCACAGGATAAGGAAACATATATACTTGGGGATATAAATAAGGATCTACTCAGTACTCAAATAAAGAACAACTTGATTAAATTTATTGAATCATTAGGCCTAGTCCAGCCCACATGGATACCTTAAATAGCATGCACTCATATTGATCACATTGATACCAACCTTCCAGACAATGTGGCCTGTGTTGGTCTTAGTGACCACTGTCCTACCTTTTTGACAAGAAAGGTCAAGTACAAGAGAAATAGGAAAAATACACACAACAAAATGACTTACAGATCATTCAAAATTTTTAATGAGGATCAATTGTTTAATGAACTGTGTAAAGTTCCATGGAATATGATTCAAACTTTAGATGACATAGATAAAGCTCTGATAGAGTATTCTCTATGCAAGCACCACTGAAAGTAAATCGCGTAAAGTATCAACTCCAACCTGATTGCTTTATTAATGAAATCCTAGATAATATGAAGATACGAGACCAACTGAAGGTTATGGGAAACCATGCACAATATAAAGCATGGGGAAATAATACAATAAGTATGATTAAATAGTCTTAAAAAATGTTTATATCAATCAATACTTGAAAACACAAAAAGCAACACAAACTCCATCTGGATAGTATTAAATGAACTCATTTGGGTAACACACATACATCAAACAAATAAAATTCACTCACTTCTGGTAAATGAGTGCACAGTTACTGATGACACTGACACAGCAAATGTTTTTGATGATTTGCTAACCAAGTTAAAATCACTAAGGAGGCATGTTTCTCTATTCCACAAGTTTCAAAGAAACTTTGTTTTTAAAAGAATGTCTCAATAAACTAGATACAAAGAAAGCAATATGACTTGATCAGATTGGTACGCCACTCATTAAAATGTCTGCCTCATATATTTCTGATAGCATAACATTCATAATCAATTTAAATATTGCAACCTCATCTGTCCCCAAAATACGGAAAACTGCAAATTTAATGCTTACGCACAAATCTGGTTTTAAGACTGATACTGATCACTACCAGCCAAATTCAATACTACTAAAACCTGTCAATATTGATTGAAAAATATATCCATCACCCGTTTATGTCATATGTAACGAAACACTTGCTGCTGTTACACTCTAATCAATTAGGATTTAGATACAAATATTCATGTGAGACTAACTTGAGCAATCTAAATGATAAATGGCTTCAAGCCCTTGATCAAAATTGAATAATAGGATCTATATTTATAGATTTCTGGAAAGTTTAGAACATGGTGGATCATGAAACATTTTTGAAGAATCTGGAACGTTACCAATGTGATGAAAGCACAATTTGATGGTTTATTTCATACTTAAGTGAGATAATACAACATGTTTTTATAAATAATGTTCTGTCCAAACCTGGAACAATTATATATAAATTACCAAAAGGGTCAATTGTAATCCATTATTATGAATTTTATTTATTAATGATCTACCATATTTTAGGGGACCGGAGTGGTCTAAAGCGCTCTCTGTCTCAACACTAACTACGTGGGAAAAATGAAAAAAGGAAAACATGTTTTACCTGTTCAATAGCATCAGCATGGGTTCCCACGAGAATAATTGGGGGAGGGATGACTTTCTTGCTTACGTTGTCTGGTGGAGCACAGGAATGAATGGAATTCATCCAAACAGAAAGTAGCTCTGAAAAGATAAGGAAAAAATGTATAAATAACAATCTGAGTACAGACGAAACAAATTACATTGTGACTATTGTGACATTTTATACAGCAGTACTGACTTTATGAATAATCCAGTTCAAGACAGTTGAAACTGAATCTATGACAGAATGAAATGTTTAAAGATGGTCAAGTATTCAAAATATGAAAAACTCTAATATTGCAGACAAATTTACAAATAAACAATGCCTGAATAGGTTTCAGGAAACAAGTGTGATCAATTAAATCATGTGTATGTAGCCAGAACAAGGCTGAACTATAGTATCTCAATACTTTGTATTCTGACTCAGACACTCACCCCCATTACAGAGGCCTAAATGGCGATGTCCTACAGTCTACCTTAGTACCCTCTATGTTTTTTTAATTTTGTTCCAAATAGTCAACACATGATCCAACTCAAATGCACCAAAATTACCCATGCTACCTTGAATGTGTGTGATTTGGACTTTTTACATAGCTTTAACCATTTTCCAGTCATATTTCTATGTCTTCAGTGTGGCAGGTTATACAGATGCCTAGCAGTGATGTATCATGTCGCATACATGTACCATGATGTCACACCCAGTCATATTATCCTGACCGGTCCTAACACTAACCTCTTAATGCTGAGCGCCAAGCAATGCAACTGTTGGTACAGTTTTTGTAAATCTCTTTAACATCGAACCCATGACCTGGTGCATCCAAGATGGATGCTCTAACAACTAGGCCACTGGAGCAGTCCCCATGCTACCTTGAAGAGCAAGGTTACAAGTAACTGTAAGGAAAGGGACAATGCCTGAAATATCTGAAAACTTGTAAGCAAATAACAACTGCCTCAACTATTTGAATCCGAGGTCTCAAAAACGCTTAATTACACGTATTTGAATGCAAGTTTTTTTTTATCTGGAATGCAGAAAATCAATTACCCAGAAGTCACACGCATTCCAGTCCTGCTTGAATTACCTGCTGCACGGGAAATGTTGATCAGTTTAGCTGTACTGACATTTACAATGACAGAATTCAGTGGCTGAAAGACCACAGATGTATGTTGTCATTCGAGTACATCAAAAGAACATGATACAATAGCTTGGCGGCAATTACAAAGACATTGGCTAGCTGCTGGGTGGGGACAAAATATATTAATATTTACAATGATTGAATTCAGAGGCAGACCCACCCAGTGTTGCACATATGGTACATCAAATCAACAAATTTAACTTTCATAACTGTGTTAGTTTCCTAGTATAGCAAAGTAAGTAGTGTGTATCACCTCGAAATAAACACACATTGAGACTTAGAAAAAAATGTTGTTTGCAAACTTTGGACAAGTATGCTGGTGTTAAAAGACAAATTGATGAAGATTTCAATCAGATTCAAAAGAGTGCTGAAGTTGTTTGAACTGATTGTTTGGATGGAACAGTAGCTAAGAGTAATAATGTGTGTGATGCCAGACTTAATGTTTGGACTAAGGTCTTTCTTTGAATTTATACACTGGCAATACACTTAGCGCAATAAACTTTTCACCCAAAAGTACTGAATGAGTACTTGTCCAGCATTCCTTCACTAAGAACTTGCCCAGATTGTCCTGAATTAATACTTGCCAAGCATTCCCTGAATTAATACTTGCCCAGCATACCCTGGATCAGCAGTGGTTTCCCCAGCAGGCCCCAACTCAGTAATTCTCCAGCAGGCCCCAAATCAGTATTTCCACATCCAGGCCCTAAATCAGTACTTCCCCAAGCAGGCCAAATATCAGCACTTCCCCAGCAGGCCCCATCCGCACTTGCATAGGAAGCGTGCCCAAAATCAGTATATACCCAACATTTTCTGAATGAGAATATTTGCCAATCTTGTCCTGAATCAGTAATAGCTATGATATCCCTGAATAAGTAGTTTTGCCATCTTGACCTTTTCAGAGAAACAACATACAACCCTGATTCAGCATTGCCAACCTGAGCAACAAATTGGAAAATTCAATACACCATTAGAAATTCTGATTAGCTACTTAGAACTGGGCATGTAAAGTTTTAATCCCTGAAATAGGCAACTTAAATACTCTCGGTGATTAAATGATTGTTATCTAAGAAAAGTTATATTCTAGTAAAGAGTGAAGTAATTTGTCATCACACAGTAGTAGAAGCCCTAAACTCACCACGCACTCTGCACCTCATTTTGCCTTCCTTGTCAATGCAACATTCATCATCTACCATATCGTCTAAATGTTTACTGATATTTGATACCAATAAGTATATGGCACGTCTTGACAGGAACATTTGGTGTGTTGTGTAGAAGGCATATTGCCCCGCAAAGTCCCAAATAGTTAAAGGTGCATATTTGATGAGATCATGTTTTATTTTATCTGCATTCTTTTGCAACAATTGTAACATTTCCTTGTTGAGATCATTCATACCACTTTCACTGGAAACATTTGCTCCAGATTCTGATCTAACCATGGTTTTTGTATTAGACATTGGAAGATTTTTCAGAACTACAGGAGACCCTACTTGTTGACGAGTTTTGACCAATTCAGGATGAGGAGAAACAAGGTTTGGTTCTTCAGCAACATGGTCCTGTGCACTAATATCAGTTATCTCCCCTTCATGGGGAATTACAACATGTTTTGCATCAGCAGCCTCACTACGCACTTGTTTCTCAATGATAACAGTAGCAAGTTGTTGCAGTCGATAATCCTGTTCTAACTCTGAAAAAGAGCAGTTTATAGAACTGAATTATGCACTGTATGAGACAATCAAACCAAAAATATAATTCAAGAGTAAATAGAAAGTTAGGATCAAACTTAACCATCTCACCTTGATGCAGATACCACTTATTTAAGTACAGGTGATGCAAACACTTTAATAAGAATCCAGAACTCCTGATTTATTTGCCTTGAATTTTACCTAATTAATGTAAAGTCCCATATTAATCTTGTATAAACTTGTACTAATACAAGAATAATTTTCAACAAAATAAGGAATGAAAATGAAACTAATACAAAGGTACATTTTAAGTACAAATGCTTATTTATATACCGTATTTTGGTGTGTATAACGCGCATATATATATATTTATAATTATACCTTTACTAACAATGGTTATTTTGAAAACACAATTGACAAGAAGAATGTGTACACTATTAGTTTTTCGGAAAGCAGCTAAGGCTTTTAACCCTTAAAGTGCTGAATTGTTTTGCAGTAAAAGGTCCCTCAGTGCTGAATTGTTTCAGGAGAGAAAAGAAGAAAACTGCACAGTCTTTAAATTACATGTATTTCATTAAATATACACTATTGATAGACAAACCCTATATAAAAAATGATGGTGCGTGTCTATACCTTAAGATTAGCGTCAAGATACATGTGTAGGTTTAACATATTTGCAGGTACAGGTAGGTGTAAATACAGGTAAAATGACAAGTTACAATTGTATTCCATCAGTATTTTTGTTTGTTTTTGATGGAAAAGTTCAAATATATCTACGAAATGTTATATTCTTTAGTAGTCCAACCATGCACATGTTATGTCTGTCACAATGTTATACATAAATTGTGAAAATCACAGGTAAAGGCAGGGTGACAGTTTTGCAAAAATCCACTCCATGAATGTCAGAGTGTCACAGAATTAGGCGAAAATTGAATTTATTTCTTTTTGAATTACAAACTAATTGCACCATTTTTTGGGGTTCGTCGTACATGCATTACCTGGGGTGAATAAGTGTTTTTTTCAAGGTAAGCGACGTGTAACAATTTGCATGTGCCTGACTACGAATCACTTGAAGTCAGGAACATTAGAATCACGGGGTGCACGGGAATTTTGCAGTGAATTCTGCTCACCTATTTGAGGATATATAAGGCAGAATATTTCTGATAATATTACGGGTCCAAAAGTATCTTATCACAGGAAAGATAGCTCGTCATTCTTTCTCCAGCCAAAGGGGTGAGTGTTAAATTTATATTTCGTTTAATTGTGAATTTTATTCAGTTTATCATTTCATGTAATGATGCCTTTATTACAATGCAGATTTAAAACGTGGAATATTTGGAATTACTATTCACTATTAGACTTTAAATGCAATAGCGTAATCTAAGTTGTAGATTGTTTTAGAAACAACTATTATTAGTTCGGTTTCTTTATTGTAGCTGATTTGTAGCGGAACATATCTGATTTGTAGCTGAACGTCTCGGATTTGTTGCGGAACGTCTCTGATTTGTAGCTGAACGTCTCGGATTTGTTGCGGAACGTCTCTGATTTGTAGCTGAACGTCTCGGATTTGTAGCGGAATGATTTGTAGCGGAACGTCTGATTTGTAGCAGAACGTCTCTGAATTGTAGCGGAACGTCTCTGAATGTCTCAGAATTGTAGTTGAACGTCTCTGAATGTGTCTGAATTGTAGCTGAATGTGATTGATTGTGCCGTGATTGTGCTGTTTAATTGTGCGATCGAATTGAGGTATCTGACTGTCTGTCTGTCGGATTGTCTGTCCATTTATGTCTGTCGAGATGTGTAAATATCCGGAAATCTATAAGTCTAAATGTCCAAGTGTCGGAGCTGTCTAGAGGTGTAAACATCCGGGGTGGCATCTAGGTATTTGGGACCGTTGGTTCTAGTAGATGCTGTATGCTGTCGGTACGTATAACTGTGGTGGATCCGTGAAGGGCAAGTGACTGATAAAAGTATTGAGTCAACCCTAGGTATTCGGAGAAGCTGGGCGGCGATTCAATAGTTGGTGAATCGTACGGTTATACAGGGTCGAGACACGTGTGTGTTGCAATTGTAGTACAATTGAATACATTGTTATATTTACATAGTTACTTCAAATCACAGTAGTATTTCAAGGGATTACATGAATCTCAATAAAAGTTAGCAACTTGATTAAATACATGTATATGTTCGTGCTAGTTGTCGCAATCCATACGTGCGATAGTATAGTTTGATGTTTTGTATTTGTTATCGCAATTTATACTTGCGGTAATAGAACTTTTGTAAAGGTTCCTTGGATCTGTGTATAGTCCAAGAGATTCCTTTGTATCTGTGTTTTATTTTGTATTATTATTCAATTTATTTTTGAATTGTGAATAGTTGTGTAGCGTGATTGTGGGTTGAATGCATGAGTTATTGTGTTGATACATCATTATTTTTCATTAATAATTTATTTCATAAATTTATATTATCTTTCATATTGTGTTTGTGTAGTTCATTTAATCCACCATCCACTCGGTAACAATTCTGATACACAGAGGTATGTTTAAAACCTCCAGTTAGCAATTAATGTTCATGAAAAACTATCACCTGTTATTTATTATAATATCATCAAACCGAGGTCCATATCTGGTGATTAAACCTCACCAACAGCTTTATTTTTGTTCAATCATTGGGCTGATTTTGTGTGAAGAGTCACCTTAATTGTTCTCATTGTCTGACAGGTGTAAATTGCTTGGAATAGCTTGAAATCTATCCCATACTTATTTTTTTGCTGAAGTATGCGGTTGATATCACATCATCAATAGCCCATTAGGAATCGAGAACAGACATATGTACAAAAACATTGTTTTAATCGATGCAAAAACGTTATAAATGCTCAGGTGTGACAGGCCGCCATTTCTTCATGCGACTTTTTTCCTTCAAGTCTGCCCCATGAACTCTCTGATCTGCATTACGATTTGTTTGATCTACTATCAGATGCAATAACTCGTCATCTAAGAAAAAGTCTTCAATAGTCCGTAGGTTCATTATTCACCATCTTGACATTTAATTTTGAATTACCAGTGAATGGGGGTTGACAGGCGCGCCATCTTTGCACGTCAAGCAAGCATGTACATCCGACGCCAGTTCCACGTAAATTACTGGCTCAAAATCATTTATGTGTATTTCCATCAATACCTCGCTTGCTCCAATAATGTCATTTTTCTCAAATTATTCAAAATCACTATTAGCATCACTATCAGAAGCGAATATTTCTTGCCAGAAATCACCTTCGTATTCAACGTCGGCCATTTTAGCTTTGCACAAGTACCATTTGTTTAGAAGTGAGCATTTGTAAAATTACTTCGTTAATAATATAGTAAAGTACTGCAGAATGCTCGTTCCGGACCTTTTTAAACCAATCAAATATAGTTTTACAGGCATTTATGGCAAGATGAAGTTATAGAATGCGATAAGTGCTGCTCACCTCCATAGCTGCCAACCCCCCAGTGCAAAAATACTGATTACTTGTGACAAAAATACTGATTTTCGGGACCAAATACTGATTTTTAAATTTCAATGCATATGTATCTATTTATAACATATACAATCATCAGTAAAGTTGGACGGTGCCTTACACAATTAATTAATGTCAAAGATGCACATGTTGCACATTTGTACCTTCTGGAGTTGCGCGTGTTCCATATGGGTGCTCATTCAAAAGGTGCAAGAGTGCAACACACTCAAACACAAGCTATTTATAGGAGCCCTTTTCATGCCTTATTTTTTTTTTAATCATTGATTCAAATGTAACCATTTTCATTTATTATCTCAATTCTGTAATTTTCTTATTGAAATGTTTTCGTTCAAGCATAAGAATTATCTTTTGCGATTTTAATGTCTGAAAAACTTGAGCAAAATAAATCGCCAACAACATTAGAAACTGAAAAAGGAAGGTTTATTTCTAAAAGAAATTTAAAAATTATAGTTTGATCGATGTGCATTAAAGTTCTCTCTGTCATTTATCTACGTCGTAAGTTCTCAGGCTGAGTTGTTTGTGATGAAGCAGCAAGCTTTTTTTTTTTTTTTTAGCTTTTTCGAGCTCTTGCATTTCATGGGCGCCACCGTACCAAATAGCGAAATCACGTTACACAATTACAAAACGTCAGTTTTTCTCCTTTACTATATGGTTTCACAAATCTATACAAGACAGCACAAATATCCTTCCAGTCGTCTCCTATTTCTTCTGGAGAAAATTCTGATTATTCTGCCTTCGAATTTATCATGATTAGAAGCTGAATATTACGAAGACTAGATACAGCAACAGCGGTAACTATTGCGAAATCCAATATGGTGATTAACGACAGGCTTGGTAGCCTCGATTTGGAATGAACCAATCGTATTGTAGAACTGTATTTGTATATACATGTGATATATTCTGTCAAAATAGAACCGAGAGCGCGTTCTAAACTGGCAATTCCAAAGAAATTTTATTATTATTTTTTAAAATAAAGAAACGTATTTTTTGCAAAAAAAACGTACACCCGTATTCAGGTCCAAAATACGGGAGAAATACGGAAAAAACGGGACAGTTGGCAGCTATGCGTGACCTCGAGAGCGACTATAGTCGCGACACACACTACAGGACCACAAACAACAGCGCGACTATAGTTGCGACACGTCCTTTAACCCTTTAGCTACTACAGCTGTTTTGTAGTTTCACTACTGCTCTGTGCTATCATATCAGTTACTCAGACTACTGAGGCTGTTTGCTAGGCTGAATACTAGAGCATCATCAAGGCTGACTACAGAAATTGACAATAAAAACATGGTTACATTTATATTCATTATTTCAATAGTTTTTACTAGATTTAAGTGAAATAAAAAACAGCTTATCTTGTATAGTGTCTGTTATTCATATATTTCTACTTTATATATACTCCTATATCCCATCATATAAGAAATCCCAGTCACATAAACTGTTTTGAATTCCATAAAATAAATCCAATATTTTCATATGTACATATAAAAACATGAATGAAATCCACTCTAATTAAAATGTTGCAATTGGTACCTCTCAAAACAGTAATTATCCACACATAAATGACGATGTTATCAAGTATATTATAATATATGTATAGCAAAATTACCATGTTCTATGTCTTACATGTAGGACTAATGCCCACATGTGATGCTGATTTCATACCATTTCATGTCTTGCTTTTGGTCCCCTATTTTCTTAACAACATTGTTTGTTTCTTTCACAAGATTTTCTACCAGATATTCAGGAATTAATCTGAGTAAAAAATCTTTCATTCACTGGTCCAAGCTTGATTGTTGTCTGTTGAACCAACGTAAGAATCAAAAACATTGATTTCGAATACGGCGAGGTCGTCACTCCATTGTACAACTGAAACTACGTCCGCCTTGTCATCCGATTAAAAATCGTTTGTATCTGATGTTGAAATCAATATCTGATCCATTTTCTAATTATGATCCATTAAACTTTTCGATATCACTTGCACTGGACCCGTTAAAGTTGCTCATATCTGAATCGGAATCCATCTTTGTTCATCTCGAAAACACGTGTTTCGTAAACCGCGGAAAATTCATTTTAGTGTGTCTAAATTTAACCTCTCAGCATTCAAACTTGTATCAAAATGTCGAGTAAACAATCCTCTCATTGGTTATGATAATCAAAAATGTGTAAACTTTCGTACTTTCAACCAATCAACGTTTAGTTAACACGTATGTATTCTGCGCACATGAGCGTCGCTGGTTCATCGAATACTGCTGAACTTTACGCATCTGTGCGACATTGAGTAGTAAGCTAGGTTTTTCGGCACTGCAGATATGCGTCACGGGTATTCGAGAGCTATTTACAGTAGACGCTTAGATGCAGCAGTCGTAGCGAAAGGGTTAAGGGTTAAAGGCATACAACCTAAGTAAAAACGAATGAATTATATATATCTTTTTTCAGTTCGTGATTACTTATTTAGTTGAAAAATTATGATTCAAGCTGTTACTGAGGCCGAAATCAGGCTAGTATCAGAAATTTTGTGATAAAATACTCGATTTTTCATTATTGTCTGGCAGAAAAAAAATCACAATTTGCCACGCCTATATTCATGTAACCTCTAAGTTGACCTCTCCTGAAGATTAAGAATTTTAGCCATGCACAAACACATATTTACAAAAATAATGGCGGACACAGTTACACAACTATAAATCGAAAGCGATTCTGAAAGGAGGGGGAAAAAGGCTCTCTTGGCAAATTATGGCAGCACACGTATATGTACATGTATTGTTAACCAGCATGAACAATGAAATAAAAAGAAGTCGACTTTGCACCTGAAAACTAATCCAAAGGTCGCTAAATTCTTGCTAGATAAGTGAGTCTCAATTTAGCACTGAACAGTCACGTTTTAATACCGCTATTTTATTTCTGTATTGTTAATTCTTTATCAAAACTTTCAAAATAACACGTGATATTGGCATTATTCCATTTAGCTTGAAATAAAATGTCACAGCCCTGCAACAATATCGCTGAAACCCGCATGTAAACCATGACATATACTGTGCTGTTTTGAGGCTACCAAAGGGGCTTTAATGATCATCTTCATTTTCGCACGCAACCATAAGACTTTATTTAGAGGCAAGCAGTCACTACTGTTTTCTTTAATAAAAAATATATATAATGTTAATGGTGATGGCTGTAAATGAAAGTAATGCAATACAGTTAAGTATATTTTATAAATACTATTATTTGTAAAGTATATATAATTATTGTGTCTAATGAAACATTTATTTTCCCTTGCTATATTGGTTATGAATTGAATGGCAGTGAAGGAAAACATCAGAAACAGAGAGGAATGTCACAGAAGACATGGCAACAACTTATACACCTGGGCCAACAATTGATAGGATACAAATTCCTGCTGTGTCTGATATAACCACATCAGAATCAGATATGGCATCTGTGTAAGTATTACTTCATTTTATTAAATTTTATGTATATTTACTTATTTACAAATATTTTGGAAGATGCACATGTAAGGAATTTACCTGTAAATGTATCATTCTATATTAGTTTCATATTTTGCAGTTGGTAAAGATTGTGCATTTTGTTAAAATATGGTTTGTTTTATTTAGAATAATATTTTTGTTGTAAATTGTTTGTTGGCATATATCTTTTTTTGTTATTTACATGTTCTTCATTATGCTGTTTGTATTTTAGTGAAAGGGCCTCAAGGGAGAATAGTCTTTGACTAAATGAGTCACCCTTTAAAAAAATTTTATTATTATTATTATTATTATTTCTTGAAGCATTATCATTCCCATCGTAATAACCTTGATAAATGATAATGCTTTCTTTTGATAGAAAACTAAAGATTTCGAAGTTCAATATTAGTATTTACACATTTCAAAATTTTATTTTAAGGGATTCAGTCTTGTCTGAAGCTGAAAAACTTGAGGAAAAGGAAAGTGTTATAATGGAAAAGTTTAGAAGTTTTATCAACCCATTTGAGAAAGTATACTAACAAAAATAATTTTGATACATACATAAAAGGGGAATATTTCTGTTAAGTATACTAAAAACAGCCATTATGATACATGCATGATATATGTAACTAAACTAAAAGTAATTGTATTATGTATATTATATATATACATACATGTATAGTATTGTATTGGTATTTGTGGATGGTATTTGTGTATGAACCAGAAAGTTGCTCCAACAAAAGCTTTCTTTGCTTTGTATGAACATACAAGTTAAAAATGTTTAATTACAATATATCTTAAATATCGTACTGATGCATAATTGAAAGAATGAAGATATATTGATTATATTAAAAAAAATGAATACATTGTATTATAAATACAAAACACACTAAGGCCATAGTTATGGTTTGTCCGTTTAGTACACATGGAGAGGGCAAGGGCTATTTACCCAAATGCATATGCTTGTGTATCAGGGTGGGTGGTCTACTGATAATGTATTTAGTAGTATTTACACATATACCTCAGTAGTAATTTGTCTAATATGTAACCTGCTTGACTGGGTTCAGTTGGTGTTTGAGTTTTAGTGGACAATAGATAAACTTTTAAGCTTATTTCTTTGACGCAGCGCGATATTCAACATTGGTGGACTATCTGTTAAATTCAATACATAATATTATTCATCCTTGATCTTTTCTGTGAGGATTAAATATAGGCTGTTCTACAGAATGAGGAGGGCAATTGCATGTACGCAGATTGGGTGTGTGTAAAAAAAACAAAGTATGCATGTGTACAGGGAGGGAGGGGTCAAGCTTTGCCTGATTTTTGTGCACATGCCCATTGTTGGAATCAGATTTTGTTTCCGGATTTTTTTAATTTTCTGCTTGCAATCTAATTCACACCGTTCTGAGCTATACACAGACAGGTGAACATTTGCTAAAGTAGGATAAACTGGGGATTGGAAGTAAAAAGTGGCCAGGAGGAAAATGATGGGTCAGAAGAAGAAAAAACTCCAACTTTTACCCTTATGCAGATGCTGAATGATGTTTCTAGTACTCCTAGGCATATATCTAAGCAAAAAATTCTCAGGTATTAACAGCTGCCTCATTTGCTGCTCAGCATTAAGAAGTTAGTGTATGGGCTGGTCGTCCTACTGTCAGGATAATGTAACTGGGTGGGCTGTCATGCTACATGTGTGAGGCATGATGCCTCAGTGCTGGACATCATAATAAACTGCCACACTTCAAACATCATAGCAATATCACTGAAAAATTGTTCAAGGTATGTTGAAAATCCAAATCACACACACTGTTACAATTTTGAAACAGAATTGTCATACTTTCATCACTGTTCATTAGGCCCAACTTCATGAACTCCAGCAGTAATATATTGCTGCAAGCAGGGTTAAAGGTCAGTTAGCAATTAAAACACCCCTGTGAATGTGCTCAAGGAGCATGTCTGGAGTACTTACCATCGCGAAGGTTGACATTCTTTGCAGCAGAAAGAGAACACCGGACACTTGAAGTGATCATCAGCATAGCAGAGAGATACGAACAGGCACACACAAATAGTAGTGGTTCCAGGCTGACATGTTGAGTAATATGTATTCGGAAATCGTCACTGAAGCGCAAACTACCTGATGAGATCTTGGTCGATCAAGGTACACAGTTTATGAGTCACATTATGGCAGAGGTGAACCGACTCGAATTGAATAAGCACCTCACAATTACACCACATCACCCTCCAATGTAACTGGTCGAACAGTTTAGTGTCACAATGAAAAACACTTAAGAAGCTCTGCTATGTCCACCCTTAAGATTGGGATTGGTATCTTCCTGTCATGCATTTCGCATGCCAGGAAGTACCACTAGAATATTTAAAGTTTTCTGTCTTCGAACTCTTGTAAGGAAGGACTGTGCGTGGCCCAACCATACTGAGACAAATGTGGACAGACAATCATGGTGTTGAAGTGGTTATAATACCGATCATTATGTCGCAGACTTTCAAAACAAACTGGAGGAAACTTATTTCCTTGCACAGAAGAACCTCATGTGAGCAAATGTTTTATCTTTGCCACAATCATCACCGAGGACACCAAAGGTGTGACCCCATGCTGAGTGCAGTTCAGTGTGAAGAGATACAGATATTACCGATGTGCTTAAGGAAATACCCGGGAGAACGTCACTTGTCGAGTTCCGGTTAAAGCTCGTATATGACTGGGCAGTAGAGCAGAAACCCTACCCTTTGCCCCACATGAAATGGCCAGTCATAAGGGATGAGATCGAGCTGACGATTGCTCTGGGACCAATTGAGCCCGCTGACTCTGTACTGCTCTCTGGTAGCCCAAGCGCAGAAAGATGGTACACATCTGGTTTGTGTTGACTACCAGAAGCCGTGTCCGGTGTCGGAATTTCAGGTTGAAATGTTACCTGACCCACAATATATTTTTGCTTCTGTCTCGAAAGTGAGATATTTCTCAAAGTTGGTTCTGTACAAGGGATATTGGCAAATTCCTGTAAAAAAGGAGGATATGGCAAAGCTCGCTTTTGTTAGTCCTGATGGAACCTACTAATGGTTGCTCATCATGTTCAGAGTCCAGATTCTGTCTAGCATCTTCACTATAATGATGCAGTAGTTGTTGAAGCCCTTGCACAATAGGTGTGTCCACACCATCATGGATGATCTCTTGCTAGACTAATAGACTTGGAATGAATGTTTCATTCCTGAATGCAAGGCCAATGTTTCCCTTAGAAGAGAGCACATTTTAACTGATATGCAGCTTAATGACCAAATGGTATTAATCCAGAAGATGAAAGGGCTAACTACTAATGATTAGTGGTGTCCACGCATGAGTATGTACATGTTCCATTTTCTTTAAATCTGTTGGGCCCTGGTTTTGTTTACGAACATTTGTAAAACTTCCGCTCTTCATATAGATAATATATCGTACAACGTTTGCTACAGGGCGAACTGTAACGATTGAATATAGTTATACTAAAAGAGGCACTAGCACATACTTGATCATTATTGGCATCGTGACCACTGCTGCTATTTTGAACACCACTCCACAGAATAAAGTTATTTTATTCCTGATTTAAGCCGAATGAGAATTGAAGAATTGGGGAATTTGTGATTTGTTGTATGCGACATATATGTGAACTGCTTCGAGAGTTGTGAAATTCACAAATGAAAGGACTACCATATAACCGATGAGTGCAAACCTGCCAACCCTGCCTGACAAGACCATCTCACTACGTCAGTTTACATTTTCCCATAACTTTGACTAGTTTTCAGTAAGGTGTAACAAAATATCATAAACTGCTATTGTAAAGAAATAAACGGTATTCAAAAGTCTAGTATGCGAAACATGCAGCAACAGTAAACATATTCAACTAAAACGTTTGTACATGCAGACCTTATTTAACAATAGTACAGTTGTACAAACTTCAGTTCCAAACTCTGTGCAGCTGAATGTGCGGTTGCTATTTCTCAACTTGACATAATTCTTGGAATATTTTTTACAATTTTACTCGATGACAACAATTGTATCTCCCACCATAAGACATCCTTAAATTGACACATGATATGCAATAAACGTAATTGTGTCCCTTCCTGCTTGCATTAAAAAAATCTGAATATTCCTTTATAAATCTTTTTCTTTGCTGATTATTAACACTTTTTAGAGGTTTAATTTCTGTTTCATCTTCAATATGCATCGCTTGCTGGATGCCATTTCTTTTAACTTATGTAATCAACAGGTTGATCATGCAGACACTTTGAACGAAACAATATGTGTAGTTTAAGATACTGTTGAGGTACAGATGTAACGGTTCAGTCTGGTTCCATAACTAATTCCAATAATTTTAATATGAAACCCGGATCCAAATCAAAGGCAGATTAGCCAATTATCTTTTTCAGCAGCAATACTTTGTTCCATACTTTTTTCTTTTATTTAGTAAGATCATATTTTAAGGGTCATTTTTGTCAGACTTATGGCAAAACTGTAAGGATTGCCAGGTATGTGATTGCAGAGACTGAGCATGCTCTGTCCTTAGAGTTGAAAGGTAATATCTAATGCTGAAAGTATGGAAATATAAGATTAATTCATTTCCAACAATCCTAAAAAATTCTTCAATTTGCATCATACACAAATGGAATCTGAAGACCTGCCTTTACACATTTACATCTGCAGATGTTAACATCTACGGTAAAATGTCACTCTTTATTTGAAAACAATGAACAGGATAAAGGTTCCTAATATGACTAAAAGAGCACATTTTCCAAGATGAAAGGTGAAATCCAAAAATCTGACGTAAAAACAATGGGTGTGTATACAATTACCTTCTTTCCGGAATGTCCATTCATGGCTGGATAATGAAACATCACAGCAATGCAAATGGACATCTATGCCCTCGGTACTGTCTGTCTTTGACATGTCGACATCCTCTCCAAGAAGTCGCTTTATGAGGGTTGTCTTGCCTACACCCTGATGTCCGACAACCATAACTCGTATACTGTAAACTTTCACCTTTCCATCTTTTAGTGCATTTTCAAACAGTTGGATGGATCTGTCATCCATGTTCAAAATTTCTACTGGAATTCCTGTGCCTGTAATTGATGATTAGTCACATATTACTGACATACAAACTGAGTAAACTAGAATAGTATGCATGCTGGACCTCCACTTCCACATATAAGTCTAATGACCCTGATAATAAGACCCCAGTTTTTCAACTTAATCTACTATTAATAAGGCCCCAGTCTCTCAACTTAATCTACTACAGTCGACTCCGGTTAACTGCACACCCTCGGGCCCGTCATGAGACCATTCAGTTAACCAGAGTGTGTATTTAACCGGAGTACGGTACAGTACATTTTTAAGCATTGGGAAAAATCGGGACCGGCATGATTACGTGCAGTTATCCGGAGTGTGCAGTTAACCGATGTGCAGTTAAGTGGAGTCGACTGTATTAATAAGGCCCCAGTTTCTCAACTTAATCTACTATTAATAAAGCCCCAGTCTCGCAACGTAATCTACTATTAATAAGGCCCCAGTCTCTCAACTTAATCTACTATTAATAAGGCCCCAGTTTCTCAACTTAATCTACTATTTTAATGAAGACCCCGATACATTTTGAAGGTTACAACCAGTCCACATCCATTTTCTTTCATTGATAAAAATATAAGACATTATGAATACTCTAACTATTATCCAAATATATTTCAGTGCCTACTGGACACAGCCTAGAAAGTATCATTCAATAATGACTACCTTTACATCTTATTGGTATACTGATTCATAAATATTTCAAGGCATTGATAATTTTACTGTTCCAATACACATATCGATACAAGAGGTGGAGAATCTAAACAAAACAATATTAACTGGATGCAAGTTATTTTTAACTAGTGCATTCATGAGTAATTATTAGACATTTGCCTTGTTATTACTTAAACTTAGAAATCATCCACGACAGATTGTGAAAGCACATACACTCATTTATTTTAGTAAAAATGAAAGACTTGAAACACCCACTCGATATCTGCAAGCTAACACAAAGTGATGTTGCTTGTAATTTGTATCCATACACCAATTCCATGATAATTAGTTATCCCTACAGCATGTTCAACATAAAAGAGATATTCCAAATGTGTTCCACATGTATAATGAAATACATCAGTCATCATTCAATAACCACTTTTAAGCAAAGTTTCTTTGTTGTTTTGTATCTTGTCAACTTAATGGTATATTAAGAAATCTACATTAACAATGTGTAACACAGTGAAACAAGTTACAACGAATTTTCAAAGGTGATTATTGGTTGTTCTGGGCCAAGGTAAACAATAACCACCAATCCAAACTTAAGTAGCATATTTACTGCAGGACAAATAGTACGCAGTTACCAGACCAACTGATAAACGTGAAAAAAGAGTGGTCAATACACATATCGATACAAGAGGTTTAGATATTCCAAATGTGTTCCGCGTGTATAATGAAGTTCATCAATCATCATGTAATAACCACCTTTATGAAACGTTTCTTTGTTGGTTTGTATCTTGTCCACTTAACGGTATATTAAGAAATCTACACTAATAGTGTGTCACACAGTGAAACAAGTTACAGAAAATTATTAATGGGCCAGGGTAAACAATAACTACCAATCCAAACAAAACTAGCATATTCCCTGCAGGACAAACAGGAAGCAGTTACCAGAGCAACTGATAAACTTGACAAAAGAGTGTCCATAATTGATATGTAAAGCACTAACAAAGAGATGATGCCAGGCTATGTGATTGTGTGAATAAGCAACATTTTTACAAATTCATATAATTGGATGGCAGTCATGCGCAACAACACCAACAAATTAGTTGATACTGACAAATATAACAAATATAAATTGTGCAGTTAGTAAAAAAGAGCAATAAATTTCCAAAAAGGCTTGTGACAACATACTTCAATGCAGTAGAGGTGTTGTAGCACCTGTTGCAACATTTATCAGGTAGACAACATTTTACACAGATGGACCCCTAGCTCAGCTTGACATAAATGGTTGCTAAATAAAATTTGATTGACACTGTGTCTTGGAACAAGCATTATGCCTTAGTGTGAGCCCTACATCAATGACATTTAAAAGTGCATGTTAAAATATGAGCTACCTAGAAAACCCAAAATGACCAAAATGTAATTATCTACACGATTTCATGAATTATATCAGATTATTGGATCTGAGAAGGATCATGTGTTAGGCTGAATGCCATATTTGATCACAATATAGCTTACACATTGCTGCCAGTAAAGCTGGTGGAGGAAAAAAACAGAGAAAACTCCAGTAGGAAACACTGACCCAATTTTGTAAGACTTACTAAATATGGATTCAGTTGCTATTAAATGTACTACAGAAGAGAAAATATGACTTTTGAAATATGTGAAATGTAAAATTTGCAAGAACATTTTCTTCCATACACTTCAATTATAGTACAATGCTTAACTGAATTGAATTGATATTGCTGGAAATAAATTGGCTATCAAGTCAGGGAGGACAACAGTAACAATGACTAAGGCAGCTTGTATATTATAAAATAAAACATCAATAAATTATGATATTATAGACTGCTAGATAAATCAAGTATTGCTGAATTGAATTTATAATGGGGTCAAGTCGGTGAGGACAACACTCACAATGACTAAGACAATTTGTAAATTATAAAATAAAACATCAATAAATTATGTTTTTAAAGATTGCTAGATAAATCAGGTATTGCTGAATTGAATTTGTAATGGGGTCATGTCAGTGAGGATAACATCAATAAATTATGTTTGTATGAACTGCTAGATAAATAAGGTATTGCTGAATTGAATTTATAATGGGATCAAGTCAGTGAGGATAACACTTAGGATAATTTGGACATTTGAGTTTCTTATTAAAATGTTAGAATTATGTGCATCAAGTATTAAATTAAGTAAATGACTAAACCGGATTGAAAATTTCAAATCGGTCAGGATAATGACCACAATGACTTGAGCATTATATTTTCCTAAGTACATTTTCAGATTTATAATTTAAGAAAATAAATTATATATTTAGAACATTTTGACATTTCTCTGTATACATTTAGCTTCCAAACAAATGTTTTGAATAAAGAAAATTAAAAAATATAAGTATTGTTCTTTAACACATTAATCCCTGAGCCAAACAGCTAGGTAGTCCCCGACAGCATACTTGCAGAGATCACCTAGAGCAGTGGTAGCCTTACCAGTGCCTGTATCCCTGAGACTTGCTGACAATACTTGGCTTGCAGATTTTTTTCAGAGAGCTACGAGTAATAAATGTTATATTTTTAGATTTACGTTTCTTTAATTAAGCTAAAATTTGGCACAGCAGTTCTTGATAAAATTACGTACCAAATGGTACAAAAATTTCGAACTACATACAAAAATAAAACTGACACATAAAGGTAAAATGAATTTCGTACCAATTTGTTTCTCTTGCCATGAATAATCCATAAAAATCCACGATGAATTCACACTGAATAATTAACACTATCAACACGTGAAATTCACTCCATTTGATGAAATTCCACTTGTCATCTCTATTGCAAACTAAACCTCGTGTAAATACTTCTTCAGTCTGTCAAGTAAAAGTCTACTTCCAGCGGCTGATTCTCGTAATTTTCTTCCTTTTCTAATCTAAATATTTTCACTAATTTTGCCACTATCGAAGTCAAATTTCTTCAGCAATATACAATCTATGTATATAAGCTAACATTTGATTGGTTAAACTACCGGCATAACTAGGAAATGGCTTCAAATCAACCAATGGTTTGCGCCGATTCAAGTCATCGCTCGGGATACAGGCATAGTAAAATAGTGCCACTCAAACTCGGCGCTCGGGATACAAGCTATGCAAACTCAGCCCCGTTATCGAGACAATCGGGAGATGAGGGAGGTAAAGTGCGACGAGTTATTGAGGCGGCAGGTGTTAATGTGTTAAGGAAAGCACTCACTAATGTCTTTATAACTAATTCTTAGAGCAAGTGATTATAATATATAATTTCCTTGTAAATAAAATTAGAAATGAATAGAATTCATATAATTTAGATGAGAAAAAGAAATTACAAATTTACTTCAATAAATACTGCTCATGCTTAAATAAACTTAAAAAGCAACATTACTGTCCAAACTATTGCGTAAAGTTACATAATTCTATACTAAAAGTAAAAACAAAACAAAACTCAAAATAACTGATGTGACTACCATAGATTTGTTGTTATTAACCCATTACTCCCCAGCTACGCTTTTCTACGCCTTTACCTTTGCATCCCGTCTACGCATTTCTACGCCTTTACCTTTGCCCCCCATCTATGCTTTTCTAAGCCTTTGACAGTATCGACCAATAAATATGATATATCTTCCATTCAAATGTTGATTCGCCGCGCAGTAACCAAACGCTGGTTTAAAAATTAAATAATCTTTACTAACATTTGATTTTAATTACGTACTTCTTAACATTATAACCTATAAATCTAAATTTAACCGACCAACTATGCGTAGTGGGGTTTTCCACGGTCGCATGCAAAATGGAGTCATTTGCCGATTATATTACCTCAATTCGATGTAAATATTATGACCTTTTCAACACGTTTAAGTTATTCATAATCGTAATATAGTCAAATATGATGCTGAATTTTACATTAGTTGTATAAATTCATTGTCATCCTGATTTTTATGTACAAAATCACATTCTTAAAATGCGCGGCAAATGCGACAAGTCTTCTTCCATACATTGTAATGTTTAACGTAGCATTTAATTGTTTAAAACATGAAATCTGCTGAAAGTCCAGGAATTTTAAATAAAATAACACAATTAAGAATGTGTTATTCATTTCTTCCATTCATTTCAATATACAAAGTTTCAATCAAATCGTATAACAGACGATACCGGAAGTGAATTGTTTTTATTTACGAAGGGAATTCCTTGATTTCATCATGGCAATGTCGTCGTCTGTTGGTTACAGTGATTTGTCTGGAAGTGAAAACGATTTTTGTGGATTCAGTTCAGACGAAATACCAAATTTGTTTAACAATGATGCATTTAATGACAAAGTATCTGAAATTATGTCATCAGATATCGACATTGAAATGTCATCAGACTGTAGTGACACTGATGATCAGCCAGCTTGGATTGCAGACGTGCAAGATACTGAAAGAAGTCCATTTACCCTGCAGTCAGGACCATCACATACTTTGCAGGAAACAGCATCAGAACTAGACTATTTGCAATTATATTTTCCAGTTGGACTTTTTGAAAAAATTATAAATGAAACAAATAAATTTGCAGCCGAACAAAATCTGGATCATGAAATTGTTGATGTTAACTGGACAGAGACCAGTGTGCCTGAAATGTCTGCCTTTCTTGGCATGTTGATCTTAATGGGGATAATAAAAGCTCCTGACTGTAGTTTTTACTGGTCAAATTACAATTTTCTATCAAATCAAGAAATCAAAAATGTAATGCCACGCAGATTTGAAAAATTCCTTCAATACCTTCACCTAAATGATGACAACACAAATTTTCCTGCTGATCACCCTAACCATGACAAACTTCACAAAATACGTCCAATAATGGATCAAGTTCTGGAGAACATTGAAAAAACTTACAAGCCTTGGCAACATCAAACCATTGATGAAGGTTTGTATACAATTCTACATTCTTTCAACATAATATATTTCTTTCCAACAGTAGATATCATAACTGAAATACACATCCTTGCATACATATTTTATTATCTTTCATCATTACATTAATCTGATATTTGTTCAAGTACAAAAAGCCTATAATGTATTTATGATTTAATTTATATGTATAATAAAAGTCACTTATGTGTGTATGTCATATACACATAAAAACATATCCATAACCACACAATTCCAATCTATCATACATCAATACATAAATCGAAACATTAAATTCATGAAATGATGATAATGTAAAATGTAAAGCATACCTTTTCATAATAATATTTAAAATAAGTTTAACTTTTCATTCACTAATCCTGTCTTAAGTTTGATTAAAATTTCAAACAATACTTCATTTAAATTAATGATTTATCAAAAACATAATGCCCTTTACAGGTATGATTGCATTCAAGGGACGGCACAAGGCCAAGCAGTATCTGCCTTGAAAGCCAATCAAGTGGGGCCTAAAAGTATGGATGCGCTGTGATAGTTTGTCTCGTTTCTGTCACCAGTTTGAGTTTTATCAGGGGAAGGAAGATACAGATGAAGTGAATGAAAGCATGAAGGGTCTTGGGTATCGAGTTGTGCAAAAGCTTACTATGCCTTTGAGAGGAAAATTTTATCATGTATATTTTGACAACTTTTTAACGTCCATTCGACTGGTACGTAGTTTATTAAGACATGGTATATATACCTGTGGCACCATGAGGAAAAACCGTAAAGGCTTCCCAGAGGAATTTAAATATCCACCATACATGGAGCAAGGAGACCATTTAATTAGACAGGATGGAAACCTTACAGCCACACTGTGGAAGGATAATAAACCAGTCACAGTCCTATCCACAGCAGCAGATCCAACCATCATTGGTATTTTTAACCGGAAACAGTGCAACTGGTAAACTGTCCAAAGGCGGTCACAAATTACCAACAATACTACAGAGGGGTTGACTTATCATATGTGACCAACTCAGGGCCAAATATCCAGTTGGATGATCATCAAAGAAATGGTGGCGATATATGTTTCATTTTATTATAAATATTTGTATAATAAATGGTTTTATAACAATGTTGGAAAGTCATCCTGAGAGTCAGGAAAGAAGAAAAAGATTCAGACAATTAGATTTTCGAATTAATTTGCCAAGCAGCTCATAGGAAGTTTCAAGGGCAGGAAGGTTGCCATGCATCGAACATCTGTAGCCCCTACTCAAAATGCCTTATATACTTCTGAGAAAACTAAAAAACTCACAACCAACAAAACCCACTGATCCAACAAAACCCTAAATTTGTCTAACATTCAAACATGAACTACTATGGTGACTGTACATTAAGTCAATTTTCTCAATGATTATGTCACGACATTACAAACTCTATATCTTACACATTACTACATTATGATTGTGTTGTCCCTCCCTCCCCACCCCCAATCATACACTTGTGACAACGTCGCTTATAGTAATGGTATTCCCACCCCAAACATACTGTGATGACAACGTCGCTTATAGTAATGGTATTCCCACCCCAAACATACTGTGATGACAACATCGCTAATAGTAATGGTTTTTCCACCCCAAACATACTGTGATGATAACATAGCTTATAGCAATGGTTTTCCCACCCCTTTCATACTGTGATGACGTCATTTATAGTAATGGTTTTTCCACCCCAATCATACTGTGATGACGTCGCATATAGTAATGGTTTTCCCACCCCAATCATACTGTGATGACAACGTCGCTTATAGTAATGCTTTTCCCACCCCAATCATACACTGGTGACATCATCGCTTATAGTAATGGTTTTCCCACCCCAATTATACACTGGTGACATCATCGCTTATATTAATGGTTCAAAACCTATGTTAAGTTATGCCTTCTTACAATATTACTAAAGTAGACCGCAACGGAAGTCAGCATGTGTTCCTACCAAGGACATAAGCCAATCTTAAATGCAACGACATATACAATTGCAATAAACACATTGAGTAGATATTATATAATCTTAAATGGTTAACTACAAATAGTCATTACTCAAATTATCAAGGATGCCAGCATCTCCATTGGCCATATTTCCAATATGTTAACCCATAAATACCTTGGTGAATTTAACAGTTATACTAGTGCTTTCTCCTAGCAAAATTTATTGGAATTTATGAGTTGCCCCCCTTAGTATGTAATGTCAACTAGACAACAGCGTGTAACAGCAGTGCATTGTACATTTGGTAAAAATGGTGGAGGCAATTGACTTCAAAGGGATACTTTTTTAAGTTTAAGATACAAAGTGTGAACTTGAGGAAATAATGGAAGAAGAAATCCTAAACTCAAAAGAGGCTTTAGAGGGAGTCAGGAGCCCTATTAACATAATTAATTAATATTTTTAATAAAATATATCCATTAATTAAAATATAAGTTATTAAGTGATGAAGCAACCTGGTATAATGTGGGAAAACATGTAAATCACACAATACCAACAAAACCGACAGCACCTACAAAAGCATAAAAATGAAGGCACTGAGCTAGTAATACATCTGTACATTTTTTAGATTTTCACAATGATTTTATAAAGAAATTACTGACTCGATATTTTACATATTACTAACTTGTGATTGAATTGCCAAAAAGTAAAATCTGTGATGCTGTAACTCAGAGCAATGGTTCTGAATCCGAGTAAAGTTATAGACCTCATGTGTTTGAACCAAATATATAAAGAAGAGAAAATCAGACTAAACGCAATGACATATACAAATTAAACAATGGGGACTATTCACACATTGAGCATGTATTGTACAGTCTTAAATGTTAGATAGAACTAGTCATTAGTCCAATTAACAAAGATGTCAGCCACCAGCATTGATACTTCCTATGACCAAAGGGATTTTAGTGTGAGAAAAAATAAATATTTAGCAGTACCAATATCAGGTTTCTATTTAGCAATATGTGGGAATAAGTAAAATATACAGTATTACCAATATCAGGTTTCTAACTAGTAATATGTGGGAAAAAGTAAAATATATAGCAGTACCAATATCAGGTTTCAATCTAGTAATATGTGGGAAAAAGTAAAATATATTGAAATACCAATATCCAGTTTCTAACTAATGATATGTGGGAAAAAGTAAAATATATAGCAATACCAATATGAGGTTTCTAACTAGTAAAATGTGGGTGGGATAGAGGTGAATATTGGAATGTCATAGACAGATGTGGTATCACGGTACCAATTGTTTTTCCATAGACCACAATGCTAATATTTGGAGAGATAAATATATTTTCTATCCTAATTTAGCGTGTATCTCACACACTGTTATAGAGAACAATGTTAGATTGTCAATTTGATGATGACAAAACCAGGTACTCCATTGCATTTAAGAGAGATAACTCTGCTGGAACTAGACAGGGGTATAAGTTATCTAGTCACAAGATACTTATTTTCAGTCATGTCTCTCACATTTTCAAAAAATCATAAAAAATACAAAATATGATCTATATAGGAATTAGCATAAATTAACATGTTGCCAAGAGGCTAAACTTTGTTTAAAGCCTAACAGAAAGTACAACTCTTACATAATCCACCAATCATAGCTAGTGTTGTTGTTTATTTCTGAAGCAATGTTCCCTACACCTTAAGCTCCTCCCACCTGGACTTGGGCAATTGGTACTGTTATACCATGCAGGGAAGCAATGATAAATCTGGGCTAACAGGTCAGCATCATAATATATCAGGATAACTGGGTCATATTCATGCTATTTCAGCCCCATTTAGTAATGGTTAGCCAATCATAGTCTATATGTGGGAAAAGGGTGTGAGGTTACGATATGTGTTAATAACGGTTAGCCAATCATAGTCTGTATGTGGGGAAAGGGTGTGGGGTTACGATATCTGTTAGTAATGGTTAGCCAATCATATTCTGTATGTGGGAAAAGGGTGTGGGGTTACGATATGTGTTAATAACGGTTAGCCAATGAAAGTCTGTATGTGGGGAAAGAGTGTGTGGTTACGATATGTGTTAGTAATGGTTAGCCAATGAAAGTCTGTATGTGGGGAAAGAGTGTGTGGTTACGATATGTGTTATTAATGGTTAGCCAATCATAGTCTGTATGTGGGGAAAGGGTGTGTGGTTATGATATGTGTTTACAATGTATAGTGTACAGGTAGATAAATGAAAAGACAGAAGGACACAAAGCAGAAAGAAAAGCAGGCTGAGAAGAAAAATGGACAGCAGAGATAAGATGTAGTTGGATCTAACCATGGTGTTTGCATAAGACTTTGGAAGATTTCTTAGAACTTAACGGCATTTCTGGAGGGTTTTGAACAAAGAATTAGAATCAAGTGTCTAGACATAAGGAAAGAAACTTACAAAACTATGCCAGGTATTAATAATGGCAAAATCATAGTAAGAGTTGATACAAGGGACACAAGAAAAGTCCCTGAATTTTTTAAAGTACCAGTCCAAACAGGGTTTTATGGTTGTATACAGGTACAACCATACAGTACTTGTGGTCAAACAAGCCATGACAAACGGAAATGTGTATAAACAGTGCAAAAATTAAACGACACGCACACACAAACAACTTCACACCAGCAAAACAACATGCCTAGTCTGTCCTATGCCCATGCTGTATCGGTGATAACTGACACACCCCAGCAAGCAGAACAAACCCCTACAAGGGAGGAAGAGGCCCAAAGTGGAGAACTAATAACCAACAACAAAAGCGGCATAACTAAGGAACCCACAATAATATAACTGCCGGAAACCGGAACCACTGACAATCACAAGGAAAAAAAATTCCACATTAACAACAGATGAAGAACCAGAGAGACTAATGGAAAAGGTGACTGAGGAAGATGAAACAACAAGAGGAAAGACACCAGAACCAGAACCGGAAAGCCCAATGGAAACAGAATTGGAACCGAGAAACACAGAAGAAAAAAAAACACAGAAAAAAACAAGAGAAAGGCCTTATCACCCAAGCAGAAAGAGGGAACAACATGCCAAACAACTGAACAATTAGTACCAAACACCCTTGAAAAAAACCCATATACTCCAAAGATTGCAGCCATCAAACAAATACTAAAATATATGATTTCAACACCCCTACTAACTCAATAGAAACAAGTCAAGACACAATGAGCCAACAAGATCCAGTGAAAAGAAAAACAACCCAAATGAAGAAGCAATCACAAAGTAAAATACCTGAAAAAAGCAAAGCTATACACAAGACAAGCCGATACAGACAACTACCTAAAAGAGAACAAACCAAACAAAACATCAAAGTACCAGAAGAAAAATAAACGAAGAAACAATGATACAGGCAACATCAACAATAACAAAACATAATACAACCAAGGCAACAACAACAACAACAATAAGAAACACATGACACCCAACAACAACCAAATCAGACAAACATGGGTGATAACACAAGTCAGTAAATCAACCAACAAAGTACAATGAAATAACACTAACCACAATTTACAACAACCTCTACCCTTAAAATGGATGATAAGTACATTTTAAAACTAGCATCCACGAATACTAGAGGACTAGACATACCAAAAGCTAAAGAACTTCGAGAAATAACACAATCATATGACATCATTGCACTACAGGAAATAAACAACATACATAAAAAACATCAATTTTATTAAAGACAAACAAATGCCATCATGATAGTACAAAAAGAAAATACACAACATACACCAAAACACCATCGATTTTATTGAAGACAAACTAAATGCCATCACGATAGTACAAAAAGAAAATACTCAACATATACCAAAACACCATCAATTGTATTGAAGACAAACTAAATGCCATCATGATAGTACAATAAGAATATACACAACATACACCAAAACACCATCAATTCTATTGAAGACAAACTAAATGCTATCATGATAGTACAAAAAGAAAATACACAACACACACCAAAACACCATCAATTCTATTGAAGACAAACTAAATGCTATCATGATAGTACAAAAAGAAAATACACAACACACACCAAAACACCATCAATTCTATTGAAGACAAACTAAATGCCATCATGATAGTACAAAAAGAATATACACAACATACACCAAAACACCATCAATTCTATTGAAGACAAACTAAATGCTATCATGATAGTACAAAAAGAAAATACACAACACACACCAAAACACCATCAATTCTATTGAAGACAAAGTAAATGCCATCATGATAGTACAAAAAGAAAATACACAACATACACCAAAACACCATCAATTTTGCTGAAGACAAACTAAATGCCATCATGATAGTACAAAAAGATCCATGCAACATTAACTCAGGAATAGGACTAATTATTAAGAATAAACAAATACAAAACAACTGAAAACATTACACCACACCCATACATTTGAGAGGAAGACTTTTACACACAAAAACACATATCATAACTGTATACACAACTGCAAAACATGAAACAGCAAACTTCCTTCAAAAGACAACTAACCTAAATATAATGCAATTTTGGAATACAATAAAAGATCAAATTAAAAACATGTCAAAAATATTCTAGATTACATAGCCAGAGCAACAAATTGATTGGAAAAGAATGCGAAAGAATACTAAGTAACAATAAAACAAGCAATGAACAAAAATCAATAACTAACAAAATACTCGATAAATTACAATTATACAAATTAAATGGAGAAAAAAAAAGTGGTTTATTCCAAGATATGTACAATATTGGAAAGAAAATATATAAAAGGGAAGAAATTAGAAGAGGAAACAATTGATCAATGACTAAACTAAGAGCAAATAACATAATATTACAAGAGAAACACGACATCCTACACAAAGTCAACACTTATTACCAATCACTATACAAAAGTAAAAACATTTCAAATGAAAATATCAAAAATTACTTAAACAAAATTGAACTTCCAACTACAAAACAAGAAGAAAAAGAATTGTGTGAACAGCCAATATCCTTATTTGAAATTGAAACAGGCATAGACACGTTAACCAACAGCAAGGCACCTGGCCTAGACGGTCTAACAGCAGAGTTTTACAAACATTTCAAACAAATAATAAGCCCATTCTTACTAAACCTATATTTTGAAATACTTCTAACCAAAGAAATGACACCAACAATGAGAACTGGACTCGTTACTTTGATATTCAAAACTAAAGGCGACATGTTTGAATTAAAAAATCTGGCGCCCAATCTTCCTCCTGAACCTCGACTATAAAATCCTTAGCGCTGTCTTGGCCTATAGACTCAAGACGGCACTAAGCGAAATAGTCATGAGCAATCCATCGTGCGGGGAGGAAGGAAGACAGATATCAGATAACATTTTATCTATCTATAATAGAATTCATGTATACAACTAATAAAAATGGTGCCCTTATTCTTTTTGTTCAAGAAAAGGCTTTTTATAAAATTGAAATAAACTTTATTATCCAAACACTTAAGAAAAACGGTTTTGGAATAAACTTTATAAATTGGATAAAAACCTTATACAACAAAACTCAATCTACTGTACAAATAAATGGTGCACAAACTGAAACCTTTCAAATAATATGATCAGTAAGGCAGGGATGTCAAATCTCAATGCTACTGTACGTGATTGGGATTAAAACTCTCAATAGAAGTTGTACATGCTGATGACTTAACAAAATTCATAACTACCTTTGAAGTTTGACTCATATAATCACTTAATAAAACAATTTAAACACTTCAGTGAAGTCTCAGATGTTAATCATGATAAAACTGAAATCCTACTAATCAGAGTCTGGAAAAGAAATAATTCACAACTACCGCGAGAAAAAATTAAACAAAAATTAAAAGTCCTAGGTGTATACCTAGGCAATAACAGTAAAATGCTTAATTTGAACCAAATAATAACAAAATAAATAAAAACAAAATGATATGGAATGTGAGAATGTAAAGCAAACATCTTTATACCTTAATAGAATCAACAACTTACAATACCCACCTACTCAACCTTGGCACGGAATATATACCCATATTCCCGTTGGTTTCGCTTTTTGTTAACACACAACAAATCAATATATAACAATAACAAATCATTAAACTGATTGAACCACCTAAATTAGCTTGCAGACAAACACAAGCAATAAGGGAACACAGAACAAATAGTAGAATATGGGAACAAAAAACAGCAAAGAAATTTATGATATAATAAAACAAACAAAATTACCACCAAATAAAATAGAATTGGGCATGCCTCACCTAAACTGGATTGCTATATGGAAAAAATGGCAAACAATTAAAAAACCAAAAGACCTATCACAAATTTATGAATATACATGATGCATGGTGGACTGGAGAACTGGTGTACAAAAAAAGTTACAAGACTCCTTCCAAAATGTCCACTATGCAAAAAATATACTGCCAATAAAATCCACATGATCCTAACGTGTGAAACACTAAATGATAAAAGAAAAGAAATAAAAGAAAAATTGTCACACCTAACAGGTCACTTTGACCCCAATTCACTTCTTTATACTGATAAAAGAAATGACAAACCAATTTATCAGCACACTATTAATTTCATACTTCATGAATTAAAAAAAGAAACTATTCTATATGGATACCGGAAAATTAATAATAATAAAATCATAAGAACTGGAAAAGCCGTAATGGCTAGATTTGAAGAAAAAAAAAACAACCAGTTATATTAACCTATAATAAAATATAAAATAAAAAAAACAGAAGAAAAAATATATATTTGAATTAAATTTTACAATCGAATCATATACACTGGTTTTCCAGCGTCTTTAGAACTTACTTGTGTGTACTAGAGAGCTGTAATTACAGACAATATGGATAAACCACAGGAGTCTGACGTTTTATCAATAAAGTACAACGAAATGTCTGACAACATGAATTACCCTTATCAATAATATATATATATATATATATATATATATATATATATATATACACACACACACAACGAATCCAAGCATGACCATAACCCTTCACTCAATTAGACTTTTTCTCAAGTCTTTTATCACTTCAGACTTGCAAGTCATTGTTTAATTATTATTATTATTATTATTATTATTATTATTATTATAGATTTAGATAAACAGAAGTCATCATCAGTATAATGGAACAAGTTTAACAAAAATGGAACATTGGATTCTTTTTAGCACAGATCATTCTGACCTCTTTTACAACCAGTGCATATTCTATTCACTTTGAATGGAAGAACTTAACATAAGCATACATATTGACAACATGAGACAAAGATGAAATATGAGTGTATATTAACAATGATGATTTTCATAATTATGCAGTGTTTGGTTAGAATACAGTAACTTTAAATTACTTCTTCTAATCTGAACTCCCAAGTCCTTTCTGTACTAAGGTTTACCTGGTTAATGGCTTATATGGTTAAGTACAGATACCATTCACCATGTAGCTATGTTACAAAGCAGGTTAGCATGCTGCAGAGGATGATTAAAAGCCAAGGAGTGCATAAAGAAGGGGAAAAGCAAAAGCTGGAAATTGCATATAGCTCGCGTGTGACAAACAATATAAATAATTACTTCAACATCCAACATTTTAATTTTAATAATAATGTCGGTCGTTATTTTACAATATTACTGTACAATATTACTTCTATAATCTTTCGCCATTTTCATTCATCTAAACACTACCTCTATTTTCAGCCTCGTGAAAAAAACGTGAACAGATCGTAGTAAATATAGCGCGCAATGTATAAAGTACAATATCAAAAATGGTATTTATATATTTTTTTTAAAACTTAACTGTCCAGTTATCTTGTTATTCGATTTGATCTTTGTGCGTTAATAAATCCACCTTGAAAAATCGTCACAGAACCGCTCCATCAAAAATGAATGATCTCAACACAAAATACGTGGGAATTTTAGACGCTGAACGAGATCCGGTCGCGTGCATGTCGCGTGCAATGACAGGTCGTGTGCAAAGATTTATCAATGAAAGCGCCACCTTCTGGGAAAAAATATGCATTGCCCCGAACTGGTGATGATGGCGAGTTTTGCAGCTAAGCAGCCATTTTGATATTTCATACAGATTTAATATTTTTATATGAAAATTATGTATTCACAACCAACGAGCAGACGACTGAACAATCATTAATGAATATAAATGACTATAATATAATTTGTAATAATATTTAAAATAACAAAAATATTTTATTTATATTATAAATCGATAAATATGACCATGCACGACGAAATGGACATTTTGAAACTTCCAAAATAATAAAATAATATTTATTCCACTTTTATTTTATTTTAAATCTGTTATATGTTTGTCTTACAATAAAGTTATGACTACAATATTCATAAATCATATTTTGAGACAAAAATGTGAATTAGGAAATGTAAATAAATGAAGTTTTCGTTGTGGAAAATGTAAAATAAAATAGAATTACCTGGTTGATGTAAGGACTCCATTTTGTAAACAGTTATCACATTACTTCCATAGCTTGTGGTGTAAAGTAATCGTTGTTGGTCATCATAGAACATTCCATACAGTCTTGATGACACTGTGTGTATGGTCACTAGCTGACCGCTGTCTGTCAGCTGATGAATTCTGTTAGAGAACATGTCACACACGTACACATAATCCCTGTCAGCCATTATTGACCCCGGTCTTTTTAATTCCTGGTGTTGATACAGAAACTTTTTTGTTTTTGGTTTCAGAATATTGTAAATATAAATTCCTTTAATGGAGTCTGAAGTCGGACACGAGATGTACACGGTGTTATCTTTGACGGCCATGCGAGTCTCATACCCTTCACAGATGTCGTGAGTTGAGTCCATATGTCCATCTCTAATCGATAAAATTCCCCAACACAACATGAAGTCTTTATCACCGCTAACAATGAGTTTGTCTGACTTCCATTTTGCCAATGAACGACAATAAAATCCTGTCTCTAAAGTTTTGACGAGTTTTACGTCATCTATCGATTTCAATGACAGGATTACAACCGTATTATACAGACCCACAGCGACTTCATTCTTGCTAATAAGACAGACATCAATGGGACGGGACTCCAGTCTGTGTGATGTAATCAGTTTACCGTCATGACCATTGTAAACCTGAAGATTACTCGCCTTCCAGTCTACGGTTACCAACATGTCTTCCATCTTTAAAATCCCATAATAGCGGGGTTCATAGCCGGCTGTGGATAAAAAATGACTTATATTAGGATACGGAATACACAAAATACAGACATGTATACTTTTAGTAAACAATGCATAATAAACTTATACACATCTATAAATCTATTTCTGACCTAAAACCATGACATAGTGTCATAAAATATAGACATATATACTTTTAGTAAACAATGCCAAAAAACGTAAATACATCTATGTATCTATTTCTGACTTAAAAACAATATTCTACAGTCGTACGTTTACAGACCACCACCATTATCGTAATAGTTTTTTTTTATTTTATTAGTATTGCTATTATAGTTCGTTATAAAACAAATCCCTAATTCGTGTCACACGAAGCTTTTAAAACGAATTATATTTTTTTTGTGTGCGGCTACATTGAATGACGATGATCTGAATATTTACCGAGTTAAAGATAGGAAAATTTTGCTATAATATGTAGAACGAACTATAAAAAATACGTTCGAGTCAAAAACGATAAAAATTATTCAGATTAAAGTAGGACTAAAGGGGTAGATGCGATTTTACGTATGTTTCAAGTAACTCCTATTAATTACCATATGTGATTGTAACTACAACTAATAAAAATAATATAAAAATACTTTTAAAATAACATTTTTTCTTGTATAGTATAGATGCCCATTTGTAACTTTTTGGCAACTATTACTGTTACTGCAAACTACTAGTAATACGTTTAAAAAAAATTAAACTAAAATTAACCTGATGTTTATCCCCACCCTACAAAACGTATCCCCTGGGTCACATCATAAAAATTATTGAGATCACCAACTAACAACCGTAACACAGACTTTCTTGACATGTAAAGACAAATTTACACATATAACTGGCACTTAAAAGGCATTCCATCCCTACCCCTGAATAGCAATTTTGAAACTTTTGAGATTATCAATTTATACCCATGTACACAATTGCTAGCACGAAAAGACAAATTAATTAATGTATACAACTTATTATCAAGAAAAGGAACCACCCCATCACCAATTAAATTTTTGGACCATACCTAATAACTTGAAATTATTGAGATCCCAGCCATATAACCATATATACGATTACAGTTCATGAAAAGACATTTATATATGCAAACAATATAGGCCCTGGGGTTTGTTTTATGCCCTTGAATCAAGCTCGTGAGTCATTCATTGAAAGCGATCGATTTTCGCTCCCTATGACTAACTACCTACTTCTGACATACTTGTTAGGTGACAATAATTCAACTTATGTGTCTGATTATTTTTACTTGAATTATATGTCTGATTATTTTTACCTTATTGTGTCTGAATATTTTTAAACTTGATTTTTATGTATAAAAAAATCAGACACAGTAAGGTAAAAATAATCAGACATAATTCAAATAAAAATAGTCAGACACATAATTTACGTAAACAATAATTAGACACATAATTCAAATAGAAATAATCAAATCAGATGACGCACATGGTAAGATTTTAAATGTAAATTTGTTTTTTTTTAATTCTACGAATAAAAATTTCCTTTTGAAAATATAAATGATTCAAAAAGTTACATTGCAGGGGAAGCAAAAACGGAGATGGACTCGGGAGACAGACATTGCCAACAAAGTCTACACAATCAGTATTCAGTACGAGCACTCATTTCTCTCAGTAAAAAGACAGTTACTGAAAACATCCCTCTCCTTCTAAAATCTATACACAATTTATACTGTGTATAAATTAGAATGGGAGTGAATGTTGCAGAGTTTTTCATTTTACTAACGGAAACAAGCAAGCTTACAGTACTGTACCTTATCAATTAAATTTGTTTTTACTGTACTTTATCAATTAAATTTGTTTTTAAAAAGTATAAACAATACAGATATACCATCGTCCAATAGTTTGCATCTGCTATTCAAAATTGCATGTATGCACTACCCTGATTATTTCAATGAAAATCCTTTCTCCGTGTTAACTTCTGCACTCTCCAGTTTATGTCGTCTGCTACTGAATCGAACGCCGATGTTTACAGTTTTGTAACACTCATTCGGAATACAATACAGAGTCTTGGCGTATTAATACAAGACCGAGTCCATTTGTAACCTCAAGACCTTTTGATATACAAAATAAACAACCAAGAACCAATCTAAAGACTTCCGGTTTGTTGGAAGGTGCTCAGTTGGGGTAACCAAAGTTTAGTTGACATCCAGTGTCTTCGGTTTGAACGTGATGATAAATGCAGTCGAGAAGATTACAGACATACTAAATCTAGCAGATTTGCAAGATAATTATTGATACGGGTATAATATGATATCATTTTACTGTAGGCTAGTGAAAATCGTATGGGTCTTCCGTTGTGTATTCATCAGCTGATCGATGGAGATTTTGTGGGTGTACAAAATAAATGCATGCGAATATAAACTTTAGCAATGTCAAGCAGAGATAGTAGAATAATAGCCAGTCGTGTACGATTTGGGCATGGATAGTTAGTAAATATGGTCATAATAATAAATATCCTTCCATGGCAAGTGGGTCAACTGATAGCGAGACTTCGGAGGTCTCCAATGGGGAATAAGAAATCATTTTGGAGAGAGAGAGAGAGAGAGAGAGAGAAAGATTACCCCGCTCCTCCCCCCCCCCCCCCCGCAAAGAAATCAAAATTTGAAAATGTCATAGGATAGACAGAGAATTCCCAAATCTGTTTGCGGATATAAAAGTTGAACAAGAGTTTGTCAAAGTAACTTCAAATATTGATGAAGTGATAAAATTGAATTATCGAGGTAGGACGTGCAGTTTTAGTGTGAAACCATTAGATAGCTAAAGAGAAAGTAGATATATGTTTTTGAGTCACGTGGAGAGCAAATCGTAGATCACGTGGAAGAAATGAAAGCCTCAGACAAAATAGGAAAACTTAAAGAATGGCTACTGAAATTAACAGAAGTAAAAGCAAAAAGGTGTATATTTTGTTGTAAGAAGGACCCCCTCAATGCTTATAGATAAAATATTTATTTACAAAGTTATTCGATCTTTCTTTGTGGAATAAATCTATCTAGATTATGAATACATTGAAAATATGTGCTTTGTACTTGGCTGATAGACTACTCTGCTAGAAACAAGGACCAAAAGCAATGATAGTGAAATTTGCATATTGTAAGGACAGGGAATAGTGTTAAGCATGGCCATCATTTTGGTGAAAGGCCTTGAGTGCCAAAAATTGACTGTTGGTCATTTGAAAAAAGCTAGTGACTGTTTGACAGCTTAGTTGTATCTTGAGAAATCAAAAAAATGTGTTCTTTGACCAAAATATGACTCTTGAATCTTGAAACTACTATCTAGAGAAAAGATTTTTGTCTCATATATTTCTTCATATGGAGATAGTCAAAAATGGCAAAATACTATGCACAGAAGTAAGCCATACTTTCTATTTACAGTATAAATAGATTTAGTGGAAGTAAACCATGCTTTCTATTTATGGTAGAGAAAGATTTAGTATAAATAAGCCATACTTTCTAATTATGGTAAATAAAGATTTAGTAGAAGCCATACTCTCTATTTATGGTAGATATAAATTTAGTAGAAGTAAACCATATGCTCTATGTTTTGGTAGATATAATAATCTGTTTTAGTAGAGGTTAACAATACTTTCTATACAAATTTAGTATAGAATGCTTTTATCAGATGAACATTGTAAAATGGGCAGTAGCTTATGTTCTAACATTGTTTCATGTGTCAGTAGTTTTGGATTTGTTTACTGCAAAGATGGGTTTCAATTTAAATAACCATTGGACATTTTTGCATGTTCTAATGCCCTTAACAATTTAGTGACTAGGCTGAGCAAAGCCTGTGTCAATATGTTCATGCCATGTGCAATTCTCTGATAATTATATAAGCTCCCGTGTTAAATGGTGCCTTTTTACAACCCTTGCCAATGTTGTACTGTGAATGTGTCAGATTGTATTTCAGAGGAGCTTTCCAGTCTTGCTACAATGAAAGCACTTAAAGATGATTCATTTTTCTGACATTAAATTCACCACAACAGCATCACATTGAAGGAAATTTAAAGATATGTGTCTACTGTATTGGATTACATTTCCACACATTTTAGCACTGAATAGCATAGTCTAAAGATCTCCACCCAAATCCATACTGTTCTAAAAGCATCGTACAGTTCTATATAACATATGCTAAATAAAATTGCATTGCCAGCTTTATTATAAATATAGGAGCATGCTACTTTTGTAAATTAATTTTTTTATTTTATTCTTGGACTATTCAATAAAATGTTTTTCCTAACCCCAAAAACAAAGAAATTTGCTTAATATACTATAATTACAATCATCACTTTACAATTTCAGGAAATATCTAACTTGCTTGTTAAAAGTAATTATAATTGATAACTTGTGTTCCAATTTGATACATATACATTGAGGAACTTGTATTGATAGGCATATTATTCATATATTGAAATAACCCAATTTGACTTTCATGCCCATATTGGTAAGTTTATATTGGTTACATATTTGTAAACATTTGGGATCTGGAATCATTTGACACAAAACTTGTAAAGAAGAGTAAGCTCAAATCACATGAAGTAGACACTCAAAATTTAGTAGACATGTCTATAATAATAGAAGGTCAGATTAGAATTCTTGCCATTATTGCAATGTGTCCCATGTTCCGATACAAAACTTCATAACATAATTTTTGGACCCAAAACTGGTTTATAGTAATTTAACCTTGTATTGACTTTAAATTCCCATGTGATTTTTCAAGGTTTGTATAGAGTGCTGATTTCTTGTAATGTGCTCCACCTTCCCATGTAATATGTCTTTGTTGTTGTTGTAGGGTTTAACTCCTTTATTTTCAGCACATGATAGGCTATACATGGCGGCCAGTTATTATTGGTGGAGGAAGAATCCGGGAAAACACCCAGAAAGAACCACCAACCCACGAGAAGCTATTGGCAAGCCATTCCACATAACTACATTAGCTGAATCTTATACTCGAACCCTTGCAGACAGAGGTGACATGGCAGTAATCTGTAACGGAGGGCGCTTTAGACCCTGTGACCACTCAGGGACCTCATGGAATACTATGGTACCTATGTCTATGTTTCCTAAAATCAAACATTGATTGACTTCTCATACCTCTGTGACTGTTTGAACAGAGTGCTGTTGCACTGTAGTATGTTTTCCCCTTCACACGGAATATAACTCTGTGACTGTTCTTGCACTGTAGGTATAACAGTACCAACTGTGCAAGTCCAAGTGGGTGGAGCTTATAGTGTAGGGAACATTGCAATCAGAAATAAACAACAACACTAGCTATGATTGGTGGATTATGTAAGAGTTGTACTTTCTGTTAGGCTTTAAAAAAAAGTTTAGCCTCTTGGCAACATGTGAATTTATGCTAATTCCTAAATATATCAATTTTTGTATTTTTTATGATTTTTTTTGAAAATGTGATGCACATGACTGAAAATATGTATGTTGTGACTAGATAACTCATACCCCTGTCTAGTTCCAGCAGAGTTATCTCTCTTAAATGCAATGGAGTACCTGGTTTTGTCATCGTCAAATTGACAATCTAACATTGTTCTCTATAACAGTGTGTGAGATGCATGCTAAATTAGGATAGAAAATATATTAACTCTCCAAATATTAGCATTGAGGTATATGGAAAAACAATTGGTACCGTGATACCTAAAAGATAATACCAGCTAGATAATACCAGCTTCACAGTGTATCCATAGTAACGAGTATACATAGCCACCATTTATATACTGTCATAGAGCCATTTAGTTAAACAATGGATATGAAGAAAAAAACACATTAGCTTTGGAATGGGGCTTTTGTAACTATATCTATAACATATATAGACTGATGGCTTTGTGACTGTGTTGTCGGCTCCAATATTAGCATACAGGCAAAAAGAATAAGTTATGTAAATTTAATATAGTTAATTTTAGCCAAATATTGACTATTTTATGTGCAAAAGATGAAAAATCATGGATAAAAATCAACTTTTTTGGTCTTGTAAAGCATGTTATAGACCAGGATAGAGGACACTCCTGGCCCATGTGTAGATAGTTCACTTGTATCATAAAGAATATTCTGGTATAAGTATTTTAGGTAGTTTGCTAAAGATGTGGTATTCCTTCCTATTTTGATTTTAATTGTCCTGCTCTAATTGTCTTTTTTTGTAAACTTTTGTGTCTTGAAATTAAAAATATGATTCTCTAGTTAGTTACATTATCATTCTTGAGGTCTCCACTACATATATAATCCTGGATTTTAGGTTCTCACTTTATCAGTAATACATTTTTGGATAATTAAATTGCATTGAAGTTAATACATGTGTTCTTGAACTCATCTTTATTACATGGATAATATATTGGAGGAAATAAAAAGACCACACCTTATGTATATCATTCAGTTATCTCCCTTACACCAGACATAACATTTCAATAAATAGAACCCACATGTTGTAGTGATAGTGATGGTGTATGAAAATATGAGAAGATTTGTGAAGTATCATATTAGCCCGCGGTCTTGATGCAAATTTAACTAGAAGTACTTTAATAATTTCTCCCAGTAAAGTTTACAAGTTTGAAAACTGATCGAACATGCTTTTTTTGGTTTAGGTATTTTTTCTGCCTAACTGAAACCCATTATTATTAATTTCTTATGCAGAAGAAATAAGAATTACATGCATCTATATTATCTACATTATTCACCCTTTTATATTAGCTGGGAATGAACACCATGTCACCTGATATTTGGTGCCTGTAAGGGATGTTATAGCACAGGTGCCTTTTTATTGTCCTTGCACCTATGGTCCACTGCCTCCAAATATTGTCCAAGGTAATATCATCAAGCTCTCGCTTCTCATTTTTCTCAATGCTGCTTGTGTCTCCTTAAATTTCAGTATCATTAGTTACATATCCCATTTAGATACATACTTTCCTCCTGTTTTTAAATCCATTGGCCTCGCTTATACTCATTGTTAAACTTTAGCCTTTTTCTGTATTTTAGTCCCCAATTTTCATCCCCCAAATCCATCATAACCACTTAGAAAGCTGTTATCTACTTTATTTGGTGTCAGATTGGTTTATTGCATCAATTGTAATCACTACACAAAGGAGGGAAGCTTTCTATTTGTATGACAAAGAGGCTGGGTAGCTTGACCTTTGTGTGAGAACTGGGGGTTAGTGACCTCTTGCATATGCTGACAGCATAAAGTGTTCAAAGCTAATACTTTATAATTAGATTGGGCCATGTCCACCTGTCCCTGTTGTTACTTTCTGTGTTCATGAAACAAATATAAATGCTTTATTTTAGATCAAAATGTCTCTTTAAGAGTAGAACTGGTACATGCTAACTAGTGCGTTGACCTTTTACCTTACTATTAAACAATATGACATAATGTGATTTATCCCATATCACCAAAGTAAAGTTCGATAAGTGCTATTATGAATAAAACACAACTCATAGTTAAAAGAATTCATTTTATTTCAAAAGATGAGTTTCATAGTGAAGCAAAGGTATGAAAACAAGAGTTCAAACAGCTCAATAAACATTTCTATACACAATCATATAGAACATTGCTTAGTACTTCCTAAAATTGATTTTGACAAGCGAGACTAAGTACATTTGTTGCTTATATAGTCCCGAGCTATTTCACAGATTATTGGAAAAATCAAGGTTTGCTATAGGTATAACGGTACCAATTGCGCAAGTCCATGTGGGTGGAGCTTAAAGTGTAAGGAACATTGCAATCAGAAATAAACAACAACAATAGCTATGATTGGTGGATTATGTAAAAGTTGTAATTTCTGTTAGGCTTATAAAAAGTTTATATAAATCATATTTTGTATTTTTTATGATTTTTTGAAAATGTGATGCACATGACTGAAAATATGTATGTTGTGACTGGATAACTCATACCCCTGTCTAGTTCCAGCAGAGTTATCTCTCTTAAATGCAATGGAGTGGCTGGTTTTGTCATCGTCAAATTGACAATCTAACATTGTTCTCTATAACAGTGTGTGAGATGCATGCTAAATTAGGATAGAAAATATATTTATCTCTCCAAATATTAGCATTGAGGTCTATGGAAAAACAATTGGTACCATGATACCTGTAGTATGTTTAACCCTTTACAGGGAACATAACTCTGTGACTGTGTTTGAATAGAGTCCTGCTACACTTTTAGTATGCAACCCTGCCCCCACTTTTCACAGGTAATATAAATGTGACTGTTTGAATAGAGCACTGTTACACAGTAGGATGCAACCACAACCGATTCACAGGTATAAAACTATGTTTAAAACTTTTACACTGTATTATCCTTCCCCCATCACGGATAATATAACTGCACCATCACTAGGGTCTACATTTCATGTGCCATGCTTGCCTATATTTTGGTGCTACCTGTATCTCATTAAGGTGATCCACTGTCTGATTGAAAAAAAAAAAAAAAACAAGTTCAACACTTGGAACTGCTTTTCCTAATTTCTCATTATTTAAAGTTTCCATTTATTTGTAAGGTAAATTTTGCAAATTATTTCAGAAATATAAATGATTAAACCTTCATCACAATAATTCATGCATGAGTGTTATATGGTGAGTGTATACATGAATTTACTCAGAATCAAGTGCCTGTGACAGAACTGTATAAACCTGGCGCTTCCAATGTGTTAGCAAGCTATTGTCATTAGTTAATTATCACATAATTATTTTATTTCCATCCCTAACGCCATTTCTGGTATCAAGTGTTCTAGAACTGCATGCCTTTCTAAACACATTCCCTTAGTAAAGCAGTTAAAACATTAATTTGTGCAATAGTACATTTAGAGGTATTATATTTCCAATAAAAAAAATATTTGATTTTAATCAGTGCATAGAAAATTGCATAGCATTGCACACATCTGCCGTTTTGTTTACATTAGTTACAGTATCCGTGACCGTTGTGAATTAGGAAAGGTCACGATTTCGTTGCGTTCGTACCATAATGCAAATGTACGACAGGGGACCATTCTGTGTTTTGGCTTCTGTATGACGTCATCGGTATATTGTGACGTATTAGCGTTCGACCTTATAACATCTAAAAGTCTGTGTTATATCGCCGCAAGAAAAGAATTCATTACTTATTCAACTAACATAGTTTGACAAATCTTCCATTTATTTCAAAAGATACCACAGTATGCATCAAAAGCGATTTAAAGTTCTAAACAGTGCAGCATTTACCAAGTGTGTGATTTTGTCTAGCAGCATTTTATTGTGACTGTTATTCTTAGTACACATCAAGGCCAAGGTCACGAGGTTGTCAGGTGTAACTTATCAGTGACTGTTTATCCATGGGTTGGATTATACATTTTAACAAGAACATTTTTAAAATAAAATTTACGTGCGTGTATCGTAATAATGGTAGGTATAGGACTAACAGGGGGAATAACCGTTTCTGACTTCCCGTTTTCTGATGCCGCTTAGGTTTCAGAACAATGGTCCGCTGTTACGGCATATTTTGAGATAAATTTGGATCGTTTGAATGTTATATCATTGGAAACGAGCAGGATACATATCCGGATACTTGTTTATGGTATAAAGCGGCCCGTGGAAGATAAATTAATATTTTTGCAAAGCGTTGAAAGTTGTAAAAGTTTTATTTCCATACATAAAGAGAACGTAATACTCATAAACACGGTAGGTCTTAAGCTTCCAACAATTTGGAATATGTCCATGTATATTTCATATTTCTGACTAACCTCTATTTACCGTACGAAGTCTCAATTCAGAAGTCTACGGAAGCCGGTTAGTGCTACGTTGAAATCAATTTTTTTTCGTAATTACGACTTACTATCTCTTAATTACGACATACTATCTCGTAATTACGAGTTAGCTATCTTGTAATTACGATTTAACGTCGACCGGAAAGATAATAATTCACGTGGTCGAAAGTCACAAGTAAGTCATTCTGCTGTAGATGAAAACGTTTGATTCCAAACCTAATGGTATTAATTTAATAATTTCTTGTGATTTAGGATGGACCGTACGAGAATATGCAAATTTTATTCTTTTTGTGGAATTCACAGCATCAAGCACCAACTGGGAATATAGTATTCAACGTCTTAGTTTTGTCTCTTGATTCTTGGAGCGATAATGAGTTTAGACCAGATGGGCTATGGAATGAAAGGGGGTGGATGACACGGTATGTCTCTGTCTATCTATCAACGAAGCCATGTATATGTCTATCGAACGAACTATTTTACTATCTATCTGCCTTCATATCTGTTGGCATAACTATATGTCATACAACTTTACAAATAGATGCATGGCTGATTATGATGCAAGTAAACGTACAGATGAAACCATTGAATTAAAACAGAATATCACCGTGATTACATTTTATTTTGACGACATGAATTCTTGTGTATTATTTGTCCTAGTATACTATGTACAAACTGTTGTTGAACATGAATCATAATGATCTATATGGAACGGTCTTGTCTACTGCGTCAGTTTTTAAATGTTAAAGCGGCATAATTTAAATCTCTTAGAGAAACATATCAACATAAATTTCTTAGCCGATAAGGTACGAGAGAGAGAGAGAGAGAGAGAGAGAGAGAGAGAGAGAGAGAGAGAGAGAGAGAGAGTTTTTTTGAACTTTTATTTCAGTATACAACTTTTTACACGGAACTATGGTGATTCACGAATGTCACTTGCACATATTTCCAAATGCCAGTCTGATCATACTCGTATATAAATAGATCAGGTATAAGTGAAAGCGGCATTGAACAAAATATTTTTTTATTATTGGGAATTGCTTACAGATATATGTATTTTTCTACTTTCCTATTCTTTTTTTCTCTTTGATCGATTTAAATTATCTTCCACCATTTTAAATGATGTTATAAAATATAGGAAGTATGTGAGAGCATTAATTAAAAATAATATCACCTAAGTAGTCAAGACTATATGCATAATAACGTGTGTGTGTGTGTGTGTGTGTGTGTGTGAGAGAGAGAGAGAGAGAGAGAGAGAGAGAGTAAACTGTTAGAAAGAATTTTTAATTTTTTTTTAGTTATTTCATGGTAATGTACATGGCAAGTAAATTAATTTATTTTATAAATGATTCATTACTTTATCGATTAAATCATAATAATTGATATAGTTTTAATGACAAAAACAACCGTACCAAAATTGCTTTTAAAATAATATTGAAGTTCTGTAATACCTAATCAGTTCAATTGTCGAGCCTAAACATATCCTAATACCATTTTCAGGGTTTAAAAGCGTACATAGAACCGCCTATACCATCTGTAGATTCTGACAGATCGATGCTGCGCGATTTGCAAATAGCAGAAAATTGCATTGTCTTGTACCTTCTACTTAATGCGGATACAGCGGTAAGTTTGTATGGTATAACTTATATATTGTTTACAATATCGTGAATCAGTCATCATATTTTCTTTTTAAAAAATGTTATTGTTTTATTTTAATAATTATCATCATTGTTTAATTTGTCAACATGAAAACAAATGTCATCCGCCCATTCCTAACTCTGTCCAATGATTAGCGGTCCCGGGAGAACTCATCCCAGGTGTAAGGAGAAGTCGCCCAAGGATCATATATATTAATTATGAGATGTCGCCTTATGTTTGTTAAGGCTTTATTTGTTGTTGTTTTTCTTATACTTAATAACTTATTAATATGCGGATGGTAAGTAAAATCCCTCTTCTTTGCACCTGTAACATTAAATCCTTCAGAACACCCACATTTTCTATATTAATCCCAGTTCAAACAGAACACCTGTATAACCATTGACAGTTTGCCATTTTTTCAAACTATTGACACATGTATAGAAGGCAGCATCAATCCATGGGAAGAGATATGCTTTTACTGTGTCTAGCAAGAACTATATAAGTAGGAATCTATCAGTATTCATGTATAATAAAGCTATTAACTATTGACTCTAGACTTTTGTCAGTGCATCATCTTAAATGTCAGACCACATATAAGCAGGATGTCATGGGGGGAGGGTCATCCTCCCTCCCCTCTCCCCGAATTTGCATGTGTTGTAAAATTGCTGTAGCTTATATACAAAAATTAACAAGCCCATCAAGTTTTGCCCCCCCCCCCCATGAAAAATTGAAATGATGTCCCTGCATATAAGCTGTGTATCTTAGATGACCCAATATCTCATGCAATAATCATATAATGTGCATATTTCTTTTTAAATATCTACTTTGAAAAATACAGTCATCATATACATGTGTTGCCGTTCCTTCCAGACATTATGGATGAAGAACTGAGGCAGTTTCTTTGCAACAGGGGCATCAGTGAAGAAACTGTGAAGAAAATGGGAGAGTATAAGGTAAGTCATTTTATATATCCTATCAAACATGAAGGAGAAGTAAAATGATATGAAGAATTCAGAGCAGCAACACATTTGATGCAGAGTTTCTACAAATATATCCCATTCTCATGCACAAAATTGTGCAGATTGTGTATATGTTTGCAGATGTCCAAATATACATACAGTTGTATTAGCAAGGTGACATGTGTTAACATATATTTTCACCAGGGTATGCAAATTTAGTGATGTTGGTGCAAATTATTTTCTTTATTGTCTTTATACCCCATTTGTGACAGCAAGAGTATGTTAATTTTCATGTCCATTTGAATATCGAGATGTGCATCTGAATATCTGTCTGTCCATCCAGAGGAGTTTGTCAGTAAGATTATTTTTTATTTTTTTTATTTTTTATGGTTTAACGCCATTTTTCAGCACAATATAGGCTATACATGGCGGCCAGTATTACTGGTGGAGGAAGAACCCGGGGAAAACCCCGGAAAGAACCACCGACCCACGAGAAGCTACTGGCAAGCTTTCTCACATACCCACATTGGCAAAATTCGAGACTCGAACCTACGCAGACAGAGGTGAGATGGCAGTGATCCGTAACGGACAGCGCTTTAGACCACTCGGGGCCCCGTCAGTAAGATTGTCCAAAAAACCAAAACATAGCTTGATAATTTGTATCCATATGTAGATAAGGTGTTTAGATTTTCAGGCTGTCACTCTTTGTTTTGTTCTGTCATCACTACTTGCAATGGTGGCATCTTCATTTGTCCAGTCTGTTCTTGCTTTCATTTGTCTTCTAAAGAAGCTAAGCATTTTAGCAAGGTTGTGTGAAAATCTTAGGCTATATCAAATTAAATCCAGGTAGCATATTTAATGATGTGATAAGATTTTGGGACTGTTACCAATCTGTGAATTATTTTCTCTTCTTTACAGTAGAACCTGTCTTGAAAGACCCCCTTTTTTTGCCAAAAAATCATGGTCTCTCAAGACAGGTGGTCTCTCTTAACAGGTCACAATGCTTTATAATCAGTAAATTTTTGCACTGAGAATGTAATCTCTCATGACAGGTGGTCTTACATAGTAGTGATCTTTCAAGACAGGTTTTACTGTATTGCAAAACTTTAAACTTTTAAGGAGTTACAATTTTTTGCATTGTCAAAACTTCATCAGGAATATTAACCAAAGGTCAAGCAAAGCGATTCACATCACATATATACATAGCATGTAATCATGGAGAAATGTTAGCACACAATACAAATTAAATATACACGACAATTCATTGAAAGACATTCTGGATTATATCATTAAGACTTAATTCATAAGCCTATTCAGGACTTCTGGTACATCAGCATATTCAGTATTGGATTTCATTCGGAACACTATATACTTTTGGACTTGTGTTATAACTTTTAGAATTATTTATTTTTGATTCACAGTACTGTTCCGTTCCTCTTGAATTTACACTTTGTAACTTAGAGAAATAGATTTATCTGTTGGTAACTTAGAGAAATAATTTTTTTTCTTGATTTTTATTTGTTGCTTCTTGCTCAAAACCATAGAGTTATAACTTCACTTACAGAGCTTTTGTCTTTCAGCTTGACAGATACGTGATTGAGGTTACAGATGACACGACACTGACCAAATATCTGCCCCATATAGGTGACAGGGTTGCTGTTAAAGATTTTTGCAAATCTATGACAGCATCCAAAGGAGACTTGTTTGCTAAAGAAACAAGAAAAAACCAAATACTCAAGTCCTTGAGGAAAAAAATGCTATTCAGGAGAGCAACACATACTTCAGAAGGGTCAGATCCAGATTGGGAAAGCTCATTAATCACTAAAGTCAGGAGAGGTATTTTAGCTGGTAATAAAAGTGCAAAAAAAAGGAAGCAGGAAGATAGAAATAGGATGGTTGCATTATGATACCAGTAACCAGATGTACTGACAGGTATGAAAGAAACGTGGGGGAAGCACCCGTAGAGTAGACATATGTAAAGAGTCCACTATTAAAGAAATTGAAGAAGTGGCAAATTCCTTATTTTTCCCTAATGGAACTTCCCCAAATGGATCGATAGAGGACTTTGATTTTGAAATTAGAGATTTTTCTGAGGAAAAGACAGAGTGCAAAGGAACTATCGGCGAGATGTATGACAGGACAGGGATGAATATACTTAGGTTTTATCTTGCATCAAAGCAAAAGAATCTTCCACCACAATATACAAGCATCAAAGAGATGAGGCAAATACCAACTCTGGCTGAACCTGTAGGTAAACCACACACAGAGTTTGACAAAACACAAGGACTCAGAATGCAAGAAAAGAATGAGAATGAACCCTTGTCAAGTATTCCAGATGATCATTTTGGCCATTCTTTACCTTCTTTTCTAGATGATTCAGAAACTGAAATTTTCTTTAAGAATACCAGTTCACCAAATATTGCTCATGATATCGATGATACTTTGCCATATATTCCTCCACTCATTCCTGCTGAACCCTTACAAATAGACATTCACAGAGGTGTCTTTGCATTTCAAGAACTGTGTAATTACTTTAAAGATCCCAGTATTTTAAATAGACATCTTATCATCATCCGCATTTTGGCAAATGGAGAGAAAGAAAAAGCAGAAGATTCAGGGGGTGTTTTGAGGGATTTGTTTAATGAATTTTGGACAGAGTTTTATTGTAAGTGCACCGTTGGCAGAGATGTGAAGGTTCCAAGTCTGCGCCATGATTTCGGCATGGAAGAATGGAAGGCTGTTGGGTGTTTGCTTGCATATGGATGGCAAAATGTTGGATACTGGCCAGTAAAACTTGCAAAGACATTCATGAAGCACTGTCTCTTTCCGGATACTGATGTTACCAATAATGAGCTTTTGGAGGATTTTTATCAGTTTATTTCACTGCCAGCTAGAGATGAGTTCGAGAAGGGATTCACTGACTTCTCTTCAGTTGGTCTCAAAGACTTGTTGGATGCTCTGGATGCCCATGAATGCCGGACTAAGGTCAGTGGGGAAAATTTGAAGGCTGTCCTTCTGGAAATAGCGCATAAGGAGATGATTCAAATGCCTATGTATGTATGTGACTGCTGGCGAGATATCCTGAAGGGACTCTGCATCAGCACTGAAAATCTCAATGATGTTTACTCGGTTCTGATTCCGAGTAACAGAAAAGTTGTACAGATGCTTCAGATTCCAGAATCTCTGAATGCCCAAACAAATGAAGTTTCAAAATATCTGAAAAGATATGTCAGAGAACTTGATTTGAAGGCTTTGTGTCTTTTCATTTGCTTCTGCACAGGTTCTGAGCTTATTACAGTGCCCAACATAGCTGTAGAATTTGTCAATATGATGAGCTTATCAAGAAGGCCAATAGGGCATACTTGCGGTTGTATCCTTCAAATTAGTGATTATTATGATACTTTTATGGAATTTAGATCTGAATTTGACAGTGTCCTAGAAAGCAACATCTGGATCATGGACATAATTTAAGTTTTGTTACAATCAATGATCAGGGTATTTCATTTGTCATGCTGACCAGTCATATCACACTACAACTGGGTTTCATAGCCTTTGCCCTATCGGGTGGTGTTATGGAAGCTACTTTCTATACACATGTATAATAATAGATGGACATGTTTGTAAACATTTTGCATTCAGTTCAACATTCTTCCATATTGTTTATGGAGTCATGTAACTTGAAGAGTGTAAGAGTGGATCCATCTTGACAAGCACTACATCTACCTTTCAAAATTAGGACACTTTGTGTCACATGTAACATTTCACAGATTTTGGTCAAAGATATTGTTGGAAGTTTATTTCAAAAGTTCAGCTAATGTTAGAATCATCCAACAATGTGATAGTATACATTTCTGATAATACCAAACCCAAACTACTTAAGAAGGCCAATGTGTCCTTTATTTCTTATGTCATTTGCATAGTTTTTAAGTTGCATTTAAAGTCAACTCGTGATCACATAGCTTTTTATCTTCTGTATTTATAATGTCACACCTTTAAAAATGAAATATTTTGAGATGATGCATCTTGATGAGAATTATACCCTCATAACATAAGATGGGTCACTGCAATCCATATTGAATGCTTCCACAGACTTTGGTTCAGTTTTCCCATTTAACAGGTTTAAAATTGAAGTTTTTATGTTGAACTCATTATTGGATTGTTTTGGTTTTTTTCTTCAGGCTACATACATGTACATAGTGTTCTATCCAAATTCAATACAGTTGTTGACTGGATGCATCTTGTTAAATAAATAATACATAATTGTTGCAAACAGAGGTCTTCTGTAACAAATATTTCATGCTTTAGTGGTTGTTTTGAAATTTTGTGTTTCAAGTTCATGTTGTGTTTCTAGTTCATTTTGTGGTTGTAGTTCATTTTGTGTTTCTAGTTCATTTTGTGGTTGTAGTTCATTTTGTGTTTCTAGTTCATTTTGTGGTTGTAGTTCATTTTGTGTTTCTAGTTCATTTTGTGGTTGTAGTTCATTTTGTGGTTCTAGTTCATTTTGTCAAATTTGGTGCTTCAAGTTCATTTATTGGATGCTGTTTATGACAAGATCACGAAACATTATAATTACATGCTTCTCTGTTAGACGTTCACCTTTATCATCAAAGATCAGATGTGTTAAATATGTATATCTTGGTTATAATTACATGAGCTTTTCTGTGCTATGTACATCTTAGCCTGCATAGAGTGCCCTTTCTGATCATGCTCTTGAAATTAGTGATAAATATGTTTATTCATTGGTAAGCTATCTATTTGCCTGATTAAAATTTATGTTATGATGGGTTAGGCCCAACAGGTTAACTGTGTATTGCTTATGAATATATCAATTAGATGACAAGACTGCATGCATTTAGCATGCTTTCTAAGTAAGGTCTCAACAGTAGTTTTCTTTTCAAGGTAATTGCAGATACAGGAATAATGTTTGTACTTTAGCAGTAACCCAGAGCACCTGACTTTAATTAACAGTAATTAAAAAATAAAACAGGCAAACGAAAGCAAAGTGGAATTACTCTCAGGTTGTTATCTACTCATTATAGTACCTGTATTTTCATATACACAATTATGTTATTTTGATTTCTTTCTGTTTTTGGTTCTTGTGTCTTGTATGCCCAGTAGTTATGTACATATATCTATGGTTTATGGGCATATCAGCACAATATTAAACAGAAAATCAATAGAAAAGTAACCAATATTTTATAATTATGATTACTCTAGTTTGAATTAATTTTCCACCAGATAATTAACATTTATAGTGGAGATTATTTAACCTTGGTAGAGGCAATTGATGATCAAACTCGGGTTGATCCATTGCAATGATACAGGTACTGTTCAAAACTGATATCTTGTTGGTTCATCAGCCATGAAAATTCTCCTTCCTTTTAGATTGCAATCTGTGATTATTCATAATGACTTCCAACTTCACCTTTAGGATATTGTCAGGTTAGGAAAAGAAAATACTTGACCAAGATTTAAAACATAAATTTGATTAAGTAGGGGACACCTGGAAGGACTCTAGTTTGCCTGGATTCCAGAGATGATCATTCTTATAGTGTTTTGAAATTGACCTATACTTTAATGTTATCAACAATTTCATTAATTTATCAGCAGATCAGCATTGAATTAATGTTAATTATTATTACTATTCAGCATGTGACACACTGTTACAGTTTTCACGCTAGAAATATCAAGACAGATATTATGCATTTTAGTTGTTGGTATTGACTGCTGTCAGTTTATCAATTCAAGTGATTATTTTGCCAATTCTGTTTTGAAATCATCAGTGTCAACAAAGTATTGGGGTGACAGTAAGCTCAAGAGAGAGCTAATGTTTCATTTTGTTTAATATTTATTTTCATCTCTACTCTTTATATGTTCAAGCCTCTTGGGTACACAAAACTTGTCGTGGGCATTATGACATTTATGTGCAAGAACATGAAGAAATACATTGGCAGTGCATTTGTATCATTCATACATGTACTGTTGAGAACTAATTTAGGAAATAATTATATAATAATCATGGATTCTGTCAGTGATCTAGAACATGAGATTTTGCTTAAAAGTTTTAAAGTTTTGATAACATGTAGTTGTGATAGTTGTTGCAATGATGATGCATTGATGAGAATATTTCTTGAGAGGACGAATAAGGGAATAAAAGATATTTAAAATCATATTGTCATTTTGTTTTAATTATTATACATGGACAAACCTTGGGTACATGTTATTTTGTTCAAAGTGTGCTTTGATGGTGATTGTAAACTGTAACATCGCCCTCTTAGTACGAGAGGTGGTTAATTGGATTTGGCTGGCGAGAACTGAGCAAGAATACTGGGAGGAAATAAAGCAATCCGAGCTCCCTTAGACAAGAAAAATAACAAATTTAATCAAAACAAATTAAATGTGGCAATTCCATTTCAATCTAAATTATGTCAACATAATTAATAGCAGCGTTCTATTCGGATTTATTCCATAAAAATAACGAGTGGTGAAAAAGAGCTAAATGTCCACGACCAATTTTCATAAACTTCCTCCCATGACTGTGCGTGTATCAACATCTTCCATTTTCTTGGACTTCCTATTCCCCACGCTTCATCAATTACTGGGCTTACTAGTCCTTAATTATGACCTCGTCCTTTTTCTTCTCGGACTTCCGTCTTTGTACAGTCCTGTATCTCTCCCAGAAAGCTGTTCCTTGAGAAACAAAATTACCTGTACAATTCCATCACTTTGTTACTCGGAAGCATACTAGCTATCAACACGGCGTAAATTCTGACTTAATACGATAGAACATTATCCTCGCTTCACAGGTACGGGAGAAAAGCAGAAAGGTCGATGTGACCCTTCACAGAGACTTTTCTGGCTTAAATGTGATAACATTTTAATGCTCATTGTATTCAACTTTAAGGTTCAATACAATTCAACATTCGACACTTCAAAGTAACACAAGTTTAAATACAATGGCTTTAAACTACTGTTGACAAGTCTTGAGGATTGAAGCGTTCTACTTTGTCAGATTAACAGGAAAATGAAAATCAGAATTCATTGTATGGCCACTTTTAACCATTTGCTTGTACCAAAAATAGGCTCGCCCCTGGATCACTCCTTTGTTAAAGAAAAGACGCGATTGTTAGAGAACATTTTTAAAAAGTCGTGGAAGTCCCGTCCATATCAGGGACATTTCTGAATCACATATATTTCAAACACGACAAAAGCACACCCATAAATCCATACCATGTCACGTTAACATAAAGACAATTCAACATTGACCACTCATTTTTACCAAAAGATACACTAGTACCTAGATATAACAAATAATCTTCATTTTGCATTATGTAGAAAATAGCGTGAAATATCATGCACATTACAATAATGAATACAAACAATATTGTGATTTATTCAAATTTAGCAACTGATACTGTGTATTTTCTTGCAAGATTGGATGGGATAAGAGTTTGGTCATGGCCAGTTGTGTTACAAGAGTTTGGATGGAATAACAAGATTAATTACATTAAAATAAGCAGCATCAACCCTGATTACGAGATTGCATTGAAATAGGCAATGTCATCCCTGATTACGAGATTGCATTGGAATAGGAAATGTCATCCCTGATTACGAGATTGCATTGAATTAAGCAATGTCATCCCTGATTACGACATTGCATTGGAATAGGAAATGTCATCCCTGATTACGAGATTGCATTGAAATAGGCAATGTCATTCCTGATTACGAGATTGCATTGAAATAAGCAATGGCATCCATGATCACGAGATTGCATCAAAATAATTAGTGTCAACCTTGATTACGAGATTGCATTGAAATAAGTATTGTCAACCTTGATTACAAGATTGCACTGAAATAAGCAGCGTCATCCCTGATAACAAGATTTTTAACATTGAAATAAGCGGTGTCAACCCTGATATCGAGATTCGACTGAGGCAGTTAACGCCAACCCTGATAGCAAGATTATATTGAGATAAGCAATGTCAACTCTGAGAACGAGATTCGATTAAGATAAGCAGTTCAAACCTGACTGCAAGATTATTAATATACAAATAAGCAGCCTAAACTCTCACATCAAGCTGTATAACACTGAAATAATGGAAGCTAACCCCGATAGCAAGATTGTAGACAATGAAATATACAGCATCAACCCTCAAAGCGACATAGCATTGAGACAAACAGCTTCAACAACGATGACATGATTGCTAATATTGAAATAAGCATCATTAATGCTGATAGTAAGATTGCTAGCAACGTCAACCCTGATAGCAATACTGTTAACATTAAAATCAATAGCGTCAGTCCTGATAGCAAGAATGTTAACATCAAAATAAACCGCGTCAACCCTGGTAGCACGACTTAACATTGAAATAAATAGTGTGAACCCTGATAGCAAGAATGTTAACATTGACATAAACAACATCAATCCCGAGAACAATATTATCAAAATGGTGCGATATGATGAAATAATAAATTACTTGTTGATGCAGATTAGTAGACATACTTGTATCTGGCTAAATAAACTGTACGATTTCAAGATCTTATAACTTTACAAGATCAAGTTAGAAACGACTCAACAGGGAAAAAAGGACGTAATTCGATAAAATAAATCGTGGAAATAAAACATAGCATTATATAGAGCGTAACTAGTTTTTCAAAGATAACGTTTTTCTAAAGTATTCTACATCTCAGTTAAAAGATAGTGTACAATGCATCTACATCGCAGTTGAATGCTATAAGGTACCAGACTAGTACATCGCAATTGAATGCTAGAGTGTGTCATGCTATTACATCTCAGTTAAGTTCTTTAATGTAACAGACTATTGCATCTCGTATGCGAAAATATACCAGACTAGTGCATCTCATTTAAATGCTATAAGGTCCCAGACTATTACATCTAAGTTAGATGCGATAAGATACCAGACTAGTGCATCTCAATTAGATGCGATAAGATACCAGACTAGTACATCTAAGTTAGATGCGATAAGATACCAGACTAGTGCATCTAAGTTAGATGCGATAAGGTGCCAGACTATTACATCTAAGTTAGATGCGATAAGATACCAGACTAGTGCATCTCCGTTGAATGCTAGAGTGTGTCATTCTATTGCATCGCAGTTAAATGCTATACCAGACTAGTGCATTAAATAACAATTTCTTCCTTTTATCGGCTGTTAACTAAGAACAGTTTTGATATTCCTCATCGATAACAATATTTTGAATTGGCCGCGATGGCGGACATACTGTATTTCGAATTGGCACCATGCTCATTTAGGTCCAACAAGATATCGTAAGATGTCTCCTGGTAGAATGACAATCACAATATGTTGAAGATGTTCGTCGTGGTACTCATGTTAGAAGTCGCATCGGCCCCAAATGTTATTAACGGACAACTAAATATCAGAAGAAGTCGCTTGTAAATAAAACCTACTGAATACGACCACCTGTTAATGAGGAGTTTGTGGTCTCTTGTATTTGAATCTTTTTAGCTTCAGCACACACTGGGCTATATATGGTGGCCGGTATATTTGGTAGAAGAACCCAAGAAGATCCAAAGAAGAACAAGCGACCTACGGGAAAGAACTGGCAAGCCTTCACACATACCCACGTTGGTCTGTCCGAAAATTTAATCCACGCGAACAGAGGTGAGATACGAGTTATCTATAAATGTGAGCGCCTTAGACCACTCGGCCACCATATGTCATGTTAAGAAGGAGTGGCGATAGCACTAATGTTAAGATGGCTACTGAGGTGGTCATTTTATGTGCAACGATACCATTTGCGTTTTGGACCAGCAAGACAGTAAAATGTCTTCTTAACTCAGATCAAGTGGCAGTAAAAAGATATTGAACGTCAAATCAGTATTTTGGTTAAAACCGAATATACATTAGAAGTCTTCTAGTGAAAATCCCTTGTTAATATGACCATTTATTCAGAGTAATACTGATATCACTAGTATTAAAATGTCAGCTAGTATGGCCATATTGGATATCAGATTGCTATATATGACCATCTATTCAGAGTAATACTGATACCACTAGTATTAAAATGTCAGCTAGTATGGCCCTATTGGATATCAGATTGCTATATTTTCACTTGAGACCAGCTAGTCATCATAATAATTATTTTCAAAGAAAACTCTTTTAGTTAGGCTCTCCATTCAGGAGAACTAGCATTTAAAGATGACCGCTATCACGCCCATTTTCAACGTCAGATCGGCACCATGTCCGTTTTGGGTCAACTAGACATTATAAGAAACATTTTAGTGAAAACCTCATATTCATGTGCCATCCGTTTAGGAGGAGTAGCGATAGTAACGTTGATCACTGTGCCAGCTATAATGGTGATAACAAACTTGTGTGAAAGAACGATCAACTATCCCAGTATATGTTCTTGCCCATGACCAGGAGAGTGAAAAGGCAAATAAACTGTAGTTACCGTACCGCCCCTATTGTTCCAGGAAATTAAAAAAAAAAAAAATATAAAACAACAGAACAATGGATATTTTTTTCACTAGTTGCAGGAAAGTAATCCAGCATTTAATTAATAATGCGTCAGAGACCGACATTTGAATTAGTTAATGAACGCTTTCATATAATGTTTTGTATTCGCGTTTTAAATTTAAATGGTGGTCTCGCACTCTCAAATGTTACCTACTCACAAAGCTGTCTCAAAACAAGGTCCAGGTAAACCATTGAATACAAGAGTATAAATGTGACACGTTTAGGATTTAAGAATGTGAAGTGAAAAATTTGGAACGGAATTAAAATTTTGAAAACAGTTTCCGTAGTTGACTAAAACGGCGATTTGGTCAAAACGTCACTACGAAGTAGAAAAATAGTCTCGGAAAGCGTTGACGAACATAAAGATTAACTATGAAAACAAATGCTGAAAATTGTTAGCTTATTTTCAGTACGCGATTTTTGTTCATACTCTTTGTGATATCATGAAATATAATTTAAGATATAATAAACTGTATTAACAAAATAGATAATATGTATGGTATAGAAAATAGGATTTAAGATATAATAAACTTTATTAACAAAATAAATAATATGTATGGTATCAGAAAATAGAATTTAAGATATAATAAACTGTATTAACAAAATAAATAATATGTATGGTATAGAAAATAGAATTTAAGATATAATAAACTGTATTAACAAAATAAATAATATGTATGGTATAGAAAATAGAATTTAAGATATAATAAACTGTAATAATAAAATAAATAATATGTATGGTATAGAAAATAGGATTTAAGATATAATAAACTGTAATAATAAAATCAATACTATGTACATGCATACTGGTTTTACAAGGATGATCATTGCTTTTATGGCCTTGCAGTTAAGCAACCAAGTAGATTATTTTGTATTCCTTTATGTCTTCTTTTCTGTTGCTGACTGCTTAATGTTGACATCATTATTTTGTAATTCTTAACCTGATTCACTTCAAAATAAGTTCACAAAACCTAGAATATATGTCACAAAGCTTTCTTCACATCCCGTAGTTGGAATATCGTATTTCTTGTGTGTGTGTGTGTGTGTGTGTGTGTGTGTTTGTGTGTGTGCAAAAAGACTCGATCCACGTGCACTAAAAACATAAGTGCATATAAGTTTTGTTTTCGAAGTAGGGTATTTCTAATCACAATAAATTAGTTATAATTAATGCATCAAAGAGTTCATAACCGTTACTGTAACATTAATATAACCAAATATTAACTAGTGGTTATTATGGGATAGGAAAATACCAATGATACAAATATACTGATATATATTTTTTGCATATTTTGTAATGTATCTAGTCATTTTAAATGTCATAGTACTGTCACAGTATAGAAAACAAGTTTATATTTTTGAGTGAGTGAGAGTAGGATTTTTAAACGTAGCTTTAACATTTTTTCATTCATATTGCTACGATGTCTGCAGTGAAGCAGTTAATAGTGATGTCTAGCAATGGGATATCATGCCGCAGACATTTAGTATGATGTCCCACCCAGTCAATGCTATTAGCAATCGTTGAAGTCGTTGAAATAACCCGGCCGGGGATCGAACCCACATAATGATACAAAATATATTAATATTTTACAAGGCATCAATATGAGTACTTAATCCTGCATACAATGCAATTAGAGGTAAAACGCTTACGGGTTCGGGCAGCGTGACAGATTTTGCTATGTGGCTGAGGAGTGCCTAAAGTCTATGTTACGGATATTGTATGCACAGTTCTACAGCCCATGTCACGGACAATGTCTGCAAATTTCTAAAGCCATAACATGGACACTGTATGTAGAAATCTAAACCCCATGTCACGGACATTGCACTGTTCTAAACTACATGTCACGAACAGCATGTTACATTTTTAAAATGCACTTGCAGAAAGTAAATATTTTAGTCATTTGAACAAATCTGCAGAGATATTATTTTGTAACGTATCTAGTCATTTTGAATGTCATAGTACTGATACAGTATAGAAAACATGTTTATATTTTTGACTGAATCAGAGTAGGATTTTTTTTACGTATCTTTAAATTTTTTTCATTCATATCGCTACGATGTCTGCAATGAAGCAGTTAATAGTGATGTCTAGCACTGGGGTATCATGCCACAGACATGTAGCATGATGTCCCACCCAGTCACGTTATCCTGACACCAGGCCGACCAGTCATAACACTAACCCCTTAAAGCTGAGCACCATGCGAGGCAGCTGCTAGTAGCATTTTTGCAAGTCGTTGATATAACTCGACCGAGGATCGAACCCACGACCTCCCGGTTCCTCGGAGGACGCTCTAACCACTAGGCTACCGGAGCGGTTTATATTTTTGAGCAAGTCATAGTTTGTTTTAAGTTTCAGTATGTACCTATCTTGTTACTATTTCATAGCTAGTTTGACAAATTAACTTAATATTAAAATTACTTTTTCCCTGTTGTATCTTAGTGAATTCAGACAGGGACCTTAACGGGCTCGTTAATTTTTGTATATAGGCTTCAGAACTTTTACAGGACATGCAAATTAAACACCCACCCACCCACCCACCCCGCCCTCCTCAAATGACGTCCCTGGATTGTGAAGACAGGTAAGCATGTTTGTATTTGTTATGGTGAGTATGAGTTTTATCGCAACGATGCCGCGTATATGGTCGACACAGTGTTAATAACACAACAGCGACAATGAATGATAAACTTCCTGGTGAAATCGTCTCCGTGATAGATTTCACAAATGACAAACGGTATTTCATGCAAATAATATTTTTTTAGCGCTCTCATTTACGAAATTTATCCGATTAGTAAACCTGATATTAACAGACTACCACCAATGAGATTTCATCGTTGTCTTCGTCAAGGCTGAATCGTGTAGCTGAGCGAGTAATTGAGCATTTTGCAAATGCAATACTGAGTAACGGGTTAACGGATCGACGACGTGAAAAAATAGCTGATTAGACTGAATCTGTCAAAAAACACCGGAGCTACAATAAATGTTGTTATCAGATTGTAGAAATAGATAATAGGCGTAACAACGATAACCGGAGAGGTTTTGTATGATTTAAAACACTACCGAGCAAATGGAAGAGCTCCAATAAACATAGATGTTCATAACACACACACGTGGACTAGCGTGGTGACTGTATTTCCGCGGAATCGAATTGTAAGATTTTACCCATACTCGGAAATTATCTTTCATGTTATTCACCAAATCAGTAAAAACAATCCCGTGTCTGTATGGCTGCTTTAGAGTTCCAATGATGGAAAAATGATCAATTTTTTCAACCCGACGGCGAATTATATCGTAGTCATTCTCTTGATGAAACGAAGATTTTCATCTGACAACTTTGACGAATTACTGAGAAATTGTTTTACGATTGCGTCAGTCGCCGCTCATTTCGGACGAAAAGGAAAGAAATGGAAGCCAACACAGGCTCGATTTCTCAGCGATGTTGAGTTAAGCTGTTGTGGATACGGACATGGCGGTTTGTGGAATACCCGGTATAACCACAATGACTTCATTTCGGTTGATATGCCGCGTGTTATCCCGGGAGTTTTTTTTATAGGCAACGACGAATGCGCCGGAAATTTTGTCGCGATTTGGACATCCCACGCATGAGATGACCCGATTGATGGACCATTACCTTACTTTGACATGACCGGGTTTGTCCGCATAGTGTCTTTTGAGTTCGCTAAGAATCTTCATCCGATTTGTTATGTCTGGTTTGGTAGACATCTTTCAGAAGCGCGCTGAGCTTTCATAGTGATGTTAAGATATATGCTTGATATTGTAATATTAACATTATTGACGATAAGTGTAGCAATTATATCATATCACGCGCATACAAAAGTTTGGTTAACTTCACCTGTGTGTATTAGTCATGACGAGCTCATCAGCGATTTATCGAGATATGTCCAGATTCTCCCATTGATCATATTGTCAATGAAGCTCCTAAAATTCTCAACATTAATCTCAGCAACAGTGAAAAACAAACCTCAAAGGATATTGCTAGAAACATAATCGGTAAGTTTACTCAGGGTGGTGGCGTGATTAGTCATTCACGATTTATTATGGATTCCGCCGAATATGAATTCGTGGTCGCTGATACGGCGGCGAAAGAAATATTGTCATTCAAGGAAAACCCCATCTTGTCTGACGGAACACAAGTAGGTGTTATTGGTTAAATCAATGGTGAATCACCGCAATACACGCATCTAAGAGTTTCGTTGCTCCCATATGTCTCGATAAATTTATTAACGATGATAAACAGATTTCCGCGCACCACAGTCAGAGTTGCCACGGATTCGTTTTATATCGATAAGAAAAACTCTGCGTTGTTATCTCAGTTTATCAGCGAGGGTGCATCGTGGGAATCATGGAGAATACAACAGGAAGAGATGTGCAATTATAAACCAACTGCAGGTGTTATGATATTGGATTGTTATGAACGCGATCAGATATCAAAACTATCTTTTGCGGCATCCGTGCATGATCCGGTATTCAGAGACAAATTGTGTATTTGAATGGACCTGGCTGTTGTGGCAAGACAACTTGGGTGATCGAATTAATTACATTTCCAAGCGATGACATGATTGTGCTAACACCAACACATAGACTTGCCAGGGAGATGAAGACCTGAGAAGTTAATTTGTGTTCTTATCATAGCTTTTTCAGATACAACGGTGATGCGTAGACGCCTGACAGGATGGGTAATAAATATATCCCCGGGGATATTATTTGGACTGAGATAAGCACAGTGTCTGTTTTGTATGGTTCAACGCCATTTTTAAGCACAATATAGGCTATACATGGCGGCCAGTATTAATGGTGGAGGAAGAACCCGGAAAACTCCCGGAAAGAACCACCGACCCACGAGAAGCTACTGGCAAACTTTCTCACATAACTACATTAGCCGAATCTTAGACTCGAAAACACGCAGACAGAGGTGAGATGGCAGTGATCTGTCACGGACAGCGCTTTAGACCACTAGGCCACTCGGGTCCCCTCGCACAGTGTCGCTGGACACAATAAAAATGTTTCTTGATTGGCTGTTGTCGAAATATTTACACAGCTCTGATTATGTGTGAACATTACGGTCAGCCACCATCGTTTACTGGAAAATACCCAACACGATGGACTTAAACGTTTTGTTGATTATTACGAAGAAATCGGATCGATGTCGACCACAGATCAATTGATGATAATTTAAAAACAACTTAAAAATTTAATCAGGATGATGCCAAATAAAAGTCAGTGTAGAGTGTAGGGCATTATGCACAGTAATAAAGGAAACTTCCATGGATGATTTCTTGCAACGTGGACTCCAAATGCTTTAATAGTAGCAAGTAAAAAGTAACTCGTGATACACTTTAGCAGCAATTTCTTCAGTTGCATAAGAAAATGTTCCCGACGCTACCAACGTCGCTGTGTTAGAGACCAGCTAATACAAGACGGTAAAACATCAACGTTGATATAACAGGACGAACTGAGAAGCAAAATCTAGTATTAAACGATGTCGTCATGGTTGATATTAGCATTGCTGAGGATGCAGTGCGCGCGGACAAATCTCCATGGATGTTAGGATACGCGATGACGATAAACTCATCTCACAAATTAACTATTTCTGATACTCGAGTTTGGATCGTAGATAATCATGTCGAATGGTCAAACTTGTTCTTGTTTGGTAGTGTCTCGAGTTAGAAGAATATTTCAGCTGCGAAAAGTTTAATATAACCGACGATAGCACAATAAGAACAAAAATAGCCAGTTAAAAGCTAAGTGATAAAAAAAATAATCAAGATTTTTATATCGATGTCGAATTTATCATGAGACTGAAGCAGAAACAGAATAATCACTGTGCGAGATGTAGTTGTGCAATGTTATGGTAGTATCTGAAAAACGATTTAAAACAATTTACCGTTGATAGAAAAGATGACAGTCGTCGTCATACACGCGAACATACGATGTTAACTTGTCTTTAATGTAATCGACGCCCAGGTGCTAGTTAAGCTATCGAGGCGACAATTGCGTGTCTTCGGGAATTATTTGTAATTCTTCACGCATAAATCCACGTAGAGGAGCAGTTGAATCTATTCAGAATATTGCAGGTCTACCCGTGGATGTAACTACGCTGGAAATTGTGTGTTGTGATACTTCAGACTGTATCAGTCGCTCAGTTTTTACCACCTTCAAGTTCACCAGGTTCATATCAATAACTCACGGTGAAATTACCCAGAACTGGATATGCTGACAAATCATCTTGCACAGGTATATGCGCGCGTGTGATTGCGTTAACCAGTTCCATGTTCATTGTTCGAGTAATTTCATTATTTAGCGCAGATATCACACTTGGTAATCTTGAAAACCCATTCGCGAGATATTTTCTTTTGAATTTACTACTTCCTGTATTGATATCCAAATAACCTCTCAGCAAGTGTTTAATTAATTCTCCACAATGGCATGATCGCGATGAATCTCAGTATGTCCTCTTTCTTTATTGATGTTGTGCTGTTTGATCAAAAATGATATTGCGCCTTGAAATTCTTTGCCAGGTTTAACTTGTAACTGCTGTGGCCATCGTAGACCACCTCGTAGATAAATTCATTTAAACGCAGAAACTACTTCACCAGTTGCTTATGTTGATAACGGCTCTGCTTCTTTGTATCTACTTGCAAGATGAACGACGGTTAATGCGTATTTGTATGTTTTACGACGTCTAGTATAATGTGGTAAAAATAAAATATCAGCCTGATGAACTTCAGTAGGGAATCAAACATCAACATGTTCGTATTGTATTCGTTTAGGCGGTGATATATATATATATTTGCCGTATCGCTTGTCAGGCTAACCATGTTGCTGAGGTGGCGCGGTCAACACCAACAGCTTCGGCGAGTTTACTAATCGTGGCGCTACCTCTTCAATATCCGCTCGGAGAATAATAAACTGACTCCATTATTAATTACAAGTCCCTAATACTAGTTTACCTTTCATAGCGGTTTTTAATAAGCAGTTAACCTATGATTCCTTTGAAATATTAATTTTTTTTATGCAATTTAACGCGTGAATCAATTTCTACTCTGTGATGTGTTTCTGCTGAAGATCATTTGATCGATAAGCTACATCATGAGCGTGACAAACATGTTCGAAGTCATTTATTGGATATTCGCCTGATTTTGGTTGGTCTTGGTTGTCAAGTAGAATATCAAGTCTGTTTCCATTGCTACAGTAATTATATCATGAAGGGTGTTTTTCTCATGAGTATTTGGCCCATGGAGTTCCCGGTAATTTGGCTCACTTGGCTGCAATGTCACTCCCGTGTTGTATTGACTTATCAGCGGGGATACATTTAAGATGTTGTACCACATCATTCATACCTAGCAGTAAGTGCTGGTATATTACTTTTCCTTATAATTGTCATTAATTCACCTGTACAAGTACACCTCTTGTATTTACACAATATAATTCCATATTTATTTATTATATCATGGATGTAATTGTAATTGATTGTTCAGCGACAAGAAAACGAGAACCGGTCAAGCATCTTGCAGCGCTACCAAAGACTATCAGAATGATTATAATTGGAACGTCTGGGAGTGGTAAGACACAGATGTTACTTAATTTATAATGATCTGGTTAAAATGGGATAAATTGTATATGATAGTTCCGTCTGTACATGATCAGTGGTGTTATGCAGTTCTAAAAGACTAATGAAAACGCAGCGACGATAAATGAAGACTGATGATGTTGAATTTTATTACTGATATTGATGAATCGCCATCTGTAGATGATATTGATGGGAGTAGTAATAATTTAGTTGTGTATGATGATGTTATGTTGGATAAAAAAAATCTAATGCAGCCCTAATATTTACTCGAGTTAAAAACACTGACGTGATTTTATCTTACTCAGCGGTATACAACAATACTTAAAGTAATCAGGGATAACTAATATTCTTGCTGTGTTTAACGGATGCGCATAGAAATATTCATCAGACTTGTGTTACGTGCTTAGGCTCGAATAAACAGTAAAATAGAAAGGGTGAAAATAACAAGCTTGTTAAACTTAATAAACAATTTATTGAGTACAAATATTATTCAGAAAAGAAAAATAAACTTACGGTTTTAAGAATCAATTCGAAAAATAATCCAAAATAATTCAAAATATTATCCACTAGAGAAATTGCAAACATCTTGGTAATAAAATGTCCAAATAATTCTAAGTTCAAATTCCAGCGAAGTATCCAATATGAAAGACGATATCACTTGATGAAGTCGGTTCTTGCTAATAAAAAATCTCTATGAGCACAATTCTTTTCCAGATAAATAACAAAATAATTCCTCTTGATCCAAACGAATTGACACAATTTCCAGTACAAGGTAATTTATAATAACTCAAACAAGACACAACTTAATATTCTAACAGCCTAATTTTCTACTGAATAACTCGCTCCAAAACATAGTTTATATAGCTCTTTTTACGTAAACAAGGGATCACTTGATCTTCTAGAACCTTTCAGAACAATTTTACGTTCAAAAACTCACGTACCCAGCGTATGATCCAACTAAAATAGAAAGATGTTTATCTAAAACTCCACAATGTCCTTGAAACGAACCAATCATTTTACAAGCCTGTTTACAACTCTGAAACCAGGTCAGAAATGAGGTCAACACCTGGTGTTCACTCTGTAAAGTACAGGTCACACCCATAAATGAACAAATCTTTAAACCAAATTTAAATCTAACAAAATTAAAAATAAATATAAATGACTTATATCAATTATACGTAACACTTGGTGCAACGGAGACATGAAATATAATCGTTTTAGAAATTTATCTAGTCATGCTCGGGCAACCCCGCATGGATTTGGAATGATAAATTTGTATGATCCTCGACCACGTAATTGAATCGATGTTGATCCAAAATTTAATTGATATCAGCATGGAGAGGGAGGCCACATTAACGAGGTCAAATCGGTATCCGAATACGCGTTGGCACACGCACACATATGTATGGTCGCGGTAAAAATACATGCTTTTGGTATTATGGAAGGTTAAGCGCTTGCAGCATTCTAGTGGTCCGTTTACCCTACAAGCTACTGAATATAACTATTAGGATGGATGCTATTATCAGTGTGTCTGAATATAACCATTATGATTCATTATAGTATATGTGTGTCTGAATTTAACCATTAGAATGGGTGCTATTATATGTGTGTCTGAATCTAACCATTAGAATGATGCTATTATATGTGTGTCTGAATCTAACAATTAGGATGGGTGCTATTATCTGTGTCTGAATCGAACCACTAGGATGTATGATATTATCTCTGTGTCTGAATCGAACCATTATGATGGATGGTATTTTATGTATGTGTGTCTGAATCAAACAATTATGATGTATGCTATTATCTGTCTGTCTGTATCTAAACATTGGTACGGATGCAAATCTCTGTGTCTAACCATTATGACGGATAATATTATATGTATCTAGGAATTAAGGAAGATCATATTATGTGTGTATAACCAATAGGGTGGATCATGTTAGATATGCCTAACCATTAGGATGGATGGTTTTATCTGTGTTTATCCATTAGGATGGATGATGTTATCCTATTACATCTATGCATTATAAGTACATTTATGGAAGGGTACATACGCTCCCCATTAAAACATGTAACAGCGGCTAATAGACCAATGCCCTATAATGTCACGTCAATAAACCTCATTGACGAGTTGCGTTATTGAACAGAAAAGGATGCGATGGACTACGACACCTCTGCTCTGTTTTTGAGAGATGAAATCAGGCGAATATCGGCCCGGTTTTAACTTTGTATTTTTGGTCATGCTAACAATTGAAAGCAAATTTCCGACACAAATATAATCGTGTTCATGACATGTTTACTTGTGCAAATGAAAAATTGTCATTGACTTATGTTACGTAAATCTGATTTACTATAAATTAATTTTTATTTAATTGTTTGTTTGTCGGATTTTAATCATTTGTATTTTTCATTATATGCTGTTGTAATGTACTTTTATTGATGATGGGTTCTTTCCTCAGAAAATCGGTTGACTGAATTATTGTTTGGCAAGAAAGTAATGTTGAACTAGATCCTAACCTTTATTCATGGTTAACCGCAATCATGTACACGTTTTATTTTAATTTTAAATGATTGGTTGTTGTCAATGTCAAGATCTTAAAGTAAAATTATTGTTTCTTGAATGGGTCATGTAATGAGTACGTGATATAAACACGATCATGTGACCCCCCCTTTTTCTCTCTCTATTTCGCAAGTTGTTGATGATTGCAAAACTGAGTATTAGAATAAGATATAATTACATATATATATATATATATATATATATATATATATATATATATATATATATATATATATATATAATCACTTTTATTGAAATATAGTTAGCATCTGAGGTCAAGTCATTTTCTTTTGTTGTAGCCAGTGTCTGAATCCATGCTAATTTTCTTAAATTCATTTGGATTATAAAAGGATTAATACATATCTCGTAAATATTTGATGTGCTCATATATAATCCTTTGACATATACAGTTTATCAAAACTGTATTCATATTTCCATCACCGGAGTGTTAACTCTTGTGAATTTACAAGGAACTGTAGATAAACAAAGTACAGACTACATCATACGTCATCATCTTCCATCTTGGATTTTCCAAAATGACTCGAACTTGAATTTATTGGAACATTTCATTACTAGGAATTTTGTAATTTAATTCGTGGACTAATATCGGATTACGTTCGGATTTGATTCTTAAAACTGTAATTCTATTTCTATTTTTACAATCTTTTCTCAGAGAAATAAATTATTTTGTAAAAGCTTTACCAAGCTTGTTGGTTTCACGTTTTTTATGTTACTGTTTATTAGAGCCTAAACACGTAACACTTGGTCGACAATGTAGAATCTGTCGCAAGTCATCCAATTCGAAGTGTATCATCACTGAAATGCATCTTCTGATTCATAAATAATGCATTAGATCAAAAGGCAATAATAAATATCGTAATTTTATCATTAGAAGTAAAACTGAAAATAATACTGATGATGAAAATCCGACATAGTCAATCTAAGGCAAGGTTATTTGTTATTTTTGCATTGCCAGATGATATTAGGCTACGCATTGCACCTTCCAATAATGTTATTTGATATAAAACAGCTAAAACAATAATTAGATATAAACTGAATTTAATTATCACTTTACATCCATTCACTCAGTCGGACAACTGTTGTGAATGGCTGTTTCTCTGCACGCACTCTTTGAGTTATATCGGTAATGCTATGTTGTGGGCTTAGTGGAAATATGCTGAAAGATTTCATTATTTATATTATACCTTAAGGAACAAAGCTAATAAAACTATGTAATCTAGATTTAGGCTTATTGAAATGTTGACTGTGGTATATCATTTTGTGTTTAGAACATTATTAAATACCATGTTTACGTATTTAAGTGTAAGAAAACAACCCATAATGGTTGTTATAAACGACTTATCTATTACATACCTTCCGTTTCTAGTTCCAAAGTCCGATCTTCGACTATACTGCAAATAGCCTGATTTGAACCTGCAGTGGCCATCGTGTCTTTTCAAGGATCTATGGATACAAACGTGTTGACTCTAAGGCGAAGTGAGATGTCAACCAAAGACAATGGCGACGTTAAGGCCTGGACTGTAAAAGGTAGAGCAAACGTGCAGCCGAAATCCACATATATGTGTGTATATATATATATATATATATATATATATATATATATATATATATATATATACCTATTTTTAAATGTAGCAATTATTCAAAGAATATCCGCTTGTGTGGAAAAGGTCAATGTCAGATACATAAGTACTTGTATAAAATACCAAAATTGTTTTAGGTCAAATTGGCCGAGTAGTCAAAAGCACTATTCTTTACAGATCACTGTCATTTCACCTCCGTCTTGGTTTCCAGACTGTATCGGTCCAATGTGGGTATATGAGAAAGCTGTAAATAACCTCCAATTGGTCGGGAGTTCTTATCGCGGTTTCCCCAAGTTATTTCACCACTTGTCCGAAAATTCGGACTATTCCGCCACTAGATATACTTGCCACCAGGTGTATCCTATCTAGCCCTAATCAATGGCGTTAAACACCAAACAAACAACATCCAAAATAAATCTACAATATATGCATGGCTCAGCTATTAATGGAAACATACATTATTATTGCTTTGCATACAAAGTGGTAAAAAGTATTTGCACATTTGTTCTAGCTTACCAGATCGAAGCCAGTTAAGTTATTGGTATGCCGTCCTTCGTCCATCGTTACTCGTCCTAAGTGTTGTTTAGCAATCAGTCTGGACGGTTTAGTTAAAACAGCACGTGATCTACCTGGGTGCATAATCTTATCTCATTCTGAGGTATGATGAATTTGATTATGGAAGATAGTTGAAACATACTTGCATGTAATTGGCCGAACGTACAAAAACGAGAGGCTTTATTTTCAGACTGGTAATTTTAAGGGGTCCCTAACCCTCTTACTCCCTGTCCCCCCCCTCCAAAAGAAAATGTAAACCTTAACAATAGTTTCATTTTCAGAACATTGATGACCCATAGTTCTTATCAGAGTAAAGACCATCCTACACTCAAGATGTTACTAAAACAATTGGTAGTTTCCACATCTGTATCAAGCCTAAACTCAAACATGCTATGCATCTGTATCATTACCAGAAAATAAATCCCTTCGACAATTAGTGTAACTCCAATAGTATTTCATAAACTGGCTAGATACGAATCCCCGTAATTGTGAACGCAGGTGAAATGAATGTGTGTTTCGTCAGACTGACCAGCAACAGACATTGACTAGACAGTAGTCCCCCACTGTCAACACAGTAATATAAATGTGCAGTTTGCAAATTTATGATCATATAAAGAAGACTGATGCTTACAAAATTTATACAAATCCCACAAAATCTAACCTTTGAGTTTACATAGTGTTTCTTCTATACTTTTGTGCAAAAACCCTATTGCTATAAACAAACCAACAAAACACGACAGATAGGTCGTGAATGTTTCCTTACCCGACTAATTTATTTTGCTTTTGCAATATGCAATCTTTTTTCATGTGATTTGTTCCAACAAATGCATGTATATAATGTACAAAAAACAGAAACAACTGGTAAAAATGAATAAAGGTTCATTTATAAAACTCCGTAGTGTGCGTACATTCCGTTTAGTCTTTTATTTCACACCAATAAGCCCAGAACTTACATCTATCTTGTATTGCTCTCTATTTTGCCATTCCAGCATATACAACTTTTTTAAGCTGAAGTCATCTTTCTGTCAATTCATTGTCCTGTGTCCCGTCACCATCAATTGCTACTGCTACTACTTATGCTGTTGCTACAACTGTAATGGAATGACCTCACAGGATATCGCTAAACAGTGCAATCACCACTATTATTACAACTGTAATGGAATGACCTCACAGGATATCGCTAAACAGTGCAATCATCACTATTATTGTAACTGTAATGGAATGACCTCACAGGATATCGCTAAACAGTGCAATCATCACTATTATTGTAACTGTAATGGAATGATCTCACAGGATATCGCTAAACAGTGCAATCACCACTATTATTACAACTGTAATGGAATGACCTCACAGGATATCGCTAAACAGTGCAATCATCACTATTATTGTAACTGTAATGGAATGATCTCACAGGATATCGCTAAACAGTGCAATCAACACTATTATGGTAATGGAATGACCTCACATGATATCGCTAAACAGTGCAATCACCACAATTATTGTAACTGTAATGGAATGACCTCACAGGATATCGCTAAACAGTGCAATCATCACTATTATTGTAACTGTAATGGAATGACCTCACAGGATATCGCTAAACAGTGCAATCAACACTATTATTGTAATGGAATGACCTCACATTATATCGCTAAACAGTGCAATCACCACTATTATTATAACTGTAATGGAATGACCTCACATGATATCGCTAAACAGTGCAATCATCACTATTATTGTAACTGTAATGGAATGACCTCACAGGATATCGCTAAACAGTGCAATCAACACTATTATTGTAATGGAATGACCTCACAGGATATCGCTAAACAGTGCAATCACCACTATTATTGTAACTGTAATGGAATGACCTCACAGGATATCGCTAAACAGTGCAATCAACACTATTATTGTAACTGTAATGGAATGACCTCACAGGATATCGCTAAACAGTGCAATCACCACTATTATTACAACTGTAATGGAATGACCTCACAGGATATCGCTAAACAGTGCAATCACCACTATTATTACAACTGTAATGGAATGACCTCACAGGATATCGCTAAACAGTGCAATCATCACTATTATTACAACTGTGTCTGTGTTAACAGCGTTGTCGACTATTACATTTGCAAACAATGGTAGTTGTGGTAATATGTTGTGGTGATGATAATGGAGATGATTATGACGACAACTATATTAATAAGGTATTACCATCCGCTTTTTCTTCCATTTTATGTATATGGAGCGTTAATCTAATACCGAGTACAAAATCTACCTAAATGAATAACCCAACACTCAAAACCTGTTCGCTGTATACTTTATACATTATTACATATCACCAATTCCCATATATGAAGACGTTGTCCGCTGTATACTTTATACATCAGTACATATCACTAATTACCATATACGAGGACCTTGTCAGTACATATCACGAACTCCCATATGTGAGGGCTTCGTCCGCTATATGCTTTATACATCAATACATATCGCAGGAGGGTTTGAGTAAAACTGCAGGTGGGAAATATTAACATAACGTGAAGAAACTAATATCGCCGTGGTGGGTGTGATTAAAAATTCGTGTGTAAATTGAACTCGTTTCAAACTTGGAATTGGAAATTAATCAAAGTATTACATGATATCATGTATGTGATATAAGTTGATGGATGCGTTAATTTCTCCATCCTTTGTGTAATTACACAGACGGTTTAATATAGTGAATACACTAATCTATGTCACCACTCAAAAACTCTTCTACACTTAGTCAGATGCTTAAGACAAAGAAGCGAAAGTTTAGGACAGGCGATAGTCACTCTATAGAAGGACATACAGCATAAAATATACAAGTAATATTAAATGTATTGACATATAACACTAATAATGCACACATTCACATATCTTAACAAACATCACTCAACTCTCGGGATGAAAAATGTTAAACAAAATACAATGTAAACAGAAATGATTCAAGACCTGTTATTGAGCTCTTGTAATTGTACACTTCTACAGTGAGAACTCACCCAAAGTCATCCTTTTGTATCCTGGACCGAATATCAATACACAGTTTGGCTCTATGGATTTACACATTTTCCCCTCCATAATTCACCACGATACATGATAACTGAACATGGCCACAATACATCTCTCTCTCTCTCTCTCTCTCTCTCTCTCTCTCTCTCTCTCTCTCTCTCTCTCTCTCTCTATAGATAGATAGATAGATAGATAGATAGATAGATAGATAGATAGATAGATAGATAGATAGATATCCATTATTGTACTTTGTAAGAGTCATCTGTAAACAACATTTTCGATAGCTAACATTTGTACGTGAATGAAATTATGATGTAGGATAATTGTACTTTGTATATAACTTGTTTCTTTGGACTTGATGTCAGGACGTATTGGTAACATACAATGTACACATGGAAGACCATAACGGGTACTATCAACAAGGAAACATACACAGTAGCGGGTATTCACATCATGGAAACATACAATGTACACGTGGAAGCCCATAACAGGTACTATCAACAAGGAAACATACACAGTAACGGGTATTCCCATCATGGAAACATACAATGTACACGTGGAAGCCCATAACAGGTACTATCAAGGAAACATACACAGTAACGGGTATTCCCATCATGGAAACATACAATGTACACGTGGAAGCCCATAACAGGCACTATCAACAAGGAAACATACACAGTAACGGGTATTCACATCATGAAAACATACAATGTACACGTGGAAGCCCATAACGGGTACTCGCAGAAGGGAAACATACAATGGAACGGGTACTCGCATCAAGAAAACATATAACGAGTATGTTTGTTTGTTTTTATAGTTTAACGCCATTTTTCGAAAAAATATAGGCTATGCATGGTGGCCAGTATTAATTGTGGAGGAAGAACCCGGAAAACCCCCGGAAAGAACCACCGAACCACGAGAAGCTACTGACAAGCTTTCTCACATAACTACATTAGCCGAATCTTAGACTCGAACCCACGCAGACATAGATTAGAGGGCACTGATCCGTAACGGACAGCACTTTAGACCACTCGGCCACTCCGGGCCCCGTCATAACGAGTATAATCATCAAGGAAAAGTACAATGCATACGTGGAAGCCCATAAGAGCAACTCTGATGAAGGAAACATGCAACATACACGTGGAAGCCCAAAAGGTTTATTCGGATCACGGAAACATACAATGTACACGTGGAAGCCCATTACGGGTGCCCGCATCAAGGCAACATATAACGCACATGGAAGATCATGTGAGTTATATTGCACTTGGTATAACTACTGTCTGGGTTATCATAGTTTTATCAAATGCTTCGTCGTGGTTGCTGGTACCATGACACACGAGGTTCATCCACCGCTCAGATAAAGATAATGTAACAGTAATGTACTTAACAGATGTGATGTAGACGAATACGAAACCGTATGTGGTTGCAAAAATACAAAATAATAAAAATGCAATAAACTTAGAACTTTTTTAAAACCTATATCATTTTAATACTTTTAGTAAAAAACACACATCAAAGATTTTCTTCAGAATTTATGTACGACGTTCGAACGTGATTGCAGAGAGAGAGAGAGAGAGAGAGAGAGAGAGAGAGAGAGAGAGAGAGGGAGAATTATTTTGAGATGAGCTATGCCACCCCAATATATGTTACATAGTGTGCCTTTCCAAGACAAATGTATTTTAAAATATTTGTAAATATTGACTAAAATTGAAATCCCCATGTAAACTTTATGCGTACGTTATTAATTAGGTTGAACTATATAAAAGGCGAAACATTAAATCGTCACGATTAATGAAATTCCGTCTATCGGCAACACAAATACCCTGGTATAAACGGCATTCCAGGGTCATGAAGTGCTGATATTCAAAGAAGTATTCGAGCCAATGTGAGATTAAAATGTAATTACATGTATATTATAAATGAGATGGATACGGAAAAATCTACACAAGTCGAAATACGTTATTTTCCATAACTTCTATTCATTACGTATATAAAGAATTATGTGTGTTTGCATGTTGTGACGATGTAAACATTTTACTTCTTTTAATAACGACTGTCTTAGCTTGGTCTTAAGAACATTTTTCAGCACTTTGTAGGCTATATGTAGCAGCAAGAATACATCGTGGAATAAGAGCCCGGAATGACCTCGGTAAAAACCACAGAGCCACTGAAATCTACTGGCAATCTTTCTCATATACACCTAATAGCTGATTACGCGACTCGAATCGGGTAAGAACCACCGAGCCACTGAAATATACTGGTAATCTTTCTCATATACACCTAATAGCTGATTACGTGACTCGAAACGGGTAAGAACCACCGAGCCACTGAAATCTACTGGCAATCGTTCTCATATACACCTAATGGCTGATAACGCGACTCGAACGGGTATGAACCACCGAGCCAACGAATGATACTTGCAAACCTTCTCACATAACCAAGTGAACCTATTTCGTCTCTCGAACGCAAGCATGATGAAATGATTGGTAAAGGTGATCGATTTAGACCAATAGGTCACCCAGAGACCGGCTGTCATTTAATAGATCAAATTAAAAATAAATCTAACATTCGTTCCTGTCAGCTATGATTTTCACCGTCATCAGCATCTTCATATTTTATCACCAGAGTCAGATTATTGTATCCTAGAGAAACTATAAGTCTGCGGCATGATTACCAAGTACTAGATATCACTATAAACTGCCACAGTGCAGACATTGATATAACTGTTCTAGATATCACAAGTACTAGATATCAATATACGTAATGATTTACGGGAATATATGTGACTTCCCCAAATTCTGATGTCGATAATTAGCGGTATAGCTATATTGATCTGAAGACTTGTGTAGTATTTGCTAGCCGTATAAAGGTTATCACTGATAGTAAGATCTGATGTTCGAACCAGAAAGACGGACGGACATTCTCAACTCTTAAAACTTAACGAGATACTTAGGGCGTTTTACCCTTTTCTTTTCAAGGAAAATAGTTTGCTTAGAGAGAGAGAGAGAAATAGCGAGGAGATTGAGATCCAAAGGAGGAGAAAAAGAATTTAGAAGTCAGGGTTGTGAGAATCCCACATTCACCCAGAGGGCAAGTTAAAGTCGAGACGCAAGCAAAAGGAAAAAACAGTCGTCGACCAGGTCATGTGAATTTACAAAGCGGTCCAATGTTAATGAACACTCGATTTCGTGATAAAATTTGCTATCAGCTATTATCGGCTAAATTTGTCTATTTTATTAGTGTTTGAAATTTAATTAATGTATCTATTATTTTAAACTTCGGTTTTAAAGTGCTTCTGAACTAAGAGTATTCAGAAGTAAAGAAAATTGTAACTTACTGTGTCTTTTCTTCTCTTGATTTTGATTAAATTCTTTATTTATCTTTACGGGGGCTCGTGTGTTGTCTTTGTTCAAGATATCGACTCAGATTGCCATATCCATTTTATAACCGGTCAAATCACACTGTAGAGGTCAATCCTTAGATAACGAGTATTAGCGGGAGGCGTTTCTGGTGTTGTTTTTCCAAGTTGCGCAATACCTCTGACCAGTGGGCTTGTGCAATATTGTACCAATACCGCTTGATATCGACTACCCCGTTACATTAATATTCCATAGACGGAAAAAATGTGCTTACATCGGGGGGGGGGGGGGGTATAAGTGCCGTTCAAAATTTGAAATTTGAAATGATTATTTTTCTAAAACAACTTGTCTTCCTCGTGATCCATGATAATTACATGTGCTTCCTTAACATATTCCTTTATGTCTTTATATATTGTTTTAACTTTATTCAGATAAAATTGCGAAATAGAAGAACATTTACTTACCTGGTCGAGATCAGGTGGCTCTTATTTAATAGTTTTGACAATCTTTACATCAAAAACTTAAAGTCCATAAAGTTATTTTTCAAAATGCGCAAACAAGTAAATAATAAACAGACTATGCTTAAGCATGTTAGCAACGTTTTATTTCTTTTCAAAATTACCAATTCGAGTTTTGAAATATAGTATACTATGGTCAGGTCATCTACGCATGCATACCAAAATGCTAGCAAAAATGCGTTTTATACATTACATGGTTCCTTCTCACTCTCGCTAACAACGTATTCGAGACAGACAGACTTAAAGAAATAACGAAAGATGTATTGGCTGAAGTATAATGCACATTTATTACACTACAGCCTACAACATAAATATAATGCACATTCAGTATACAACCACCATACACCATGAATATAATGCACATTCAGTACACAACCAGCATACACCATGAATATAATACACATTCAGTATACAACCACCAAACACCATGAATATAATACACATTCAGCATAAAACTACCAAACACCATGAATATAATACACATTCAGTACTCAACCAGCATACACCATAAATATAATACACAATCAGTACACAGCCAACATGTGTCATGAATATAATACACATTCATTATGTAACAAGCATACGTTATAAATATGATACACATTCAGTATGCAACCAGCATGAATATATCACACATTCAGTGCACAACAAACATACTTCATACATATAATACACATTCATTGCATAGCAAGCATGCTTCATAAATATAATTTACATTTCGTACACAACCAACATACGTCATGAATATAATACACGTTCAACGCATAACCAACATGCGTCATGAATATAATACACACTCAACGCATAACCAACATACGTCATGAATATAATACGCACTCAATGCATAACCAACATATCTTAGGAATGTCAGCTTTAAAATGAGAGCGAAACAATCAACGTTTTCTAATCTAAATTTGTGCATGCAGTTGCATTTTTTTAACTTATACCCTGGAAACGATTAAAATGCAAGATCTTCTCGGGACTTTCTCTTCATAGCTCCGATGGAATGTTCCAAATATGTTAATATAATACCGCCCTAATTGGGCGATTAAACATTAAGTGTGTGTATGCATGTTTGCATGTAATTACACTGCTGAATGGGTTCATACGCTATGATGATGATAGTAGTGTAGCTCCTTACTCCACACAACTCCAACGTATTGAATTTCTGTTTCAATATATTTGGCATTTTGTACTTAAAAAGATATCAATAATGACAACGTGCGATGTATAAAGAAAAGGTTATTGTCAAAATTAAAGATCTTACCTTACTGACGACATCGCAACAGAAGACAATGACATAATTTGTAGATTGAAATATATAAAGTGTAACTAGCTGCAAAAACGGGCGAGACGAATAACGAGAGAGTTTGATGTATCGACTTAAATCTACTTTAAATAAATGGGTTATCGCTGTTCAAATAACGGCATAGATCATATGACTGGGTCCAAATATACAGAGCTTAGCTTGACTATTATTTGCTGTCTGTTTGCAAGGTCGTTTTGTTCTCATACTATACCTGTAGGGTAGTTCTAATCTGTTCTTGCTCTGTGTACCCAAAGATATTGTATATGGTAGAACATATACATCTAATATGGTGGTCAAGTGGTTAGAGCGTCTCCTTCAGATGCTAGAGGGCGTGGGTTCAATCCCTGGCCAAGTCAAACCAAAGACATACAAAAATGGTCATAACAGCTGCCTCGATTGGCGCTCAGCATTAAGAGGTTAGTGTTAGGACTCTGGTCGGCCTGGGGTCAGGATAATGTGACTGGGTGCGACATCGTGCTACATGTCTGCGGCATTATGTCCCAGTGATATATATATATATATATATATATATATATATATATATATATATATATATCTCACTATAAACTGCCACGGTGCAGACCTCGTAGCTATATGACTGAAGAAAAATCCAGATTAGCCTTTCTTGTTTTTATTTTCTTCCTATTGTTATTTTTAATATAATGTTTTTTATTTCCCTTTATCATTACATTGAGCTAACCAATCATATGTCTGGTTCCATGGGTGCAGAGCTTTGCTTGAATATTACTTGCTGTCTGTTTGTGAGGTCGTTCGTTCTAACCTGTTCTTGTTCTTTATGTCTAAATATGTTGTATTAAGTAGTAGTGTACATAAAAGGTTGTGGATTAGTGGATATGGAGTCTGCATCGAATGCGGGAGGGTGTGGGTTCGATCCCCGGCCGAGTCATGCCAAAGACTTACACAAATAGTACAAACAGCTGCCTAGTTTGTCGCTCAGCTATTTACTTTATATACATACATTAGTACGTATTTACGTTATGTGCACACATTCTTACGTATTTCTTTGATATACGTACATTCGTACGTATTTACTTTATATACGTACGTACTGTAATATAATCATTCAAAACATTATATCATACCCAGCTCCGGATCAATTCAAGTGTTGTTTTTTTTTTTCGAAGATTGGGAAGTTTCCAAAATTTCAAATAACTCTAACTTTCCTCTAAACGGCACCCAATCAAAAGTCTATGTCTATGTCTCTATCTAATCAAAGTCTTCATGATACCCAACAAGAGCTCGCAAAAATACAACCAGGGTCAAATTTCAAGTGACAAGTGACTGTACGTTTATGTCTACATATTTTATGAATATATTATTTTTACTGTAAAATGTCTACCTAAACGGTCGATACATAATCACGGATACACTAATTTAACTGTCCTAAGGCTATTCGCACAGTCCATAAACTAATGGATAATTTAAATTTACTGGTATATACGTATATACACGGTCGATATAAATTATTGCTGCCATGTAAACTAATACATGTTAAGTTAGTCATTTGTCTAAATCGGTTATCGTAGTTCAATAGGATAGGTCGTAAGTACAGATATGCGACTGCATGTCGTAACGTGATGGAACAGATTACTGTTGTTGTTGAATTAGGGTTTAGTACTATTTTTCAGCATACGATAGGCTATACATGGCAGCCAGTATTAATGATGGATGAAGAACACGGGAAACCCCCCCAAAAAGAACCAATGACCCACGAGAAGCTACTGGCACGCTTTCTCACATACCTAAATTTGCCGAATCTGAGACTCAAACCCACGCAGACATAGGTGCGATGGTAGTGATCCGTAACGGAGAGCGCTTTAGACCGCTCGGCCATTCTGGGCCCCTGATGGCAAAAATACTAGAGTTATCATATGACTGCTATGTGTATTTAACAACCCTTGTTGTATGGACTCTAGAGGACTACAAAGAGTAGATTTAATTTTCCAACGCGAATACCGGATATATATTTCATCGTGTGGGACTACAAACATGACCTTTTAAGGAGTGGAGAAGACACACATTGAAAAATATAGTGTTTGGTATCACATGATGAAATGTATTCGTTATCAACGTAGAAAATTAACATTTTTGTTTATTATATAATAAGCTTGCTCCATAATCGAGGTTTAGAAGATTAAAATCACTCTTCGGCACAAACGCTAACCCGCATTTAAATTCTCACCACTTTCAGAGCCTGCTGATATACAATATACTTGACTTCAGAAAGCGGTAGAATTGGGTTGAACTAAGCTATCGAAGTAAACTGCATTATGTCATCTTGTATACTCTTTGACCGAATATGAAAACAATGCAAGTCTGATTCAATAATGCATCACATCGGGTTGGTCGTTGTGAATGAAGTAGGGAAACAGCTTCAGAAATTTGCGAACGGCGTCTCGTCAAATTACTTTACCAAATATTACTTTCTGTCAATAGATGATGTAATTGTGTGACCTCCCCATTCTACTTCTTGTTTTTGGTTATTGTTCTCTAAAATACGATCGACCACGTTGTTATTTCCCCGATCGAGCTAAGAATACAATAAAATGTGATATTACTGGGTGGGAGACAGAGATCTGTAAAGAGATCATCATGTGACCGAGTGACTGATCCAACCCCGAGAGTTGACATGACCGCGTCGTCTGGTGCTTCCGGTACTTTCCAAATCACTGCTGGTGATATTTATTTCTCTCTCTCTCTCTCTCTCTCTCTCTCTCTCTCTCTCTCTCTCTCCTATAAGAAAACCATATTACCCATGATAAATACGTCAGGGTTTTCTTATACATGTACTCACATTCTTCTGCTTCAGACATCGACTATCGATATTCAGCATAATTATCTATGGTCATTTTGCATCTAATAAGTACACACAGCCCTATTAAAATGCATTTAGATATTTCTATCTTCTCTCGCATTCCTACCGAGACCATGACATAATTAGACATCATTAGATAAACCATCAAAACCCGCTATGGTTATAAATTACCAGCAGAGCTCTGCCAGTCGACAGACACTTCAATTCTTTGCTGAAGAGAACAAACAACACGAAATAATGGACTGTACTCCTTGTACTAACTACATTACATTTCTAATTGACAACTTATTGATATGTATTTCCAAACATAACAAACATCAATTCTTAGCATCATTTTAAACAGCCAACGTACATATTCACACAATTCGTATCAGAGGAAATTCATGAACTCTTGCACTACACGATTTCTATAAAGACAAAACAACTGAATCCGAACTCATTCATCTTACTAAATAGTGCATGCCTTTCTTATAATACATGAATCACATAACATGCACGACTATCTCCGAACTAAACTCGAGGTATGAATTTAAAATGAATATATTCAACAATAATTTCAAACTTACACCAGTTAACAAATCGTATGTAACCAAGACTAACCTTTCATTTGACAGCCCTCGCTCGTTTCCCAACAGAGGCTTAACTCTGATTCTACTCTGCTGTCTAGTTACACACATTTTCAGACCCCCTCGACCCTTGCAAAGCTGTTTAACTGGAAGAGTACTCTTTATTGTTATCAGGGTACCCCAGACTTTCTCCATTGACAGAAAATCTTGGACTGACTAATATAGCGAGATTAATTTGAATCCTGAATTTCGTATGGACACACATCTCATTTAGCTTGGCCAATCTGGATTGATACTTCAACCAGCAACATTTGTATCACTCCCATAAAATTAATCATAATCCTCGCTAGTCCGCGTTTATTAATAATTATTCTGGAAAATAAATATCATTCATAAAACTGTTTTAAGTGGTCACAGACCCTCATAAATGTTTGCCTGGTTTGCCTTACACTTTGTCAGTTTATCACAATTCACCTTGCTAACATTCAATTCATGCCCCAGGTAGAACATGTTAATGATTACGTGCCATGTTGACCCCGACAAAATGCACTGTGCATTTATTCTACAGGAATCATTCACTATTGTAATTGTCAGCTAAGAAAGTCTCGTTTGTTTCTTGCAGGTTCACGTTTTGTAGACTCACACAGTCAGGTGTTGCACGGCATGATTGCAAATCTAATATTTTGACATGTGAAAATATATGGTTACATTTGTGACATGTGAAGATATCAGGTTATTTTTGTGACATGTGAAAATATAAGGATATAATTTAATGAAGGTATACGGATATATTTTTCAAATGTAAAAATATAGGAATTATAAAGTATGAAGATTATTTTGCCAATACGGCTCCATATTGTACATTGAAGTAATTACTACATGTGATTATATGTATGAGGATTAGTGTTGTGATTGGCTGCCGCCAGATATCACAATGGTGCTACTAATTCCGTACGAATTCAATAAGATAATGAACCCATTATAGATGTGCGGATCATATGTCACGCTCAAATTTGTGAAAGAGTTTCCCTGTGCAGTATGAAAATCTGCCCTTCTTTTCATTGCGGACGGTTGATTGGTTTGTTTAAACGTAAATATTAGCAGGTGAGGTAAACCTGTTATTGCCCAGGCAATGGGATATAACTGCTTTTTTTCAAAAACACACAAAAACAGTCGCCTAAGTTCGCCTAGGCAAGCATCAGACTTACACTTTATGAAATGATGTTAGATGGCGCCCTAGTGGAAGATCGCCACTTACTTGGAAATTTATGTTTAACTGATCAAAATAATGCGACTGTTTTAACTTGATGTATGGAAATGACGTTGTTCGAATATAACCATGATGATGTAAATGATGATGTAAATAAAGATAAAATCAATTTCACAGGGTCAGACAAGCGAATACGGGTACACGCGTCGTTCGTGAATAAACTATGTGAAGGTCGCATCCTTTATATCGTATGCTACATCAACACACGTAACGCACACGTGGAAGCTCATATCATGTGAGTTAAGTTGATGTTATCAGTGGACTTTGTCTGACCGTTGTCTATGTTATCATTCATGCAATAATATTTATGTCGAGTCGACCGGTACAATGACGAATAACGTTCAAACCCCAGGCAGAAAAAGATAACATAATACTACTTTATTCAAAGACGTCATGTAGATGAAGAAAAAACCGTATATGGTTAAAAAAGTACAAAATAAAAAATTCTTTAATTTTCAAGCAGTTTTTACAATATTTCTGTACATCTTTTTGGTTTGGTATCATTGATCGGCATGCAAACTCTGTCCAGACTCAACAGACCCATCACGTGCAAACAAAGCACTGCTAGTCAATGATTAAGTTGTACTGGTACAATTTTCCTATAGTTAATGAAGATATCCCCCCGCGATGATTAACGTCTAGGCAATTTTGTGCTCTGGCGCCATAACATAACATTCATAACATTCATATAGAAACGAATCAATTAGTTCACAGAACGATGTTTAAAATGGCGTCCTTGGTTAAAAACAATCGAGATTTGTCTCTTTGTGCAAAAGTCAATGTTTTTTGTTTGAATGTAATCAAAGCGGAAAGCAAACGGAGTGGATTAAGCGGTGATCATAACTTAGTCCATCCAGAAACCGTCTTTGCCTGAGATGATTGGCGGAAATGTCGGAAAACGCATTCTTCATCATTTTGTCTAGTGTTTTTGGGTGATGATACTATGAAAAGTACAATGCATACGTGGAAGCCCATAAGAGCTACTCTGATCAAGGAAACATGCAACGTTCACGTGGAAGCCCAAAAGGGTTACTCGGATCAAGGAAACATACAATGTACACGTGGAAGCCCATTACGGGTGCCCGCATCAAGGAAACATACAACGTACATGGAAGATCATGTGAGTTATATTGCACTTGGTATAACTACTGTCTGGGTTATCATAGTTTTATCAAATGCTTCGTCGTGGTTGCTGGTACCAGGACACACGAGGTTCATAAAGATAATATAACAGTAATGTACTTAACAGTTATGATGTAGACGAATACGAAACCGTATGTGGTGGCAAAAATACAAAATAATAAAAATGCAATAAGTTTAGAACTCTTTTTAAAACCTATATCATCTTAATACTTTTAGTAAAAAACTCACATCAAAGATTTTCTTCAGAATTTATGTACGACCCTCGAACGTGATTGCGGAGAGAGAGAGAGAGAGAGAGAGAGAGAGAGAGAGAGAGAGAGAGAGAGAATTATTTTGAGATCAGCTATGTCACCCCAATATATGTTACATAGTGTGCCTTTCCAAGACAAAGGTATTTTAAAACATTTGTAAATATTGACTGTAAATGAAATCCCCATGTAAAGGTTATGGTTATGTTATTAATTATGTTGAACTATATAAAAAGCGAAACATTAAATCGTCACGATTAATGTAATTCCGTCTATCTGCAACACAAATACCCTGGTATAAACGGCATACCAGGGTCATGAAGTGTTGATATTCATTAAAGTATTCGAGCCAGTGTGAGATTAAAATGTAATTACATGTATATTATGAATGAGATGGATACGGAAAAATCTACACAAGTCGAAATACGTTCTTTATCATAACTTCAATTCAATACGTATAGAAATAATTGTGCGTGTTTGCATGTGACGATGTCAACAGTTTACTTCTGTTAATAACGATTATCTTAGCTTGGTCTTAAGAACATTTTTCAGCACTTTGTAGGCTATACGTGACAGCAATAATACATTATTAAATAAGAGCCCGGAATGACCCCGGTAGGAACCACCAAGCCACTGAAATCTACTGGCAATTTTTTTCATATACCCTTATTGGCTGATAACGGGACTCTAAACGGGTAAGAACCACCGAGCCACTGAAATCTACTGGCAATCTTTCTCATATACACTTAATGGCTGATAACACGACTCGAAACGGGTAAGAACCATAGAGCCACTGAAATCTACTGGTAAACATTCTCACATAACCAAGTTAACCGATTTCGTATCCGAACTCAAACATGCTGAAATGATTGGTAAAGGCGATCGCCTTAGACCACTAGGTCACCCAAAGACCTGCTGTCATTTAATAGATCAAATAAAAAATATATCCAAAATTCTTTCCTGTCAGCTAGGATTTTCACTCTCATCAACATTTTCATATTTTATCACCAGAGTCAGATTATCGTATCCTAGAGAAACTATAAGAGAAAGTATAAGTATGCGGCATGATGATCAAGTACTACATATCAATATAAACTGACACAGTGCAGATATCGTAGCGATATAACTGAACAATTGTTAAAAGTACGTTAAAAGTCCAATTTTACACTCACACTTAGTACACACTTGAATAACATACAAGTTAACACATTAATATTCCATAGACGGAAGAATGTGCTTTCATCGGCGGGTGTAAGTGCTGTTCAAAATAGAAAATTTAAATGATTTTTTTTCCAAAAAAAACTTGTCTTCCTCGAGATCCATGATAAATACATGTGCTTCCTTAACATATTCCTTTATGCTTTTATACATTGTTTCAGCTTTATTCAGATACAATTGCGAAATAGAAGAACATTTACTTACCTGGTCGAGATCAGGTGGCTCTTACTTAATAGTTTTGACAATCTTTACAGCAAATACTTAAAGTCCATAAAGTTATTTTTCAAAATGCGCAAACAAGTAAATAAAACACAGACTATGCTTAAGCATGCTAACACCGTTTTTTTTTCTTTTAGAAATTACCAATTCGAGTTTTAAAATATAGTAGACTATGGTCAGGTCATCTACGAAAGTATACGAAAATGCCAGCAAAAATGCGTTTATGTTTTATACACTACATGGTTCCTTCTCACTCTCGCTAACAACGTATTTGAGACAGACAGACTTAAAAAAATAACGAAAGACGTATTGGCTGGAGTATAATACACATTCAGAACACTCCAGCCTACACCATAAATATAATACACATTTAGTATACAACCAGCATACGCCATGAAAATAACACACATCCAGTACACAACCAGCATACACCATGAATATAATACACATTTATTATACAACCAACATACACCATGAAATAATACACATCCAGTACACAACCAGCATACACCATGAATATAATACACATTCAGTACACAACCAGCATACACCATGAAAATAATACACATCCAGTAAACAACCAGCATACACCATGAATATAATACACATTGAGTGCACAACCAGCATTCGCCTTGAATATAATACATATTCAGTATACAACCAGCATACACCATGAACATAATACACATCCAGTATACAACAAACATACACCATGAATATAATACACATTCAGTACACAACCAGCAAACACCATGAATATAATATACATGAGTACACAACCAGCAATCGCCTTGAATATAATACATATTCAGTATACAACCAGCATACACCATGAAAATAATACACATCCAGTACACAACGAACATACAACATGAATATAATACACATTCAGTACACAACCAGCAAACGTCATGAATATAAAAGACGATCAATACACAACCAACATACTTCATGAATATAATGCACACACATTCGGTACAGAACCAACATACGCCATGAATATAAAACACATTCATTGCACAGAAAACATGCGTCATGAATATAAATACACATTCAGTACACAGCCAACATACACCATGAATATAATATACATTGAGTACACAACCAGCATTCGCTTTGAATATAATACATATTCAGTATACAACCAGCATACATCATGAAAATAATACACATCCAGTACACAACAACCAGCAAACGTCATGAATATAAAAGACGATTAATACACAACCAACATACACCATGAATATATAACACATTCATTGCACAGAAAACATGTATCATGAATATAATAAAAATTCAGTACATCACCAGCATACGTCATGAACATAAAACATATTCAATACACATTAAAGTATGCAACCAGCATACATTATGAATATGAAACACATTCAGTACACAACCAGCATACACCATGAATATAATACACATCCAGTATACAACCAGCATACACCATAAATATAATACACATTGAGTACACAACCAGCATTCGCCTTCAATATAATACACATTCATTATGCAACCAGCATACGTCATGAATATAATACACATTCAGTATGCAACCAGCATACGTTATGAATATAATACACATTCAGTGCATAACCACCATACACCATGAATTTAATACACATTCAGTGCACAACAAACATACGTCATACATATAATACACATTCAGTACAAAGCCAGCAGACGTCATGAATATAATACACATTCATTGCATAGCAAGCATACGTAATAAATATAATTTACATTTCGTACACAACCAACGTACGCCATGAATCAACGCATAACCAGCATACGTCATGAATATAATACACGTTCAACGCATAAGCAACATATCTTAGGAATGTCAGCTTTAAAATGAAAGCGAAACAATCAACGTTTTCTAATCTAAATTTGTACATGCAGTTGCATTTTTTTAACTTATATCCTGGAAACGATTGAAATGCAAGATCTTCTCGGGACTTTCTCTGCGTTGCTCCGATGGGATGTTCCAAATATGTTAATATAATAGCGCCCTAATTGGGCGATTAAACATCAAAAGTGTGTATGCATGTTTGCATGTAATTACACTGCTGAATGGGTTAATACGCTATGATGATGATAATAGTGTAGATCATTACTCCACACAACTCCAACGTATTAAATTTCTTTTTCAATATATTTTGTAGTTAAAAATATATCAATAATGACAACGTGCGATGTATAAAGAAAAGATTAGTGTCAAAATTAAAGATCTTACCTTACTAACGACATCGCAACAGACGACAATGCTTTCATTTGCAGATTGCAATATATAAAGTGTAGCTAGCTGCAAAAATGGGCGAGACGAATAACGAGAGAGTTATATCGACTTAAATCTACTTGAAATAAATGGGTTATCGCTGTTCAAATAACTGCGTAGATCATATGACTGGGTCCAAATGTGCAGTGCTTAGCTTGAATATTATTTGCTGTCTGTTTCCAAAGTAGTTTTGTTCTCATACTATACCTGTATGGCGAAGTAGTTCTAACCTGTTCTTGCTCTGTGTACCCAAAGATATTGTATGTGGTAGAAGTATAATACATCAAATATGATGGTCGAGTGGTTAGAGCGTCTCTCTCAGATGCGAGAGGGCGTGGTTCGATCCCTGGCCAAGTCAAACTAAAGACATACAAAAATGATCATAACAGCTGCCTCGATTGGCTGTTCTTGTTCTTTATGTCTAAATATGTTGTATTAAGTAGTAGTGTACATAAAAGATTGTGGATTAGTGGTTATGGAGTCTGCATCGAATGCGGGAGGGAGGGCGTTCGATCCTCGGCCGAGTCATACCAAAGACTTACACAAATAGTACTAACAGCTGCTTAGCTTGTCACTCAGCTATTTACTTTATGTACGTGCATTAGTACGTATTTACGTTATATACATACATTCTTCCGTATTTCTTTGATATACGTACATTAGTACGTATTTACGTTATATACATACATTCTTACGTATTTCTTTGACATGCGTACATTAGTACGTATTTACGTTATATACATACATTCTTACGTATTTCTTTGACATGCGTACATTAGTACGTATTTACGTTATATACATACATTCTTACGTATTTCTTTGATATACGTACATTCTTACGACGTATTTACTTTATATACGTACGTACTGTAATATAATCATTCAAAACATTATATCATACCCAGGGCCGGATCAATTCAAGTGTTGTTTTTCTTTCTTTCGAAGCTTGGGGAGTTTCCAAAATTTCAAATAACTTTCCTCTAAACGGCACCATATTAAAAGTCTATATCTTTGTCAATCTAATCAAAGTCTTCATGATACCCAAAAAGCGCTTGCAAAAATACAACCAGGGTCAAATTTCAAGTGACAAGTGACTGTACGTTTATGTCTACATATTTTATGAATACATTATTTTTACTGTGAAATGTCTAGCTAAACGGTCGATACATAATCACGGATACACTAACTTAACTGTCCTAAGGCTATTCGCACAGTCCATAAACTGATGGATACTTTAAATTTACTGTTATATACATGTACCTATATACACGGTCGATATAAATTATTGCTGCCATATAAACTAATAAAATGTTAAGTTAGTCATTTGTCTAAATCGGTTTTCGTAGTTCAAAAGGATAGGTCGTAGGTATAAAGATGCGATTGCATGTCGTAACATGATGGGACAGATTAATTGTTATTGTTGTATTAGGGTTTAGCAATATTTGTCAGCATACGATAGGCTATACATGGCAGCCAGTATTAATGATGGATGAAGAACCCGGGAAACCCCCAAAAAAGAATCACCGACCCACGAGAAGCTACTGGCACGCTTTCTCACATACCTAAATTTGCCGAAGTTGAGACTCAAACCCACGCAGACATAGGTGCGATGTAAGTGAGACGTGTAACAGAATTGTTACCGAGTGGATGGTGGATTAAATGAACAACACAAACACAATATGTGAAAGATGATGTAAATTTATGAAATAAATTATTAATGAAAAATAATGATGTATCAACACAATAACTCATGCGTTCAACCCACGATCACACTTCACAACCATTCACAATTCAAAAATAAATTAAATATTAATACAAAATAAACACAGATCCAAGGAACCTCCTGGACTACACAAATGTTTCAAATAAAATGGAATCTTTACAAAAGTTATATTATCGCACGTATAAATTGCGATAACAAATACAAACATCAAACTATATTAACGCACGTATGGATTGCGACAACAAGTACAAACATCTACATGTATTTAATCAAGTTACTAACTGTTATTGAGATTCATTTAATCCCTTGAAATACTACTGTGATTCAAAGTAACTACGTGTAAATATAACAATGTATTCAATTGTAACCACAATTGAAACACACACATGCGTCTCGACCCTGTACAACCTTACGATTCATCAACTGTTGAATCGCCGCACAGCTTCTCCGAATACCTAGGGTTGACCCAATACTTTTATCGGCCACTTGCCCTTCACGGATCCACTACAGTTATACGTACAGACAGCATACAGCACCTACTAGAACCACCGGTCCCAAACACCTAGATGCTACCCCGGACGTTTACACCTCTAGACAGCTCCGACGCTCGGACATTTAGACTTCTAGATTTCCGGATATTTACACATCTCGACAGATATCCTCAGACATCATGACCTCCTGTTTACGCCAGATACAAATGTAGACGGACAGACAGTCTGACAGACAGTCAGACACCTCAATTTAATCGCACAATCAAATGGCACAATTAAACAGCACAATCACGGCATAATCAATCACATTCAGCCCTTTTGCTGGAGCAATCAATCACATTCAGAGACATTCAGCTACAATAAAGAAACCAAACTAATAATAGTTGTTTCTAAAACAATCTAAAATTTAGATTACGCTATTGCATTTAAAGTCTAATAGTGACTAGTAATTCCAAATATTCAACGGTTTAAATCTGCATTGTAATAAAGGCATCATTACATGAAATGATAAATTGAATAAAATTCACAATAAAGCGAAATATAAATTACCTCACCCCTTTGGCTGGAGAAATAATGACGAGCTATCTCTCCTTTGACAAGATACTTTTGACTCGTAATCTTTTATAGAAATATTCTGCCTTATATGTCCCCAAATAGGTGAGAAGAATTCACGGCAAAATTCCCGTGCACCCGTGATTATAATGTTCCTGATTTCAAGTGATTTCTAGTCAGGCACATGCAAATCGCTACACGTCGCTTACCTTGAAAAACACTTATTCACCCCAGGTAACGCATGTACGACGAAACAAAAACAAATGGCGAAATTGTTTTGTAATTCAAGAAGAAATAAATTCAATTTTCGCCTAATTCTTTGACAATCCGTAATGAAGAGCGCTTTAGACCACTCGGCCATTCTGGGCCCCTGATGGCAAAGATACTAGAGTTATGTGTATTTAAGAACCCTTGGTGTATGGACTCTCGAGGACTACATAGGGTAGATTTCATTTTCCAACGCGAATACGGGATACATATTTCATCCTTTGGGACAACACACATGACCTTTAAGCGAGTGGAGAAGACACAAATTGAAACATATAGTGTTTTGTATCACATGATGAAATGTATTCGTTATTAACGTAGAAAATTAACATTTGTGTTTATTATATAATAAACTTGCTCCATAATCGAAGTTTAGAAGATTAAAATCACTCTTCGGCACAAACGCTAACCCGCATCTAAATTCTTACCACTTTCATAGCCTGCTGATATAAAATATACTTGACTTCAGAAAGCGGTAGAATTGGGTTGAACTAAGCTATCGAAGTAAACTGCATTATCTCATCTTGTATACTCTTTGACCGAATAAGAAAACAATGCAAGTCCGATTCAATAATGCATTACATCGGGTTGGTCGTTTTGAATGAAGTAGGGAAATACCTTCAGAAATTTGCGAACGGCGTCTCGTCAAATTACTTTACCAAATATTACTTTCTGTCAATAGATGATGGAATTGTGTGATGTCCCCATTCTACTTCTTGTTTTTGGTTATTGTTCTCTAAGAGACGATCGACCTCGGTGTTATTGCCCAGATCTAGCTAAGAATACAATAAAATGTGATATTACTGGGTGGGAAACAGAGATCTGTACAGAGATATAGAATAACACGAGTCCCTGCATGTAAAACATATAAGTTCAAAGAATTACCTAAACAATATGAAATCGAACATGCCATTTGAATGATTCGCTTTCTCTCAGAAACAGTGTTACAAAATTCATGTAGCCGTTATGTTGTACTGATGGAACAAATGTCATCATGTGACCGAGTGACTGATCCAACCCCGTGTGTTGGCATGACCGCGTCGTCTGGTGCTTCCGGTATTTTCCAAATCATTGCTGATGATAGGTTCTCGCTTCCATAGCGAGATTTATTTGAATCCTGAATTTCGTATGGAAACACATCTCATTTAGCTTGGCCAGTCTGGATAGATACTTCAACCAGCAACATTTGTATCACTCCCATAGAAATAATCATAATCCTCGCTAGTCCGCGTTTATTAATAATTATTCTGGAAAATAAATATCATTCATAAAACCTGTTTTAAATGGTCACAGACCCTCATAAATGTTTGCCTGGTTTGCTTTACACTTTGTCAATTTACCGCAATTCACCTTGCTAACATTCAATTCATGCCCCAGGTAGAACATATTAATGTTTACGTGCCATGTTGACCCCGACAAAATGCACTGTGCATTTATTCTACAGGAATCATTCACCATTGTAATTGTCAGCTAAGAAAGTCTGGTTTGTTTGTTGCAGGTTCACGTTTTGTAGACCCACACAGTCAGGTGTTGCACGGCATGATGGCAAATCTAATATTTTGACATGTGAAAATATAAGATTATATTTGTGACATGTGAAAATATAAGGTCATATTTGTGACATGTGAAAATATTAGGATATAATGGTTATATTTGTGACATGTGAAAATATATGGATATAATTTAGTGAAGGTATACGGATATATTTTTCAAATGTAAATATATAGGAATTATAAAGTATGAAGATTATTTTGCCAATACGGCTCCATATTGTACATTGAAGTAATTACTACATGTGATTATATGTATGAGGATTAGTGTTGTGATTGGCTGCCGCCAGATATCACAATGGTGCTACTAATTCCGTACGAATTCAATAAGATAATGAACCCATTATAGATGTGCGGATCATATGTCACGCTCAAATTTGTGAAAGAGTTTCCCTGTGCAGAATGTAAATCTACACTTCTTTGCATTGTGAACGGTTGATTGGTTTGTTTAAACGTAAATATTAGCAGGTGATGTAAACCTGTTATTGCCCAGGCAATGGGATATAACTGCTTTTTTTCAAAAACACACCAAAACAGTCGCCTAAGTTCGCCTAGGCAAGCATCAGACTTACACTTTACGAAATGATGTTAGATGGCGCCCTAGTGGAAGATCGCCACTTACTTGGAAATTTATGTTTAACTGATCAAAATAATGCGACTGTTTTAACTTGATGTATGGAAATGACGTTGTTCGAATATAACCATTACAGTGAACTCAAACTTCCAAGCGTAAGCTTTAGGACAATTATATAATTATTGAATATTTATATAACACATTGTAAAGTCTATAATGACTTACTCATGTTATTTCTTTGTAAAATGCACTATGATGTAAATAAAGATAAAATCAATTTCACAGGGTCAGACAAGCAAATACGGGTACACGCGTCGTTCGTGAATAAACTATGTGAAGGTCGCATCCTTTATATCGTATGCTACATCAACACACGTAACGCACACGTTTAAGCTCATATCATGTGAGTTAAGTTGATGTTATCAGTGGACTTTGTCTGACCGTTGTCTATGTTATCATTCATGCAATAATATTTATGTCGAGTCGACCGGTACAATGACGAATAACGTTCAAACCCCATGCAGAAAAAGATAACATAATACTACTTTACTCAGAGACGACATGTAGATGAAGAAAAAACCGTATATGGTTGAAAAAGTACAAAATTAAAAATACTTTAATTTTCAAGCAGTTTTTACTATATTTCTGTCCATCTTTTTTGTTTGGTATCATTGCTCGACATGTAAATTCTGTCCAGACTCACCAGACCCATCACGTGCAAACAAAGCACTGCTAGTCAATAATTAAGTTGCACTGGTACAATTGTCCTATAGTTAATGAAGATATCCCCCCCTCCTCCGTTGATTTACGTCTAGGCACTTTTGTGCTCTGGGGCCATAACATAACATTCATATAGAAACGAATCAATTAGTTCACACAACGTTGTTTGAAATGGCGTCCTTGGTTAAAAACAATCGAGATTTGTCACTTTGTGCAAAAGTCAATGTTTTTTGTTTGAATGCAATCAAAGCGGAAAGCAAACGGAGTGGATTAAGCGGTGATTATAACTTCGTCCATCCAGAAACCGTCTTTGCCTGAGATGATTGGCGTTAATGTCGGAAAACGCATTCTTCATCATTTTGTCCAGCGTTTTCGGTTGGCAGCATAGAACCACTTACCGTCCTTACTTATATTCAACAAAATAATAATTCATCCGAGTCAGCTAAATTAGACAACAAGTACTCTTCCGATTCCAGGACCATCCTCTATTACTAATACAATTTTATCTTCACGGATTTGCGTGTGACAGGAACGAAGAAGCTAACAATACTATCTATATAGTTGCTGCGATAAAAGAAGAAACTATATTCATTTCAGGAAGGTGGCAGTAAGAAATGTGAATGATATAAGTTTAGACCGGATGTGATTCTACGACAAACGGACACTACAAGTTATATCGCCCTTTACCAATAGTATCACTTGATTTGGTCCTTCCCATATTTTGTATTGTAATAATGATAGAGTATAAGGTGCAGCTGTTCGAATTGTCGACATGTGCAATTGTGAGAATATTGGCATATTTCTATAGTACTTTCATCTAGTGTGACTGTAATTGAATCAGACAAGAGTAATTATGGAAATTTAGGTCAAACTGATTAATATTTAACCAAAATTAAACGCATCAGTCATTCAACAAAATAACGCAAAGTATAAGTTATTTTAGCATTGTGTGTATAACGTCTTTTATAAAAATAAAAAAAATAGGATTACGAATTTGGACAAGCTGGATTTTTGTATCTTTAAATATCAGACGAAATGCAAAGAGCGAAACTGTGGAATGTAATATTTACATTATAAAGATACCCATGTAAAAAATACCATGACCAAAACATTTTCAAGTCAATGAGTACCTAAATCAAAACTTTCGCACTTCAAAACATATCTAAGAATAAAAAAAATCAAACAACCATCCCTTAAAATGTTCTCATGAAGTAAACAAGTTAGCCTGCATGATTGCCGTACTTATCAGTGTTCACTGTAACACCTAATGCGTTCCAACACAGGCAATGGATCCCAAGCATAAAATGATGACACAGAACACAGCCAATGAAACACAGACGGATACTGATGATATAGAACACTGACAAAGAAACCCTGGCAAATATGTTATCAATATAAATCGGTATGCAAATTGTTAGTCCAACATTCAGTGGCCATAACACAAGTAATATCGGATAATAACTATGAAAATGTGTGTGTACTAACAATGAAGGAATTTATTGTTTGTAAAAAAGTAACGAAATTATTTTGTGCAACTAAACCTGTAGAAGGGAACGAATCTTGCTATTGTTATGGTCTGTTGATATATATTTGCCGCCATGTGTCAGCGCAAAACAGGTTAGACATGGCGACCAGTATAAATGACGGAGATAACCCGTAAGGGAAACCCCAGTAAGAACGACCGAACCACGGGAAGAATCTGGCAGCTGTGTCACATAACCACAATGGCTGAGCCCGAGACTCCAAGCCACGAGACAGAGGTTAGCTGGCAGTGATCAAGAAAGTTGAGTACTTCGACCACTTTGCTAAGCAAGGCCTCTAGAAGGGAAACAAAGGATATAACAAATATATTACACTGTCTAATGATTCATGTGCCATCTTTTCTTGTTCGACATGCTGGTTGCCCTTTCAAATAACTGTAAAATTATGTAATATTTAAATTGGTAAAGAACAAAAATTTTCGTTATATATTATTCTAATAAAATATGTATGAGAAAATATTGAATAAATCTGTCCTGAGTTTCTTTTTACTTTTGGATTTTGTTTGTTGGTGAGAAAAAGAGAAATCAAGCCATACGTAAACCTTATGTTTATAATTATTATTAAAAATTGTTTAACCCATACGCAAACATCTGTTTATATATTATATGCAATTATATACGCCTAATAGATTCAATTCAAGTATACCAGGCGAAAGTAAATATATTCTGAACATATCATAACTAAATTACCAAAGGAATCATATAACAACACATGAAAAGTCGCCAAAACCAATAAACTTTGAAACATTTTCACACAAAACTTAAGATTATAAACCGTCACTAGACAGATAAATGAAAGAAGAAAATATGTAAAGACGCATATTCAAATAAAGTAACAAAACTTAAAATAAACTAATTTATAAATAATTGATCATACAATAAAAGCAGCAGAAGCACGAACATTATTGACTAAAAAGACTCATTGAAATAAATTAACAAGAAACTAAAATACAAGAGGAAATAAGAGCTAAATCTCTAAAACAAATAATCAGGTATAAAAGTTAATTAGTCAAACAAATTAATACGATAAGTGTTAACAAAACATTAGTAAAAAGCATCTTTCACAGTCAACTAATCCAACTAACTAAATGTTACAAGCAAAATCATACATTAAAATGAAAAATCAGTTACCAAAGGGTCTTCGTTTATTTACAATATAATGCAAATAACATCATCCCGGACTGAAATATTTCTTACAAATATAAACATGATTAATAAAATGTTAAATCAGTGATTATATAAACATCAAACTAGCCAATGACAAGCAACAATCAAAAAAATCAGTGTTATAAATAATGATGTTAAACTTGAAATTAAATCATTTTGCTAAATAGTCATATTTATCATGCTAACCAAAACTTAAATCATTGCCAAAAATAATCACGTGAGCATACAGTTAAACACGATTATTTGCTATAGGATGCATCTTTACGTTCAGCTGTATTATTTATTAATTTGCGTTTAGGCTTATTCAGATGAATCTCTACATTTATGGTTAACACGCTGATTTACCTGATTTAGAATTGCTTATGTTTTAACATGAATATTTATTAGAATGATTAACATGTCATTGGACAGAATGTACGTTTACTTTTATTGTCTCAGATGCTTTATTTTATTGTTGATATTTTAGGCATTAATTGCTTTTACGCCAGGTATAGTTGTTTATATTTATACAGATGTTTTGTTTCAGAGTGTTGATATTTTGCGATCCTTGGTGGGACGCGTACGACCATTCATAGACCACCGAATGGTACAGATAACTACGTTATGTCTTGCCACAACCGAAACCCAAAACTGGACACAGATGCCGGTGTGTGCTCTGGAAATCAGCTTCAAGACTCGACAGATGAAGCCAACTCCGATGGAAGTTAAGTTGACACCCGCCCATAATGTATTTGCGGCCAAATTGAGGAAACCGCAGCAGGAAGATGCGACTCAGTTGCAGTTGCACAAATACGCTGAAGAGGAAACGGAGAAGGAAACCACGAATGAAGCAATGAAGTTCGCATACAAGAAAGGGAACTTGTACCGAAACGCACGGAAAGGCAGCAAACACTTTAAGCAAGTTATCGTGCCGAAAGAGAAGTGAGGTCAAGTGTTAAAACTCACGCACGAAATTATCTTGGGAGGACACATGGGAATTTCCCAGACGCATAACCGTCTTTTCAAAGCATTTTACTGGCCTTGTGTCAAGCGGTTCTGTATCTCCTGTGACAAGAATGGCATCAAAAACGGATCATCGACACATCCCATTGGGGAGTAACCTCCTTATCGATGAACCATTTCGACCCGTGGCGATGAACTTAATTGGACTGAGAACACAAACGTCGTTGCATGAAAATCGGGATATTCTAACGGTCGTAGATTACTCTACTCATTCTATCTGGAGGCCGTTGCGTTGCGTAATATTAATTGAGAAACAATCGATGGAGCACTGTTTGGGATTTGGTCAAGAGTCGGAGTGCCAGACGAGATCCTGACTGACCAAGGGATACAGTTCATGAGTCGCGGGATGGCAGAGTTGAATTGATTAAACACCTCACTACTATAGCGTATGACCCACAATGCAATGGACGACTGGTCGAACGGTTTGTACGAAAGGACTGAACATGACACTATCGCCGTACTAAGATAGCTGTGGACAGACGTTCAAGCTGTTTATGAGGTAGGTACTACCTATCAGTACGTTGCGGATTTGGGAAACAAACTGGAGGCAGTTTAACCACTCACACAGGAGAACCTCAAGTGATTGAAACCACGTCAAGTGAAGTATTACAACAAGCGTGCGAAACCACGTCAGTATGACGTAGGCGACAAAGTACTGTTGCTGTTGCCCCAAGAACACAACCATTTGCAGGTTTCTTGGAGGGGGCCATACGTCGTAATTGGAAAAGTCGGACAACCTACCGCGACGATAGTCACCGACGAGACGGACGGAAACACGGAACGGGCGAATACTGTCCCTAGCTGTCCGTTAACGAAGACTAAGACGCCCTCGATTGTGGAGTGAGACTCTATGTTGCCCATGTTACGGCGGGAAAAGAGAGAGAGTCAGTGTTGGCCGGGTATTCCGAGTTATCAACGAAAATACCCGGGGAAAGTCTATTGAGTTCAGGTTAAAGCTGGTCCAGACGACCAGAAAGTTCAGCGGAACCTCTATCCCTTACCCCACGCAAAACTACAAGTCGTAAGGGAGAAGATCGAGCAGATGATTCCTCTGGTAGTAATCGAGTCTGATGACTCTCCGTATGGCTCTCACGTACTCCTAGTATAGAAGAAGGATATCACACATCGGTTTTGTGTTGACTTCCGGAAGCTGATTCAGATGATGAAATTTCATGTGAAGATGCTACCTGACCCATAACATACTTTCGCTTCTATTTTGAGTGCGACATTTTTCTCAAAGTTGGATTTGTCCACGGGATATTTGTTAATCCCTGTGATAAAGGAGGATTTGAAAAAATCCACTTTTGCTACTCACTATTGGATCTACCTGTGGTTGGTCATACCATTCGGAATCCAGAATGTGCCCAACATCGCCCCTAGATTGATGTGGTAGTTGTTGGAGCCTTTGCACTATCGGGGTGTCCACAACGTTAGACATTATCTCTTGCTAGCCACAGAGATGTGGAGTGAAGACGGTCCATCACGAAGGCTGAAGTGAGATCACTCCTGGGATTGGCCGGGTGTTACGTGCTTAGGCTCGAATAAACAGTAACATAGAAAGAGTAAAAATAACAAGCTTGTAAAATCTTAATAAACAATTTATTGAGCATAAATATTTTCCAGAAAAGAAAATTAAACTTACGGTTTTAAGAATCAGTTCCAAAATTAATCCAAAAATAATTCAAAATATTATCCACTAGAGAATTTGCAAAAGTCCTATTAATAAAATGCCCAAATAATTCCAAGTTCGAATCTTAGTGAAGTATCCAAGATGGAAGACGATGTCACGTGATGAAAGTCAGTTCTTGGTAATGAAATTCAATGAGCACAATTACTTTCCAGATAAAGAACAAAATAAATCCTTTTGATCCAATCGAATTGAAATAATTTCCAATTCAAGGTTATATAAAATAACTCAAAACGACACAACTTAATATTCTAACAGGTCAAGTTCTACTAAATAGTTCGCTCCAAAACATAATGTATATACCTGTTTTTACGTAAACAAGAAAGGGTCACGTGATCTTCCAGAATCTTTTAGAACAAATTTGCGTTTAAAAAATCTCGTGCACACCGTATGACCCAACTAAAAATAGAAAGATGTTTATAACAAAGCTCTATAATGTCCTTGGAATCAACCAATCATTTTAAAAGCTTGTTTACAACTCTGAAGCCAGGTCAGGAATGAGGTCAACACCTGGTGTTTATTTTTAAGAGTACATGTCATCCCTCTTTCTAAAAAAATATCTCCCAATTAATGAATCTTAAACTTAAACTGTCAAATTTGAATCTGACAAACAAACAAACATGAAAATAAATAACTTAAATGAAATATACGTAACAATACGCATAAGATTAAGAAAAGTTATGTCAGAGATAGGTCGTGAATTAATACAATGTTTCGGAGATAGGCGTTGGGTTAAGATAATGTGTGTCGGAGATAAGCCTAGATTAAGAAAATGTTGTCAAAAACAGGTCAGATATTTAGATCATATATGTCAGAGACTGAATGGATTTATTTGCAAATAGTAAAACAATTTTCGCACGCACTGTCTCAATACACAAAACTCTTAACTTGACCTTGGACATACATCACAATCAATTTTAGTATATGTTCTCTATTATTATTTATCAGTACTGACCATTCTATTGTTTCATAATCATTTAAAATCATATGTCAGTCTAAAATTCCTTCAGACATGACTCACAGTGATGTTCTTGTCAAAGGTTCACCGGCAGTTCTTCGAGAGGCTGTGCTTTAAACAGAGCAGCATGTAAACAGAACACAGATTTCACTTTCTGATCATCATCAAGGCCTTATTACTCACTGTGCACTGCCGACGAAATACAAACATCCAATCTCTGAGCTCATATTCTCAAGAATAAACAATTACCTTTAAATCCCTGCCAAAAATTCATAAATATAATTCTGATGTTAACAACAAAATTAGGAGGAAAAAATGTTGACTATAACTACATTCGTGGGTACTGAACTGGAAATACTAATTGTGGTGTGATTCCACGTTGAAAACCCGACCGTTTTCTAGCACAGACGCAGAGGAAACCTTTTACTCTTCCTGAGGTATGCAACAAAATTGTACGCCTGGTAGAGAATTTCTGCCGTTGACTGGGGAAATAACTACATGCGGGGCTGCCGTTATTTGCCACCGGTAACAACAAAACTACACTTTAATAATTGTTATTAAATCCATGATTAGTTACAGTATTAGTGAGTGTCCATATAATGAATATTTATTTAAACGGTCGAAGTGTTATGTAAAGAAATTTTCTGTTATGTATGTTGTTATTAGCTTTACATAACCTTCTTCTCATTTCTTGCTATGAGAAGGAATTACTCGTAAGTTGGTGAACGTCTATATCCATGGTAAGAGAGAGAGAAAGAAGAAAGAAGTCAGGCTCTCTTAAAGAGAGCGCCGTGATGATAAGACAGCTACATCTGTAATTGAAGAGTCAACGTCAGTTTTCTGCTAATGCGTTATAACTTTATTTAAATAATCAACACACATATATATTACTACATTCTAGAAACACTTCTAAAACTTTATAATAAAATTCATAAAATACATATTACATTTTTCATCTTTAAGCTTTCCAACTTCATTAACTTCTGCACCTTAGAATATTATTTACTAGTTAATTCTCAATCAATTTCAAGATAGCAAAAGCATTAAATATAATAACAATTAATGCACTTTACTCATTTTAAAACAGAATATTAAGAATATTGATTTAGAATACATTGCTAGATATTACTCTTTCTTACTTAAGAAATACTTTATTTCAACATTAAATCAAGTATGAAGTTGGTAGCTAATTCAACCTTTACCATAAACTTACATAAATATAATTAAATATGAACATAAAACATTCTATTACAATATATTATAAATAAAAGAATTATACAGTAATGCTACATACAAAAGAATTTTACCATTAAAATCTCAATCATTAAAAATACTTATTCCTTACAAGAAATTATAATATGTACAGTTGCCTACCTGAAATTGAAGAGTCAACGTCAGTTTTCTGCTGATGCCAATAACTGATCTGACCTGATTCGCGCATTTCTTTATATACGTTTGCGGCCAGATTCAGGGTTAGACAAGGTCATACCCTTCTATGCATCAGACGGAAAACTACGAACTCTACAATCTGGTCGAGACCAGTTCCAGCGGGTGAAAACCATCTTATTGACGTCATAAGACTCAATCTTATATTTGTCTTAACGACGTCAGACCAAATATGGATATCTGTTAGTTGGAAGCCATCTTGTTTTGTGATGTATAGAAACTCTTAGAGAGAGAGAAGTTATTTCATCTTCATTAACCGATTTGAACCTTTGCCAATCACTAGGTCAGAGACATATTTTTACCCATGAAACCTAGAACTGTAGCTAAGTCAGCAAACGCATGTATTATGGTATTCAATCTTACACAACACTGTACATTAGTTATTTTTACTGATGTTAGGGAGTATACTTATACACACTGCCTTTTATTCTACTTGTTCAGCAACTTTTTCTATTCTGTATAGTTGTACTTCAAAAACAAGTGAAATTACCTTTAATATATTTTAGAAACTACTTACATATAAATAAATAAAACATTACTTTAATACAATTCAAACAAAATATCAATCTTTATTAATTTTACTAAAACTTTAATCCTAACAATACCCTCTAGTTAATTTGAGCCGAGTCCTCGAGGCTCGAAAAGAAAAGATCAATTTTATTCATCAAAACAAGATGAAAGGTGAAAAATCAAAAATAAAATGATAAAAAAAACCATTGCGAGACATTTTCGCAAAGTTTAAAAATACAATGTAGACACTGCAAATACATTGCAAAATTCCAAGTAAAATACAAAAAATACAATGAGAAGGTACATTGCAAAATACTTAATCAAATTAAAAAGGTACAATACAATGCAAAATATTTGATAAGATTCCCAAACACAATGGGAAATGTATTGCACAATACTCAGTCAAATTCCAAAAAATACAATAAAATATAATGCAAAATTCGTGATAAAATTCCCCAAAAAATACAATGGGAATAAAACTTCACAGCAGTGAATACTTTGATAAGATATATATATTTATTAAACACATAATTCTACAAAACCTTCCTCTAAACTAGGCTTATCAGACGATTATAAAACAAAAGGCGATGATAGTAAATGTATACACAGTTAATTTGCCGTGTAAAAGTACTTTTGAGGAATCTTTGAGCTGGCGAGGGTCACTGAAGTGCAGTTGCTGACGTGGTTTTGTGGCTGAGTTGGGAGTCTTCTGCGTAAGAACTGGATTTGGTTTTCAATCGTTGTCTACGTAGGGTCAAGGAACCGTAGTCGAATGGAGTGTGCGTCACTGAAACTGGATAGCGCGTAGATACTGGTATATACATTACTAGAAATCTGTGGAGCCATTCCAGCAAGAGTAATGTAGTATGTAGGTAGAATCACGAATCAGTCACGTGAATAGCTGTGTGTATGATACAGGCAGAAAAAATGCAAACATTGGTGGTATGAAGTCTGACGATCGTAAATATGTTGGTGCCAATCTCTCCCATGAATCGTAATTATAAACACTCCTTCAAAGAAATAATCACTCCACTGGCTTGCGAGAGGGTCTAGAGATCTGTAATGTTCTCCATCCACTTGTTATGTAAAAAAGAAGGTTTATGTTATGTATGTTGTTATTAGCTTTACATAACCTTCTTCTCATTTCTTGCTATGAGAAGGAATTACTCGTAAGTTGGGGAACGTCTATATCCATGGTAAGAGAGAGAGAAAGAAGAAAGAAGTCAGGCTCTCTTAAAGAGAGCGCCGTGATGATAAGACAGCTACATCTGTAATTGAAGAGTCAACGTCAGTTTTCTGCTAATGCGTTATAACTTTATTTAAATAATCAACACACATATATATTACTACATTCTAGAAACACTTCTAAAACTTTATAATAAAATTCATAAAATACATATTACATTTTTCATCTTTAAGCTTTCCAACTTCATTAACTTCTGCACCTTAGAATATTATTTACTAGTTAATTCTCAATCAATTTCAAGATAGCAAAAGCATTAAATATAATAACAATTAATGCACTTTACTCATTTTAAAACAGAATATTAAGAATATTGATTTAGAATACATTGCTAGATATTACTCTTTCTTACTTAAGAAATACTTTATTTCAACATTAAATCAAGTATGAAGTTGGTAGCTAATTCAACCTTTACCATAAACTTACATAAATATAATTAAATATGAACATAAAACATTCTATTACAATATATTATAAATAAAAGAATTATATAGTAATGTTACATACAAAAGAATTTTACCATTAAAATCTCAATCATTAAAAATACTTATTCCTTACAAGAAATTATAATATGTACAGTTGCCTACCTGAAATTGAAGAGTCAACGTCAGTTTTCTGCTGATGCCAATAACTGATCTGACCTGATTCGCGCATTTCTTTATATACGTTTGCGGCCAGATTCAGGGTTAGACAAGGTCATACCCTTCTATGCATCAGACGGAAAACTACGAACTCTACAATCTGGTCGAGACCAGTTCCAGCGGGTGAAAACCATCTTATTGACGTCATAAGACTCATCTTATATTTGTCTTAACGACGTCAGACCAAATATGGATATCTGTTAGTTGGAAGCCATCTTGTTTTGTGATGTATAGAAACTCTTAGAGAGAGAGAAGTTACTTCATCTTCATTAACCGATTTGAACCTTTGCCAATCACTAGGTCAGAGACATATTTTTACCCATGAAACCTAGAACTGCAGCTAAGTCAGCAAACGCATGTATTATAGTATTCAATCTTACACAACACTATACATTAGTTATTTTTACTGATGTTAGGGAGTATACTTATACACACTGCCTTTTATTCTACTTGTTCAGCAACCTTTTCTATTCTGTATAGTTGTACTTCAAAAACAAGTGAAATTACCTTTAATATATTTTAGAAACTACTTACATATAAATAAATAAAACATTACTTTAATACAATTCAAACAAAATATCAATCTTTATTAAGTTTACTAAAACTTTAATCCTAACAGAAGTTTACAATGCACAAAATTGCTTGGCATTAAAATGTGACTACGAAGAGAGGTAAGGACAGGAATGTTCCAAAATGTGCCTGACCTGGAAACGAGGCTAATACCTAGGAGAGTTATGCAATGCTGGCATACATCGATTCGTGTAATAGCATCACGATTTAAAGAGTTCAAACGATGATGTATCGTCAGTTTACATGCGCATATAATATTTACTAGCGCATCACACCAAACATCTTTTGGTATTGGATATCTATCGGTACTAATACATTTGTTCATATTGAACGTAAATATTGACAATTTCCCACTCGCCTAGCTTCAATATCGCTAGCCTCTTCCATCACTCGCATTCCCATTGTGTCCAATGTAAAAGTCATTAAACAATCCTATCCAGTTTGTATATTGTCAAATACACGCATGCGCTTATGTTGGCACGGGAATTGTGTTTTTATGTAACTATCTTGTTAATATAGTTTTTGAACAATCGTTATTCGTTTAAGATGAAACGTTATGCAATCTTATTATGTTCCTTTCTTGCACTATATAATAAACAATTTAATGCGCACACTAACAATACTAAAACGATTATTTGTCACCCACAAGTTTAACTAGCTGTTGAGCTTTATCAGATGGTTAAATATCTATACTGCAAATGTTCCAGTTGTCGTTATGAGCAAGATTTACGCAACAAATTAACCCGTCATACGTTTATAATTTTAATGAATATAGTATCACTCAAACATAATCGGAGTGAGTTTATGAAAGATAACTTCAGGAGGTTTGAATTAAATTCACCACAAAAGATGCTTAATTTTCTTGGTCACGTAAATGTTTCTGAGATCTTTTTGTATTCTGAAGCAAAGGAAAACTCTGATAAAGCTACAATTTGCAGTGACAGGTACTCTAATCTACGGAGCCCTAGAGAGGACACGAGGTAAAAAATATAATTTCGTTCCCTCAGATTAATAATATGTTCCCTCAAGTTAGCATTTCGTTCCTTCAAATTAATAATATGTGCCCTCAAGTTAGCATTTCGATCCCACAAATTAATAATTTGTTCCCTCAAATTATTAATTTGTTACCTCAAATTAACATTTATTCCCCTCAAAATAATAATTCGTTCCCTCAAATTATGAATTCGTTCTCTCAAATTATGAATTCGTTCCCTCAAATTATGAACTAGTTCCCTCAAAATAACAATTCATTCCCTCAAATTGCCTTTCGTTCACACAAGTTATTATTTTAATTCCTCAAGGTATCATTCGTTCGTTTAAATTAATAAATTGTTCCTCAAGTTATCATTTCATTCCTTCAAATTAATAATTCGTTCCCTCAAATTAATAATCTTTTCCCTCAAGTTATTATTCGTTTCCTCAAATTATTATTTCGTTCCCTCAAATTAATAATTCGCTCCTTTATAATAATATTTCGTTCCTTCAAATTGCCAATTCGTTCGCAAAAGTTATTATTTTGTTCCCTCAAGTTATTATTCGTTCCCTCAAATTAATAATTTGTTCCCTCAAGTTAGCATTTCGTTCCCTCAAATTAATAATTCGTTCCCTCAAATTAATAATTTGTTCCCTCAAGTTAGTATTTCGTTCCCTTAAATTAACAGTTTGTTCCCTCAAGTTAGCATTTCGCTCCTTCAAATGAATAATGTGTTCCCTCAAGTTAGCATTTCGTTCCCTCAAATTAATATGTTAGCATTACTATTTTGTTCCCTCAAGATCATAACTCGTTCGCTCTAATTAATATTTCTTTCTCTCAAAACTGATACTATGTGTACTGGATTAATGAATTACAATAACGGATGTTAGTGTTAGAATTGAGCTTATTAAGTTCTTCTTTAAGCTAGGACTTCTTTAGAAATACAATAACGGATGCTAATGTTAGAATTGAGCTTATTAAGTTCTTCTTTAAGCTAGGACTTCTGTATAAATACAATAACGGATGCTAGTGTTAGAATTGAGCTTATTAAGTTCTTCTTTAAGCTAGGACTTCTTTATAAATACAATAACCGATGCTAGTGTTAGAATTGTGCTTATTAAGTTCTTCTTTAAGCTATGACTTCTTTAAAAATACAATAACGGATGCTAGTGTTAGAATTGAGCTTATTAAGTTCTTCTTTAAGCTAGGACTTCTTTATAAATACAATAACGGATGCTAGTGTTAGAATTGAGCTTATTAAGTTCTTCTTTAAGCTAGGACTTCTTTATAAATACAATAACGGATGCTAGTGTTAGAATTGAACTTATTAAGTTCTTCTTTAAGCTAGGACTTCTTTATAAATACAATAACGGATGCTAGTGTTAGAATATAGGTGGTTATTTTATAAGAACTGTTGGAAAATTAAACGGAGTACCCACTCTCGTAAGAGGCGATCTAGAAATTGCAAATTGTTACGTCAAGAGTTTCCAGCGTTTCCTGAGGAGAAACAGGCAAAATGAACAAGTTAATGAAAATGCATTCATAGAAGGTGCTAGTACCCATAACCAGAGGATCAAATTTGGTGGGGACATTTTCGGAAACAATGTGCATAATTCTGGATTGATCTTTTTCAACGCATTCAAAATGATGGCTACTTTAGTGGAGACATTTTGGACAAAAGCATTCTACAATTTTGCTTTATGGGAATGAATCAGGTATAACTACCTTTTGATAGAATTTTTGTTTTAGAATGTAGATGACTGAACATAATCATAAATTATCAAAAGTTAAGTAAAATGCCAAATCGGACGATGCCGGCACTTATCCCTTTGGATGTATCAGCTCCTGCTATTTTTTTCTGCACTTACGCTGTGCACCCTCACTGAGATTTCTTTGTGTGTTTTAAAGCAGATATTAGAGATAAGTCGTGTCTTTGATATGGTTAACTATACATCTAATTTCAATGTTGGTACGAAAACTTGCACCAGAAAACCAAAAATATTGTTTGGTGAGATATATTGTTACACGGGCAGGGGTATTACTTGACCGAGTGGTGTCAAAACCCTGGCTCGAATCCAGCTGGAAGTCATATGTTTCCCCAAATTTACAAAGACATCCATACAATTTAAGTTGTTAATTAGAAAGCCAGACGTGTCTGTTTTATATACAAAATTTTACTCTAATCAATACAAGACCACAGATAAAACAACTGACAAAAGTCCATCAACCGCATATTTGCCTGGTTTCTCTTCATCATCATCAGGTTTCCGTACCACGTTTCCTACCGTACATACTGCCACCTCAGCCACACCACTATTGTACATCACTAGATTTTAATATGGATTATTTTACTCCAGGGTCAGTCATTCGGTTTGGACCTGAATTCACGAAAATAGCGAACCGTGACATCATTCAAACGCACTAACACTTGACTCCGTGACGTTTGCTTCTAGCCATTGGCTAATAATTTATGGCTAAGAATATTTCCATGGCGCCGAATCTCAATAATCACACAAATCAAGAATTGCTTAAAACGGGGCGCTATCAAATGCGCATACTCCAAATTTATTACAATATTATTCTCACATATTATTTCAATTTTCAAATTTATGGACCGTTCAAGTGCGCTAGAGGTTAGAGACTCCGCTTTGAATGTGGAAGATCGCGGGTTCTAAACCCATCCGAGTCATACCAAAGACTTATAAAAATAGTACTAGCAGCTGCCTCGCGTGGCGCTCGGCCTTAAGGGGTTAGAACTGGTCGGCCTGGTATCAGGATAATGTGACCTGGTGGGACATGATATCACATGGCTGCGGCACGGTGCCTCGGTGCTCGAATCACTATAAATATAAACTTCCACAATGCATACATCGTAGGATATGACTGCAAAATTGTTAAAGTTACTTTAAAAATCCAAAACACAAACACATACTCACAGACATACTCTTAAAGTTGTGCGAACTTTGAACAACTAAATATACTGAAACAGCACAAAGTATTTGGAAAGCTAATCTTTTCAGCTTTCAGATGTTAGCACAAAAACAATATATCTTAACATTAATATATCTAAAATAAGCCACTTCGCAGAAGGGAAACATACAATGGAACGTGTACTCGGATCAAGAAAACATAAATTGTTCACGTGGAAGCCCATAACGAGTATGTTTGTTTTTTATTATGGTTTAACGCCATTTTTCAGCACAATTTGATCTATATATGGCGGCCAGTATTAATGGTGGAGGAAGAACCAGGAAAACCCCCTGATAGAACCACCGACCCACGAGAAGCTACTGACAAGCTTTCTCACATAACTACATTAGCCGAATCTTAGACTCGAACAAACGCAGACAGACAGACAGAGGTGAGATGGCAGTGATCCGTAACAGACAGCGCTTTAGACCACTCGGACAATCGTGGCCACGTCATAACGAGTATAATCATCAAGGAAACATACAATGCATACGTGGAAGCCCGTAAGAGCTACGCTGATCAAGGAAACATGCATTACACACGTGGAAGCCCAAAAGGGTTACTCGGATCAAGGAAACAGGAAACATACAATGTACACGTGGAAGCCCATTACGGGTGCCCGCATCAAAAAAACATACAACGTACATGGAAGATCATGTGAGTTATATTGATGACATAAATGCACTTGGTATAACTACTATCTGGGTTATCATAGTTTTATCAAATGCTTCGTCGTGGTTGCTGGTACCAGGACACACGAGGTTCATCAACCACTCGGATAAAGATAATATAACATTAATGTACATTGGTACTGGCGCACAACCATCAACCTCGACAGCCGAGCTACAGGTTTTAATAGGGGAACTGCCATTACATCTTAGAAGGCAGGAACTCATCTTAAAATATGCAGCACGACTGTCAACTCATGAAAAAACGCACCCCACGTACCTGGCTATCAACAAATGTAATACCTCCTTTAGAAAAACTCTCAAAAACACCACCTCTATGGGAACATTAGTTCATGAATTAAAAACTAAACTTCCAATAGACCTATTCCAAGTAGAAAACTACATAACGTACGACAAAGAACCTTGGAGCAATGTACAAACGAAAGTAAATATCTCCCTATCAGACAAAGGAAACAAGGAAAACCAACAAAACTATTTAAAAACATTAGCATTAGAAATTATAAAAAGTCAATATCAAAATTTTACAAACATTTACACGGATGTATCAAAAATAACAAATCCTTTCAAAATAACTGCTGCAATGGTCATACCAGAATATAATAATCAAATGGGCAGACGTTTACCCGACCACTACTCCATTTATGCAGCTAACGTTTGGGCCATACTATAAGCATTAAAGTGGATTGAGGAAAATAAACCGAATAAGACTGTGTTTATTAGAGACTCGCTAAGCGTCCTAACCTCAATCCAAAATAACATGACAAAATCTAGAAAAAATTTCATAAAGCAAATTAACCTAATACTGAAAACCCTAAATTCAAATAAACTAGTAGTAGAATTTATGTGGATTTCATCCCACATGACATCAAAGGTAATGAGTTAGGAGACCAACTTGCTAAAACAAACTTGACGAAACTAATCACATGCCATATCAATATAGCCAAACTGAACTATATAGTTTAATTAACACAATGATTAATCAAAAATGGCAATCCGATTGGGACATAAATAAACAAGGGAGAATATTACACAACATCATTGCGGAAGTTAGTTGAGTAACAAAACCACCCAGGTGCACAGGTTATGAACAATCTAAAGTAAATAGAATACTATTAGGGAGACCAAACTTGCAAGCAGCTTTGAAAAATACATCGGACCCTTCCCACATAACAATAATTGCCACAACTGTAACACCCCAGAAGATTTACACCATATCCTCAACAATTGTAAAACAAAAACAAAAAGAAAAGGGACTAATTTAGATCCAAACAGCTAAACATAGCCGCACCAAGTACATACCCAGAAGTATTCCAATTAACTAACACCAATCATCAAGGAACATTCAAAAATATAAATGAACTGCTTAAAACAACAGGGCTAATTGAAACAGTATAGTAACATCGCCTAAACACCAAAATAAATCGAAAATTCTAATATATATAACAACCTTAAGGAGCAATATATAGCCCCACTATAAGGTCACATGGGTTCATTGACCAATCATTTGACGGGCTACTAAAACACCTAATTAACACACTAATTCTGAAACTTATAACAACCTTAAGAAGTAAATTGTAGCCCCATGAGGTCACATGGGTTCATTAACCAATCATTTGGCGGGGCTACACAGTTAAAACAACCAAATATAATTAGATGAAGCATCAAGGATAACAAAATATATAGAAATAAATATTGAAGCATTTAAGAAAATAACATGAGGTACAACAACAAAAGGGTGCATCCAAATACCAATTAGCCAGTATTCTCCTAAATACTATATCAGAAATACAAGGTGGTATCGGTAACAACAGCACAGAGTATTTCCAATTTGATAGGGACAATTTTAAATATAGATACCCAGAATAGAGGAGGACACCGGTGCTGACAATCAAGATGAAGGGAGGCCCAATGAACAAGAGACGACAGGAGGACTCCGAAGCAAACAAACCACAACGGGGGAAGACTGGTTACCATTACGTAACCCTCCATCAAAAAGCCCTTCTAAGGGCTACTGCCATTTAGCCATTACAGAGCTCTCATTTGGTACGAAAGCTCTACTTGACAAGCTCTTTTGAGAAACCTAACTTCATCAATTTCGAACATCGCCAATCAAAATTCACAATCCATATAACCTAACAGTGACTAACCTACATATGTCGCACAGACATTCAATAATTATAATTGTTAGGGACTAACAATACGTACACTGGGTGCTAGAAACATTGGTATGTTAGGAGTTAGTAAAAATTTTCAACTACACAAAATTTGATTTAATTATACAGGTGGCTTGCACATTATTGGTGTATTTTCCGTCCATCAATGAAACTGGACCTGATTTGAAATAAATATGGCTAGGGCGTTTCAAGGTTGTCAGTATACATGGGCTGGCTTATTGGAAGAGAGAGAGAGAGTTATTTTCAGATGAGCCTTGTCACCTCAATATATGCTATATAGTGTGCCTTTCCAAGAAATAGGCATTTTAAAACATTTGTAAATTTTGACTGTAAAATGAAATCCCCATGTAAACTTTATGTTTACGTTATTTATTAGGTTGAACAATATAAAAAGCGAAGCATTAAATCGTCACGATTAATGAAATTCCGTCTATCGGCAAAACATATATCTTGGTATATACGGCATACCAGGGTCATGAAGTGTTTATATTCAGAGAAGTATTCGAGCCAGTGTGAGATTAAAATGTAATTACATGTATATTACGAATGAGATGGATACGGGAAAATCTACAAGTCGAAATACGTTCTTTTTCATAACATCTATTCATTACGTATAGAAATAATTATGCGTGTTTGCATTTGTCGATGTCAACAGTTTACTTCTGTTAATAAAGACTCTCTTAGCTTGGTCATACGAACATTTTTCAGCACTTTGTAGGCTACACATGATTGCAAGAATACATTGTGGAATAAGAGCCCGGAATGACCCCGGTAAGAACCACCGAGCCACTGAAATCTACTGGCAATCTTTCTCATATACCCTTATTGGCTGATAACGCAACTCGAAAAGGATATGAACCACCGAGCCAACGAATGATACTGGCAAACATTCTCACATAACCAGTTAACCGATTTCGTATCCGAACTCAAGCATGCTTAAATGATTGGTAAAGGCAATCGCGTAAGACCACTAGGTTACCCAGAGACCGGCTGTCATTTAATAGATCAAATAAAAAATATATCCAACATTTTTTCCTGTCAGCTAGGATTTTCACTGTCATCAACATTTTCATATATTATCACCAGTCAGATTATCGTATCCTAGAGAAACTATAAGACTGTGGCATGATGACCATGTACTAGATATCACTATAGACTGCCACAGTGCAGATTTCGTAGCGATATAATTGAATAATTGTTAAAAGTACGTTAAAAATCCTATTTTACACTCACACTTAGTAAAGACTTGAATGACATACAAGTTAACACATTAATATTCCATAGAGGGAAAAATGTGCTTACATCGGCGGGTGTAAGTGCTGTTCAAAATAGAAAATTGGAATGATTATTTTTCCAAAAAACTTGTCTTCCTCGAGATCCATGATAAATACATATGCTTCATTAACATATTCCTTTAAGCATTTATATATTGTTTCAGCTTTATTCAGATACAATTGCGAAATAGAAGAACATTTACTTACCTGGTCGAGATCAGGTGGCTCTTACTTAATAGTTTTGACAATCTTTACAGCAAATACTTAAAGTCCATCAAGTAATTTTTCAAAATGCGCAAACAAAAAAATAATGGACAGACAATGCTTATGAATGCTAACACCGTTTTAGTTCTTCTAGAAATTACCAATTTGAGTTTTAAAATATAGTAGACTATGGTCAGGTCAACTACGAAAGCATACGAAAATGCTAGCAAAAATGCGTTTATGTTTTATACATTACATGGTTCCTTCTCACTCTCGCTAACAACGTATTCGAGACAGACAGACTTAAAGAAATAACGAAATATGTATTGGCTGGAGTATAATACACATTCAGTATACTCCGAAATATGTATTGGCTGGAGTATAATACACATTCAGTACACTCCAGCATACACGATAAATATAATACACATTTAGTATACAACCAGCATACACCTTGAAAATAATACACATTCAGTACACAACCAGCATACATCACGAATATAATACACATTGAGTACACAACCAGCATTCGCTTTGAATATAATACACATTCAGCACACAAGTAGCATTCACCATGAAATTAATACACATTCAATACACAACAAACATACACCATGAATATAATACATATTCAGTATACAACCGGTATACACAATGAAAATAATACACATCCAGTACACAACCAGCAAACGTCATGAATATAAAACCTGATCAATACACAACCAACATACGTCATGAATATAAATTATGTTCAGTACACAACCAACATACGTCACAAATATAAATACACATTCAGTATGCAACCAGCATACGTCATGAATAAATTACACATTCATTGCATAGCAAGCATACGTCATAAATATAATTTACAGTTTGTACACAACTAACATACGTCATGAATATAATACACATTCAACGCATGACCAACATATCTTAGGAATGTCAGCTTTAAAAGGAATAATCAACGTTTTCTAATGTAAATTTGTGCATGCAGTTGCATTTCTTAACTTATTGGGCGATTAAACATCAAGTGTGTGTATGCATGTTTGCATGTAACTACACTGCTGAATGGGTTCATACGCTATGACGATGATAATAGTGTAGATCATTACTCCACACAACTCCAACGTATTTAATTTATGTTTCAATATATTTGGCATTTTGTACTTAAAAATATATCAATAATGACAACGTGTGATGTATAAAGAAAATTGTCAAAATTAAAGATCTTACCTTACTGACGACATCGCAACAGAAGACAATGACATAATTTGCAGATTGCAATATATAAAGTGTAACTAGCTGCAAAAAAGGGCGAGACGAATGACGAGAGAGCTAGATGTATCGATTGAAATCTACTTTAAATAAATGGGTTATCGCTGTTCAAATAACGGCGTAGATCATATGACTGGGTCCAAATGTGCAGTGCTTAGCTTGAAAAGTATTTGCTGTCTGTTTGCAAGGTCGTTTGGTTCTCATACTATACCTGTAGGGCGAATTAGTTCAAACCTGTTCTTGCTCTGTGTACACAAAGATATTGTATATGGTAGAAGTATAATACATCAAATATGGTGGTCGAGTGGTTAGAGCGTCTCCCTCAGATGCGTGAGGGTGTGGGTTCGATCCCTGGCCAAGTCAAGCCAAAGACCTACAAAAATGATCATAACAGCTGCCTCGATTGGCGCTCAGCATTAAGAGGTTAGTGTTAGGACTGGTCGGCCTGGGGTCAGGATAATATGACTGAGTGCGACATCGTGCTACATGTCTGCGGCATTATGTCGCAGTGATATATATCACTATAAACTGCCACAGTGCAGACCTTGTAGCTATATGACTGAAGAAAAATCCAGATTAGCCTTTCTTGTTTTTATTTTCTTCCCGTTTAAAATATAATTTTGTTTAATCCCCCTTTATCATTACAATGAGCTAACCAATCATATGTATGGTTCCATGGGTGCAGATCTTTGTTTGAATATTACTTGCTGTCTGTTTGTGAGGTCGTTCGTTCTAACCTGTTCTTATTCTTTATGTCCAAATGTATTGTATTAAGTAGTATTGTACATAAAAGATTGTGGATTAGTGGTTATGGAGTCTGCATCGAATGCAGGAGGGCGTGGGTTCGATCCCCGGCCGAATCATACCAAAGACTTACACAAATAGTACTAACAGCTGCCTAGCTTGTCGCTCAGCTATTTTCTTTATATACGTACATTAGTACGTATTTACGTTATATACATACATTCTTACGTATTTCTTTGATATACGTACATTATTAAGTATTTACGTTATATACATACATTCTTACGTATTTCTTTGATATACGTACATTATTAAGTATTTACGTTATATACATACATTCTTACGTATTTCTTTGATATGGTGGCGCTCTACAGTTTCGTACTTTGCATAGGGTTAGAATTTTAAAGAAAAATAATTTTCTGGGATTTTTTCACTGGTTATACTGGCAATATAATAAAGACTTTGTATATCTTAGGTGTTGGGAGAAGAACTTTCAATTCCCTTTATTTTGATGTATGATTGATGGGTGTACTTTAGGTTCTAGAGTATACAGCTTGGGCTAACATAAGATGTGCTCATGTAAACAAACTGCTAGCTCCGCATGGTCATTTTCACTCCCTGGACTTCAGAGGTAAATTGTAGAAAAATGGTACGATAACTTTTTTTACTTTTCAGATATTTTGTAATTTGTTCATTGCACTTTCAGAAGCTGCTATTGCCTACTTCAGCAAAATTCGTTTTCCCTAGTTTAACAACTGCTAAAGTTAGTGTACTTTTGATTAATTCTGGCTAATTTTTCAAGCACAAGGGAGCATCCATTTTGTTGTACCATGCGCTTAGATCATTTACAATTTCCACAAGTGCAGTATCCAAAGAAATATCAGCCACATTACATCAAAGTAGCATTGAGATATGCCAACTTATTCTCCATTGTGCATGTTACAAATGCAAACAACTTCACCTCACATACGTCACTATCTGAAAAGTACATATTAACTGGTGAGCGCCCCCATAAAGAGCATTCAGGTGTATACCCATGGAGTTATATTTATTGCTGTTTGTATTAATATTGGCTCATTTAGTTTAAATTCACTGCAGTTTAGAACTTAAATATCTTTACATTCCAAATTCTGCTTTAATTAAGCGGCTGCAGGTGGGCTTGAGAAGAGTTATGTCCCTTTCTATTGTACACAATACGACATAGACTAGTGGCAATTAGAAACCTCTGTGTGTCATTGTTTTTAAAAATGTTTCATTAATTTCACATTTCTCAAGGAAGATGCTATCAGTTCTTCTTTGAACTGGTAATAATTTGGATATTTTTCCCTGTTTTTTCATTGTCAAATTAAACTATTAACAAAATTTATTTTTTTGGTATTAAATAATTTTGTATTGACATATTAAAAAAATTCTGTAGTATCATATGGTCATGGTTTATTAAGCTAAGTAGTATCATATGGTCATGGTTTATTAAGCTAAGTCAGAAATATTTCAAACTAAATTAACAGTTCAAGATATAATGACATATAAAAGAGCTTTAACTCAACATACACAAGTCTACAGCAAGTGTCACATTTGGACAGGCTCACATGAACAACATGGTTATGGAATAATTTATGTAACCTTTCGTGGGGAAAGAAAGATTGCTTTGGCTCACCGACTAAGGTTCTATGTTGAAACTATGGTAAATTCACTACCATATCAGTGTGACTTATCACATAGATGCCATACAAAAACATGATCATTTATCACTTGAACCAAAAAAGAGAACATTTGGCTAGAAAATCATGTAAAGCCTATGGTGAATGCCAAGGCAATATGGGCTAGGGGGAGTGGTGTATACTGTGATAGTCAGGTACATTTAATAATTGTTACATGCATTCATTTAAAGGATTTAAAGTGTATGGATGTTCATTGGGTATAAAATTATTTATTGAATTAGCAAACATTGAATTTTGTACAAGTTTTCTGTTGCTTTTTTGTTTGCGTTTGATGTAGCATATGTACTTGTACTGAAGACTTGATTTCCTCTCCCTATCTTTTACTGTTCTCTGATCTCATTCTGCTATGAGCTGAAATACTGGATCAGACTGAGTAGAACAATTCCATGAGACTTGGTCAGTGGGAGTGTAAAGTTTCCTGTACCATACTCAGAGCTATGAGGGAATGAATGACATAATGCATCAAAATTTCTGCTCCATACTGATATTTTAGGTGCATTGGTAAAAATGATATTGTGCAAGCTCTCGCACTTATTTGTGTTTAGAAAGTGTGAAATTTTAATTAGCTTGACATCTAAGACAAAATTTCTTAGTAAATATTCAAGCTTTTAATATAAGAAAGATTTAAATGTTTCCCATATGGCAGAAATTTTGAGTAATAGGATGCTAAATGGGCAAGTCAGTCACTCCAACTTTGGCCTTGTAGCAAGAAAGTGCCAACATCGCATTTAAATTTCCTGTGCCTGGGCCTCACTTTCTATGCCCTTGGCACTTTTCTGGACAGGCAGCCTGTTCTGCTTCCTGCAGATTGCAGTTTGTACATTTAACTGTTAAAAAGGCACACAGTCCTTGAGTTTTGCTTTTTTATACATCGGTGGATTGTATCGCTTGCAATTTCCAGCTCAGTCATACATTATGCACAATGTTCCCAATATCCTAGTTAGTTTTGGTATGTTCATAATTACATTTCCATTGATGTTGACAACACGCTGCAACATGTGACCCAACAATTAAGTTTTCTTCATTTCTTTCTTTCTCCAATTCAGGGCAAAGCTTGGGTGCACTTTATTTGGGCCACAGGAAGATAGTGATTCTTCATATACATCAATTCTTGGGCGCTTTATTTGTGGAGATGTAGAACCAGATTGCAACCTGAATAGGTTGGTCACTCTTGGATACTCGTAATCCATAGTCCTATGGTTGACTGTGTTGTATGAACTCTTGTGGACAAATAGCTATTTTCTTAGCTCTTCCTTTAGCCATGTTTTCTTAGATAGTGGCTAATGTGGGTTGATGTAGTATTAGTGACATCATGGTTACCAGTTGTTCCTGGTTGTGATGGATCTTAGACAGTATGTAACATCATAATCAGGCTGGGGCTTGAAATTGTTGGGAAACACACCTACCCCCTTTTTTGGCATACAAGTCTGCATGTTTTGGTTTTATAATTAATTTTACCATATAAAGCAGTCAACATATTTGATTTTCATTGTAATCGATTATGTATGTAATCATCAATCACATTCCTGGTCCATGGAATGGTCTCACCAGGAGTTAATTCCCCTTGACTTTTCATTTCAATTCTTTGACATACAAGCATTAGTGCAGATTCAAATTAGATTACTAGTGCCGGGGAAAAAAGTAATTATTTACAAACAAAATATATATTTATGTCTACTGTTATGAATTTATAGCATCAAGGACTTTTTTTCTTAATCCAATGCTGGACAATTTTTGCACTATTACCTCAAACTTTATGGAATTTTCCTCACTTTTCTCACTTGATTTACATGTATACATGACCCAAGTATAGTTTGCAACTTTGGAAATGATCTAAATACATTATTTGATGTTTGGATTGAAAAATAAAACAAATACTTCATATGCATTTATTCTTGAATGTCTTTCTTTAATGTCAAAATAATAGCATTTCCCAGTGACGTTAAAATACAGTTTTGACGTCATGAAGCTACATTTAAGTTACTTCAGAGGGGTATAGTAAATTAACTATGTGTTTGTAATTTTGGAAGTAAATACCATGTATGATATATCAATATGTTTGAAATTGACAGCAGAATATGACAAGTTTTTCAATAAGTTGAAAACACATCTTTAGTGGTTCTTTAAGGTGGCGCTCTACAGTTTCGTACTTTGCATAGGGTTAGAATTTTAAAGAAAAATAATTTTCTGGGATTTTTTCACTGGTTATACTGGCAATATAATAAAGACTTTGTATATCTTAGGTGTTGGGAGAAGAACTTTCAATTCCCTTTATTTTGATGTATGATTGATGGGTGTACTTTAGGTTCTAGAGTATACAGCTTGGGCTAACATAAGATGTGCTCATGTAAACAAACTGCTAGCTCCGCATGGTCATTTTCACTCCCTGGACTTCAGAGGTAAATTGTAGAAAAATGGTACGATAACTTTTTTTACTTTTCAGATATTTTGTAATTTGTTCATTGCACTTTCAGAAGCTGCTATTGCCTACTTCAGCAAAATTCGTTTTCCCTAGTTTAACAACTGCTAAAGTTAGTGTACTTTTGATTAATTCTGGCTAATTTTTCAAGCACAAGGGAGCATCCATTTTGTTGTACCATGCGCTTAGATCATTTACAATTTCCACAAGTGCAGTATCCAAAGAAATATCAGCCACATTACATCAAAGTAGCATTGAGATATGCCAACTTATTCTCCATTGTGCATGTTACAAATGCAAACAACTTCACCTCACATACGTCACTATCTGAAAAGTACATATTAACTGGTGAGCGCCCCCTATACGTACATTCTTAAGTATTTACGTTATATACATACATTCTTACGTATTTCTTTGATATACGTACATTTAGTACGTATTTACGTTATATACATACATTCTTAAGTATTTCTTTGATATACGTACATTATTAAGTATTTACGTTATATACATACATTCTTACGTATTTCTTTGATATACGTACATTATTAAGTATTTACGTTATATACATACATTCTTACGTATTTCTTTGATATACGTACATTATTAAGTATTTACGTTATATACATACATTCTTACGTATTTCTTTGATGTACGTACATTATTAAGTATTTACGTTATATACATACATTCTTACGTATTTCTTTGATATACGTACATTCGTACGTATTTACGTTATATACATACATTCTTACGTATTTCTTTGATATACGTACATTAGTACGTATTTACGTTATATACATACATTCTTACGTATTTCTTTGATATGCGTACATTCGTACGTATTTACTTTATATACGTACGTACTGTAATATAATTATTCAAAACATTATATCATACCCAGGGCCGGATCAATTCAAGTGTTGTTTTTTTTTCTTCAAAGATTGGGGAGTTTTCAAAATTTCAAATAACTCTAACTTTCCTCTAAACGGCACCAAATCAAAAGTCCATATCTATGTCTCTATCTAATCAAAGTCTTCATGATACCCAACAAGCGCTCGCAAAAATACAACCAGGGTCAAATTTCAAGTGACAAGTGACTGTACGTTTATGTCTACATATTTTATGAATATATTATTTTTACTGTAAAATGTCTCCCTAAACGGTCGATTACCTAAACGGTCGATACATATTGACGGATACATTAATTTAACTGTCCTAAGGCTATTCGCACAGTCCATCAACTAATGGATACTTTAAATTTACTGTTATATACCTATATACACGGTCAATATAAATTATTGCTGACATAAAAACTAATAAATATTAAGTTAGTCATTTGTCTAAATCGGTTATCGTAGTTCAGTAGGATAGGTCGTAGGTACAGAGATGTGATTGCAAGTCGTAACATGATGGGAAAGATTGTTATTGTTGTTGAATTAGGATTTAGCGCCATTTTTCAGTACACGTTAGTCTATACGTGGCGGCCAGTATTAATCGTGGAGGAAGAATCCAGGAAACCCCCCTAGAAAGAACCACCGACCCAAGGGAAGCTACTGGAACACTTTCTCACATACCCACATTTGCAGCATCTGATACTCGAACCCACGCAGACATAGGTGCGATGGTAGTGATCCGTAACGGAGAGCGCTTTAAACCACTCGGCAACTCGGGGCCCTTGATAGGAAAGATACTAGAGTTATCATATGACTGCTATGTGTATTTAACAACCCTGGGTTTATGGGCTCTCGACGACTACATAGAGTAGATTTTATTTTCCAACGCGAATACCGGATATATATTTTATCATGTTGGACCACAAACATGACATTTTAACGAATGGAGAAAACACAAAGTGAAAAATATAGTGTTTGGTACCACACGATGAAATGTATCCGTTATTAACGTAGACAATTAACATTTCGTTTACTATATAATAAATTTGCTACATAATCGAGGTCTAGAGTACTGAAATATCACTCTTCTGCAAACACGCTAAACCGCATTTCCTTCAATTCTCACCACCTTCATAGCCGGCTGATATAAAAAATACGTGACTTCAGAAAGTGGTAGAATTGGGTTGACCTAATCTATCGCAGTAAACTACATTATGTCATCTTGTATACTTTTTGACCCAATATGAAAACAATGCAAGTCCGATTACATTATGTCATCTAGTATACTTTTTGACCCAATATGAAAACAATGCAAGTCCGATTCAGCAATGCTTCACAGCGGGTTTGTCGTTGTGAATGAAGTAAAGCGAAATAACGTCAGAAATTTGCGATTGGCATATCGTCAAATTAATTTACCAAAGATTACTGTTTGTCAATAGGTGATAAAAATGTGTGATCTTTCAATTCTCCTATTTATTTTTGTTTATTGTTCTCTAAGAGACGATCGACCTCGACCTGCCCAGATCTAGCTAAGAATCAAATACAATGTGCTATTACTGGGTGGGAAACAGAGATCTTTACAGAGATATGGAATAACACGAGTCCTTGCATGTAAAACTAATAAGTTTAAAGAATTACCTAAACAATATGAAATAGAACATGCCATTTGAATGATTCTCTTTCTCTCAGAAATAGATTTACAAAATTCATGTAGCCGTTATGTTGTACTGACAGAACAAATATCATCATGTGACCGAGTGACTGATACAACCTTAGTGTTGGCACGACCGAGTCGTCTGGTGCTTCTGGTATTTTCCAAATCACTGCTGGTGATAGGTTCGCGCTTCCATAACTCTCTCTCTCTCTCTCTCTCTCTCTCTCTCTCTCTCTCTCTCTCTCTCTCTCTCTCATATATATATATATATATATATATATATATATATATATATATATATATATATATATATATATATATATATATATATATTTCTTGTTCTTCCACCATTGCTCTCTTGATCTATCTCTCTCTGTCTCACACCCAGTCTGTCTATCTCTGTCTCTCTGTCTCTGTCTCTGTATCGCTCTCTCTGTCTTCCTCTCTCTCTCTCTCTCTCTCTCTCTCTCTCTCTCTCTCTCAGTCTGTCTATATATATATATATATATATATATATATATATATATATATATATATATATATATATTACTTCATCGACAGAAAAACTTGGATTGACTGATATAGCGAGATTAATTTGAATCCTGAATTTCGTATGTACACACAGTGGCGTCGCTAGGGGCGTGCTGGGGGTACGGACCGCACCGGGTGACACCATCTCAGAGGGGTGACACCAAAATGAAAAATTGCAAACTTGACAGAGCACACACTGCTCGGTCTAGTCTGATTTAATAAGCGGATAACCGATCATAGTTAAATACATGACTAGCAGGCACATGGTGCCACCATGCAGTCTGCAGAGCGTCTGGTGCTTATTTTAACGAGATTCAGAGCTGGTCGGAGCAAAATTTGGAAATCCATGGTGGAAGTCTGGAGGGGTGACACCATGAGTTTACCGCACCGGGTGACACCAACCCTAGCGACGCCGCTGTGTACACACATCTCATTTTAGCTTGGCCAATCTGGATTGGCACAATAACCAACCACATTTGTATCACTCCCATAAAAATAAATCATCATAATCATCTCTAGTCTGCCTTTATTAATAACTGTTCTGGAAAATGTCATTCATGGAACCCGTTTTTAATGCTCACAGACCCTCATTAATGTTTTTCTGGTTTGACTTACAATTTGTCAATTTACCGCAATTCACCGTGCTAACATTCAATTCATGCCCCATGAAGAACATATTAATGTTTACGTGCCATGTTGACCTTGACAAAATGCACTGTGCATTTATTCTACAGGAATCATTCACTATTGTAATTTTCAGCTAAATAAAGTCTCCTTTGTTTGTCCAGGTTCACATTGTGTAGGCTCACACAGTCAAATGTCGCACGGCATGATGGCAAATCTAATATTTTGACATGTGAAAATATATGGCTATATGTGTGACATGTGAAAATATAAGGATATAAGTTGTGTGAAGGTATACGGACATATTATTCACATGTGAAAATATAGGAATTATAAAGTATCAAAATTATCTTGCCAATACGGCTCCATCTTGTACATTGAAGTATTTACTACATGTGATTATATGTATGAGGTTTAGTTTTGTGATTGGCTACCGCCAGATATCACAATAGTGCTACTAATTCCGTACGAATTCCGTAAAATAATACAACCCATTATAGATGTGCAGATCATATTGTAAGCTCAAATTTATGAAAGCGTTTCCCTGTGCAGTATGAAAATCAGCCCTTCTTTGCATTGCGGACGGTTGATTGGTTTGTTTATACGTAAATATTAGCAGGTGAAGTAAACCTGTTAGTGCCGAGGCGATATAACTGCCTTTTTTCATAAACACACCAAAACAGTCGCCTAAGTTCGCCTTGGCAAGCATCCGACTTATACTTTACGAAATGATGTTAGATGGCGCCCAATTGGAAGATCGCCACTTACTTGAAAATTTATGTTTAACTGATTAAAATAATGCAAAGTTTTTAACTTGACGTATGGAAATGACGTTGTTCGAATATAACCATTAGAGTGAACTCAAACTTCCAATCGTAAGCATTAGGATAATTATATAATTACTGAATATTTATATAACACATTGTAAAGTCGATAATGATTTTCTCAGGTTGTTTCTTTATAAAATGCACTATGATGTATATATAGATAAAATCAATTTCACAGGATCAGACACGCAAATACGGGTACACGCGTCGTTCGTGAATAAACTAAGTGAAGGTCGCATCCTTTATATCGTATGCTACATCAACGCACGTAACGAACACGTGGAAGCCCATATCATGTGAGTTAAATTTATGTTATCACTGGACTTTGTCTTACCGTTGTCTTGCTTATCATTCATGCAACACTGTTTCTGTCGAGTCGACCGGTACAATGACGAATAACGTTCAAACCCCAGGCATATAAAGATAACATAATACTACTTTACTCGGAGACGTGATGTAGATGAAGAAAAAACCGTATATGGTTGAAAAAGTACAAAATAAATAATACTTTAATTTTCAAGCAGTTTTTACTATATTTCTGTACATCTTTTGTATTTGGTATCATTGATCGACATGCAAACTCTGTCCAGACTCACCTGACCCATCACCTGCAAGCAAAGCACTTTAGTCAATAAATCTTTTATACTAGTACAATTATCTTATGGTTAATGAAGATAACCGCCCCGATGAATTACGACTAGGCAATGTTGTGGTCTGGGGCCTTAACATCACATTCATATATAAACGAATCAATTAGTTCACATAACTTATGTTTGAAATGACGTCCTTGGTGAAACACAATCTAGATTGGTCTCTTTGTGCAAAAGTCAATATTTTTTTGTTTGAATACAATCAACCCGGAAAGCAAACGGAGTGGATTAAGCTGTGATTATAACTTAGTCCATCCAGAAACCGTCTTTGCCTGAGATGATTGGCGGAAATGTCGGAAAACGCATTCCTCATCCTTATGTCTAGTGTTTTCGGGTGATGATGCTATGACTTAAAGATGGTTTCGAGCTGATTGTGGTACATCAGGGAGATTAGATTATAACGTGGTTAGTAAATAATAATAAATTTGCTTGAAATAGTTTCGGTTTGCTTTAAATAGTTTCGGTCTGTCCACCCTCTTTGCTGCTAGAATACATTCTGGAATAAGAGCCCGGAATGACCCAGGTAATGAAATCTACTGACAATCTTTCTCATATACACTTAATGGCTGATAACGCGACTCGAAACGGGTAAGAACCAAAGAGCCACTGAAATCTATTGACAAACATTCTCACATAACCAAGTTAACCGATTTCTTGTCCGAATTCAAACACGCTGAAATGATTGGTAAAGGCGATCGCTTTAGACAATTAGGTCACCCAGAGACCTGCTGTCATTTAATAGATCAAATAAATAATATATGCAACATTCTTTCCTGTCAGCTAGGATTTTCACTGTCATCAACAGCTTCATATTTTATCACCAGAGTCAGATTATTGTATCCTAGATAAAATTTAAGTCTGCTGCATGATGACCATGTACTAGATATCACTATACACTACCACAGTGCAGATATCGTAGCGATATAACTGAATAATTGTTAAAAGTACGTTAGATATCCAACTGTACACTCACACTTAGTACACACTTGAATAACATACAAGTTAACACATTAATATTCCATAGACGGAAAAAGTGTGCTTACATCGAGGGGTGTAAGTGCTGTTCAAAATAGAAAATTGGAATGATTATTTTTCCAAAATAACATGTATTCCTCGAGATCCATGATAAATACATGTGCTTCCTTAACATATTCCTTTATGGATTTATATATTGTTTCAGCTTTATTCAGATAAAATTGCGAAATAGAAGAACATTTACTTACCTGGTCGAGATCAGGTGGCTCTTGCTTAATAGTTTTGACAATCTTTTCCACCAAATATTTCAAGCCCAAAAAGTTATTTTGTAAAATGCGCAAACAAGTAAATAAAAACAATTAAATAATAAACAGACTATGCTTAAGTATGTTAGCAACGTTTTATTTCTTTTAGAAATTACCAATTCGAGTTTTAAAATATAGTAGACAATGGTCAGGTCATCTACGCATGCATACGAAATTGCTAGCACAAATGCGTTTTATACATTACATGGTTCCTTCTCACTCTCGCTAATAGCGTATTCGAGACAGACAGACTTAAAGAAATAACGAAAGATGTATTGGCTGGAGTATTATACACATTCATTACACTCCAGCCTATACCATAAATATAATACACATTCAGTATACAACCAGCATACACCATGAATATAATACACATCCAGTACACACCAGCCTACACCATAAATATAATACACATTCAGTACACTCCAGCGTACACCAGGAATATAATACACATTGAGTACACAACAAACATACACCATGAATATAATACACATTGAATACACAAAAAACATACACCATGAATATAATACACATTCAGTACACAACCAGCATACGTCATGAATATAAAACACGATCAATGCACAACCAACATGTCATGAATATAATACACACACATTCGGTACACAACCAACATACGTCATGAATATAAAACACATTCATTGCACAGCAAACATACGTCATGAATATAATACACATTAATTGCATAGCAAGCATACGTAATCAATATATTACACATTCAGTACACAAACGGCATACGTCATGAATATAAAACATAATCAGTACACAACCAACCTACGTCATGAATATAAATACACATTCATTATGCAACCAACATACGTCATGAATATAACACACATTCAGTACATAACCACCATACACCATGAATATAATACACATTCATTGCATAGATAGCATAAGTCATAAATATAATTTACATTTCGTACACAACCAACATACGTCATGAATATAATACACATTCAATGCATAACCAACATTCGTCATGAACATAATACACCTTCAATGCATAACCAGTATATCTGAGGAATGTCAGCCTTAAAATGAGAGCGAAACAATGTTTTCTAATGTAAATTTGTGGATGCAGTTGCATTTTTTAAATTATACCCTGGAAACGATTAAAATGCAAGAACAAACAACGTAATTACTTACGAAAAAATGGACTGCACTCCTTGTACTAACTACATTACATTTCTAATTGACAACTTATTGACATGTATTTCCAGACATAACAAACATCAATTCTTAGCATCATTTTAAACAGCCAACGTACATATTCACACAATTCGTATCAAAGGAAATTCATGAACTCTTGCACTACACGATTTCTATAAAGACAAAACAACTGAATCCGAACTCATTCATATCACTAAATAGTGCATACCTTTCGTATAATACATGAGTCACATAACATGCACGACTTTCTCCGAACTAAACTCGAGGTAGGAATTTAAAATGAATATATTCAACAATAATTTCAAACTTACACCAGTTAACAAATCGTATGTAACCGAGACTAACCTTTCATTTGACAGCCCTCACTCGCTTCCCAACAGAGACTTAACTCTGTTTCTACTCTGCTGTCTGGTTACACAAATTTTCAGACCCCCTCGACCCTTACAAAGCTGTTCAACTGGAAGAGTACTCATTATTGTTATCAGGGTACCCCAGACTTTCTCCATCGACAGAAAAACTTGGACTGACTAATATAGCGAGATTTATTTGAATCCTGAATTTCGTATGGAAACACACCTCATTTATCTTGGCCAATCTGGATTGATACTTCAACCAGCAACATTTGTATCACTCCCATAAAAATAATAATAATCCTCGCTAGTCCGCGTTTATTAATAATTATTCTGGAAAATAAATATCATTCATAAAACCTGTTTTAAATGGTCACAGACCCTCATAAATGTTTGCCTGGTTTGCCTTACACTTTGTTAATTTATCGGAATTCACCTTGCTAACATTCAATTCATGCCCCAGGTAGAACATAATAATGTTTACGTGCCATGTTGACCCCGACAAAATGCACTGCGCATTTATTCTACAGGAATCATTCACCATTGTAATTGTCAGCTAAGAAAGCCTCGTTTGTTTCTTGCAGGTTCACGTTTTGTAGACTCACACAGTCAGGTGTCGCACGGCATGATGGCAAACAGCGGCGTCGCTAGGGTTGGTGTCACCCGGTGCTTTAAACTCATGGTGTCACCCCTCCAGACTTCCACCATGGATTTCCAAATTTTGCTCCGACCAGCTCTGAATCTCATTAAAATAAGCACCAGACGCTCTGCAGACTGCACGGTGGCACCCTGTGCCTGCTAGTCATGTACTTAACTATGATCGGTTATCCGCTTATGAAATCAGACTAGACCGAGCAGTGTGTGCTCTGTCAAGTTTGTAATTTTTCATTTTGGTGTCACCCCTCTGAGATGGTGTCACCCGGTGCGGTCCGCACCCCCCGCACGCCCCTAGCGACGCCACTGATGGCAAATATAATATTTTGACATGTGAAAATATATGGTTACATTTGTGACATGTGAAGATATAAGGTTATTTTTGTGACATGTGAAAATATAAGGATATAATTTAGTGAAGGTATACGGATATATTTTTCAAATGTAAAAATATAGGAATTATAAAGTATGAAGATTATTTTGCCAATACCGCTCCATATTGTACATTGAAGTAATTACTACATGTGATTATATGTATGAGGTTTAGTTTTGTGATTGGCTGCCGCAAGATATCACAATGGTGCTACTAATTCCGTACGAATTCCATAAGATAATCAACCCATTATAGATGTGCGGATCATATGGCACGCTCAAATTTGTGCAGTATGAAAATCTGCCCTTCTTTGCATTGTGGACGTAAATATTAGCAGGTGAAGTAAACCTATTATTGCCCAGGCAATGGGATATAACTGCTTCTTTTCAAAAACACACCAAAACAGTCGCCTAAGTTCGCCTAGGCAAGCATCAGATTTACACTTTACGAAATGATGTTAGATGGTGCCCCAGTGAAAGATAGCCACTTACTTGAAAATTTATGTTTAACTGATTAAAATAATGCGACTGTTTTAACTTGATGTATGGAAATGACGTTGTTCGAATATAACCATTATAACCATTACAGTGAACTCAAACTTCCAAGGGTAAGCTTTAGGACAATTATATAATTACTGAATATTTATTTAACACATTTTAAAGTCGATAATGACTTACTCATGTTATTTCTTTGTAAAATGCACTATGATGTAAATATAGATAAAATAAATTTCACATGGTCAGACAAGCAAATACGGGTAATCGCGTCGTTCGTGAATAAACTAAGTGAAGGTCGCATCATTTATGTCGTATGATACATCAACACACGTAACGCACACGTGGAAGCCCATATCATGTGAGTTAAGTTGATGTTATCAGTGGACTTTGTCTGACCGTTGTCTATGTTATCATTCATGCAATAATATTTATGTCGAGTCGACCGGTACAATGACGAATAACGTTCAAACCCCAGGCAGAAAAAGATAACATAATACTACTTTACTCAGAGACGTCATGTAGATGAAGAAAAAACCGTATATGGTTGAAAAAGTACAAAATAAAAAATACTTTAATTTTCAAGCAGTTTTTACTATATTTCTGTACATCTTTTTTGATCGGTATCATTGATCGAAATGCAAACTCTGTCCAGACTCACCAGACCCATCACGTGCAAACAAAGCACTGCTAGTCAATGATTAAATTGTACTGGTACAATTGTCCTATAGTTAATGAAGATACCCCACCTCCCCGCGATGATTTACGTCTAGGCAATTTTGCGCTCTAGGGCCATTACATAACATTCATATGGAAACGAATTAATTAGTTCACAGAACGATGTCTGAAATGGCGTCCTTGGTCAAAAACAATCGAGATTTGTCTTTTTGTGCAAAATTCAATGTTTTTTGTTTGAATGCAATCAACGCAGAAAGCAAACGGAGTGGATTAAGCGGTGATTATAACTTAGTCCATCCAGAAACCGTCTTTGCCTGAGATGATTGGCGGAAATGTCGGAAAACGCATTCTTCATCCTTTTGTCTAGTGTTTTCGGGTGATAATACTGCGACTAAAAGCTGGTTTCGAGCTGATTGTGGTTCATCAGGGAGATTAGATTATAATATGGTTAGTAAAGCCAGTGTAAAGTAGATAGTCATGAACAAGTGGGAATACATTTTTATCAATGTTAGTAACCTCTTGTATATGGCCAGACATATTGTCGGTAGATCCCGCAATTTTATCAACCGGGTCAGAATCCATCACGAAAATATAATGGTAAATCTAATCTTAAACACAACCACCTAAGACGTTAATACAAACTGTAGGATATAATGATATTGTAACACCATGTGTGTTATATATAAGAAAGACCAGAGTTCAGGAACTTAAAAACGCTTTTTATAAATAATATAGGTGAGATCTAACATGCTTTTCAATATCGCATAGTGACTTTACATTAAGTTTGTTTCTATTTTGGGTTTAACGCCATTTTTCAGCACACGATAGGCTATACGTGGCGAACAGTATTATTGGTGGAGGAAGAACCCGGGGAAACCACCGGAAATAACCACCGATCCACAAGAAGCTACTGGCAAGCTTTCTCACATAAGTACATTCCGTGAGTTTTCCCGGGTTCTTCCTCCACCAATAATACTGGCCGTCATGTATAGCCTATCGTGCGCTGAAAAATGGTGATAAACCCAACAACAACAATATATGTATACATTTTCAAATAATTGAAGCGCAGACACTGTTTAAAATATGTATGTACATTGTCAAATGCAAACAAAGATCACAATTAATGGTCAATACATAAATATGTATCAAGTTTCATGGAATATATATATATATATATATATATATATATATATATATATATATATATATATATATATATATATATATATATATATATATATATATATATTTATTTATTTACTACCATTGGGACAAAATATGAGTCATCCTGCAAAACCCCGCTTTGCTAAGATAACTAATTTATCAGATGAAATGAGATGCATCACTGTGAAAGGAGTATACGTCTGAAAGGAAGACTTGAGCCCTTGCGCTATCGGGGTGTACACAACGTTAGGCATTATCTCTTGCTAGCCACAGAGACGTGGGGTGAAGACGATCCATCACGAAGGTTGAAGTGAGATCACTCCTGGGATTGGACGGATATAAACGGAGGTATGTGGCCAATTTCAGTGCGAATGCAAAGGCCTTGTCTGACCTGACCAAGAAACAGGCCACCGGTAAAGTTATTTTGACGGTTGCGTGCGATCACGCTTTAAAAACTCTAAAGGACAGACTTGCCTCCGATGCGGTTGTCCACCTACCAGATCTGTTCAAAGATTTCGTGCTTCACACTGACGCATGCGACACAATACTTCAAGCAGTACTGTTACAAGAGCACGAGGGGACGCTTTTCCCTGTCGTGCACAGCAGTCGAAAATTGTTTGCTACCGAGAATAACTACTCCCTATCTAAGAGAGAATGCTTCGGAATAGTGTTAGGAATATCACAGTTCGATTGGTACTTGTATTGGCGCAAGATCATATTGGAAGCCGACCACCAATTACATGCCTATCTCACGCAGGCGAAATTGACGAATGGACGCTTGATGCGATGGAAGCTATTCTTATAGCAGGAACAGATGCAGATCAGATATTTGAAAGGAACAGAGAAATTAGGCACTGTTTTCATGAGTAGAAATGGCATATATCCCTCTGTTAATAACCATATATTGTGTGAATAATCTTGTCCGTAGTCAGCCTGTTGCGTCGCTATGTTTTTGCTTTATTGCGTGTGTAACGCACATTTGTATTTGGAGCAAATATAGAGGAATACAATCCCGATATTATTCTCAAATGTTGAAATGTGGGTTTGTCACGTTGTAAGTAAGGAACAATAACCAGATTGCAACATGAATATGCAACCGCTCCGGTGGCCTAGTGGTTAGAGCGTCCGCCGCGGAAGCGGGAGGTCGTCGTTTCGATCCCCGGCCGAGTCATACCAAAGACTTACAAAATTGGTACTAACAGCTGCCTCGCTTGACGCTCAGCATTAAGAGGTTAGTGTTAGGACTGGTCGGCCTGGTGTCAGGATAATGTGACTGGGTGAGACATTATGCTACATGTCTGCGGCATGATGTCTCAATGGTAGACATCACTATAAACTGCCTAAATGCAGACATCGTAGCGATATGACTGAAAAATTGTTAAAGCTACGTTAAAACTCCTAATCAAACAAACAAACAAAAATGTATATGCTAGGCCCTGAGGCTAGTAATCCCGCTTAATAAATGTTACGAGGTCAGCCTTGCCAACAATGAGTTGTCAAAGCCAGTATATGTAACATACTCAAATGAACTCGTGACTGGCGCCTTATTGTGTCAGAGCGCGATACATAAGTAACTGTTGAATTGCCGGTGTTGCCTTCAAAGGAACATAAAGTGGGGGTCGTCAATCCAAACTTGACAGGCTTCCAGGGAGGGGGCAATGTCTGCTAATTATGTAGACAATGGGTGAATCGACATAAACTCGGAGTTGAGCAAAGCTTGGTCACCATTGGAATCGGAAGTTTAAATCAAGTATCTTGAGAACTAAAATGTAGTCGCTAAACCATCTTGCGGAAAGTTATAAGCTACTCCGACGTTATTCGAAATCGGCGGGAAACTTTATTATTTTGATAATTACAAAAGAGTTTCGGACATGAAGCTCTTAGGGACCAACTGAGCTGTAGGAGTCAGAGGGAAATACCCTAGTTCAGTTGGTCCCGAATTTCTGAGAAACGAGAAAGGTAGAGAACGGAAGTAGAACTTGATGGACTGGAGGGGAACTGGAGTACTAGTCCAGATAAAGCATAATACAGATGAGCAGGGACACAGGTCAGGATGACAATCTATCACACTACGTCATATGATGACATAGGCATTCACATAGTCGAGTGAAAGACGAGTGATACGGTTTTAAATATTAAATTTCATTTGACAATTGACTATATATTATTCAATGGTATTAAATTGTTATTTATTTGAAATTCACCTTTGTGTATTCAGCAATTTAAGATAAAATAATAATAATAATAATAATAATAATAATAATAATAATAACAAGAAGAAGAAGAAGAAGAAGAAGAAGTATGTTGTTAGTGTCAATAATAAAAAATACAGTATGTGTTAAATATGGAGAATTAGACAAATTTCCATTCTCGATGGATCCATCCTGTGGGTAACGGTGGAAAACATATTATCTGTTTCAGTTCACTAATAAATGCACATGTTCTAGTTTTTTTTTCCACGTCCAGAGACCTCTGGTTTTAATATGAGATCGCTCTCATGTTTATATCGCCTCTTCTTCATAGTTCTGTATTTCGGTTAACTGAGCGTTATATGTATAGTATAACTACTACTACTACTACTACTACTACTACTACTACTACTACTACTACTACTACTACTGCTGCTGCTGCTACTACTGCTACTACTACTACTACTAATAATAATAATAATTATAATATTTATAATAATAATGACAGTAATAACAATAAGACATCTTTGTAGAAAATGTTGCTACTCAATACTCAAGGGAAACAGTTTCTGTGAATGTCATAAAAGACATAAATAACACATTTTGTTTGGAAACAAGAAAACACGATCTTTGTTCTGGAAACAGCTAGATAATTACTACAATTCACGAACTCACGGCAAACTAAAATTAGAGGTTTCGTTGAAATACGGGTTAGAGCGTCCAACTCGGATAGGAGAGGTATTGGATTCGATACCCGGCCCAGTCATATCACTGATTTATAAAACATGGTACTTGCAGCTATTTCGCTTGGCGCTCAGCATTAAGAGATCAGTGTTAAGTCCTGGGGTTAAGATGATGTGACAGGGTGGGACATGATGTTACATTTCTGCGGTATGATTCCCAATTACTACACATCACTGTAATTTGTCACACTGCAGACACCGTATGGCTAAAATTATTACAGATACTTAAAAACACAAATGGCACACGCGAAAAAACACGAAAAATGATCTCCCTCACTAAAATAAATTAGTTCACGCTAAACTACGAGAAGAAATTAATCGACGTTAATGAATGTAAAAATCTTTATACCACCTTGAAGGTAAACAACTCCACCGAAAGACAACAATATGATAGGGTTGTGCCCATTTATATGTATTTCCCTTGTACCTGTTGTACCTGATGTCTAAAGCTATTAGGAGTCTTTGAGATCTTTGGAAACCTGAACGGATGTGAGCAAGACAGATGGACAAGATGTGTGAATGTGTATGAAGACTATCGACTATGACCACTCAACTACCTTGAGACGCGTGTAAAGGTTATATTTTGTATGAATATTTAATGTGTTTAAATATAGAAATAATTTAACTGGATGTGTTATAATTAGCATGGAAAATCCAGGTCCATACATATTTGTACCAAGAGTCATTTTTAGAATAAAAAGTAAGCTAAATACACTTTAATGAATATTATTAATTTAAGCTTAGGTTTAATTTAAAATAAAACGTGCTGTTTTATCAGTAATGCTTAACCTCCCACCAGTTATATGGGAAACAACTCGATTGTCACATACAACACTTTGTCTGATAAGTTACGTTTTCACATTTAAAAATTAAATTTTTTCTGAAAGTCAAAGGCGCAAGCTAGTGCATCGTATAATGAATTGTTTTGAGCTTTTTAATGACACATACGTCATCTCGTTCACAAAATTACAAAAAATAATCTTTCAGCAAAACCTCGAAATAACATTTGTATTTACTGCGGCCTTAAAACTGGTTACGGATAAAATCGTATAATTAATTGTCATGGATTCATATTAATTGAACCAATGATTATCATATTCTATCTATGTGTTTAGGAATTATTTGTCAATTAAAAAATTTACATTTAAGGTTTCCGTAAAGTCGCATAGAATATCTGATTATTCACAGACGAGACAAGTGCTTTGCGTTAAATACTTCACTATACACACAAGTATTTTGCATGATATAGCTCAGTTATTACAGAAGAGTATTAAATATATTATATTTATTTAACAAAACATGCGCGGCAACAAACTTGAGAACAGGCCTTTTAAAATGAAGAGTTGTGAAATCCATTTGTAATTGTATTTTTTTATTAATATATTTCTTACCAACTGTATTGAAAGTATATCGTTAAAAGTTTACAAGGTAGCATATACAAGGTATATTGAAAGCAGGTCATGACAATTATAATAAAGTTGCATATTGAAAACGTATAACATTCAAAAGTTCTTGAAAGTAGGTCAGTACAAATACAGAAAGTAGTATATTTAAAAAAATATAATGTTCCAGATATTATAATTTAATACTCTATTTAAACAAACTATATGTATATTGAAACAAACTATATTTATCTTGAAACAAACTATATGTATACTGAAACAAACAAAATGTATACAATCTACATGTATATTGAAACAAACTATATGTTATTGAAATACACTATATATTGACAGAAAATGCATGTATTTTGAAATAAACTATATGCATATTGAAAAATCTACATTTATATTGAAACAGACTATATTTATCTTGAAACAAACTATATGTATATTGAAATAAACTATATGTATATTGACACAAACTACATTCATATTGAAGCGAAATATAAGTATATTGAAATAAACTGCATGTATATTGAAACAAACTAATCTGTATTGAAATAAAGTGCATGTATAATGAAACAAACTATATGCATATTGAAACAAACTACATGTATATTGAAACAAGCTATATTTATATTGAAACAAGCTATGTGTATATTGAAACAAGCTACGTGTATATTGAAACAAACAGCATGAATATCTAGAATATGTTACTATGAAGGTGATTATGATGAAGAAGGTCATTGTTATACTTAATTTATATTATTATTAATATTATTATTATTATTATTATTATTATTATTATTATTATTATTATTATTAGTAGTAGTAGTAGTAGTAGTAGTAGTAGGGTGTGATCAGGGTTTTAAACGTAGTTTTAAAATAATTCAGTCATAACGTAGTTTTAAATATTATTTTTGTTTTTAGTCATATCGATACTATGTCTGCAGTTTAGCTGGTTATATTGATGTCTAGCACTAGGGCATCAAGCTACGGACATATAGCATGATGTACCACCCAGTCATATTATACTTACACCAGGCATACTAGTCCTAACACTAACCTCTTTATGCTGAGGTTTCAAGCGAGGCAGCTGGTAGTGCAATTTTTGTAATTCTTTTATATGACTCGGCCGGGGTTCGAATCCACGACTTCACGTTTCCGATGCGTACGCTCAAACGAATAGGCTACTAGAATAGTTGTTTATTATTATTATTATTATTATTATTATTATTATTATTATTATTATTATTATTATTATATTCACCTCAATCGAAGATGGTCAAACTGTTGTTTTTATTTTATCACTCTTATTTATTCTTTCTAGACCATTTATCTTCTCCTATCTTCCAATTTTTATTAGTTGTAAACTATGGTTGAATCATTTGATTATGTGTACGAGGCTAATAATAACGCTTCATCCCTCATCAGTGTAATTAATTGCATATGTTGCCTATATCGCTTTTGCTTTTTATTGTGTGGCTCAAAATTAACGGGAAATAAGCAAGATTTCAAAATAATCAAATAATTTTTTTTCTTCACATTTTGTATACTTGAATTGCATGTGCATTCTTAAATATAAATCTGCATCATTACCACAGAAAGATTAATTAAATAATTATTTTAAAGAAAGTCAAGACGTGTATGTATGTATGTATGTATGTATGTATGTATGTATGTATGTATGTATGTATGTATGTATGTATGTATGTATGTATGTATGCATGCATGCATGCATGCATGTATGTATGTATGTAACCAGACAAGCATGTCCCCATGATTTTCGATTCCTTTACTTAAACCGAATCACCGCTATCTAACCTCGTCGATTGGAAGTGATTACAAATTCCAGGACCAGTCTCCAACTCATCCTGTACCGTATTCATACGTACAGCGTATCTAACTTCAAGTTTTGGAAGAGTAACGTGATATCACATAAAAACACGGACAACCGCAATCTCGCAGGATGTTACATTTAATAATATCTATAGAAAGTAAGTAACAGAGATGCTAAGAAATATGTAGATCAATATATATTTTCTCTAAATTGTATCATGACCATTATAGTAACAAAAATCGAATATATTAAGTTTCTTCACAAAATTACTTTGACAAATATCCAGTCAATTAGTCGGCAAATGCGCCGTTTTGTAGAAGTCTTTAAAATTTTCGAACGAGTTTTAAAATTATTCTGAAGCATTCTCATTCGTATCAGGCAAAATTTGTGACGTTATGGCAACAATAATGTTTAGATTGAACTATATATTATATACTATATAGTCAAATCAGACTTTTCAAATAGTAATTATAAAGGCAACAATAACATTTAAATTAGACTATATAGTATATACTATAAAGTCAAATCAGACTTTTCAAATATAAATTATAAAGGCAACAATAACATTTACATTGGACTATATATTATATACTATAAAGTCAAATCAGACTTTTCAAATATTAATTATAAAGGCAACAATAACATTTAGATTGGACTACATATTATATACTATAAAGTCAAATCAGACTTTTCAAATATTAATTATAAAGGCAACAATAACATTTAGATTGGACTATATATTATATACTATAAAGTCAAATCAGACTTTTCAAATATTAATTATAAAGGCAACACTAACATTTAGATTGGACTATATATTATATACTATAAAGTCAAATCAGACTTTTTAAATATTAATTATAAAGGCAACAATAACATTTAGATTGGACTATATATTATATATTATAAAGTCAAATCAGACTTTTCTAATATTAATTATAAAGGCAACACTAACATTTAGATTAGACTATATAGTATATACTATAAAGTCAAATCAGACTTTTAAATATTAATTATAAAGGCAACACTAACATTTAGATTGGACTATATATTATATTCTATATAGTCAAATCAGACTTTTCAAATATTAATTATAAAGGCAACACTAACATTTAAATTGGAATATATATTATATACTATAAAATCAAATCAGACTTTTCAAATATTAATTATAAAGGCAACAATATCATTTAGATTGGACTATATATTACATACTATAAAGTCAAATCAGACTTTTCAAATATTAATTATAAAGGCAACAATAACATTTAGATTGGACTATATATTATATACTATAAAGTCAAATCAGACTTTTCAAATATTAATTATAAAGGCGGTCAACTGTCAGTCTACATGTTGACGTATATTAAATTCACCCAGATACTTGTAATGAATTTTATTGCAAAATAAAGCAGAGGCGGAGAGAGCAAGACACAGACAGACAAACGAACCAAAAAATAATTAATAGTTCCGAGTTAGAACGATAATATTTGCAGGTTAGTTATTGTTGATTGGGATCCAAATCTGTCGTGAAAATGGCAGATTCAGTAGCATCAGAAACATCCATGACAAATTTCAAGATGATGCTAGAAGAGGACAAACAATCAACATCTGTCTGTTGTTTCAAAGATAGGCCTACTTATTGTTGATCAGAATTTATAGTATATCTTCAATATTATTATAAAAAATTAAAATAAAACTTTCGTTATATATTTGATAATTCAGTCAATTGAAATTGTATTACATCCATGTAAAATGATAATTATCCATAATCTTTTAATAAAGATGGAAACAATAATGACACTAGAAATACGCCACTACATGCAAGCTGACAGGGGACACACATCATCCATGCTGACAAGGGACACACATGCATCAGCTTTTACCCTTTTTTGCTAATTAATTTGACCCGTTTTATCTTACATTTTGGATGTTATAACAATTTGTATATGTTATAAAATCAATAATTTGTAAGAAATCGGTTTGATTTGAAGTCAGCAAGAACAAAATTTTATAAACTAGAGGGTCATAGCTCGATGTTGTTTATATTTTCAAGTATAATCCATTCAAAAAGCTAAAATAAATATGAAAACAATAAACTTGCATAACAAAAAGTTAAAATAATTGATGCCAAAATCCAATATTTAGACTATAGATATGAATAGAATCAGAGCCAATACATAATTTAGAGTAAAGAGCGGTGTTTTGTCAACCTGACAACAGTTACAAGGAAATACTTAACTTTAATAATTTTAATAATGTCAACATTGATGAAGCATGATGCATGATTCCAATATTCCAATTTTAACTTCCAAAATATCCATTGTAATAAAAAGACAAAACGTAAAACAAGCACACACATATTTTCTGTATTTTCAACATTTTCACACGCACAAGAAGCAATATTATCATTTCAAAACAGTTTTGTGTGTTTATGCGTGAAATATGATCATAAATAATGTATCTCTTTTTATATAGGTGTTTGGTTTCGGAAAATCGTTTCCGAACTTCAGTTTGAATCCCTTAATAACGGCAGTTTGTATCACATGTGCCCCAATTTCAACCACAAACCATTTTGTAATAAATGTTCAATAATTTTCTGCGTAATCTTTCAAAATTACTTTGCAGTATAATACGAAACTAATCAATCGTAGTCTCATGTTTGTGAGGAAATGTGGCGGATTGCAACGCGTAACTACGCATTGAATTCGATGCCTATTTCTGACTGGTCCAGATTGATTGACATGTCGGAACCCTGTATATCAAGTGGAAGGGAACTTACCTAATGTATGCCCTACAATGTAACGTTCTCTTCCAGATGAAATGTTGCAATGGTATTTGTTCTCCCAATGCCGTGACTGGCTATAGTGAGAAAATACTTCGTCACAAAATACTTTTCCTTTCGGGGAGGTACACATAAACGAAACGTACTTTAGAATCAGTAACACACACAATACAATATCAATTTTGCACAATGGTTGTAACTACTATTTGTGTTGATAGCTGTTTCAAAAGGGAACAATTCTGTCTTACACTAAATGAAGTCTATTGATATGAGAGACGACTAAATGTTTTCGGAGGGCGTTCCTTGACTATAACTTTTGCAATATTTGGAATCGGAATTGAATACATTTATCACGTACGTTTCATCAGATGGTCAAACATTGCATGCGTTAACAATAAACGTCTGTTCGCTGTGAATGACAAATTAATTGACAGCAGTAACCAGGGTTGTTACCTTTAGCGCAGTTATGACGTTAGATGTTTATGACGTTCATCTTGCGCATCGTAAGGTAATGTTTATAGTTATTCTTCTCTTTTATCGCTCGTTTCAGGAAAGACATTCCTCACATCTTTCTCTTTTTTTTTGTTTGTTTTAATTTCCTTATAATGAGGATTAGTGTTTTTCTCTATCACTCGCACTTAATTATCTGAGAATTTTACGCCCAAGCATTAGGCCATAAAGAAATAGAAATAAAAAGAAATTCAGCGGAAAAGAATTTAATATACCCTAAGCCAGGAAGAAGGACAAAACTAAAAATATCTTTACTATACCAGCACCTAAACAAAGAATAATACAGCCAGTAATTAATACTAAGCAAATTGTTATTACTACTGCAAATAACAGTATCATCATTGGCAGCTGCAGTACCACCACTACTACACGATAATAATAATAATAATAATAATAATAATAATAATAATAATAATAATAATAATAATGAGCATAATTCTTACTATTTTTATCATTATTGTTTGGAATATAACGAAGTCTACCATTTTTCACAGTAATTGTTATGCGAGAAAGGGGCTGCTCCCTTTATGAACATTCGTTATGGCACAACACACACAGATGAACTAGAGTATTTGTAAAGCTGAACTACGTTCGCTCTCTCTCTCTCTCTCTCTCTCTCTCTCTCTCTCTCTCTCTCTCTGTAGTTCGAGATATCGAGATATTGTTTTGATTCCGCATTTGTTTGCAATGAACTGCTTTTCTCGTTGTACTGACCATGTTGAGTTGGAGTATGTTTTCTAAATGCCAAGCAAGCGTGACATATCCAACAAAACGTCAGGTTAGAGCTAGAATTGAGTGGTTCCCAAAATACATCGACCGTAAGCATTCAGATCTGGCAATGGTATTGTACAGAAACTCTTACAAATACAGACTTAGTAGTATCTTACATGTAAGAAAGGCGAACTGAAGTCTAACGGAATCGAACTAGCTCGTCACAGCCCTAGCGTTATTCATATGTTATTTGGAGAACAATGCTTAATACCAGAAAAGGTTATCCCTTTGTTGCTCCGCTCATCTATGACCGCCGAACTATGAGCTTTTTCAGTATCCATCTGACTTTAGAATTCACATTTGTTTGATACATGTCCTTTGGGATTGCATACGCTAATACATAAATATTTTCTGTAACCGCCATGTCCATGAATTATATGTATTTGACAAATACAGTTTGCACAAAGAAATATGCTGACGCAGACGTCATTGTATTAGTGTTACTGAAAACTAAATTCTCTATAGTAGAATACACTTAAAAATTATAATACTCTTATAAACTACAATGGATTTTACAAATCTTGCATAGTAACCACACTCTTTATTGAAATAAAACATATTTGACTAGCACGACTGATTTTAATGCTTTTGCTTAAATTTGATGTATCATCCATGCATCGGCCGACTATATAATTATGTACATATTCGAAGAATCCAGTCATACTTCCGGTATCCTGACATGCCAGTAAGGTGAGTAAATGATCTCATAATATCTCCAGAGATACGTTTCTTCGTTGCATAAGCTCTAGTCCTAAATCTTATCCTTTGTTAATATCTTCAAAGATACTCTTCTCCCTCACATAAGAAGTAGCCCTAAATCTCACCCCATGTTAGTATCTCGAGAGATACTCTTCTCCCATACATAAGATGTAATCCTAAATCTCACCTTATGCTAATATCTTGAGAGATACTCTTATGACTTACATACGACGTAGTCCTAAATCTCACCCTATGTTAGTAACTCGAGAGATGATCTTATCCCTTACATAAGATGTAGTCCTAAATCTCACCCCATGTTAATATCTCGAGAGATACTGTTCTCACATACATAACATGTAGTCCTAAATCTCACACCATGTTAATGTCTCAAGCGATACTCTTCTGTATTACATAAGACGCAGTTCTAAATCTCACCCCATGAAAACTATTAACACTGGAAATTCTGCTTTGCTGTCAAAACTACGACTAGATTAGAGATTAGATTAGATTGGATTGGTGAATCACCTTGTGTACCCTTGAACAATACATTAAAATATAGTCAACGTCTTGAATTAATCTTATTTCTTTAGATCGTACATAAGCCTGCATATTGTATAGGTTCTTAACCTCATTCTGTCTGTGAGCACAGAAGCAGAAATGTTGTTCCTAATTTACGCGCTCAATTCAAAATTGATACACTACCAATTTTACATTGAATTTCAATTTGATTGGCCAAAAATAAGTCATAGTCTATCAATGGTTACAATTCTACACATGATATCTTTAATCTCGTATCATGGGCTTGTCCTGGTGATGTATAAATATCTCGTCCAACTCAAAAATAGTTTGAAAGAACCTATACTTTAGACCGTTAGAAGATGTCGCACAGCTGCGAAGTATATTTATATATGTTCATGCAGATATCCGAGTATGTTCATATCAAAGAGATACATCTCATTAGGCAGAGAGTGGTAAGCGTCATTCAAAATGGCGTTTGTTGTGTTTTGAATCGTGGAATGATAAGAAAATCTTCTCTTGGTTTTGTTTGGATCTTTCATGGAATCAGTCGAAAAGATTTCTCTATTCATATGAGTATCGTCTCATACGATGAGATGGTATTAAACTCTAAGACTATTGTCAGTACCGCAATGCCATATTTAGATGTTAATGGTCTAGTTCAGTATATAGATACATACACATAAAAAAATATCTATTTCGAGTTCCATGCGTTATAAATATTTAATTTATTTATGATTTTAAGTCTTTCACCTACTGTCAAAACGTCTGTGAAATCATTCGTTTCAAAATAGTCTGATAAAATCCCTTAGAATGAACATTAGTTGTTGCATGGAGGTGTTCTTCATGGTAAGTTATAGATTGGTTTGTTTGAGACAGTATGATTGAGATACGTAAAATAAATAAATAATAAAACTCAAGATTTAAATAAAAACAGGAGTGAAATGCAAGAACACAAACATCTCAAGACTGTAAAGTAGGCAAATATCGTAGTCTTTTATTAAGAAATAATATCAAGACGTAAGCTGGAATTAATATACTTTATTAGCGGATGACATAAGAATAATGAAGGGTTACAAAAATGACGTCATGTTAAGAAAGGTTTCTCTACTAATTTTTGCTGAAACTCGACTGCATTGTATATCCGGTGTAGGAGTGGGCTATTTCAAATCGCTACATTTTGGATGCTTTTTCACCTAAATTAATCGCTTACCTTTACTAAATCTAATGACCAGAGCACACTGACACTATTTCTAAATTGTGCAAATTGCTGATCTGCCGTCATATACGTTACATTAATTAAAAGTTTTAATTTAAAACCACATCGAATAAATTCTTCTCAAAATCAGCTCCATCAGATTAGACAAATCGGACAAAAATATCATAGAATGAATCTTCGAAGTTTACACAAAAGATGTCGAAACACCTTAAGTTAAGCCGCTGTTACATATTTGAAAAAGCATTGCTACTATAAATAGAAGAAAAAACTGTTTCATCTCCTTTTGGAATGGGTGACGTCATTGGTGACGTTTTCTCGCCACCTCTTTCATTTTAATTTGTGTATGTGATCATTAGACGAGTCGATGTATTCGTTTCTCGTATAACGATTGTACTAATATTATTTGTGTGTGGTCACGACACTTCACGTTCACTACACTGGCACCAGCTAGACCTTGTCATCACCAGGCTTGCGGAACTGCCCAGCGTCTTCTTCACCCGCAGCTACCACAGTGCCGACTGCGACACGGATAAGTCCCTTGTGGACAGTAAGGTGCGAATATTACCCAAGAAGCTGCACCATGCCAAGAAGAAGGGTCACCCTCGTATCAAAATCTGTTGTGCGAGTAATCCAGAGAAAATACAGCAGTTCATCAGCAAAGTGCAGGAAGTTCTCACCAAATTGACACCTGATGACACCATTGACTCTAAGTGGGCCCATCTCCATGACTCTGTGTACAACTCAGCCATCATAGCTTACGAGAAGAGGGAACGGAAAAATGCCGACTGGTATGAGGCAAACTGGGAGGAGATGGAGTCCGTGACTGAGGCAAAGAGGAAAGCCCTAATGGCATACAATCCTGTACCTAGCCCAAGATAATTGCAAGCACTCAAGCACTTAACAAACATCACCCACCTCTCGGGATGAAAAATGTAAAACAAAATACAATGTAAACAGAACTGATTCAAGACCTGTTATTGAGCTCTCGTAATTGTACAATTTTACAGTGAGAACTCACCCAAGGTCATCCTTTTGTATCCTGGACCGAATATCATTACACAGTTTGGCACTATGGATTTACACATTTTTCCCTCCATAATTCACCACGATACATGATAAATGGCCACAATACATCTCTCTCTCCCTCTCTCTCTCTCTCTCTCTCTCTCTCTATATATATATATATATATATATATATATATATATATATATATATACATGATTGTACTTTGTAAGAGTCATCTGTAAACAACATTTTCGATAGCTAACATTTGGACGTGAATATAAATTGTGCTGTAGGATAATTGTACTTTGGATATAATTTGTTTCCTTGGACTTGATGCCAGGACGTTGTCTAACCTATTTTTGTCCAGCTGATCTTTGCTAAAGTTTAAGTAAACAGGCTTTACCTTGCTTACGCCTTTGATGAAAAGTTCCATTGGAAAAGACCCATGTCCAGGGTATTTTGTTGTATCATAAGTCATTTGTATAAAGATGGGGTTGTATGACTTGATATGATGGAACAGATACTCGAGTGATTACATGATTTTGTATGTTTTTAACAACCCTCGGTGTATGGGGTCTCGATGACTACTAGTGATTACTGGTTTGATGTTTACTATTTTAGTGACCATAGCCAGATACCATATTGATGCTACTAATTCTGTATCACGTATAATTAACACTCTCAAAAAATGCTGGTTCGTTGTTCACGCCCCCATTTGCAAAAGTTTTCCTATGGAATCAGCAGTTCTCATACCTCAACTCCACACAGAAGACTGTTGGCTGGTGTCAACGATATTTTAGAATGTGATGTGTTTCTATATCTTGCCGAGAAAAGGGGGGTTAAGCGCGATGGGTAAGAACACGCCGAAGCAGTATACATACGACTTTTAGATTGAACGTCCAATGCTATACCAACTGAACTACGGTGGATCTGCAGTGGAAGGTTGCCACATACATAGAAGTGCTGTCAGAAAGTTGAAAAATAAGCCACTTTGAAAATACTTACTTAATTTGCCTAGTGTAGTCGAACGTTAACGAAAATATAGAAGAAAAGCTTTACAAATATAATCATCTCAATGGACCCCAAAATTCCAAGCTTATGATTGTAGACAAGTCTACAAAATATACATATTCATGCATCACCTACAGACAGCAATAATGCATGTTTGCCTCCTTGTATTGTAAAGCAAATTTAACACAAATCTCAGGATCCTATTGGCAACATAGAAATGTACACACGGAAGCCCATAACGGGTACTATCAACAAGGAAACATACACTTAACGGGTATTCCCATCACGGAAACATACAATGTACACGTGGAAACCCATAACGGGTACTCACAGAAGGGAAACATACAATGGAACGGGTTCTCGCATCAAGAAAACATATAACGGGTATGTTTGTTTGTTTTTATAGTTTAACGCCATTTTTCAACACAATATAGGCTATACATTGTGGCCAGTATTAATAGTGGAGGAAGAACCCTGAAAACCCCCGGAAAGAACCCGCGACCCACGAGAAGCTACTGACAAGCTTTCTCAGATAACTACATTAGCCGAATCTTAGACTCGGACCCACGCAGGCAGAAGTGAGATGGCACTGATCCGTAACGGACAGCGCTTTAGACCACTCGGCCACTCGGGGCCCACGTCATAACGAGTATAATCATCAAGGATAAATACAGTGGATATGTGGAAGCCCATAAGAGCTACTCTGATCAAGGAAACATACAACGCACACGTTGAAGCCCAAAAAGGGTTACTCGGATCAAGGAAACATGCAACGTGCATGGAAGATCATGTGAGTTATATTGAAGGCATAAATGCTCTTGGTATAACTACTGTCTGGGTTATCGTAGTTTTATCAAATGCTTCGTCGTGGTTGCTGGTACAAGGACACGCGAGATTCATCCACCGCTTAGATAACGATAATATAACAGTAATGTACTTAAAAGTTGTGATGTAAACGAATAACAAACCGTATGTGGTGGTAAAAATACAAAATAATAAAAATACAATAAGTTTAGTTTTTAAAACCTATAACATCTTCATATGTTTAGTAAAAAAACACACATCAAAGATTTTCTTCAGACTGTATGTACGACGTTCGAACGTGATTGCGGAGAGAGAGAGAGAGAGAGAGAGAGAGAGAGAGAGAGAGAGAGAGAGAGAGAGAGAGAGTTATTTTGAGATGAGCTATGCCACCCCAATATATGCTACATAGTGTGCCTTTCCAAGAAAAAGGTATTTTAAAACATTTGTAAATATTGACAGTAAAATGAAATCCCCATGTAAACTTTATGTGTACGTTATTTATTAGGTTGAGCAATTTAAAAACGCGAAACATTAAATCGTCACGATTAATGAAATTCCGTCAATCGGGAACACAAATACCCTGGTATATACGGCATACCAGGGTCATGAAGTGCTTATATTCAGAGAAGTATTCGAGTCAATGTGAGATTAAAATGTAATTACATGTATATTATAAATGAGATGGATACGGAAAAATGTACACAAGTCGAAATACGTTATTTTTCATAACTTCTATTCATTACGTATAGAAATAATTATGCGTGTTTGCATGTGACGATGTAAACATTTTACTTCTGTTCATAACGACCGTGTTAGCTTGGTCTTAAGAACATTTTTCAGCACTTTGTTGGCTATACGTGACAGCAAGAATACATTCTGGAATAAGAGCCCGGAATGACCCCGGTAAGAACCACCGAGACTCTGAAATCTACTGGCAATCTTTCTCATATACACTTAATGGCTGATAACGCGACTCGAAACGGGTAAGAACCAGAGCCACTGAAATCTACTGGCAAACATTCTCACATAACCAAGTTAACCGATTTCGTGTCCGAACTCAAACATTCTGAAATGATTTGGTAAAGGCGATCGCTTTAGACCACTAGGTCACCCAGAGACCTGCTCTCATTTAATAGATCAAATAAAAAATATATGTAACATTCTTTCCTGTCAGCTAAGATTTTAACTGTCATCAGCATCTTCATATTTTATCACCAGTCAGATTATCGTATCCTAGAGAAAGTTTGAGTCTGCTGCATGATTAAAAAGAACTAGATATCACTATACACTGCCACAGTGCATATAACGTAGCGATATAACTGAAAAATTGTTAAAAGTACGTTAAAAATCCAATTTTACACTCACACTTAGTACATACTTGAATAACATACAAGTTAACACATTAATATTGCATACACGGAAAAAATGTGCTTACATCGGGGGGGGGGGGGGGGGCGTATAAGTGCTGTTCAAAATAGAAAATTGGAATGATTATTTTTCCAAAATGACATGTCTTCCTCGAGATCCATGATAAATACATGTGCTTCCTTAACATATTCCTTTATGCCTTTATATATTGTTTCAGCTTTATTCAGATAAAATTGCGAAATAGAAGAACATTTACTTACCTGGTCGAGATCAGGTGGCTCTTGCTTAATAGTTTTGACAATCTTTACAGCAAATATTTAAAGTCCAAAAAGTTATTTTTTCAAAATGCGCAAACAAGTAAATAATAAACAGACTATGCTTAAGCATGTTAGCAACGCTTTATTTCTTTTAGAAATTACCAATTCGAGTTTTCAAATATGGTAGACTATGGTCAGGTCATCTACGCATGCATATGAAGTTTCTACCACAAATGCATTTTATACATTACATGGTTCCTTCTCACCCTCGCTAATAACGTATGCGAGATATACAGACTTAAAGAAATAACGAAGGACGTATTGGCTGGAGTATAATACACATTCAGTACACTCCAGCCTACACCATAAATATAATACACATTCAGTATACAACCAGCATACACCATGAATATTACACATCCAGCACACAAAAAGCATACACCATGAATATAAGATACATTGAGTACAAAACCAGCATTCGCCTTGAATATAATACATATTCAGTACACAAGTAGCATTCACCATGAAATTAATACACATTCAGTACACAACAAACATACACCATAAATATAATACACATTAAGTAACAACCAGCACACACCATGAATATAATACACATTCAGTACACAACCAGAATACGTCATGAATATAATACACACACATTCGGTACACAACCAGCATACGCCATGAATATAAAACATATTCATTGCACAGCAAACATACGTCGGTATATGTTAGGAATGTCAGCCTTAAAATGAGAGCGAAACCATCAACGCTTTCTATTGTAAATTTGTGCATACAGATGCATTTTTTAACTTATATCCTGGAAACGATTAAAACGCAAGATCTTCTCTGGACTTTCTCTGCAGATCTCCGATGGGATGTTCCAAATATGTTAATATAATACCGCCCTCATTGGGCGATTAAAAATCAAGTGTGTGTATGCATGTTTGCATGTAATTACACTGCTGAATGTGTTCATACGCTATGATGATCATAATAGTGTATCTCATTACTCCACACAACTCCAACGTATTGAATTTCTGTTTCAATATATTTGGCATTTTGTACTTAAAAATATATCAATAATGGCAACGTGCGATGGGTAAAGAAAAGATTATTGTCAAAATTAAAGATCTTACCTTACTAACGACATCGCAACAGAAGACAATGGCATAATATGCAGATTGCAATATATATAAAGTGTTACTAGCTGCAGAAACGGGCGAGACGAATGACGAGAGAGTTAAATGTATCGATTTAAATCTACTTTAAATAAATGGGTTATCGCTGTTCAAATAAAGGCGATGGGTTATCGCTGTTCAGATAACGGCATAGATCATATGACTGGTCCCAAATGTGCAGTGCTTAGCTTGAATATTATTTGCTGTCTGTTTGCAAGGTCTTTTTGTTCTCATACTATACCTGTAGGGCGAAGTAGTTCAAACCTGTTCTTGCTCTGTGTACCCAAAGATATTGTATATGGTAGAAGTATAATACATAAAATATGGTGGTCGAGTGGTTAGAGCGTCTCCCTCAGATGAGAGAGGGCTTGGGTTCAACCACAGTGCAGACCGCGTAGCTATATGACTGAAGAAAAATCCAGATTAGCCTTTCTTGTTTTCATTTTCCCTCCTGTTGATTTGTTTTTATATTTTAAAATTTCCTCTTCATCATTAGATTGAGCTAATCAATCATATGCCTGGTTCCAAGGGTGCAGAGCTTTGCTTGAATATTACTTGCTGTATGTTTGCGAGGTCGTTCGTTCTAACCTGTTCTTGTTCTTTATGTCCAAGTATGTTGTATTAAGTAGTGTACATAAAAGATTGTGGATTAATGGTTATGGAGTCTGCATCGAATGCGGGAGGGCGTGGGTTCGATCCCCGTCCGAGTCAGACCAAAGACTTACACAAATAGTACTAACAGCCGCTATTTACTTTATATACATACATTCTAACGTATTTCATTGATATACGTACATTATTAGTACGTATTTACTTTATATACATACATTCTAACGCATTTCATTGATATACGTACATTAGTACGTATTTACTTAATATACATACATTCTAACGTATTTCATTGATATAAGTACATTCGTGAGTATTTACTTTCTATACGTACGTTTTGTAATAGATCATTCAAAACATTATATCATACCCAGGGCCGGATCAGTTCATGTGTTGGTTTTTTTTTCGAAGATTGGGGAGTTTCCAAAATTTCAAATAACTCTAACTTTCCTCTAAACGGCACCAAATCAAAATTCTATATCTATGTCTCTACTTAATCAAAGTCGTCATGATACACAACAAGCGCTCGTCAAATTTCAAGTGACAAATGACTGTATGTTTAAATCTACATTTTTATGAATATATTATTTTTACTGTGAAATGTCTACTTAAACAGTCGATACATATTGACGGATACATTATTCTAACTGTGAAATGTCTATCTAAACGGTCAATATATATTTAGGAATACATTAATTTAACTGTGAAATGTCTACCTAAACAGTCGATAAATATTGACGGATACATTATTTTAACTGTGAAATGTCTACCCAAACAGTCGATAGATATTGACGGATACATTATTTTGAACTGTGAAATGTCTACCTAAACAGTCGATACATATTGACGGATACATTATTTTTACTGTGAAATGTCTACCCGAACAGTCGATACATATTGACGGATACAATTTTTTAACTTTGAAATGTCTACCCAAACATTCGATACATATTCAAGGATACATTAATTTGACTGTGAAATATCTACCTAAACAGTGGATACATATTGACGGATACATTCATTTAACTGTGAAATGTCTACACAAACAGTCGATACATATTGACTGATACATTCATTTAACTGAAATTTCTGCTTAAACAATTGATACATATTGACGGATACATTAATTTAACTGTGAAATGTCAACCTAAACAGTCGATACATATTGAGGGATACATTAATTTAACTGTGAAATGTCTACTTAAACAGTCGATACATATTGAGGGATACATTAATTTAACTGTGAAATGTCTATCTAAACAGTCGATATATATTGAGGGATACATTAATTTAACTGTGAAATGTCTACCTAAACAGTGGATACATATTGACGGATACATTAATTTAACTGTCCTAAGGCAATTCGCACAGTCCATAAACTGATGGATACTTTAAATTTACTGTTCTATACCTACATACACGAGATTATTGTAGCCATGTAAATTTACAAATGTTAAGTTAGTCATTTGTCTAAATTGGTTATCGTAGTACAATAGGATAGGTCGTGTGTACAGAGATGTGATTGCAAGTTGTAACATGATGGGAAAGATTGTTGTTGTTGTTGAATTAGGGTTTAGCGCCATTTTTCAACACACGTTAGACTATACATGGCGGCCAGTATTAATGGTAGAGAAAGAACCCGGGAAACCCCCAGGAAGAACCACCGACCCACGAGAAGCTACTGGAACGCTTTCTCACATACCCACATTGCAGCATCTGAGACTCAAATCCACGCAGACATAGGTGCGATGGTAGTGATCCGTAACGGAGAGCGCTTTAAACCACTCGGCCACTGGGGGCACCTGCTAGGAAAGATACTAGAATTATCATATGACTGCTATGTGTATTTAACAACCCTTGGTTTATGGGCTCTCGACGACTACATAGAGTAGATTTTATTTTCCAAAGCGAATACCGGATATATATTTTATCATGTGGGACCACAAACATGACCCTTTAATGAATGGAGAAAACACAAAGTGAAAAATATAGTGTTTGGTACCACACGATGAAATGTATCCGTTATTAACGTAGACAATTAACATTTTCGTTTACTGTATAATATATTTGCTACATAATCGAGGTTTAGAGTACTGAAATATCACTCTTCGGCAAACACGCTAAACCGCATTTCCTTCAATTCTCACCACCTTCATAGCCGGCTGATATAAAAAAAACGTGACTTCAGAAAGTGGTAGAATTATGTTGACCTAATCTATCGCAGTAAACTACATTATGTCATCTTGTATACTTTTTGATCCAATATGAAAACAATGCAAGTCCTGATTCAGCAATACTTCACAGCGGGTTTTTTGTTTGTGAATGAAATAACGCGAAATAACTTCAGAAATTTGCGAACGGCATCTCGTCAAATTAATTTACCAGATTAGTTTTTGTCTATAGGTGATAAAAATGTGTGATATCTTCACCTTTATGTTTTTGGTTATTGTTCTCTAAGAGATGATCGACCTCGGTGTTATTGTTATCTCCCCATTCTACTTATTGTTTTTGGTTATTGGTCTCTAAGAGACGATCGACCTCGGTGTTATTGCCCAGATCGAGCTAAGAATAAAATACAATGTGCTATTACTGGGCGGGAAACAGAGATCTTTACATATATATAGAATAACACGAGTTATTGCATGTAAAACAAATAAGTTTAATTACCTAAACAATATGAAATAGAACATGCCATTTGAATGATTCGCTTTCTCTCAGAAATATATTTACAAAATTCATGTAGCCGTTATGTTGCACTGAGAGAACAAATATCATCATGTGACCGAGTGACTGATATAACCTTAGTGTTGGCACGACCACGTCGTCTGTTGCTACTGGTAATTTCCAAATCACTGCTGGTGATAGGTCTCTCTCGAGTGTATGTGTGCCTCGGTGTGCGTCAATCTCTCTCTCTCTCTCTCTCTCTCTCTCTCTCTCTCTCTCTCTCTCTCGCGTGTATGTGTGCCACTCTGTGCTTCGCGACAAATGTTTCTTGTTCTCCAATCATCGCTCCCTTTATCTGTCTGTCTGTCTGTCTGTCTGTCTGTCTGTCTCTCTCTCTCTCTCTCTCTCTCTCTCTCTCTCTCTCTCTTAGCCTCTTTGGGTTATCATCCTCTTCATTGCAGAGTTTTTTGCTCTTTTCAAACTGTGCAATACAGGTGTAGAGGTACTTTTTCCTTTAATAAAACCATAAAACCCTCGATAAATACGTCAGGTTTTCTTCTCCTTGTGTCAACCAATACTCACATTATTTTGCTTCAGACATCGACAATCGATATTCAGCATAATTATCCATGGTCATTTCGCATCTAATAAATACACAGAGCCCTATTAAAAGGCAGTTAGGTATTTTTTTTCTTCTCTCGCATTCCTAAAGAGACCATGACATAATTAGACATCATTAGATAAACCATCACAACCCGCTGTGGTTATAAATTACCAGCTTTGCTATGCCAGTCGACAGACACCTCAATTCTCTGCTGAAGAGAAAAAACAACATACTTATTTACAAAATAATGGACTGTATTCCATGTACTAACTACGTTACAATTTTAATTGACAATTTATTGACATGCATTTCCAGACATAAGAAAAATCAATAATTAGCATCATTTAAAGCAGCCAACGTACATATTCGCACAATTCGTATCAGAAGAAATTCATGAAATCTTGCACTACACGATTTCTATAAAGACAAAGCAACTGAATCCGACCTCATTCATATCACTAAATAATGCATGCCTTTCTTGTAATACACAAATCACATAACATGCACGACTATCCCGGAATTAAAATCGAGGTATTAATTTAAGATGAATATATTCAACAATACTTTCATACCTACACCAGTTAACAAATCATATGTACCCGAGACTACCCTTTCATTTCAGAGCCCTCACTCGCTTCCCAAAAGAGACTTAACTCTGTTTCTACTCTGCTTTCAGGTCACACATATTTTTAGACAGCCTCGACCCTTGGAAAGCTGTTTAAGTGGAAGAGTACTCTTTATTGTTATCAGAGCACCTCAGACTTTCTTCATCGACAGAAAAACTTGGACTGACTAATATAGCGAGACTAATTTGAATCCTGAATTTCGTATGGACGCACATCTCATTTAGCTTGGCCAATCTGGATTGATACATTAACCAACCACATTTGTATCACTCCCATAAAAATCATTATAATCATCTCTAGTCTGCCTTTATTAATAACTGTTCTGGAAAATATCATTCATAAAATCCGTTTTTAATGCTCACAGACCCTTGATAATGTTTTTCTGGTTTGACTTACACTTTGTTATTTTACCTCAATTCACCTTGGTAACATTAAATTCATGCCCCAGGAAGAACATATTAATGTTTACGTGCCATGTTGACCCTGACAAAATCCACTGTGCATTTATTCTACAGGAATCATTCACTATTGTAATTTTCAGCTAAATAAAGTCTCCTTTTGTTTGTTCCAGGTTCACATTTTGTAGGGTCACACAGTCAGGTGTCGCATGGCATGATGGCAAATCTAATATTTTGACATGTGAAAATATGGTTATATTTGTGACATGTGAAAATATAAGGATATAATTTTGTGAAGGTATACGGATATTTTTTTCGCATGTGAAAATATAGGAATTATAAAGTATGAAAATTATCTTGCCAATACGGCTCCATATTTTACATTGAAGTATTTACTACATGTGATTATATGTATGAGGTTTAGTTTTGTGATTGGCTGCCGCCAGATATCACAATGGTGCTACTAATTCCGTACGAATTCCGTAAAATAATGCAACCCGTTATAGATGTGCGGATCATACGGTAAGCTCAAATCTGTGAAAGAATTTCCCTGTGCAGTATGAACATGAGCCCTTCTTTGCATTGCGGACGGTTGACTGGTTTGTTTATACGTAAATATTAGCAGGTGAAGTAAACCTGTTATTGCCGAGGCGATATAACTGCCTTTTTCAAACACACACCAAAACAGTCGCCTATGTTCGCATAGGCAAGCATCCCACTTACACTTTACGAAATGATGTAAGAAGGCGCCCAATTGGAAGATCGTCACTTTCTTGAAAAGTTATGTTTGACTGATTAAAATAATGCGACGTTTTTAGCTTGACGTCTGGAAATGACGTTGTTCAAATATAACCATTACAGTGAACTCAAACTTCCAATCGTAAGCATTAGGATAATTATATAATTATTGAATATTTATATAACACATTGTAAAGTCGATAATGATTTACTCATGGTATTTCTTTGTAAAATGCACTATGATGTAAATATAGATAAAATAAATTTCACAGGGTCAGACAAGCAAATACGGGTACACGCCTCGTTTGAGAATAAACTAAGTAAATGTCGCATCCTTTATATCGTACGCTACATCAACGCACGTAGCGCACACGTGGAAGCCCATATCATGTGAGTTAAGTTCATGTTATCAGTGGACTTGGTTTGACCGTTGTCTTGGTTATCATTCATTTCACTGTTTCTGTCGAGTCAACCTTTACAATGACGAATAACGTTCAAACCCCAGGCAGATAAAGATAACATACTACTACTACTACTTCTACTACTACTACTACTACTACTACTACTACTACTACTACTACTAATAATAATAATTGTAACGTGAGGTCTGCTGGCGAGTGATCAAAGTGTTATTAAGACAATATTGCACAAGGCCCGGTCAGGGGTATTGCGCAACTTGGAAACAACACTTGAATACCGCCTCCCACTAATTGGCGTTATCTAGGAGATGATCGCTACGGTGTGATATGCCCGGTCAGTGAGTATAGTAATCTGAGATGGTACTTTGAACAAGACAATACACGAGCCCCCGTAAAGATAAAATATGAATTTAATCAAAAATACAATTAAGAAAAGAATGACACTGAGAATTACACTTTCTCTCTTTCTGAATACAATTAGTCAGAAAAATACAAATATTGAAGCTTTAAAATAATGGATACATTCAAAGAATCCAAACACTAATGAAAATAAATGGAGTTAGCCGTTAATACTGATTGTAAATTTCATCAAGGAATCGAATGTTCATTTAACATTTGACTGTTGGTGATTCCACATGACCTTTTCCGTCGACTGGTTTCCTTTCTTTTCCCTGCGTGCGTCCGTCTCCAGCTTGCCCTTTTAATTGAACGGGAATTCCACACTCTGACTTCTTATTTCTTCCTTTCTGACTTTCCGCTGGTTCTCACTCTTGTCCAAAATATACTGTTGCTTTTGACCTCTCGCTGATGCTTACTCTTGCCAAAGTAAACTATTTTTCCTTTTAAAAGAAAAGGGTAAAACGCCCTAAGTATCTCGCTACTTTCAGAATTGCGATTGTTCGTCCGTCTTCACGTTCGAACAATCAGATCTTACTATCAGTGTTATCATTCATACGGCTAACAATTTCTATACATGTTTTCAGATCAATAGAGCTATACTGTTAATTATCGACATCAGAATTCGGGAAAGTCATATTCCCGTAAATCATTACGTAAAGTGAAGCAATATAACATAACATACAACACATATTTACTAATATGATAAATTCAAATTAATGTAACCTTTCCAATCATAAATATACACGGCGGGTTTCCTACCTCACCCATTTGCCTAACTAAGTAATAAGGTAAAAAATGCTAATTCAGAATTCAAAATACATTATTAAATCACTGCAAACCGACTATCCATACAAAATATGAACACGTCATGCATCTGTAACAAAGAAACATATCAAAGTACGTTATTAAATCAATGTAATACGGAACTATTTGTAGCGTAGAATCGATACATTATGCATTTAAGACAAAGATAAACAGCATATACATTACATCATAATAAAGGTGAATTTGAGTTAGATACCTTTTTGTGTTTTGGCGTCCTACAATCGTTCCACATTCAGTTTAACTGGAACCACAATTAATTTACGAACGTCTTTCTTTCAAAGACGTACGGAGTCTTCTCCGGTGTTGGAATCAATTATTCTGACCGTCTCTTTTCCAGACGTCTTGCTAGACTGCCTAACATCGTTTGATACGAACTATATATTTCCCGATTCTGGGTTTCGACCCCACCCTCTCTCCTGTACCTTTGACCAATCGGCATAAACGCTATTCTTACTGACCTTATGGAAACCGTCTCTCACGATGTCAAAAATGGCACTTAGGATCGAGACGTCACATTATCGTTTGTCTTAATCATTTTTGAAAGCTCTACGTGAGTATTCCCATAATTTTAAGCGTGTCAAACAGCCAGTCCGTTTTCACTTTAATTATTGTTAAAGTCTGACCAGGTTTAAGAAAACATTCTTTTTGTCCAAACCCTACTCCAAGATAATTAATTGTCGGCTAGCCTATGAATTAATTACTGGATGTCACTGACGAAAAATTTGGCACTTGACAATAATAATGCTTTATTTATAGAGGGTGACTCACGTTTAAGCAAACATCTTTACTCGAAGACGTGATGTAGATGAAGAACAAACCGTATATGGTTGAAAAAGTACAAAATAAATAATACTTTCATTTTCAAGCAGTTTTTACTACATTTCTGTACATCTTTTGTGGTTTGTATCATTGTTCGATAGACAAACTATGTCCAGACTCACCAGGACCATCACGTGCAAGCAAAACACTTTAGTCAATGAATCTTTTATACTAGAACAATTATCTTATGGTTAATGAAGATAACCGCCCCGATGATTTACGTCTAGGCAATCTTGTGGTCTGGGGCCTTAACATCACATTCATATATAAACGAATCAATTAGTTCACAGAACGATGTTTGAAATGGCGTCCTTGGTGAAAAACATTCGAGATTGGTCTCTTTGTGCAAAACTCAATATTTTTTGTTTGAATACAATCAACGTGGAAAGCGAACGGAGTGGATTAAGCGGTGATTATAACTTCGTCCATCCAGAAACCGTTTTTGGCTGAGATAATTGGCGGTAATGTCGGAAAACGGGTTCCTCATCCTTTTGTCTAGTGTTTTCGGGTGATGATACTATGACTTAAAGCTGGTTTCGAGCTGGTTGTGGTTCATCAGGGAGATTAGATTATAATATGGTTAGTAAAGCCAGTGTAAAGTAGATAGTCATGAACAAGTGCAAATAAATTGTTATCAATGTTAGCAACATCTTGTATATGGCCCGACATACTGTCGGTAGATTCCTCAATTGTATCAACGGGGTCAGACTCCATCACGTATATATATAATGGTAAATCTAATCTTTAACACAACCACCAAAGACGTTTAAGCAAACTGTAGGATATATGTTGACCGTTTCAACTGAATTTCATCTTCGGTGATTAATGATATTGTAACACCCTGTGTGTTATATATAAAAAGACCAGAGTTCAGGAACTTAAAAACGCTTTTTCATAAATAATATAGATGAGAACTAACATGCTTTTCAATATCGTATAGTGAGTTTACATTAAGACAGTGTTTGTCACAACAAAATCAGCCTATGATAACATATAATTGTCTTGTTTGTCTAAATGATAACAGACAACGTTGTAATAGACCATATTATGGTAAAATTGATTATAGTATCAAAGTCACGTGTATATTAACAGCTTTATTTATTAAATTGACTGTAAAACATTGTACCATAGTAACGTGATCTGAATGAAAAAAATAATGTTATTACTAGTATCCTTAAGAAGTATGGTGGGAGACAGCAGAGGTTTTATAAAGAATTATATAATAATTAAAAAGCATTTAAATTCTATAGACATCATCCAATAAATCAATTAAAAATTGAATGTTAATATCGATTATATACAAACAAAGTATAATATATGGTTTGGGATTGGATTTAGAAAATATTACCGAAATTCTTTTCTACTGAGATGTGTGATCCACATAGATACAAATCACTGACGGACAATCATCAGTCACTATCTATGTATATATGTTTACATTTTCAAATCATGCAAACACAGTCACTGTTCAATATGTGTTTACATTTTCAAAATCATCGAAGCTCACTGTTTAAAATATGCATGTACATTTTAATATGAAAATAAATCACAATTAGTGGCCAATATATATATATATATATATATATATATATATATATATATATATATATATATATATATATATATATATATATATATATATATATATATATATATATATATATGTATATTACCTATGGGACAAAATAGGAGGCATCCTTCAAAACCCCGCTTTGCTAATATAACTAATTTATCAGATGAAATGAGATGCATCACTATGAAAGTAGTATACGTCTGAAAGGAAGAATGTAAATGCTAAAGTGCGTCAAAGCCGAGAATACAATGATATTTCATGATACGGAAAGAGAATCAAGCATAGTTATCGTTGAATATCTGCACCAGTTGCAGCATGGAACCATTTACTCTGCTTATTAATGTCCAACTAAATAAGAATTCATCAAAGTCAGCTAAATTAGACAGCAAGTACTTTTCCTATTCCAGGACCATCCCCTATTAATAATATAATTTGATCTTCACGGATTTTAGTTTGATAGGAACAAAGAAGCTAACAATACTATATATAAAATTGCTGCTATCAACGAAGAAAATATACGAATTTAAGGAAGGTGGAATTAGGAAATGTGAATGATATAAGTTTAGACAGGATGTGATTCTACGACACATGGACACTACAAATTATATCTTCCTTTACCACTAGTATCACTTGATGTGTTTCTTCCCATATTTGATTTCGTAATTATAATAGAGTATAATGTGCAGCTGTTCGAATTGTCTACATTTGAAATTGTGAGAATATTGGCATACTTATTTAGTAATTCCATCTAGTGTGACTGAAATTCAATCAGACATAGTAATTATGGAAATTTAGGTCAAACTGATTACTATTTAAACAAAAATTAAATGCATCAGTCATTCAACAAAATAACGGAAAGTATAAGTTTTGTTAGCAAAAAACACATAAGGTGTTTAACGTCTTTTATAAAAATCCAGGATTACCAATGTGGAGAACCTGGATATTTGTCTCATTAAATATCAGACCAAATGCAAAGAGCTAAACTGTAGAATGGAATCTGTATATTATAAAAATACCCATGTCAAAAATACCATGACCAAAACATTTTCAAGTCAATGAGTACCTAAACCAAAACTTTCGCACTTCAAAACCTATCTAAGAATACCAAAAACCAAACAACCATCCCTTAAAATGTTCTCATGAAGTAAACAAGTAAACCTGCATGATTACTGCACTTATCAATGTTCACTGTCACACGTAATGCGTTCCAACACAGGCAATGGATCCCAAGCAGATAATGATGACACAGAACACTGCCAATGAAAAACAGGCGAATACTGATGATATAGAACACTGACAAAGAAACCAAGGCAAATATGTTATCAATATAAGTCGGTATACAAATTGTTGGTCCAACATTCATCGGCCATAACACAAGTAATATCGGATAATAAAACTATGGGAATGTGTGTATACTAACAATGAAGGCGTTTATTGTTTGCAAAATAGTAACGAAATTATTGTATGCAATTAAACCTGTAGAAGGGAACGAATCTTGCTGTTGCTATGATCTGTTGATATATATATTTGCCGCCATGTGTCAGCGCAAAATAGGGTATACATGGCGGCCAGTATAAATGATGGAGAAAACCAGTAAGGGAAACCACAATAAGAACGATTGAAACACGGGAATAATCTGGCAACAGTGACACATAAGCATAATGGCTGAGCCCGAGACTCCAAGCTACGAGACAGAGGTTAGCTAGCAGTAATAAAAAAAAGTTGAGTACTTCAGACCACTCAGCTAATCAAGGCCTCTAGAAGGGAAACAAAGGATATAACAATTATACTACTTTGTCTAATAATTCATATGCCATCTTTTCTTGTTCGACATGCTGGTTACCCTTTCAAATAACAGTAACACTATGTAATATGTAAATTGGTAACGAAAAATAATTTTGTTATATATTATCCTGATAAAATGAGTATGAGAAAATAGCGAATAAATCTGTCCTGAATTTTTTTCTACTTTTGGATATTGGTTTTTGGTGAGAAAATGAGAAATAAAGCCATACGTAAGCCTTATTTTTATAATTATTATTAAAAATTGTTTAACACATACGCAAACATCTATTTATATATTGTATGCAATATTTTACGCCTAACAGATTCATCTCAAGTAGACCAGACTAAAGTAAATATATTCTAAACAGATCAAAACTAAATTATCAAAGACACCATATAACACCATATAACAACAAATGAACACTCGACAAAACCTATCAACCTTAAAATATTTTCACACAAAACTTAATTAAGATACTCCTTTCAAGCAAATTAGCGGTACAGATTATAAACCGTCACTAAACATAGATAAATGAAGAAAAAATAAAATATAAAGACGCATATTCAAATAACGTAACAAAACTTAACATAAAGTAATTTATAAATAATTGATCGCACAGTACAAGTAGCAAAAACACGAACATTATTGACTAAAAAGACTCATTGAAATAAATTAACAACAAACTAAAATACAAGCGGAAATAAGAGCTAACTCTCTAAAGCAAATAATCAGATAAAAAGTTAATTAGTCAAACAAATTAGTACGATACGTGTTAACAAAACATTAGTAAAAAGTAACTTTCTCAGTTAACTAATCCAACTAATTAAATGTTAATAAAACGGAACACATACAAGTAAAATCATACATCATTTCCGATGCTTTTTTAGTGTTGGTATTTTAGGCATTATTTGCATCTACGCCATGTATAGTTGTTTATATTTATCCAGATGTTTTGTTTCAGAGTGTTAAAATTTTAGGATCCTTGGGGGGACGCGTACGACCATTCATCGACCACCAAATGGTACAGATAACTGCGTTATGTCTTTCCGCAACCGAACCCCAAAACTGGACACATGCCGGTGCGTACTCTGGAAACCAGCTTCCAGACTCGACAGACGAAGCCAACTCCGATGGAAGTTAAGTTGACACCGCCCATAGTCTATTTCCGGCCACACTGAGGAAACCTCAGCAGGAAGATGCGACTCAGGTGCAGTTGCACAAATACGCTGAAGAGGAAACCGAGAAGGAAACCACGAATGACGCGGTGAAGTTCGCATACAAGAAAGGGAACTTGCACCGTCACGTCAAGAAAGGCAGCAAACACTTTAAGCAAGTCATCATGCCGAAAGAGAAGTGATGTGAAATGTTACATCTCACGCACGAAAGTATCATGGAAGGACACATGGGAATTGCCTGGACGCGTAACCGTCCTGTCAAAGCATTTTACTGGCCGTGGGTCAAGCGGTTCTGTATCTCCTGTGACAAGTGCTAGAGAATGGCACTAAAAACGGATCATCGACCCATCCGTTTGGGGAGTGACTTCCTTATCGATGAACCATTTCGACGCGTCGCGATGAATTAATTGGACTGAGAACAACCGCGTCGTTGCACGAAAATCTGGATATTCTAAGGGTCGTAGATTACGCTGCACATTCTATCCGGAGGCCGTCGCGTTGCGTAATATTAATTGAGAAACAATCTCTGAAGCACTGTTTATGATTTGGTCAAGAGTCGGAGTGCCAGACGAGATCCTGACTGACCAAGGGATACAATTCATGAGTCGCATGATGACAGAGGTAAATCGACTAATGTCGATTAAAAACCTCACGACTATACCGTATGACACGCAATGCAACGGACTGTTCGAACTGTTTAACCTGACTTTAAAGATCATGCTCAAGAAGCTGTACGAAGGCAGCTACAAATATTGAGTAGGTACTTTCCTGCAACGTGTTTTGCATATTGGGAAGTACCCCAAGCGAGTTTAGGGTTTTCTTCATTTGTACTCTTTTGTACGAGAGGACTGTACATGACCCAAACGCCGTACTAAGATAGCCATGGACAGACGCTCAAGCTGTTTATGAGGTACCTACTACATATCAGTACGTTGCAGATTTGGAGAACAAACTGGAGGAAGTTTAATCACTCACACAAGAGAACCTCAAGCGATTGAAACCACGTCAAGTTAAGTATTACAACAAGCGCGCGACACCACGTTAGTATGATGTAGGCGACAAGGTAGTGTTGCTGTTGCCCTACGAATACAACCATTTGCAGGTTTCTTGGAGGGGGCCATGCGTCGTAATTGGGAAAGTCGGAAGACCTATCAGATACGACTACCGACTAAGGATAAGCTATACCATGCCAATATCCTTAAGCCATACCAGGAAAGGTAGACCGTCAGCGATTTTGTCGCCGCCACGATCGTCACCGATGACACCGACGGAGACATGGAAGGTGCGAATACTTTCCCGAGCTGTCCGTTAACGAAGACACTACCCGGGGCAAAGTCTTTTGAGTTCAGATAAAGCTAGTGGACGACCAGAAAGTTCAGCGGAATACCTATTCCTTTCCCCACGCAAAACTACAAGTCGTAAAGGAGGAGATCGAATAGATGATTCCTCTGGTAGTAGTCGAGTCCGCCGACTCTCCGTACGGCTCTCACGTACTCCTAGTACAGAAGAAAGATGGCACACATCGGCTTTGTGTTGACTACCGGAAGCTGATTCAGATGATGAAATTACATGTGAAGATGATACCTGACCTATAACATACTTTCGCTTCTATTTTGAGTGCGACATTTTTCTCAAAGTTGGATTTGTCAAAGGGATATTGGAAGATTCCTATGATATAGGAGGATTCGGCAAAATTTGCTTTTGCTACTCAGTATGGGACCGACCAATGGTTGGTTATGCCATTTGGAATCCAGAATGTGCCCACCATCGCTCCTAGAATGATGCGGTAGTTTTTGGAGCCTTGCGCGATCGGGGTTTCCACAAGGTTATGGATCATATCTTGCTAGCCACAGGACGTGGGGTGTACACCTCACTCTGCCAGATGACGTTTTCGAGCGGCAACTTTAAGAGGGATTGATGAGTCGCCCTTCAAAATATCACATGTGGTTACGAACCTTGGATTAAATGGGACACACCCTTAGTCAAGGCACGCTTTCACCCGAGAAAACAAAGGTGGAGTAGCTTGGAAACAGCGGAAGGCCCATCACGAAGGCTGAAGTGAGATCACACCTGGGATTGACCGGGTATAAACAGAGGTATGTGGCCAATGTCAGTGCGAATGCAAGGGCGTTGTCTGAAATGACCAAGAAACTGGCTCCGTTTAACGATAATTTGACGGTTGCGTACGAACACGCTTTAAAAACTCTAAAGGACAGGCTTACCTCCGATGCGGTTGTCCTCCTACCAGATCTGTTCAAAGACTTCGTGCTTCACACTGACGCATGCGACACAGGACTTCAAACAGTAATGTTACAAGAGCACGAGGGGATGCATTTCCATGTCGTACAGGGCAGTCGAAAATTGTCTACTGCCGAGAACAACTTTTCCCTATCTGAGAGAGAATGCTTCGGAATCGTGTTAAGAATATCACGGTTTGATCGGTACTTGTATTGACGCAAGTTCATATTGGAAGCCGACCACCAATTACTCGCCTATCTCACGCAGGCAAAATTGACGAATGGGCGCTTGATGCGATGGAAGTTATTCTTGTAGTAGTACCAGATGCAGATCAGATATATGAAAGGAACATATAAATTAGGCGCTGTTTTCATGAGTAGGAATGGCACATATACCTCTTAATAAACGTATATTGTGTAAATAATCGTGTCCGTAGTCAGCCTGTTGCGTCGCTATGTTTTTTCTTTTATTGCGTGGGTAACGGACATTTGCATTTGGAGCAATTATAGGGGAATAAAATCCCAATATTATTCTGAAATGTGCAGAAGGGAGAGGGGTTGTCACGTTGTAAGTAAGGAACAATAACCAGATTGCAACATATATATGCTAGGTCCTGAGGCTAATAATCCCGCTTATTAAATGTTACGAGGTCAACCTTGCCAACAATGAATTGTCAAAGCCAGTATATGTAACATGGCCAAATGAACTAGTGACTGGCGCCTTATTTTGTCAGAGCGCAATTCGCAAGGAAGTGTTGAATTGCCGGTGTTGCCTTCAACGGACCATCAAGTGGGGGTCGTCAACCCAACCTTTACACACTGCCGGGAAGGTGGTAATGTCTGCTAATTATGTAGACGATGGATGAATCAACATAGACTCGGATTTGTGCATTGCGGACGGTTGATTGGTTTGTTTAAACGTAAATATTAGCAGGTGATGTAAACCTGTTATTGCCCAGGCAATGGGATATAACTGCTTTTTTTCAAAAACACACCAAAACAGTCGCCTAAGTTCACCTAGGCAAGCATCAGACTTACACTTTACGAAATGATGTTAGATGGCACCCCAGTGGAAGATCGCCACTTACTTGAAAATTTATGTTTAACTGATTAAAATAATGCGACTGTTTTAACTTGATGTATGGAAATGACGTTGTTCGAATATAACCATTCCAGTGGTACCTCGGGTTACGAACGCCTCAGGTCACGAACAATTCGGGTTACGAACAACAAATTCAAATTTTTTTTGTCTCGGGTAACGAACAGTGCGTCGGGTTACGAACGAGAGAGAGAGAGAGAGAGAGAGAGAGAGAGAGAGAGAGAGAGAGAGAGAGAGAGAAGAGAGAGAGAGAGAGAGAGAGAGAGAGAGAGAGAGAGAGAGAGAGAAAGAGAGAGAGAGCAAGGTTTAACGTTGGAGGCCAGCGATCGCGTACAGTACAAACGAAGGCCACGCAGTACTAACATCGCTTAGCGCTAGCCTTGTGGCCTAGTTTTGCACGCGTGCGCAGCCTCCCTTTCATTGGCCTTACTACACAGCAGTAAAAGTAGCAGTCGTCCGATGATGAGGAGCCAGTGACCGTTTCAACTGCCAGGATTAAAGAAATTTGCAGCAAGTGGGCAGACGTCGAAGACTTCATTGTGAACCATCATCCAAAGAAACTTGTTGCTAACGGGGCAGTAAACCTATTGAATGATAACGCAAAGGCCCACTTCAGAAAGATTTTCCAGCAAAGGAAGCGAAAAATTTCCCTTGATAGTTTCTTGGTGCAGAAAGATTCCCAGTTGGCTGCCTAGAAACAGCGACAAGAAACTCCTGAACTAATTATTCAGAATAACAAACAAAGTGACAAATTTCCCATGATCGTATTCTTGGTAAGAAAGATGGACTAAATCTTTTTTTATTTTACATTTAATTTATTTGGTTGTTTTCTTTCTCTTTATTTAATACGTGAAGTACACGTATTCTTTGCGTTTGGTCAGGTAAGCGACCGGATGTTAATAAAAAAGAACGATTCTATCATATTGAAACGGATTGTCTCTATTTCATTGATTTCAATGTTTCGGGTTACGAACCGAGTTCTGGAACGAATTAAGTTCGTAACCCGAGGTACCACTGTACAGTGAACACAAACTTCCAAGCGTAAGCTTTAAGACAATTATATAATTACTGAATATTTATATAACACATTGTAAAGTCGATAATGACTTACTCATGTTGTTTCTTTGTAAAATGCACTATGATGTAAATATAGATAAAATAAATTTCACAGGGTCAGACAAGCAAATACGGGTACACGCGTCGTTCGTGAATAAACTAAGTGAAGGTCGCATCCTTTATATCGTATGATACATCAACACACGTAACGCACACGTGAAAGCTCATATCATGTGAGTTAAGCTGATGTTATCAGTGAACTTTGTCTGACCGTTGTCTATGTTATCATTCATGCAATAATGTTTATGTCGAGTCGACCGGTACAATGACGAATAACGTTCAAACCCCAGACGGAAAAAGATAACATAATACTACCTTACTCAGAGACGTCGTGTAGATGAAGAAAAAACCGTATATGGTTGAAAAAGTACAAAATAAAAAATACTTTAATTTTCAATCAGTTTTTACTATATTTCTGTACATCTTTTTTGTTTGGTATCATTGATCGACATGCAAACTCTGTCCAGACTCACCAGACCCATCACGTGCAACCAAAGCACTGCTAGTCAATGATTAAATTGTACTGGTACAATTGTCCTATAGTTAATGAAGATATCCCCCCACCGCGATGATTTACGTCTAGGCAATTTTGTACTCTAGGGCCATAACATAACATTCATATAGAAACGAATCAATTAGTTCACAGAACGCTGTTTGAAATGGCGTCCTTGGTTAAAAACAATCGAGATTTGTCTCTTTGTGCAAAAGTCAATACTTTTTGTTTGAATGCAATCAACGCGGAAAGCAAACGGAGTGGATTAAGCGGTGATTATAACTTAGTCCATCCAGAAACCGTCTTTGCCTGAGATGATTGGCGGAAATGTCGGAAAACGCATTCTTCATCATTTTGTCTAGTGTTTTCGGGTGATGATACTGTGACTAAAAGCTGGTTTCGAGCTGATTGTGGTTCATCAGGGAGATTAGATTATAATATGGTTAGTAAAGCCAGTGTAAAGTAGATAGTCATGAACAAGTGGGAATAAATTTTTATCAATGTTAGTAACCTCTTGTATATGGCCCAACATACTGTCGGTAGATTCCGCAATTTTATCAACCGGGTCAGAATCCATCACGTAAATATAATGGTAAATCTAATCTTAAATACAACCACCGAAGACGTTTAAACAAACTGTAGAATATAATGATATTGTAACACCATGTGTGTTATATATAAAAAAGACCAGAGTTCAGGAACTTAAAAACTCTTTTTATAAATAATATAGGTGAGATCTAACATGCTTTTCAATATCGCATAGTGACTTTACATTAAGTTTGTTTGTTTTTAGGGTTTAACGCCATTTTTCAGCACACGATAGGCTATACATGGCGGCCAGTATTATTGGTGGAGGAAGAACCCGGGAAAACCAACGGAAATAACCACCGACCCACAAGAAGCTACTAGCAAGCTTTCTCACATAACTACATTCCGTGAGTTTTCCCGGGTTCTTCCTCCACCAATAATACTGGTCGACATATATAGCCTATCGTGTACTGAAAAATGGCGTTAAGCCCAGCAACAACAATATATGTATACATTTTCAAATCATTGTAGCGCAGACACTGTTCAAAATATGTATGATGTACATTTTCAAATAAAAAAAAAGATGACAATTAATGGTCAATACTTAAATATGTATCAGGTTTCATGGGATATATATATATATATATATATATATATATATATATATATATATATATATATATATATATATATATATATATATATATATATATATATAAATATATATATATATATATATATATATATATATATACTACCTACTACCTTTGGTACAAAATATGAGTTATCTTACAAAATCCTGCTTTGCTAAGATAACTAATCAGATGAAACGAGATGCATCACTGTGAAAGGAGTATACGTCTGAAAGGAAGACAGTAAATGCTAAAGTGCGTCAAAACCATGGACACAATGGTATTTCAGGATACGGAAAGAGAACTAAACATAGTAATAGTTGAATGTCTGCACCAGTTGCAGCATGGAACCATTTACTGTCCTTACTTATGTCCAACAAAATAATAATTCATCCGAGTCAGCTAAATTAGACAACAAGTACTCTTCCGATTCCAGGACCATCCTCTATCACTAATACAATTTTATCTTCACGGATTTTCGTTTGACAGGAACGAAGAAGCTAACAACACTTTCTATATAGTTGCTGCGATAAAAGAAGAAACTATATTAATTTATGGAAGGTGGCCGTAAGAAATGTGAATGATGTAAGTTTAGACCGGATGTGATTCTACGACACACGGACACTACAAATTATATCGCCCTTTACCACTAGTATCACTTGATTTGGTTCTTCTCATATTTTATATTGTAATTATGATAGAGTATAAGGTGCAGCTGTTCGAATTGGCTACATGTGCAATTGAGAGAATATTGGCATATTTCTATAGTACGTTCGGTGGGGCCCCGAGTTTACTTGTGTGAATAATCGTGTCCGTAGTCAGCCTGTTGCGTCGCTATGTTTTTGCTTTTATTTTTTTGTGTAACGCACATTTGTATTTGGAGCAAATATAGGGGAATAAAATCCAGATATTATTCTCCAATGTCGAAATGGAGGTTTATCACGTTGTAAGTAAGGAACAATAACCAGATTGCAACATGTATATGCTAGGCCCTGAGGCTAGTAATCCCGCTGAATAAATGTTACGAGGTCAGCCTTGCCAACAGTGAGTTGTCAAAGCCAGTATATGTAACATGGCCAAATGAACTCGTGACTGGCGCTTTATTGTGTCAAAGTGGGGGTCGTCAACCCAACCTTGACAGACTGCCAGGGAGGGGGCAATGTCTGCTAATTATGTAGACGATGGGTGAATCGACATAAACTCGGAGTTGAGCAAAGCTTGGTCACCATTGGAATCGGAAGCTTAAATATAGTATCTTGAGAACTAAAATGTAGCCGCTAAACCATCTTGCGGAAAGTTATAAGCTACTCCGACGTCATTCGAAATCGGAGGGAAACTTTATTATTTTGAGAATTACAAAGGAGTTTCGGACATGAAACTTTTAGGGACCAGCTAAGCTGTAGGAGTCAGAGGGAAATACCCTAGTGCAGCTGGTCCCGAGTTTCTGAGAAACGAGAAAGGTAGAGAACGGAAGTAGAACTTGATGGACTGGAGGGGAATTGGAGTACTAGTCCAGTGAAAGCATAATACAGATGAGCAGGGACACAGGTCAGGAGGAACATCTATCACACTACGTCATATGATGAAATAGGCCGTCACTTAGTTGAGTGAAAGACGAGTGATACGGTTTTAAATATTAAATTTCATTTGAAAATTGACTATATATTATTGAATGGCATTAAATTGTTATTCATTTGAAATTCACCTTTGTGTATTCAGGAATTTAAGATAAAATAATAATAATAATAATAATAATAATAATAATAATAATAATAATAATAATAAGAATAATAATAATAATAATAATAATAAGAAGAAGAAGAAGAAGAAGAAGAAGAAGAAGAAGAAGAAGAAAAGAAGAAGAAAAAGTATGTTGTTAGTGTCAATAATGAAAAATACAGTATGTGTTAAATATGGAGAATTAGACAAATTTCCATTCTCGAGGGATCCATCCTGTGGGTAACGGTAGAAAACATATTATCTGTTTCAGTTCATTAATAGATGCACATGCTCTAGTTTTTTTTTCCATGCACAGAAACCGCTGGTTTTAATATGAGACCGCTCTCATGTTTATATCGCCTCTTCTTCATAGTTCTTTATTTCGGTTAACTGAGCGTAATATGTATAGTATAACTACTACTACTACTACTACTACTACTACTACTACTACTACTACTACTACTACTAATAATAATAATAATATTTATAATAATAATGACAGTAATAACAATAAGACATCTTTGTAGAAAATTTTGCTACTCAATACTCAAGGGAAACAGTTTCTGTAAATGTCATAAAAGACATAAATAACACATTTTGTTTGGAAACAAGGAAACACGATTTTTGATTTGGAAACAGCAAGATAATTGCTACAATTCACGAACTCACGGCAAACTAAAATTAGAGGTTTCGTTGAAATACGGGTTAGAGCGTCCAACTCGGATTCGATCCCCGGCCCAGTCATATCACTGATTTATAAAACATGGTACATGCAGCTGTTTCGCTTGGCGCTCAGCATTAAGAGATCAGTGTTAAGTTCTGGGGTTAAGATGATGTGACAGGGTGGGACATGATGTTACATTTCAATTATTACACATCACTGTAATATGTCACACTGCAGACACCGTATGGCTAAAATTGTTACAGATACTTAAAAATACAAATGGCACACATTGAAAAAACACGAAAAATGATCTCCCTCACTAAAATAAATTAGTTCACGCTAAACTACGAGAAGAAATTAATCGATGTGAATGAATGTAAAACTCCATATACCACCTTGAAGGTAAACAACTCCACCGAAAGACAACAATATGATAGGGTTGTGCCATTTTATATGGATTACCCTTGTACCTGTTGTACCTGATGTCTAGAGCTATTAGGAGTCTTTGAGATCTTTGGAAACCTGAACGGATGTGAGCAAGACATATGGACAGAGATGAGAGTTGTGAGTGATGTATGAAGACTATCGACTATGACCGCTCAACTACCTTGAGACGCGTGTAAAGGTTATATTTTGTATGATTATTTAATGTGTTCAAATATAGAAATAATTTAACTGGATGTGTTATAACGAGCATGGAAAATCCAGGTCCATACATATTTGTACCAAGAGTCATTTTTAAAATAAAAGGTAAGATAAATACACTTTAACGAACATTATTAACTTAAGCTATGGTTTAATTTAAAATAAAA